>OZ024854.1:49168566-49291066 GCA_964017155.1 Oasisia sp. SBJ-2009
TCTTAGACGAAGAATGACGTCACGACGGTGATCGAGGCGCTCTCCACGTAGATTCCCTGCATGGGGTTTGGCTGTTGTTCCAACCAGTACGCCCGCAAATCACCAACGTGAATCCATTGCTTCAATACTACCGGTTGTTTCAACTATTATTGCAACCGTATGCCGAACACGAAGGCATAATTACTAAAGTTTACCATAGATTTAACCACAGATTTAGATATACGTCTATAAGCAGCTGCTAGATGTCACACCAACTGAACGAACTGTCGAAGACTCGAAGTTGTTGACCCTTAACAACGTCGCAGGAAGCTGACCGGCTTCAGCAGAGATATAGAATGCCGCGCGCTGAATGGCCAAGCCAAGTTAACCCTTCACCTATGGCGGCGTCTAGACTATCGTGGATTTCGTTAGAATTTTATACTTTAAAGTCACATTCTGAGTAAACCGCTGACGTTACAAAATTGAGTATATGTGGAAATGGTTACTTTGTATAAACTCTATTAGGTGTATGACACGAACCTGTAGCCTTTTTTTGTCCTTTAATATGATTTATATTAATTTTTATAATTTATCTTTCTATTTTTTAATATACCTTTAGTATATTTCTTGTGCAGCGCATCGATCCGCCATGCGGGAATTAGCGCTATATATCAACTGTATTATTATTAATAATATTTAAACCGTTCAGTGTACATTTTAGCAAATATATGAAAGAAATGCACACATGAGTAGTGCTGAAATAATGTTTCGTTCTGATGCACAATGTATCAGAGTGAACAAGTTTGTGAGGTTGTCTCACTTTGTCTGTCTCCCTTCTGATTTACCTCTCCCCACCCCTTCCTTTAAAAATACTCAACATTTTCTCCCTTGCTCCCTGCTTGGCGGCCCCTCGCCCTCTCCTACTCCCTCACTTTCTTTATCATCTACTAGCTATTTCCCTTCTCACTACACCCCTCTTCCTCCATACTTTCGTCCACCAATCCTTTTCACCCCTCCCCTCATTCCAATTAAACCGCAATTCAGTACTTGTACATTCGACAAGAAGAATGAAGCTACTTGTGCAAGGCAACCTGGTTTTGTCCGTTGGTAATACCTGACATGTTTCATTGTCAATTAACACAGACAATGCAAAGCTTCACTGCCGTGGACATTCTTAGCCTGACGTGCGGCCTCCGACAATGATATGTTCTTGGTCCCGCGCAAGAACGCACACATTGTCAACGTATGATTAGTAACCTCTGTCGCGTTGCACCTGAGAGTTGCTACAAACAAATAACTTAAGCGTTCGATCGAAAGCATGGATTCGTCGAAGTGCAGTTGTAGTCGAAATGCAGTTCTTCTGGTTTTCTGTACAAGACCAACTTTCCGTGTTTATGGATGGTTCGTGTTGGGCCGGGTGCAGCGTATCGTATGATATTCAGCAATAAACGATACATATGTGACGCTCTACGTGGTTTGACAGTTGGTCTCGAGTGAGCTGCACAGGTTGCAGTTTGAAAGTCATTAGACATTGGGATATACAACTAGACGCCAAAAAGAGAGCGACGACTGCTACAGACAAGTGCTTGAAGGTAGACTATGTGTGTAATGTTGTTGTGGTATTTATAACGGCAACTGTTGATAGTACATTACATGTGGTACAGTCTCGACATTCTGTATTGCTAATTTGTATTAGTCAAACCAGCACGCATTCGAAAGACACAAATTATCATCGTTATGTATAAGTGTTAGCGTGGTTCTACTGTGAATATAATTACGCAGATAATTAATAGATGCACTTGCTAATTTGCGTCGATATATATCTTAGGTAAGCATTGTATTTATTTCTTAAATCAAATAACAATTAACTCATCATCATCATGCTGTCGGTCTCGAAGCGACAAAGACTGCTTCCATCACTTGACTGTTGCTCTCCATTTGTCTCTCTGCTGTGAGAGTGATGTCCAGGAGTCGATCTTTATGTCTCTCATCTTCAGGTTTCCCTTGATGGTATCCTTGAATCGGAGACGAGGGCGCCCTCTCTTTCTGTGACCAGAAGACAGTTGAGAGTAGAGAACCTGCTTCGGTAGCCTGTCTGGTGACATCCTCATGAGGTGTCCAGTCCACCGGAGATTCTTTCTGATCAGAAGATCTTCCATAGATGGCAGCCCTGTCCGTTCGAGTATTTCCTTGTTTGTCACTTTGTCCATCCAGGTTATCCTCATGATCGAACGCAGATGTCGCACCATGAAGGCATGCAGCTTTTTCACCTGTCGTCTGTACACTGTCCAGGCCTCAGCTCCGTATAGGAGGGTGGACAGCACGATTGCACGGTATATCTTGCCTTTAACCCGCATGGACACATGTTGGTTGTTACAGAGTCTCTGGCGTAGTCGGCCGAAAGATGCACTAGCCTTGGCCATCCTCCTCTGTATTTCATCGTCAATGCATCCATCACTTGATATAGTGCTTCCGAGGTAGGTAAATTCCAGAACAGAGTTCAACTTGTTTCCATCAACCATGATATCCTCCTCTCGGGTTCTTGTAGAGTTGGGTTGGTACAGCACCTCGGTCTTCTTGATGTTAATCTGCAGGCCAAACTTCTTTGACGCATTGGAGAAAGTATCCACTATATTCTGCATCTCTTCAGCAGAGTGTGCAACCAGTGCACTGTCATCTGCGAATAGCAGCTCTCTCATCAGTATCCGAGTAGTCTTGGTCTTCGCTCTGAAGTGTGCGACGTTGAATATGTCAGCGCTCTGTCTGGACTTTATGTAGACGCCATCCCCCATGTCTCGGAAAGCATCATCGAGCATTGCTGATAGGAAGATGGAGAACAGCGTGGGGGCCAGTACACATCCTTGCTTGACCCCATTTGTGACACTGAACGATTCCGAGACTTCCCCTCCAACACTAACATTCGCCATCATTCCGGTATGTAGTGACTCGATCATTGTTGTGAACTTCTCTGGGCATCCATACTTCCTCAGTAGCTGCCATAGCCCGGTCCTCCCAACTGTATCGAACGCCTTACTGAAGTCGACAAATACCATGTACAGTGGTTGGTCCTGCTCAATGCACTTTTCTTGTAGTTGTCGGAGACAAAATATCATATCCACGGTGCTCCGGTTACCTCTGAAGCCACATTGAGTCTCTGGAACTACCTCTGGTGTTATGTGGGTAGATAGTCTGTTGAGTAGGATCCTGGCGAAGATCTTGCCTGTTATGGAAAGAAGAGAGATTCCTCTATAGTTCCCACAGTCTGTTCGATCACCTTTCTTGTAGATGGTTACAATGCTGGCATCCTTCCATGCTTGTGGTACAGAACCCACCTCCCAGGCTTTGGTGATTAGTTGGTGCAGTCTGCTGAACAGATTGTCTCCTCCGTGCTTCCATACTTCTGCAGGAATTCCATCTCCTCCAGGTGCTTTGCCAACTTTCAGGCCGGCGATTGCTTTAGCCATCTCATCCATAGTTGGAATCTCATCTAGGCTTGTCTTGATAATGCGCTGCGGGATGTTGTCCAAAGCTTCGTGATCTATGTCTCCAGGGACGTTGAGTAGCTTCTGGAAGTGTTCACTCCATCTTGCCACAACTCTCTTGCTGTCAGAGAAGGTCTCCATTCCATCTGCTGATTTCAGTTGAACAGGTCCCTTCTTTTTGGGTCCCCACACTTCCTTCAGTCCATTGTAGAAGCCCTTCATGTTGTTACTGTCAGCAGCTCTCTGCAGCTCCACTGCCTTCTTTTCCCACCAGTCTGACTTCAGTGCACGGGTGTGTTTTTGTAGCAGTCTGCAGGCGTCTTTATATGCTGCAGTGGTGGATCTAGTGCTCCTGGTTTGCAACACTCTCTGGTGGGCTTGGTCTCTTCTGCTCATAAGGGTTTGTAGCTCCTGGTCGTTGGGGTCGAACCAGTCCTGATGTTTTCTGTCTGGCTTGCCAAGATATGTCTTTGCTGTGTTGTACACGACCTGCTGCAGAACTGCCCATTTCTCGTCTGGTGTTGAGTTTTCCTTCTCCACCCATTGGGCGAGAGCACTGTCCATCTCCTGCTCAAAACTCTCCCTATGGCTGGTGGTACTTAGGTTTGCTGTGTCGAGCTTGGTCGGCTTACTTGTTCCTTGCCTGCTGTGCTTTTGTCGTATTCTGAAAGCCACTTTTGACCTCAGCATCTGGTGATCGGTCCAACAGTTTGCTCCACGCATGGCTCGGGTACTGTGGATGTCCATCTTATCCCGACACCTCGTGATGATGAAGTCGATCATATGCCAGTGTCTGGAACGAGGATGCATCCAGGTGGTCTTGCGTTCATCCTTCTGCTTGAACATGGTGTTCGTCACTATCAGTTCGAAATCAGAGCACAGAGCCAGTAGAAGCTCGCCATTGGAGTTGCATTTCCCAATCCCATGTTTGCCCATGACCAAGGACCACTTGTCATTGTCTCTTCCTATCCTCGCATTGAAGTCTCCTGTCAGCAGTAGCTTATCTGTACGAGGGATGCCACTGAGCACACTTGCCAGCTGGTTGTAGAAGGCCTCCTTGTTTTCGTCTGGGTTTGTCATTGTCGGAGCATACACGCTGATAATTGTAGCAAAGTTGTCCTTGCTCAGAGGTAGTCTCATCGTCATGATTCTGTCACTTACTGGCCGTGGCATTTCTGTCAGCTTTGTGACGATATCCTTCTTGATAGCAAAGCCCACTCCTGCCTCCCTTCTTTCTCCTTCGGGTTTGCCACTCCAGAAGAAAGAGTATTCCAAGTCGTCGAGACTACCAGACTCTGAGAACCTTGTTTCACATAGGGCGGCGATGTCGATGTTGTATTTGGCAAGTTCCATTGCTACTAGTGCCGTACGTCTTTCTGGTCGGTTAGCTCCTTCTCGGTCGAGGAGAGTCCTGACGTTCCATAGTCCAATTGTCAGTAGTTGTCTTCTTTGTCTTCTAATAATGTTTAATCCACCTCTTAAATTATGAATTCTCGTATGTCAATATGAATTATACTGTTCACTGTAGGATGTTCTGTATTATGTAGCTGCGTTTAAAAACAATGCCTTATTTAATTGTATGAAGAAGAAAACGTCGGCGATGTGTGCGCCATATTGTTGCCCAACTTCCGCTATAGAACATAACTATCTATGAATCAAAAATAATAATTGTAGTTATGCATGTTAACATGTTTGATGCATCTTAATTATGATATAACATAACATATAACCAGAGTCTTAATGTAATGCTTTAACATAAATAACGTCAGATATATCAGCTTATGTGTCTTACAAGTTGACACCACAATTTCACCAGTTAAGGCTCGACATGGGTTTATAAGCAAACAAAATGGCTACCTTCATTGCAACGGCTCGAGTGTTCAGACCGCACGTGGCGGAAGGGGGTATCAGTGACGCTCGCCCTATGGAGGTCACAACCGGTCCGGCGCACCGGGGTTTGGGCTAGGTATTTCCCTCCCATAGGAACACTTCCGGCGGAAGTCGGTCAGTTGTGAGGAAGTAAGGATTGTGACCAACCGGGCCAGGGAACGTTATGAGGAGCAACCGATGAGGTATCTCTGGCCGAACTAGTTACATTAGATTGTACTACAGGCTATGTACCCAGTGTCTCCCACATCCTTACTCCCTCTTTTTTCAACGTTTTTCTTCAAAACTACATTATGACTATTAACTAATTTAAATTTCATCACTATTGATGTTTAAAACATATTTTATGTTGTTTTAATCGTACACAACAACTCAGTTTCACGATAAGCTTTAGTTAATTTGTTATACGTACGGAAAAAATATATTACACTTAATTATATCATGGAATTATATATTGTCTTTAAATATATATTTATTTTAATATGTATTGACATATTTTATGATTCATTTTTGTTCATTCTATAATAATGCAGCTATAATACATTCAATGTATGAATAAATAACTGAACATTAAATATTAACATACTTGTTAA
Organism: Oasisia sp. SBJ-2009; assembly: GCA_964017155.1. Lineage (NCBI taxonomy): Eukaryota > Metazoa > Annelida > Polychaeta > Sabellida > Siboglinidae > Oasisia > Oasisia sp. SBJ-2009. The sequence continues at coordinate 49,174,508 of OZ024854.1, forward strand.
GATGAGTTTGCTTATATTTACACACGTATACGTTACCTAGTATAACCTTTGGTTATAATAAATTAAATTAGTATTTTCTTAATAATTAAGAAACACAGTTAATACCAGTCAGTATAATATCGTACATTACCACACTTTCATACGTGTACACAACACGTGACGAAGTATCTGCATAAAAAACTATTAAACATATAAATAAAATATCGAGCATACCTTGAACTTGAACATATTTTTTTTTTATTATATAAAACACACTATTATGCATACATTTATCATTATTAGACACACACACACACAGACACTCAGACTCTCATGCACACAGATACACAATTACGCTAGCACACCTAACGAGAATTTATTGGAGAAAAAACGAACTTGAGGTAATGTTGGACATTGTTAGACGATGCACCATGTTCTGGTTTAATAATCATCACTAAAAACCCATGCTTAGGCTAGTTTTGTAATTTTCCTGGCAAAAACAAAACATGAAGCGTTCAAAACCACATTTAGCAGTCTTTAACAGAAAAATGTGTTTGTGCATAGTTTTTTAGATTGTGTACTGATAATTCTGTATTCCTGTGGGATCATTTTCTAACAACATAAAATACAATTGCGACTTATTGCAGTTAGAATGCTATATCTTAGCTCAAAAGCAATGTCAAACGTTTCTCTAAACCATTTTGTTTATTTGCACAGTTTAGGGTAATATCGGTTCAGTGTTGTGTGTGGCAGGTTCATACCATGCCAGACTTCCTTATGCAAACATTACATGTTGTGTGCACACACATTGATTCCATTTAATAAGTTCAGCTGGTTTTGTGATATTTTAAAATGTATTGAACTATAGTCAAACTTGTGTGGGTATATATATATATATATATATATATATATATATATATATATATATATATATATATATATATATATATATATATATATATATATATATATAAAGATACACATTTATATACAATATATATAATGTATATTAGCAAAAATATGTATTCCTTCCTTCATGAATGTCATGCATCCTGGTTGCCAAATAAAGAGGGATTAATATCAAACTCAAACAAATAGGGTGTAAGACCTACTTGTAGGCTGTAGAAGGCAGATAACATGTTTCTCGTTAGCAGCATCATACAGCCAGTTCATTAAGTTAAGTACAACAATCATAGCTCTTGTTGAGGTCAGTGTAGAATATGTTGAGGACTGCAGTAACGATATGAGAGTATAGTAGTTGGCAAGAAGTCAAAGGTGTAGGTAAGGCCCTTATCCCAGTGCTGGACCATATACTGAAGAAACCTCATGTTTCAGACTTCTGCTTGGAAAGGTGGAGACTTTAATCAAAAATATCATGATTGGTTGGGTGCGACAGAGAGAGAGAGAGAGAGAGAGAGAGAGAGAGAGAGAGAGACAGACAGACAGACAGACAGACAGACAGACAGACAACAGACAGACAGACAGACAGACAGAGGGAGACACAGAGACGGAGACAGAGAGAGAGAGAGAGAGAGAGAGAGAGAGAGAGAGACTATAGTCACACAGAGAGAGAGAGAGAGACTATATGAGAGAGATAGAATGAGACAGAGAGAAAGAGAACGACAGAGAGAGACAGAGAAAGACAGAAAGAGGAGAGAGAGACATATATATATATATATATAGAGAGAGAGAGAGAGAGAGAGAGAGGCAGTGAGAGAGAGAGACAGACAGACAGAGACAGAGACAGAGACAGAGAGACAGAGAGACAGAGAGACAGAGAGACAGAGAGAGAATAAATATAAAACTACATAGTAATATGTTATGGTTGGTCTAATTTCTTAGTTACTGTAGGTTACAAATAAATAAAAAAGATCCATACATATGAAACCATGACCATACATTCTTAAATCCCCTCCACCTTTATATATAACCAACCTGTGTGTAACATTCTAACTTCACTACACCCACCAACTTTTCTAGTTTTTCCAGACATGCATTTATTTATGGGATCAACCCCTGGCACATATACATATTGTGCATAGATAGGAAATAGTATGTAATATATGAAACGTGTCGTCTTGGCCTGACATCTGTGTAGTCGGATTGTCCGACTCATCTCGCATTCATACATATCTGATTCGACACCAGAAGTACTGAACAAATCACTTTATTACGATTACAAGCAGAGAGAGGGATAACACTGATCGACCCCGAGTCTCGTCATCTTCCAAGACTGATCTCATAACTGTATATGTCGTTCTATGCACTTGCATTGGCATACCATCACATCCCTCTTTCTTCAAAATATAAAGACAAAATAACTAACTTACTAATGTCCGTATGTAAGAGAAATCAAATCATTATTCTAACTATTAGCCATAATGTTCGTGTAAACTAGAACACAATTACAGGTCCAATCGTTGTGGGCGTTTCACTCGTCTTCCGGAGCTAGTGTATTGTTCCGGTTGTGGAAGCTGGAAACGGACTGACTTCTTCTGGGGTAACACGGAGTTACACGGAGGTGGTACGACTTGCATGTCGTCTCTTCGCGTCAAGTCGTCTGTATCGTCCACGTTGTCTTGTTGGAACGTATGTCGTTCAGTCGTCTCACGGAGGTGACGACGGTTACGCCTTAGGACATTGCCTGTCGGAGTCAAGACGTTGTACGACCGCGGCTGTACATCAGTTGATATCACCTTGGCAGGCTGCCAGGTGTCTGTCTGAGTGTCTCTCACACGAACGTCCTGTCCGGGTATTAGCGGTGCAAGTGGTTGCATAGCTCGCTTATCATGGTTGAGACGTTGGATTTCTTGCCTCTCGGCGAGACGACGTCTGATTTCGTCTTTCGACCAGTGTTCATTTCTGATGATCACGGGAAGGTTCGACTTGTACTTGCGGGCATTTAGCATCTCTGCCGGTGACGGTAAGTGGCTGTCGATTGGTGTGGATCTCAACGCGAGCAGTGCTTTCTGCGGGTTGGATCTCGATATCGCTGCCTTCTTCAGGGTATAATTCACCGTCTGAACTTGACGTTCGATGAATCCATTCGATTGTGGGAAGTGTGGGCTGGACGTTACGTGGTCGAAGCACCACTCGGCGGCGAAGTTTCGAAAAGCCTGACTGCTATAGTGTCCACCGTTGTCGCTCACAACCTTGCTTGGCGATCCATTCTCCGCAAACACCTCACTCATCTTCGATATGATGCGGTCACTCGTCACCTTCCCCTCGATGCGGTACACAAAAGGGAATTTCGAGTAGTAGTCACAGATGAGAAGATACGTGTCCTCTCGTATGGCAAACAGGTCTGTGCCGACGATCTGCCACGGACGTGTCGGTAACTCATGCTGCATCAGCGGCTCGTGCGCCTGACGTTTCTGTAACCGTGGACACGCGTCGCACTTCCTCACGATGTCGTCGATGTCCTTGTTGATCGACTTCCAGTAGACACAGGACCTCGCTCGTAGCCGGGTCTTCTCTATGCCCTGGTGAGCCTCGTGCAGTTTGCTCAACACTTCCGCCTGTAGACTTAGGGAAACACCAGACGGTCGCCCTTCATGATAAGACCGTCCTCAACTGCCAACTCGTCTCGGCATGACCAGTAGGGTCGCAACGGTGCAGCTAGGTGGCGTTGGCTATCTGGCCATCCATCCACGATGACGGCTCTCAGCGCACACAGTTCATCGTCGGCCTGTGTCGCCTCTCTGATCGACTGTAGTTTCTGCGTTGAAAACTGTACGAATGACACTTGTATGTCAAGGTCGATCTGCGTCGACTCGCTACTCGGTTGTCTTGACATGGCGTCGGCCAGCATCATTTGCTTTCCTGGCTTGTAGCGTAACACAAAGTGATACGGTTGTACTCGCAGGAACATTCTCTGTAATCTCTGCGGTGCTGCTGCAAGGTTCTTCAAGTTGATCATCTCGAGAGGTTTGTGGTCCGACTCGATAACGAACGATTTTCCGTAGACATACATGTGGAACCTATCGCAGCCGAAGACGACTGCGAGCATCTCACGTTCAATGTTGGCGTATCTCTGTTCGCAATCACTAAGGGACTTGCTGGCAAACGCGATGGGCTTCCCGTGTTGAATGAGAACAGCGCCGAGTCCTCGGCTGGAGGCGTCGACCTAGATGACACTCTCAGCCTGTGGGTCGAAGTACGCAAGGGTCACATCACGACAGATGAGAGACTTCGTCGCTTCAAACGCTGCGTTGTGAGAGTCCGTCCAGATGTACTCGGCGTCCTTCTTCACTAGATCACGCAGGGTTGCGGTTTGCTGCGACAGGTTTGGAATTAATGGCGACATGTACGTGGCTATGCCCAGAAATTCCTGAAGTTGTGCGACGTTTTGCGGTTCTTTCATTCGCTGGATGTCCGCGGCTTTGCCTGGGTCTGGACGTACGCCGTCTGCGCTGAATTCCAACCCGAAGAACTTCATGTTCGCCTGTTTGATGTCGCATTTATCAATGTTGAACACCAGCCCATGCTGCAGTGCTACTCTCATCAGGTTGTGCAGATGTTTGTCGTGTTCGGCTTCTGTCTTCCCGAACACACCCACGTCATCAGCAATACTTATCGTTCCGGGTCACTTCTCAAGGATGCAGTCCATCCTCTCCTGGAACACGTCTTGGCTGAGGTTCAGGCCAAACGGTAGTCTTCTGAAACAATACCGGCCAAAGGGACTGTTGAACGTGGTCAGACGCTTAGACTCGTCGTCTAACTGCACGGACCAGTCTCCGTGACGTGCGTCTAGCTTGGAGAAGATCACTGACCCAGCAAGCTTGTGGGTAATTTCCTCCAAGGTCGGTGTTGGGTAGTGCGGACGCTTGATAGCTGTGTTCAAGTCTTTGGGATCCAAGCAGATGCGAAACTTTCCGTTCGACTTCCTGCTGTATACGATGCTAGATACCCAATTTGTAGGCTACTCGACTTTCTCGATCACCCCGAGTTCTACCATCTGGTTGATCTCATTCCTCACGTCGTCTTTGATGTGGATCGGACATCGTCTGGGCGCATGTACGACTGGGGTCACAGCAGGGTCTAGTGTGATGTGGAACGTTTCCCGGAACTTTCCGATGCCCTTAAAACAATCTGGATACAGCCGCTAGAGATCTTCCTTCGAGTTCAACGGCGGTGGATGTTTGCTGACTGCACAGTTCAAGGTCACCAAGTTGAGCTTGCGGCAGGAAGGTAGTCCCAAGATCACTGGACCTGGTGTGTCAGCAACAAAGAACTCTGCTTCGTGTGTGGTTGTCTCATGCACACACTTCAGTCGCGTAGTACCGTACTGCCGGATCAATTGTCCGTTGTAGGCAGTTAGGATCGTGTCTCGATGCTCAAGGCTGCCTCGCACAGGTATTCCTTCTGTGTCGATGTTTGACTGGTACATGCGCTGGAACGTCCTCAGCGGCATTACGTTACCCTGCGCACCTGTGTCGACCTTGACACGAAGTGTCGCTGGGGTGTCAGGCCTGTCTTTCAGCGTGATCCTGAGAGTCGCATATACTTCGTCCCTCTCGACGGCGTTGATGTTGACGGTATTAAAGGCAAGCGGCTCGAAGTTGTCGCTGAGCTGATCGAATCTGGCGTCTTGACTGATGGAGTGGACACCACCTCGTTGGCGCTCATCTCGGTTGGTCCTTCGTCTTGACCTAGCTCGCGATCTTGGTCGCCCAGAAGAGTGTGGTCTTCCTCCGGCGCCAGACGTCCAACCTGTAGCCTGCCGACATACTCGCTGCCAGTGATTGAGTTTCCCACATGCGTTACACCTACTGCCCTCTGCTGGACATCGATCTGTGGGCGCATGATGACGTCCACATTTTGCGCACATAGGTGCCTCCTCTCGACGTCCGCTTGGCTCATGTGTTCTCCGCGACCGGCTGACGTGACTGATGCTGCTAGCGTCTCCTGAGAACTGCTGCATGTTGGCCAGTGTTGCTTCATGCGTTCTAGCAACGTCCATCGCCGCGTCAAGTGTTAGTGTCTCATCACGGCACAGTAGCTTTTCTTGCACTTTCCCGTGCCGGACACCCACTACTAACTGTTCGATCAACCTCTCCTCGGTTTCTGTAGTATCACGAAACTTGCATTTACGCGCCTGCGTCTTGCAGCGTGTCATAAATTCGTCAACTGTCTCAGAGCTCAACTGCCTGAATTTTTGCAGATGAAAACGGCTCAGCCTGTAATTAGACTTGGGTTCTATCAGAGCCTGGAATTTAGCCCAAATGACCTCAACGTCTTTCTTACCAGTTTCACTGAGGTTCCACGTATTGTACATTCGCCGACCCTCCTGTCCTACCCATAGCAGGATGTAGGTCACTCGTTCACTCTGCCCCTTTTCAGCAAAAGGCCCACTGAAAATCAGTTCGCAATATTGACGGAATGAACGAAGCTCCGTGGGTAAATCAGTGGCTAACCAGTTCATGCGGGGCGGCTCTATACCTGACCCATGGCTGCCTATTAATGGCAATGTCTATCACTTACTCAGTGAGAACAAATCGGAGCTGGCCAGCGTCGACTCGACGGTGCCGCGTGCGTGTTGACCTATTTACGAATGTCGAAAGCGCCGGATTCAACCGTAGCTGCCACCATGAAACGTGTCGTCTTGGCCTGACATATGTGTAGTCGGATTGTCCGACTCATCTCGCATTCATACGTATCTGATTCGACACCAGAAGTACTGAACAAATCACTTTATTACGATTACAAGCAGAGAGAGAGGGATAACACTGATCGACCCCGAGTCTCGTCATCTTCCAAGACTGATCTCATAACTGTATATGTCGTTCTATGCACTTGCATTGGCATACTATCACAATATATACATTACAATTATGTTACGTGGTTATGATATCATTCTAAGTACAGTGAAATGCACATCCATGATATCATATTTTATACACGTCAAATTGTCAATTTTCAGAGTTAAGTTGCCAACATTTTTCTATGGTCATCATATGCGACATAAAATATGCACTTGTGGAAACAAAAAGAGGGAGAGCGAGGCAGAATGGAAGAGAGAGAGAGAAAGAGAGAGAGAGAGAGATACAGAGAGGGAGAGAGAGAGACAATCCCTGTAAGCAGATAACCAGCATCAATAGATAAGGAATACAAAATAAGTAGAACGCAAGTTAAAATCTAATAATAAAATTAACACAATGTGGATGGGCGTGTGAATTTGTTTATGATATTTGTAAGAAATTGTTTTTTATGTGTTTTTTCACATACAATTTATGTTCACCTAGATATCAGCATACAAGGATGTTGGATTGTTAACCATTAATAGCTAAACACATATCAAACTAGTAATTTTATTATCTCAGTCCACAGCAATAAATATAAACAGAAAATGTGCTCACAAGTGATATACATAAAACACTAGGCATAGTTTATCAACATGCACTGTTATTGCAACCAACTAGTCACATCAACTGCAGTAGGCATTGAATGACCTGTGACATGTTATATTATCTAAGGTTGACACGGTAACTCAATAAAACAAAATATTGTTTTGATGTATACCTTGACTATTGCCAGAGATGCTCTGCCAATAAAAAAAAATCCTTATTGCCCGAGCAGAAATCGATTGATGGTGATGTGCATCGTCCGGTTGGCGATATTTTTAGCGAACACACGTTGACATAGTAATTATTTCAGATACATATAATGCCCTGATATCGTTCGTGTTGACTGATTTAGGCGATTGTGGCGGGGAACTGCGATAAGATCGATCGGCAGAGCTGCTCTGGCAATAAGCGCGAAAAAATCCTTATTGCCACAGCAGACGTCGATTGATGGTGATGTGCATACGAGTCCGGTTGGCGATATTATTAGCGAAACATGTCGACATAGTAATTATTTCGGATAAATGCGACGCCCTGATATAATTTTTTGATTGATTTAGGCGAGCTTGGCGGGGAAACTGCGAACAGACACACACGCACACGCACACGCACACGCACACGCACACGCACACGCACACGCACACGCACACGCACACGCACACGCACACGCACACGCACACGCACACGCACACGCACACGCACACGCACACGCACACGCACACGCACACGCACACGCACACGCACACGCACACGCACACGCACACGCACACGCACACGCACACGCACACGCACACGCACACGCACACGCACACGCACACGCACACGCACACGCACACGCACACGCACACGCACACGCACACGCACACGCACACGCACACGCACACGCACACGCACACGCACACGCACACGCACACGCACACGCACACGCACACGCACACGCACACGCACACGCACACGCACACGCACACGCACACGCACACGCACACGCACACGCACACGCACACGCACACGCACACGCACACGCACACGCACACGCACACGCACACGCACACGCACACGCACACGCACACGCACACGCACACGCACACGCACACGCACACGCACACGCACACGCACACGCACACGCACACGCACACGCACACGCACACGCACACGCACACGCACACGCACACGCACACGCACACGCACACGCACACGCACACGCACAACAACAACAACAACAACAACAACAACAACAATAACAACAATGACTGAGCATAATTAATATCTGTAAAATTAATTAGCATTGGACATTACATGCCTTGGACTAAAGACAAACGCCAATGGAAACGTACAACGGGCGATCTTTATGGAAATCTTCATCGGACGGTAGAATCACTAGCGTACTTGATGGTATTATAAAATGTGTCTATCAACTGTGACCTTTTGCGTCGTCGGAGTTGTCATTCGATATCAATCATTACCCTCACGTATTATTCAAAATAGCGTCTCTCGACTGACGGTGTGTCCTTGGATTTAAACCTTATGCCTTTTGTTGTGTTACACCGTTGACACATCCAACAATCGATTTAGATGAGCCACTCACACGTGTCCAACGTGTGACTCTTAAAGGTGGTCCAAACTCAACTTGAGGAGAGGGAGAATGGTAGGAAGGAGAACGGGAGAAAACGAATTGGTGGGTGAGAATGGAGAAAGGCTAATGGGGTCAATGTAACTTTTCGATCATTTTTTTCCTATTTAGATTTTCTGCGCAAAAACAAGACCATACTGTCATATTATATATGATAAGCGTCATAATAGATCAGCAAATCAATTGTATGAAGTGGCATAGCCAGAAGGTGGGAAAGGGGCCAAGCCCCAATTATTGAAAATTAAGAGGGTAGGGAAATGAGTCTCATTGGTTCCCATAACATCCACCTCATATCAAGCCTTGTGTTTTTGGCTGACATGGCAACCATCACCACATTGAGTGACAAATTCTATCAGGCTTGCCTACGCGCGCGATAACTTTAGGAGCAATTCTTCGTCTTTCGGTATTCCATTGCCGTTATGATATATGCCGATTTCGTGGATCGTGATGGTGGGCGCACTGCGTACGATCAAGTGTGGGGTTCTAACTGAAAATGTATCGGTTGACAAATATAACGAACCCTACCAATTCGTTAAAACAATCCCAAGAAAACAAGTGTAAGACCATAACGGTGTTCCTACTATGCCCTTAGTTTTAATTTAATTAATTAAACGGTAGTGACTATACGGCTAAACCGTATTATCTTGCAGGTATACGCACTCACCCTTTATAATACGCTAACCCGACGAACGGTAACTTCCACGCTACATTACACGTAGGAGTCTCCCTAATCTAGGAGAATTATCAAAGAGGCAGGACGAATTGACAGCGATGACAGGGAGAGAGGTAGGAAGGAGCATTGTAGTGACAACAAGGATGAGGAAAGGAGATAGAGAGGAGGGAGGAAATTGGAGAAACAACGACAGAAAATGTGACTACGCCTACGGCAGGAGAGAAAACGACCGTATAGAAGGAGGGAAGGGAAATGGGACGGGAGATGAGAGAAGAACATTTGACGGGACGTAAATGTGAGAGAAGGTAAGTCGATAAAAGAGACGATTACGGGGGGAAATGTGTCAAGAGAAAAAGAGACTGGAAAGAAAGGAACAACAGAGAAGACTACATGGGAAAAGGCAACAATCAGTCTGGAACAGCTAATCTGAGGCAGTGATTGAGGGGCATGCACGGGGAACACGGAGGGTATTTATGGGTGATTCTATTCTGAGAAAGACATACGCGACACTAAGCGAGGGAAAGGGTGTCGTTGTTTGTCTATCGGTGGCTAGGATAGGACACAATTTGCACACATTATATATATATATATATATATATATATATATATATATATATATATATATATATATATATATATATATATATATATATATATATATATATATATATATATATATATATATATATATATATATATATATATATATATATATATATATATATAAGGTATTGAGGTATGCTCAGGGAGGATATATACTAGTACACATAGGGACAAATAATGCAGACAGGGAGGGGACAACTGGGATAGTACAGAAGTAACGACAGTTGGTGAGAAATCTTTTATGAAAGAAGACAGGAGTTGAAAAGATTTTTATCTGAAGAATCTACTGAGTAATGGAAGGGAAGCAACATATCTAACATGCAGGAGAGTGGCAATCAACGCGCTAGTTTTGCAGATGTGTGAATAAGAGGGAGTACTGGAGACATACTTTGCCAAAAAAGAATACATGTATATCAGGGATGGCCTCCATCTAAGTGGCAAGGGAGCTGCAATGTTCTCAGAGAATCTGCTTCGATATTTGGACTGTGGAACAGGCTACTTAGATCTATAAAAATTACAATTACATTCGAAAGGTGGACTCACAGAGACGCCAAAGACTGAAGCACAGACAAAGACATCAGCAACGAACAGTCTGGAAAACTCTTCTAAAGTTGGCTAAAAAGGTGTTTGTTTAAATGCAAGGAACACAGAAACAATAGAAATGAACTCAACATTATGGTAGATGTTGACCATCACCCTACCTGCCATCTAGAGTTCTAGGTGATAATCTTGGTGGAAATGTGAAATGCGACAGAGGGCGCCACTCCAGAAGTAGCACCCGCTGACGAAATTCTGTTGTCTGTATGACGCGGTGACCTGGATTTCAAAACTTAAATACTACCTTAAAAATATTGACAATGTCTGCATAGATTCAGTGACATACTTGTAGACGGCATAATTACCTTGAAAATATTATAGAAAACAAATTCTGCAACTGGAGCGTTTTTAAAATATTGAGCCCACCACGTTTAAATATCCATTCCACGGAAGGCGCAATCTACTAAGCACCACAATGGGTCCGGTAGATAACTTCTTTCAGCAAAACAAACAAACGAACGAACGAACGAACGAACGAACGAACGAACGAACGTACGAACGAACACACAGACAGACAGACAGACAGACAGACAGACAGACAGACAGACAGACACGCAGACACGCAGACACGCAGACACGCAGACACGCAGACACACAGGAAGGCATGCAGGCAGGCATAATACATGATCAATATTATTATCATATCGACTTTTTTATAATATAAATATATTTTGAATCTACCAGCACTGTCGGTACATTCTCACGTTACTTCAAACAACGCCCAACGCATGCAATATTTCATGCTTGTTTGCCCTCGAACGTGTGTGCGAGCGCGTGTGTATGCATATGTGTGCGTGCACATTACACACATGCATACACCAAAATGTCCGCCCACGTGAGTATGACGTGTAAAAACGCGGATTCAAAGTACTATTCTTGATTCCCCTAGAAGTCCATAGTAAAAGCTAATGATTTCTTTTCGGAGTACGCTGCCCCTCAGAAATCAAACGAGTAAATGGACTAACGTTTACATCAACGTTTTTGGTAGGCTATATACAAGACACGTACCTCACATGCCCGAGGATGGAACTACACAATTTGTTCTGGGGTGATTGCGTGTTCAATCAGTCATGACCGCTGACTGATTCAACAGTTGTCGAGTCAGTCAGCGGTCCTGACTGATTGAACTCGCGCCGAGAATAACACAGCTGTTTATCGACTGCTACAAACGTTGCAATGTACGATTCACCGCCAGTCACGACCGGTGAGAGGTCGTCACGCATGAGTAGCTGTGGCAGTGACGACGGCGTCGCTGTTATTAACGAGGTCACCTGTAGACGACGCGATATCACGCACTTGCTCGCTCATAAAATGTAGTACGTCGCCGGGTGTCATTCGGATTTATATACGACATTGTTGTGGATCTCCTCGTACGGCAGTTGATGCCACGAACGTGGATTGAGGTACAGATGCGATCACTCGAAGGAGAGTCCGTGCTGACATCGGCTCGATCTCGACGAATGTTCTACCTTTCACAGGTAAGGGTTGACGGGGTACGTCAGGCCATGTAGACCTGTCTGTGTCGAGGCAGCAGTGTACAGTATGTGGGGTACAGCTTGTGGGGATTATGGTGTATGTAGAACGTGTACACGTTACATTATACCACGTATGTAAACAGCGTCGTACACCATGTAAACACTATATGTTGTGCGGTTTGTGTACAATACAACACGCTGTACAATCTGTACACATTATATATATATAGGTACCATTTGTATTGTATGCATATCGTTTTGTTGTATGTATGTATGTATGTATGTATGTATGTATGTATGTATGTATTTATGTATGTATGTACGTATGTACGTACGTATATATATATATATATATATATATATATATATATATATATATATATATATATATATATATATATATATATATAAACAAACGCTACAAAACGATATACATGCCATACAACACAAGATAGTACAATGTTTACAGTGTATATAATGTTGAACAGTTTGTATACACTGTGTTTATGCTCGGTTGCCAACATATCAGGCACAGCGCCAGCATAGACCCTTTGTCCTTTCATGGCGTATTTGTATTCAAGAGCCTTCACCTGCAAATGCAAACACGAAATCAGCCTTTAGTGAGGTATGTCTTGTTTCTTGGGCCTAGTGTCCCATGTTCGTGTGTTTATTAAAATTGTTATTAAGCTGTTTTATGTAGACAATGATCCATAACTAAGCAGGTGTAATAAACATTTCCTTGGACTTAAACACGATTTATTACCATTTACCATGCCAAAATCAATATAAAGGAAGTCTGTCCTTCGAGGAACTTTATATTCCCTGGTTAGATGTAGACATGTTTAACATGTGCCGCGGAAAGAAGACAACACGTTGGTCGTCCATAAATGGTGTATATTGAAGTCAGAAGTAGTGACACCTGCATAGAAAAATCACTTAGCTCAGAAATGCCGTACAATTCTAGGCTAACACAAGAGGACCCCAAAACTGCCAATATGGAAATTAAACGATTATACAAATTAAATATCTTTCATGGGTTCCTTTAAAGCATTTCACATGCAAATTTATGTACATTGACATGTATTAAAAAGAAAAAAGAAAAACACACATACGAATACATGTATATTTATGTATGCTAACATTTGTACACACACGCATACGCACACACGCACGCACACGCGCACGCACACACACACACACACACACACACACACACACACACACACACACATATATATATATATATATATATATATATATATAATATATATATATAATATTAGATATATGTGTGTGTGTGCGTGTTACTATTAATACTAACATTAATAGAGTTACAATAACTTTGATTTGAGAAATCATGCGACAGTCTATTAGTCATCTATTAGTAATTACAAAGAAGGAAGTACGTTATACAAAGACCATTGAAAGACATGACTGTTGGCATAAGCTAGTACTGTTACATATTCCCGCTACAATTACACTGTTCATTGTAACGTACATATCTAGCGATAAACATAAACGAGCCCAACAAAGCAGATCTAGAGGTAATTATTGACTTTAAGTCGCATTATTCGAGAGACAATCGGACTTTAAAAGATTGAGCCGAGAGAGTTTGCTGTTAAACACTAACATTAACCCGAATGCAACTTTCCCCCCTACGTTTACTGGTCTCGACTCACTAACCTCTTCTACCCATTCCTCTGAAACCCCCAGAATATCGTCAACGCAAAGATGTTCTCATTATTTTGCCATTATATATATATATATATATATATATATATATGTATATATATATATATATATATATATATATATATATATATATATATATATATATATATATATATATATATATATATATATATATATATGTGTATGTCAAGGATGGACACGGAGCGTATCGCCAGTATCACACATCTTTATTCTCACAGAATCACAAAGAAGAACGAAGACCCTAAAACCACAACATATGTGTTACAACAAAATATATACAATCAAACACAGGAACAACATTCACATGCGAATATATACACAGTCCAACACAAGACTAACATTTTCCTTAAGAACTGATGTTTAGTTACTTGGTACCTCAATTAACACAACACATGTGTTACACACAAAATATATACAATAGAACACAGGAACAACCTTCACCTGCAAATATATACACCGTCCGACACAGGAGTAACCATTGTCCTTACAAAAATACATCTGAATGATGCTTTAGTTACTTATAACATTGCGACCGCAATAACCCTTAATCGGTGTAACCCTAGCAATAGCTCCAGATATACCAGTACATGATTAAACATAAAATAACTACACCATTGTCCATGCATCCCCATCGCAAAACACATTTAAGACCATATCACCAACGCAAAACAATTGCATACTGTCATTAAATATGAAGTATAATAAACATAAAAAGTCACTAATAGTACCTGCCAACAATCGGCGTCAGGATACAATGTACATCAGGCACATAACTGGGTAATTCTTCCTGCATCATGAAAGAAACGTTGTACAATATAATTATGCATACACATATTAACGCAACACTAACTAGTACCGACAAATTAAATCCGATAACCAATTATTGCTCATGTAAACAGTGTCCGGGTGCTGCCCTTAGCGACCACACCGTTACTACTACATCCGGGGCCTCACATGCCGCCATTTTGCATTTAAGGCAAAATAATTACGCAAAGTACAGAAAATACATAACCGTCGAAGTGGTGACTGACATAAGAATAACATTATCATGACACGATTGATTATCCCGCAGGGTACACATAATTTACAATAGCACAATGAGGCTCTAACAATAAGCGAGCGTTCACGCTGGTGAACAATAAGTGTACTTAACACGAGGTCGAGGGATTGATTTGAAAACTAAACCCCCGTCACCAATACTGCTCAAACTTACACCAACTACTGATCAATTAGTACACAAATCACTAGCCATCATAATGGCAACACAATTAACAATTAAAGAGAAAATTAAACACTGGTACTTACAGGTAAAATCAAGCTGGCATTCTATCATACTTGAAAACACGTGTGCAAGCTTTCACAGCGGCAATTCAAGTCCCAATCCTTCCCCCGCGAACCAAATCCCGCTCCCGCACAGCTAATAAAACAACAGCGCCCTCCACGGTTGATTACCACCGATCAACCACCTATTTAACCAACAGATTGTGCCACCACTATCCAAACACCATTAATCAGCCAAAATACCCAAACAGCGTCATGGCTATCCATGACATGTATATACATATATAATTATATATATATATATATATGTATATATATATACACATATATATATAATTATATATATAATTATATGCATGTATATATATATATATATATATATATATATATATATATATATATATATATATATATATATATATATATACATACATAATTATATATATATACATATTAAATTACTGAATATGTATCGCTTAGACAATTGTGTACACGGTCTCTCAATCCATTAATAGATTGCATGAAACCGAAGAAAGTCTGTTTTATGTAGATTGCAATTCCGTGTGTGCTCATTAACTGATCAAATGTCGCATCCGTGAGGTCATAAAGACGTACATCACCGCTTTTAGATCCGTACACGTCAATAACTTCTCCAAATAAAAAAACCGTACATCTGCCACGTTCGTGTGCACGTGCTTCGCATAATTCTTAAATGTGTTCTTCTTTGCATCTTCTTTGGATGACACACATGTATGTTAGCGTAACGTGCTATCCAAAACATTGATATCCATATACAGTGCACATTGTCGGTGGAGTCGCTGCGCTGTGATTTATAAATGCCGTGCGTCAGAGTGCTGCAGAGATTGACTAAAACACGACATCAGATCATTTAGCACCAATGTAAAGCCGCGTCTGCAAATGGCATGGGCGTGATGGCCAAGATTTATTGGGCAAACAGACTGTGTCTAAATGTGGATGTTTATTTGGGTGAGCATGCGAGCGCAGCACATTGCGCGTGCTTCGCATTGCGTCATCTCGGCCAGTCCACGCCTCTCCACCTAGCTGGGCATGTCCACAAGGTTGGTGTCCTTTGAGATGCGCAGCTGCAATGTGATTCGTTGTAAGTCCGTGCCTGGTGTCAGCGGTAGTACAGACACGCTGTCGTCCGCTAAAGTTGTCTCTGTCTGATCTGACCCACCCTGAAATTGCGAGTTAGACGGGGATATTCGATGGAGACGTAACCGTCATGCCCTCAGCCATCACACTCTCATCCACCAGACTCTCAACCATCAGACTCTCAACCATCAGACTCTCATCCACCAGACTCTCAGCCATCATACTCTCATCCACCAGACTCTCAACCATCAGACTCTCATCCACCATACTCTCAACCATCAGACTCTCATCCATCAGACTCTCAACCATCAGACTCTCAACCATCAGACTCTCAACCATCAGGCTCTCAACCATCAGACTCTCAACCATCAGACTCTCATCCATCAGACTCTCATCCATCAGACTCTCAACCATCAGACTCTCATCCATCAGACTCTCAACCATCAGACTCTCAACCATCAGACTCTCAACCATCAGACTCTCGTCCACCAGACTCTCGTCCACCAGACTCTCAGCCATCAGACTCTCGTCCACCAGACTCTCAACCATCAGACTCTCATCCACCATACTCTCAACCATCAGACTCTCATCCACCAGACTCTCAACCATCAGACTCTCAACCATCAGGCTCTCAACCATCAGACTCTCGTCCACCAGACTCTCAGCCATCAGACTCTCAACCATCAGACTCTCAGCCACCATACTCTCATCCACCAGACTCTCAGCCATCAGACTCTCATCCATCAGACTCTCAACCATCAGACTCTCAACCATCAGACTCTCAACCATCAGACTCTCAACCATCAGACTCTCAACCATCAGACTCACAACAACCAGACTCACTCTCTACCATCAGGCTCTCAACCATCAGGCTCCCAACCATCAGGTTCTCAACCATCGGCCTCTCAGCCATCAGATTCACAACCATCAGACTCTCAACCATAATATTCTCAACCATCACACTCTCAACCATCATACTCTCAACCACCAGACTCTCAACCAACAGACGCTCAACCATCAGACTCTCAACCATCAGACTCTCAACCATCAGACTCTCAACCATCAGGCTCTCAACCATCAGACTCTCAACCATCAGACTCTCAACCATCAGGCTCTCAACCATCAGACTCTCAACCATCATACTCTCAACCATCAGGCTCTCAACCATCACACTCTCAATCATCACGCACTCAACCATCACTCTCTCAACCATCAGTCTCTCAACCATCAGACTCTCAACCATCAGACTCTCAACCATCAGACTCTCAACCATCAGACTCGCAACCATCAGACTCTCAACCATCAGACTCTCAACCATCAGGCTCTCAACCGTCAGACTCTCAACCATCAGACACTCAACCATCAGATGCTGGCACACGTGAAAAAATGCTTGTTCTTGTCGTCTGCGGGTAATATATGTCAATGACGCTGCAAATGGCAGCGGTAGTAAACTTCTGTCTGTTCAACCAAAACCATGTGTCCACTTCGGGAAGCCAACAAAGTCAACACAAACTATTCGTGATGTTGGAGCCCCCGATCTTTCGCCTGAAACAAACACCTAACAACTGACTACATGCAACGTTTGTGAGCTGTCTATATAATTTGCATATCTCAGCAATTCGTTGTTATTCCCTATACCTCGGAACAATTCTGGATAAATATTTTGAATGCCACCCGACAATACCAAAAACAACATCGGAATGAGTCAATTACCTCAAGATGTGTCTTTACTGGTCACGAAGGACCTAATCGCGTGGTTCAAGTGACGCATCCACAGGGCCAACTCATATCATCCAACGTTTAGAATCCTCATTATCAACACTATTGGTAGAACATCTACGAGTCGTTTTATTTTTGCGCCAGATGCTGTCGTATTGTAAATGGTACTGCACTATATAAGAAGTTAGTTTTTATTAATACTTTCAGTGCGAGGGATCGCCATTAATCAATGCCAATAAATGCGCCTCGCAAGAATATCTTGCTGCTACTAGATTGCTGCTACTAGACGGAAGTATCCACTTCGTGCCATGGATGCAGCATTCATCCGATCGAGTCTGGTCGTCGTACATTTGGTCATATCTGTCGGCCCGTTGAAAGCACACCAAACCTAATAAACAGCGTAACTACTTATATGTCTAATAAATAAAGATAATACACAATAAGAGAAAACACAGTTTACCTAGTAATTCAATAACTGGTGGGGGCATTAGTGTTGTGTACATATATATTTGTTAATTTGCTTTGAAAAATTATTTAAAATATTACATTTAATGTTATATTATATACTTTCGTCTACTTATAGCTCATATACGTGAATTTGTGTTGTCAGCTTGAAAACAAGTTAAAGAGATACCTATCAGTTCTTCGGTCTTAAGACGAAACGGTGGTAGGTTTTACCGAAATTAGATTCTCGAATGTAGTGATACGGTTTCTTGGTTCATAATGTTCTATTTTCCGTATGCGTCGTATCACAAGATGTAGGTCATGTGACACAACAGTGAAAATCAGACCGCTGAAGAATGCTGTTACATGTTGCCGAAATATACGGAAAACAAAAACAAGTTTCTTGGGAGGTAAATTTATTAAACAGAAAGTAGATTGTTTGTGGACACAACGTTGTTAATTCACGTGTCTTCTTCTTCAGCGATGAACTTCGAGTTGAAAATCGGGGATGAAGACAGTACCCGCTACGGCCGCGCGTGCCGCCTGGTGATCGAGGCGGGCACTCTGGCCGTCAGAGACTACGTCCTCAACAACCTCAATCCGCCGCGCGCAGACGGACTTCCGGCGACGCTGCGCGCGCTGCGGGAACTGTTCGACAAGCTCCGGCGCGACTCCATCATCACGCTCGACCAGTTCCAGGTCAGTAGGTCGGTGCGTGTCCGTTTCCAATAAGAGCTCTTGAGCACTCACGGGCCGTTGTAGATCGATCTAATGATACGTCGCTTTGCATTTGTCTCAGCTTTTGCCTCAACCAGTGGAGTTGTCTCAACCAGTGGCATTGTCTCAAGTGGTATTACAATAATGTTTAAAAGTTTGGTTTGCATACTATTTGGCATGTTATGTAGGAGAGCTGATTTAACAAATATGTATATAAATGGCTAGCTAACGTTGATCAGGTTTTCCGAAACAAGTGGATGTTCTTAATCATACCTAGATAGTCACATACCTGATCTCGGGAATCAGGCTTTTTATATTGATTGGTATTACTCTTAAGCCGGATTACCTCCGATGGGTATCCAGTCATAAGATAACTGCCTCTGGGTAGGCAAACGAGGAACAAATATCATTGGTCAGACATATAGGCTAGGTGCAAGATGGTGGCGTACACAACCTTCCTGTGGCAAGAGTTCTACTTAGGGAAATAGTAATCCACTTCGACAGAATTGTTTATGCTTGATATTAAATCGTGACGCAAAATGTTTTACAATTATATTAAAGTATCTAAGTACACCGCTTGAATGCGACGAAAAATCTCCAACTCTGCCCACTCGACCGCAGCATATATCTACAGTACTGTATCTCTTCGTCCGTGAACCTCCCCAATAGTCCAAAGGCAATACTCCCCTCTAAACTCGAGATCCGATCGCAAATGTGCATCCCCGTTCTTTAGAATCAAACCTTGGGCCTGCTGTGCATGCAGAAGTTTTATACGATTGCATATATAGAAGACAGCAACCATAGATGCCCGAAGGTGGGGAATACAGCCGTAAGTTTCGTGTTCATTCCGTACTGTTGCACTGGTGTCGCCTGTCGTAGCCTGTATGTAGCACAACAAGTGTAGCGAGCAAGGCGACACTAATGCGCGGTGGTAGGACAAAGCAACGAAGACCGTCACCCGACAGTTCTATAAGACCAACCGTTGTTGCACTGAATGAAAACGTACTTGTTTGAACACACGTTCACAGTCGCGTGAGGTGACACGCTGTCAACAACGAATGGATATCTCTTATTATAAGTCTCGATCATGAATTGTGCTCGACTGAATTGATCAACAGGAGCTACTGGACCGTGACCATTTTATCACACCCCTGGTAATTGTGATCAAATATTCGTGTCCGTGTTCTATGGTCTCAGCTGTGCCCCTCCCCTGTAGACACGGACACATATTTCGAAGCACTTTGTTGAGGCAGGAAACGGTCGAAGCGTCGATATATATATACATGTGTCAATAAACCAGCAACACATCTACCAAACAGAAAACATCACGTGTGAGAACACGTGATGTGTTCTGTTCAATAAATGTGTTACTGTTTTGATCCGCTATTGCTTTCCGTCGCACAAAATAAGCTATGACAAATCACGCTTGTCCTGCAAATGTTGACATGCGACATCACTAGCAGTAAACGGTATCGGATACTCACTTAGATGTATACATAAATGCATATATACATGCTTACATATAAACATACATTATGCAATATATACACATTTACACATGCACATGTGCACGTGCATGCACGCAGACACACACACACACACACACACACACACACACACACACACACACACACACACACACACACACACACACACACACACACACACACACACACACACACACACACTAATCCTGCTGAGGTGTGAGTAATCTCATTGAAATGAGTAGTGAGTAGTTCGTTTGACTTACAATAGCATTCGAAATCAAAAAGCTTCACTTCGGTATAGTCCTCCTTAAATACGCACGCCATCCTTTTGTACTCCTTCAAATATTGCTACACCCCTTACTAGAACCACTCATATCAGTGCCCCGTGACAGCTACAAGGACGATGACATTCCAGGTGCTGTACCCTCCGTCTGGCACGGACGTACGCACGGAGGACCTCGACCTGACGATGTGGGTGATGCTGGTGCGGAACGCGACGACTGCCAGCGACAAGTCCGTGAAGCGGATGAAGGGTCTCGCACCCAACAACGAGCAGCTCGTGCGAGACCACGTCTTCAAGATCAGGAACGCGCGCAATCTGCTCTTCCACAAGGCGCGCCACGAGCTGGACGAGACGGAGTTTGAGCAGATCTGGCTCGACGTGTCGGCCGCCATCTTGTATCTGCGCCGCATCACCCCTGGCGAACGGGACGTCAACTACGCTTATGTGCTGGAACGACTAAAGGTTTGTGGATAGGCGTTAATCGAAAATATGCATTAATCGCGTGAATGCAAGACGTGTCGATAAGTATAAGATTTACATATCTATGTCAGAAATATTTCAAGGCAGGCAACATTAATATATCACTATATATATATATATATATATATATATATATATATATATATATATATATATATATATATATATATATATATATAGCCAAAGAATAAATATCATTACAATGCAAAAGCAAATAAATAAGTAGTATATTATATATTTTAAATATATATATATATATATATATATATATATATATATATATATATAAATATTATTAATTTTGATTTTGCATCGTAATGATGTTCATTTGCATGCATATACGTTTTACCAAATATATTTAGTCAGTTACTCACTCACTCACTCACTCACTCACTCACTCACTCACTCACTCACTCACTCACTCACTCACTCACTCACTCACTCACTCACTCACTCACTCACTCACTCACTCACTCACTCACTCACTCACTCACTCACTCACTCACTCACTCACTCACTCACTCACTCACTCACTCACTCACTCACTCACTCACTCACTTACTCACAGCTAGATAATTGATGATAGAATGTTGTTTTCTCCACATCTGCAGAAAGGCGACCTTGACCAGAGGTCGACGATCAACAGCGTCTTCCTTGTGCAGAAGCAGAGTTTGGAAGAGTTGCGTAGACTCGCACTGAAAGAGGCCAGTCGCAAACGGTGGACAATAGTCGCGCTCATCATACACCTCGTGTTAGCCTTAGCGACGATAGGGGGCGTCTTGATCGCTGTGCTGATCTTCAAGAGAAGTTGCTCGACTTGTATTGATAACGTCGAGTATATCCGGACAGGTATGCAATTTTAATATTATGCTCTGTAAAAGATGATTGACCTGAGACAGATGGATTGTAGATCGATTAAAACCTATCAACTCTTTTAGATGGGCGTATGCAAATGTTTGAGAAAAAGTAAAAATATCAATCGAATCAAAACAAAATGTCGTATTGATTTTGGGTTAAGGTCTCTCTCTAAGACATAAGGTTATTATAAATAAAGAGCCAGGATCAGTACTAATTTTTTGGCTATCCAATGCATGATTAGAAAGACACTGTGAAAGAAAAACCCTCCAACATGGCATGTGAAACCTTGCTGTAGATGCGACTCATCTTCTGTCGAGAACAATCGATCATTATGGAGATAGTTAATCAATGCCCACACTTTGGCAACGATAATAAG
Source organism: Oasisia sp. SBJ-2009 (assembly GCA_964017155.1). Classification (NCBI taxonomy): domain Eukaryota; kingdom Metazoa; phylum Annelida; class Polychaeta; order Sabellida; family Siboglinidae; genus Oasisia; species Oasisia sp. SBJ-2009. The sequence goes on from OZ024854.1 coordinate 49,197,282, forward strand.
GATGACGCTGATCGTGAAGATGACCTTAAATTCGGACGTGACAAATTTCATGATGTAAATTCATAGTTTAGACACGGTGTTCTGCGTATATTCGAAACAAACGTTACTATTCTATTTCGACTCGTGTCGTCTTCTGCGCTATGGTGTTATACTAAACATACCTTCTACATTTTTGGATATATGCTTAGTTTAATCCAATATTTGATATAAATTGAAAACAATTAAATGTATTTCTACTTCGATCATTATCAGTTTGTCATTTACCATACTATTTCATACCTTCATAGGACTTTTCTAATACAGGAAAATCCGTACTTTAAGACAATCTTTCTATTTAAAACAAATCCTTATTTAAACGCGATACAATTGAATTTCTCTTAAAATACAAAATCCATATTGCAGACGGGACATCCATCCGAAACGGCGTATCCGTGTGGTGATTCTTTGATGATGTTGCTGCTGTTGATAACGATGATTATGATGACGACGGTGAGACCTATGTTCAGTCACTGTCCGTCCTGTTGCAGATGGTGGTATCGTGATGTACTTGCGGAGAGACGGCTGGGGCGCCGTGGAGCCGCGCGAGGAGAGAGTACCCCTCAAGACGCCCGTCCAGTACGTCATCATCTCGCACACGGCCTTGCTGGGCCGGTGCACGACGACGGAGAAGTGCTGCAGAGACGCGAGGAAGGTGCAGAAGTTCAACATGGAAACATCACGTGAGTGGTGATTTATGCCTCTTCATATAAACCAAAAACCCACTCTCACCCGTTCACTGACGATGTTCCTCCAATTCTGGTCGCTTTTGCCCCTTTTACTCTTAGCAGAAGTGTTTTGGAGAAGCCTGTCTGACTTATTAACTTATAACAGAGCAGTTGCAGTTTGCATAGTCTCACCATATTAAGAAGTTTCACCCATATTAAGAATGTACTCGTGGCGGCCAACTGAGCTCTTACGTGCTCACCCGTATCTCTCGTTATCCGTTTTATAACGAAACTTGCCTTATCCCATTGTTGAGAAGTCCAGCCGTGTCGTCGTTATCGCAATGAATCAACGCGCAATATGTTTTAGCACAGTAACGGATATGTTAAGGACTATCCGGTTTTGTTACAAATACAGTTTCATAATGCATTGTAACCATTAGATATATATGTGTGTTGTATCTTGCAGACTTTGCCGACATCGCCTACAACGGTTTGATTGGTAACAACGGGATCATTCTCGACGGCCGGGGCTTTGACGTGCAGGCGGCTACAGCCTACGGGTAAGTCTTGTCCACCTGAGTCTGACTAAAACAATTGTATTGTGTAGATGGTTGTAACACCACCATCACCATCACCATCACCATCACCATCACCATCACCATCACCATCACCATCACCATCACCATCACCATCACCATCACCATCACCATCACCATCACCATCACCATCACCATCACCATCACCAATAACCATCACCACCACCATCACCATCACCATCACCATCACCAATAACCATCACCATCACCATCACCATCACCATCACCATCACCATCACCATCACCATCACCATCACCAATAACCATCACCATCACCATCACCATCACCATCACCATCACCATCACCATCACCATCACCATCACCAATAACCATCACCATCACCATCACCATCACCATCACCATCACCATCACCATCACCATCACCATCACCAATAACCATCACCATCACCATCACCATCACCATCACCATCACCATCACCATCACCATCACCATCACCATCACCATCACCATCACCATCACCATCACCATCACCATCACCATCACCACCACCACCACCACCACTACCACCACCACCAACAACCACAAACACACACAAACACGCAGCACATTTATATTTAAGATTCTACATCCTGAATATTGACGACATTGCTGAACTTTTAAGTAACGCCGTTGATGCTGCTAAGTTATACGCTAACCAGGAAGAACTACAATATACAGAGTGTACTAATAGATTATATGAGTATGGTTTTAACCCTCATGAAAAAGTACGTGCACCGTGTCCCACTTTTTAATAATGATACTACTACTACCACTACCACTACCACTACCACTACCACTACCACTACCACTACCACTACCACTACCACTACCACTACCACTACCACTACCGCTACCGCTACCGCTACCGCTACCGCTACCGCTACCGCTACCGCTACCGCTACCGCTACCGCTACCACTACCACTACCACTACCACTACCACTACCACTACCACTACCACTACCACTACCACTACCACTAGCAGTAGCAGCAGCAGCAGCAGCAGCAGCAGCAGCAGCAGCAGCAGCAGCAGCAGCAGCAGCAGCAGCAGCAGCAGCAGCAGCAGCAGCAGCAGCAGCAGCAGTAGCAGTAGCAGTAGCAGTAGCAGTAGCAGTAGCAGTAGCAGTAGCAGTAGCAGTAGCAGTAGCAGTAGCAGTAGCAGTAGTAGTAATCGGAATAATAATATTACTAATAATAACGAAACGTTTGTAGTAGGTTGTGCTTGTCGGTATGCTGAAAGCAAACAATTGGGAATCTATTCTGGCATACACACAGTATCACATAAATTGTACATGAACATTTCAGAATAATACATATTGATCGTATTAAAACATATTGAATAAGGGAGTGAAACACTGTAATTAAAATATGTCTCATCGTGTCATTACAATGTTGTCAAAAGGACAACAAATATAAATTGTGTTAATGCTTATGTTAGTATATTCATATCTTATACTCTCTAGGTGGAACGATCGAAGTTTGGGCTTCGCCTTCATGGGCATGTTTGAACGCGACGTGCCTGGAGAGGAAGCTCTGGCAGCACTACAGGTAGGGCACAACACTGCAGATAGGACACAACACTGCAGGTAGGACACAACACTACAGGTAGGACACAACACTACAGGTAGGGCACAACACTGCAGGTAGGACACAACACTACAGGTAGGACACAACACTACAGGTAGGACAGAACACTGCAGGTAGGGCACAACACTGCAGGTAGGGCACAACACTGCAGGTAGGACACAACACTACAGGTAGGACAGAACACTGCAGGTAGGGCACAACACTGCAGGTAGGGCACAACACTGCAGGTAGGACAGAACACTACAGATAGGGCACAACACTGCAGGTAGGACACAACACTGCAGGTAGGACACAACACTGCAGGTAGGACCCAACACTACAGGTAGGACACAACACTACAGATAGGGCACAACACTGCAGGTAGGACACAACACTGCAGGTAGGACAGAACACTGCAGGTAGGACACAACACTGCAGGTAGGACACAACACTACAGGTAGGGCACAACACTGCAGGTAGGACACAACACTGCAGGTAGGGCACAACACTGCAGGTAGGGCACAACACTACAGGTAGGACACAACACTACAGGTAGGACAGAACACTGCAGGTAGGACACAACACTACAGGTAGGACACAACACTACAGGTAGGGCACAATACTACAGGTAGGACACAACACTACAGGTAGGGCACAACACTACAGGTAGGACACAACACTACAGGTAGGACACAACACTACAGGTGGGGCACAACACTGCAAGTAGGACACAACACTACAGGTAGGACAGAACACTACAGGTAGGACACAACACTACAGGTAGGACAGAACACTACAGGTAGGGCACAACACTGCAGGTAGGACCCAACACCACAGGTAGGACAGAACACTGCAGGTAGGGCACAACACTACAGGTAGGGCGGCACAACACTGCAGGTAGGACCCAACACTACAGGTAGGACAGAACACTACAGGTACGACAGAACACTGCAGGTATGGCACAACACTGCAGGTAGGACACAACACTGCATGTAGGGCACAACACTACAGGTAGGACAAACCACTACAGGTAGGACCCAACACTACAGGTAGGACAAACCACTACAGGTAGGACAGAACACTACAGGTAGCGCACAACACTACAGGTAGGGCACAACACTGCAGGTAGGGCACAACACTGCATGTAGGGCCCAACACTGCAGGTAGGGCACAACACTGCAGGTAGGGCACAACACTGCAGGTTGGGCACAACACTGCAGGTAGGGCACAACATTGCAGGTAGGACAGAACACTACAGATAGGACAGACCACTACAGGTAGGACGCAACACTACAGGTAGGACAGAACACTACAGGTACGGCAAACCACTACAGGTAGGACAAAACACTACAGGTAGGGCAAAACACTACAGGTAGGACACAACACAACAGGTAGGGCACAACACAACATGTAAGACACAACAGGTAGGACACAACACTACAGGTAGGACAGAACACAACAGGTAGGACAGCACACTACAGGTAGGGCACAACACAACAGGTAGGGCACAACATTACAGGTAGGACAGAACACTACAGGAAGGGCAAAACACTACATGTAGGACAAAACACTACATATAGGGCACAACACTACAGGTAGGACAAAACACAACAGGTAGGACACAACACAACAGGTAGGGCACAACACTACAGGTAGGACAGAACACTACAGGTAGGACAAAACACTACATGTAGGGCACAACACTACAGGTAGGACAGAACACTACAGGTATGACAGAACACTACAGTTAGGGCACAACACTACAGGTAGGACAAAACATTACAGGTAGGGCAAACCACTACAGGTATGAAAAAACACTACAGGTAGGACAAAACACTTCAGGTAGGGCAAAACACTACAGGTAGGACAAAACACTACAGGTAGGGCAAAACACTACAGGTAGGACACAACACAACAGGTAGGGCACAACACAACACGTAGGACACAACACAACAGGTAGGACACAACATTACAGGTAAGGCACAACACAACAGGTAGGGAACAACATTACAGGTAGGACAGAACACTACAGGTAGGACACACCACTACAGGCAAGGCACAACATTACAGGTAGGACAAAACACAACAGGTAGGACAAAACACTAGAGATAAGGCAAAATATTATATGTAGGGCAAAACAATACAGGTAGGGCAAAACACTACAGGTATGACAAAAGACAACAGGTAGGACAAAGCACTACAGGTAGGGCAACACACTACAGGTAGGGCAAAACACTACAGGTAGGGCAAACACTACAGGTAGGACAAAACACTACAGGTAGGGCAACACACTACAGGTAGGGCAAAACATGATAGGTTAGGCAAAACACTTCAGGTAGGGCAAAACACCACAGGTAGGGCAAAACACTACAAGTAGAGCGAAAGACTACAGATGGGGCAGAGAAAATGTATAGCGAATATGCTATAGGTAAGATTCAGACACAACACAAGTAGGGCGACATCAAACTTTTATTTCTTTGTCATTACACAGTGTTTAAACACTAACCACTATTACGGGATACCGGAGAAATTTATATCTCTGATAAGAAATAGTTACGAAGATATGACATGCAGGGTCGTTCATGCAGGACACCTTACAGACTCCTTCATGATGAAGACAGGAGTGAGGCAATGATCTCTTCTGCCACCATTCTTATTCCTGTAGAAGAAATGGAATCCAGTGGACACCATGGAGCCAGTTGGAGGACCTGGACTTTGCGGATGTCCTCGCTCTCCTCTGACATATCCATCAGCAGATGCAGGAAAAAACAGAGCTGCTAAACACAGTATCAATACACCTAGGACCCAACACACACAGAAGCAAGACAAAGATTATGAAAGCCAACACAAAGAACATCAACCCCATTACATTGAACGGAGAGCCACTGGAAGAGACCGACTCATTAACATACCTGGGTAGTACAATAAAAAAATGGAAGCACAGAAGAAGACGTAAAAGCAAGGATACAGAAAGCAAGAGTGCCATTCATCATGTTAAGACAAATTTGGAGAGCAAAACAAACAAAAATTAACACCAAACTGAGAATGTTCAATTCAAATATCAAGGCAGTTTTACTCCATGGATCGGAGACATGGCGAAGTACACAGCAGACACTAAAGAGAATACAGACCTTCATCAACAAATGCCTGCGCAGAATACTACACCTGGAGTGGACAGACAAGATACCCAACACTACACTCTGGAAAATGACCAAGCAACTACCCATAGTAAATGAAATAAAGAAGAGATAATTGAGGTGGATAGGACATGCACTCAGGAAACCACCAGAAACAATCATCCGTCAAGCCATCACATGGAACCCCCAGGGAAGAGAAGAGGTAAGCCACGAAACTATTGACAGAGAGACACCGAAAAAGAAACAAAGGAGACACCAGGAGAGAAATGAAGAAGATGACCACTGACAGAAAACGGTGGCATTCCTTGGTCGATGGCCTAAGCTCCCAGCGATCGAAAAGGCATAAGTGCAAGAAAACACTACATGTAGGGCAAAACACTACAGGTAGGAAAAACACAACAGGTAGGACAAAGCCCTACAGGTAGGGCAAAACATTATAGGTAGGGCAAAACACTACAGGTAGGGCAAAACCCTACAGGTAGGACAAAACACTACAGGTGGGGCAAAACATTATAGGTTAGGCAAAGCACTACAGGTAGGGCAAACACTACAGGTAGGGCAAAACACTACAGGTAGGGCAAAACACTACAGGTAGGGCAAAACACTACAGGTAGGGCAAAACACTACAGGTAGGGCAAAACACTACAGGTAGGGCAAAACACTACAGGTAGGGCAAAACACTACAGGTAGGGCAAAACACTACAGGTAGGGCAAAACATTATAGGTAGGGCAAAACACTACAGGTAGGGCAAAACACTACAGGTAGGGCAAAACACTACAGGTAGGGCAAAACACTACAGGTAGGGCAAAACACTACAGGTAGGACAAAACACTACAGGTAGGGCAAACACTACAGGTAGGGCAAAACACTACAGGTAGGGCAAAACACTACAGGTAGGGCAAAACACTACAGGTAGGGCAAAACATTATAGGTAGGGCAAAACACTACAGGTAGGGCAAAACACTACAGGTAGGGCAAAACACTACAGGTAGGGCAAAACACTACAGGTAGGGCAAAACACTACAGGTAGGGCAAAACACTACAGGTAGGGCAAAACACTACAGGTAAGGCAAACACTACAGGTAGGGCAAACACTACAGGTAGGGCAAACACTACAGGTAGGGCAAACACTACAGGTAGGGCAAAACATATGGGGGAGAGAAAATGTATAGCGAATATGTTATAGGTAAGATTCAGACACTACACAATTAGGGCGACATCACACTTTTATTTCTTTGTCATTACACAGGATTTAAACTTTCATGATGTTTTTGTTTTTGTGCTACTGCCAGGACTTGGACACATGATCATATATTTGCTCATCTGAAACTGGCACAAAGCTATTGGTTCTGAACGTATCCCATGCGATTAAAAAAAATGAAAGTGTATAAATAATTCGAACCAATACCCCTATATATTACTTAATTAACTATGTCTGTTTTGCAGGCATATAAACTAATTACACTGAGAAACATAATTTTACTTTATGCGATTTTGATATCGCTTGGCAAAATGGCGCTATAATAAAATTATATATCATGTCAACAAGTGTCATAAACAATTCGTGCATTACTGCGCTCCTCTTGTTCGTCATAATATACATGTTGCCGTAACGACACCCCAAGAACAAACCAAACATCTTCTCTCTACTAACCGTGTACACATGTTTTCAGAATTTCCTCGAGTACCTCGTGAAGCAAGGCAACCTTCGACCCGACTACATCATACACGCCCTGTGCCAGGTTCGGCCGTTTCCGGAGAGTCCCGGTGAAAGTCTCTATCGCGTGATACAGTCATGGCCTCAGTGGGTAAGTCACGTGTCTAAGTTACGAGCCCTTGGTCACCCCTCATTGTCATGGCGCCGTACTTTAGGATAAGATTGCGATACAAATTACACAACGGATACACATGCGTTGCTTCCTTTCTCGTGCCGTCTTACAAAGTATACCTGGGTGTTGCTGTATCATATAAATACTGTACCTTCTCCATTCGTTCAACTATGCAGATCTCGCTGACTTCACATAATCAATACATAGGCAGGATTTAATATATTAATATATTACTATCAATTTATACTGTTTTGTGTCATATGCTTCCGTTCTATCTTGCCATGAACAATCCACCACACAAACATAGGCAAAATAGGCAGTGTGGAGACAGGTGCAAATGTCATAACAATCAATTTAGAAGTTATGCCTGGCAACAGAGTCATTCAACCGTGACGTGGAAGTGGACCAGTGTTAGCCGTGTTGGCCGATGTCTGACGGTACACTGAATGTTGGGCTACAAAATAAATTATGCGTATTTATAACTCGTGGTCAAATGTGTCTGTCCAAGATCATAGACACTGATATACTTTCTCATCAAAGACAAATTGCATGGGCTTTTGACTTGGGAAACGAGGCCATACGCCTACTAGCTACTGCATAGTTTGTTCCTTTACCGACAGGGGTCCAGAATGCTTACAGACAGCAGACCACACTATGATTACAGACAGCAGACCACACCATGTAAACAGACAGCAGACCAGAATATGATTACAGACAGCAGACCACACCATGTAAACAGACAGCAGACCAGAATATGATTACAGACAGCAGACCACACCATGTAAACAGACAGCTGACCAGAATATGATTACAGACAGCAGACCACAATATGATTACAGACAATAAACCACAATATGTAACACAGCAGACCAGAACAATTACACAAATCAGAACATCATGTTTAAACAAAGCAGAACAGAATACATACCGCCAAAAACCAGAATGTTCATCAACAGCAAATCAGAATGTTTACCTACAACATACCTGAATATCCTACGATGCAAACAGTTATAATTGTAAAAAAGATAGGAAAACATGTTTAATGTTTCATTCACAATGACGCGTGTATAACTTAAACCGTAGGGTAAATTGTCAAGGTTTTGAGGTTGTTTCAAGTGGTATTCATGTGTCCATAAAACATGTAGGTCATCCGCTCTTTCTTGCAGCGAAATCGAACAGGCAGTTACTGCGGCGTCCGATCCGTGAAGCGGGGGCCTGGCTCACACCGGTCGGTGACTGGCGGTAGACGGACCGGGCGAAACGTGTCTTCAACAGGGCACTAATCACCATTACTATATTTACTCGTTTATTTACATGTTACGTTTTTGGTGTGCCAAGTTTGTATATATTGTCCGAATTATATTTAATTATGTCAGCCAGTCTATGTCTATGGGGGTATCCAAGGTTAACTTCGACTAGCCTCGAGTTGTTACTAATTACGATACTTCGTCAGTAACAGCCATTAAATTGTTTTCAAACTACCTCGTGACATGATGACTATATTGTATAGCTCGTCAACGTATAGAGTAATACAAACTTCGATATATATATATATATATATATATATATATATATATATATATATATATATATATTGTAACCAATCAGAGAACAGAGAGTGGGCCGAGTTGCCATATAGTTATAATACATTATTGTATTGTGTTAATTTTCACCGTATTAGTCATTCCACCTAGGCAGTGGTGACTGAGTTATATCTACTTGTAAGTGTGGTTGATTCGCATAGTGAGTGAAGAAGGCCTCTGACCCAGGCCTCGGGTTATATATGATTGTACGATGTGACGTGTCTACGTATTCCTGGTGTATGGCCCATTGGCTAACATACATTTTGTGTGGGCCAAGGATTGTGAGCAAGGATATCATATGCATATTCCATTTCAGGAATGGAAAGGAAAGCGGTTGCCTTGCCTGCTTTTAATCGAAACCATTACTATGAATAATATAATTTCCGTGCACCATTACGTTTCTCAGTCTATGGGTCACTTGTTGTGAAGCGGACGTATTGCAAGTATTTAAATTTACTCTTGTTTTTGTTGTACATGTCGTATCAAACAACGAACCATCAACCCAAAGGTTATCCGGACTACGTCTTCTCTTAGTCAATAGCTTGGCATAGACATTATACAAATACACGTACCAATAACATATAGTCAACAACACGTATGTAGCAAAGCACTCGATTTTCACACAATGACTCTCATGAATCCTCGAAAACTGTTGTTGTATTACTGTCTTATTTCACGTTTTTGAAATCTGGTTTCACCACATAACTATCTTCGCTGCACTATAAAAGTATTATGCTTTAAGTTCACACGAATTCGTATACATAAGTTGTTGAACACAGTGGCTTGCGTAGGCCAGCGAATTGGTTTACAGCAAATGTTTGATTTATCATATATAATGTATTTTATAATGTTATATATGTAGATGATAGTATACCCTAATATAGATGTTATTTAGATTATAAGACATTCACCACTGATTACGGATATTAACATATTAATGTGTGTATTTAATCGTTATATCGATGGGGTCATAAAGTGACGCGAAATATGCGTCCGCGGGCAGCAGTGAAGGAAGAACCATTAATTAGTCTTACTCTTTAAAGCTACAAGTACGTGCATGTGCATCATGTCAATAAATTACTTGCACACTGGCATTTTTCGTTTCATTTTATATTTGGTGATAAATACTCCATAACTACTGTTGTTAAAAATCGGCATATCACTCCGTCGAGTTTTTGTCAGTTGTCATATTTCACATTCGTTATATAAACATCTAAACGTAATGATGAAATCTCCACTTTGAATCTCGAAAACCACACGTAACAGTATATTGGCCTGTACGTCTGTTAGCTGTAATTATCCCGTGTGCATCGAATAACGAGGGCGATCCATTGGCTTTGGTAGTTTAGTGGCTTCATTCTGGCAAACCAGGGATCGTTGCGCTGCGCTACTATACCCCTCCAAAAACACAACTCCAAAACACTGCGAATGACCTATAAAACCATAACAATTGAATTTGCCAGTCGCCACTGCGTCAGCCGTGGAAACAGTGCAAATACCCGACCCAATTTGAAGACAGAGACATGACTGCTGGGAATCGCTATACAACGACCTGTACGCATCCTAAGCACTGCATCACGGTTGGCTGAAAGATGTTTATATTATGGTCATCTCACCTGGTTTGAACAATATATCCAGGAAGTGATTTCAATGGGTGACGTTGAAAGAGGATTTTTTTTACAATGATGTGCCAAGGCTAGAGAAGGGCTGGTCATGACGTAGTCAGCCGCTGGCAAGCCTGACGCGCGAGGATGAGTGTTTTGCTTTAGCGAGCAACCTTTGACACAAAACAGGCGGCGAACATTTAATTGGTTAGGACGGAGCAATATGCCTAAGTGAGGAAATACGTCCATGCCGTTTTACAACGAACGCATAACGCACCATGATACGCCTACCATATACTGTTTTTCTTCTTCAAGTGCTGCCATCTATCGCTTTCTTCTGTCAAGAGCGTTACTGAGAATGTTTAAAAGTAGCGCTTTGTAATTAACGTCTACCTTTGTATTATTAAAGTCATCGTAATCCCCAGCAAATGGGCAGTATACCGACTATTGCAATCAGACGTTGAATACTGGCTATTTTAAGATTGTAACAGCTTAATTTTGAGTATTAACCTTTTTTTTTAATTAACTGTCTTAATTGCTTTTTTATTTAATTTCTTGCTGAAGATGGGCATATATTCCTCTGTTCAACCTTAGTTTGTAATTCTCTATTATGAATTAAACGGATACTCCAGTGTGCAATGTTCACTAGTAACAAACGTCAAATACATATTAATTATCTAGAACATAGTAAAATAAATTATGTAGAAATCTGGACGAATTTGATCGAATGCTGAACTTGTAGTCAGTTCCCTTGTCGTTTCACTTTGTCACCAGGCATTCATGTATACTAGACAACTGACGCATATCTTATCAAGTAGCATTACTTTGTCTAAACTCTTTCACTAACTCCGTCAAGCGGTCAACAGAATGGCGACACGAACACGTGTTTTCGTCGTATATTTTATTGAAATTCAAATTCCAGAAGATTATCTTTATAAAAAAAAACTTCGGAGGTTTCGTGCCTAATTGAAATTGTGAAGTAAACAACACGTGACGTACTGGAGACATCAGTTAGAACAGACTTGGACAGACGTAGGAGGTTCGAACACGCATGCGCCAGTGACGTAAGCGGTTAGTGTACATCAATATGACAGCGCACTGATTCCAACTATACGTGTTTATTGGTACTATTATACTATGATTAATTGTTTATTACCCGATCTTTGTGCACAACTACTATGCACAACCAATATATTATACATAGATTAGTTAACGCTGTGAACCTCTCACTGACTGGAGTATCCCTTTAAGTGGGGGTCAGTGTGGTAATAGTTAGGATTAGTTAATGTTACGTTTAGGCTTCCAACGAGTAATCATGCAGAGTCACAGGCGAGGCTTCATCGAGGCTCCCACATATAATTTAGGCTCTCCAAAAACACCCAAGTGTCTGGCAAGCTCGTGTGCATGCCCACAGGGCCCAAATACAATACATTATACATAATGATAAGCTGCAGTCACGGCTGACTGACCGCAGACGCTGTTGTCACTGTGAGTCTGTAATTGGCGACCACAACGTCACTCGCGGGATGTTCGTCGTCGGAGACAAGTCGGTGCTGGCAGGAAAGAAGGAAGGAAGGAAAGAAGGAAGGAAAGAAGGAAGGAAGGAAGGAAGGAAGGAAGGAAGGAAGGAACGAACGAACGAACGAACGAACGAACGAACGCACGCACGCACGCACGAACGCACGAACGCACGGACACACGGACACACGGACACACGGACACACGGACACACGGACACACGGACACACGGACACACGGACACACGGACACACGGACACACGGACACACGGACGGACGGACGGACGGACGGACGGACGGACGGACGGACGGACGGACGGACGGACGGACGGACGGACGGACGGACGGACGGACGGACGGACGGACGGACGGGCGGGCGGGCGGGCGGGCGGGCGGGCGGGCGGACGGACGGACGGACGGACGGACGGACGGACGGACGGACGGACGGACGGACGGACGGACGGACGGACGGACGGACGGACGGACGGACGGACGGACGGACGGACGGACGGACGGACGGACGGACGGACGGACGGACGGACGGACGGACACACGGACACACGGACACACGGACACACGGACACACGGACACACGGACACACGGACACACGGACACACGGACACACGGACACACGGACACACGGACACACGGACACACGGACACACGGACACACAGATGTCCTTAACTACTGTCCACTAGGCCGCTCTGCTGATGTCACCAGCTATATGAATGATTATCTGACAGTGGTGGATATTTATTAACGAAAAGTGTTCGCGCAATAACTGCCTTCCCAGAGAAGCCGTGATGGTGTTCGATTGAACAAGTCTGCCAGGGAGTAAAGTGTAAACCGTCTTGAGCAAACCTGAGGATTGGACACTGCACTACATGATAACTTACCTTTACTTCTTTAGTTTACTTATTTAAACTGCTGTCAATGCACAAGCAATCATAATTACGCGCATGACTTTCTTCACGGCCTTGTTTTACCGTACAACCAGCTATATGTACACCACATTACACTGTATGACATTACCAGCGCCGCACATCATGATCTGCTTGATAAATATTTCCTCTATACAAGTTTCGCTTATCCCATATGTTTTTTTTCCACAAAGAAGAACATCTGGGGGTTATCATTTCACCAAATATACGACGGAAAATCCAAACGTTTCATATCTTCTCCGGCCATTATATATATATATATATATATATATATATATATCCTTAAAGAACCTGGTTGCGAAGTATGAATGAATGAATGAATGAATGTTTATTTTCGGAAACGTACAAAGCACATATGTAATAAACTAAAAATGTAACAGACAATTATATAATGTACGATTCCGGGCAGACAGCGGAGCCAATTAAGGCTGTTACCAGTTTGTATAGATAATTATTATTACGAAACCATTTCTTATAAATTAAACTGGTCGCTGCCAACCCTACCATAGCTGTATAAACAATAATGTTATAATAGTAATTTCACGTGTAACACATACTTATTGATTTTATAACTGATCAGGTATGTAAAACGTAACAATAATATACAATAATAAATGTTCAATTAACACGTATAGCAAACGTGTAGTAATACCAAATAACGACAATGACAAAGCTAGAAAAATAGAAACATTCGAGCTAATAATGTTCCGTTAAACACGAACAGACCCCAAAACGATCTAATTTTACAGACGACCAATATGGCCGACCGAGACGCCAGCACGCGTTACGGCCGCGCCTGCCGCCTGGTGGTGGAAGAGGGAACGAGGAGTGTACGCGGGTTCGTTCTGGCCAACCTGAACCCGCCTCGCCGCGAGGGGCTCTCGGCGACACTTCGGTCGATGAGAGAACTCTCCCAAAAGCTGAAGGAGAAGTCAACCATCACCGACCATCAGTTCGACGTGCTCTACCCGCCGTACGGGCACTTGATCAACGAGGACGACATCGACCTGACGTTCTGGGTCCTACTCATGCGCAACGCGACATTCGTGAGTGACAAGGCCATCAACAAGATGGCGTCGATGGTGACGGACGCGGAGAGGATCTGTCGGGCTGACGTGATGTGTATCAAGGAGGCGAGGAACTTCCTCTTCCATAAGCCACGGCACGAGTTGACCGAGGAGGAGTTCGACCAACTTTGGAGGTAGGATCAAATGTTTTAGCTTAAGCACTTTGAAGTGTTTATTTACATTTCATGCCAATAGACTTGGTATTACAGCGAACACATAACATTTTATCCCACGCGACACAAACATTCTTAATACTACGCCATACCATAGGCACCGAACATTTCCAACACTACCTCCCATCGAAAATGTGCAATCCGAGGCAGAAACACGCAACTCTAAAAATCACCCCGCTAAGGGCCGTTATTTGTTTACGGGTTGAGAAAAACAGAACATTCTGAACACGACACCTAACTGCCTAATACTGCCGGACGTAGATTAAGAAAACTATGCTTTTTGAACGCAGGCAAAAGCAAAATAAAGCTCACGTTTCTGATATCCTTAATAAGTGGCGTATCTGATTATTTCCAAGATCTATACAAATTTATGTTATCGAAATAGCTGGACAGTACGTTTCCATATTATCAGTCTGCACTGATACTACGATATTCGTTTTACTTGCAGTGAAGTATCTAGCGCTATTCTACACCTGAGTAAGGCCGTGTCCCGTAATTCTCGAGAAGTACAAGAACAAATGAACGAGTCGCTGGAAAAGCTGAAGACAGGCGATCTTGATAAATACTCGACCGAAAGGAGCATCTTCAATGTTCAGATGCAAAGTTTGAGAGAAATGCACGGCATTGCACTTAAGGTAGGCCAATCGTGTTCATTAGGTGTGGCAATTGCATCAGTTGAAACAGCGTTTACCAATTTAGATAAATAAAATACGAATTAAATGTGTGTGCGTGCGTCCGTGCATGTGTGTGTGTATGCGCGCGTATGAGTATATGACTGTATGGGTCAGTGAATGAGCCTGTGTACACGTGGCCAACAAACTGTAATCGGCAATGTTTGTCCCTGTGGTATTTGTGGTTTAACTATAAATTTATAGGCCTGTGAATGTCGCACTGGAAGGTTTGGTGGACACACCGTTACATCAACGGCTTCGACTGAGCTATGCGAGTAACCCGAGTAACGGAGTTACCGGTCGAATGCAAATTCACTTGTTCACATGACCACTCTTGCCTAGGCCCCTACTACACAATTGAAGTCGGCTCAAGTTCTCCCTACACATTGTCTGCAAGGTCGTATCCACGTTGTTGGAAATGTCAACATGTCATTGGAAATATCAATATATAAAGTTAACTGAAACGAACGGACAAATGCAATATAGAAAACATAATGCGAAGGATTACACAGGGTATGATTAAGTTTGGGAAAACGTACTGCAAGAACCTCAACATGTTGTATATGTACCATCGTCTGTGCTCTGACTCTGTTCTGACCATGACATCACAGCCTCGTGCTCCGTGCTTCTGTCTGCTTCTAACGTCTCGTACACTTGCAGGATGTCACCCAGAAACGCTTGACGTACGGCGCGCTGTTTGCGCCAGTGTGAGCAATAGTCCGTGGCTTGGCGATTGCTTGGCAGTACTTCAACTTTAACCAGAAATGCGTGGATAGCATCGAGTACATAGCAACAAGTACGTGCTCTGTATGTGTTCTTCCCCCTCTCTCCCCCTTTCCCCCTCTCTCCTCTGTCTCTTTTTCCTCTCTCTCCCTCTCTTTCTACCTCTCTCGTTTTTTTTCTCTCTCTCTCTCTCTGTCCGTCGGACCACTCTAATATATATATATATATATATATATATATATATATATATATATATATATATATATATATATATATATATATATATATATATATATATATATATATATATATATATATATAATATTATATATATAATATTATTATATATAAAATAAATATAATCGAGCATAAATAATGACAACAAACTATTTATATAATGTTATAACTTTCAGATGGCGGTGTTATCAATTACGTGCCACGGTCAGGCTGGGGAGCAAGACCTTCCAAAGAAACACTAACACCGCTGGACACTCCCGTCAAGTACGTCATCATATCACACACGGCCATCCTGGCTCGCTGCAAGACAACGGCAGAATGTTGCGAGCACACGTACAGAGTGCAAGAGTTCAACATGGATATATCTAGTACGCGTTTGGTGCCAATTTCAGACAACGTAAACTCCGCATGCATGTTTTAGTATATACGACAACTAATGTTAAAAGTGTTACAGTCTTTTAATTAGTGATAACCTATATGTAAGCCCCTGCATATATATTTTATATATATATATATATATATATATATATATATATATATATATATATATATATATATATATATATATATATAACCCAGCACGTAGGATTGTGTACTTCCGACAGTAGGCGTATTGCTTGCTTGCACATCCTTTGGTATGTTGCTTTATAATAATAGTGTGGAATTCATTCAGACCCAAGCGTTTATATATTACGTTTTACACGGGAATTTTACAAAAACTGTTTATGTCTGTCGAGGTTACCCGCTAATTATCACCTATTAACTAATTTATTTATTTATTAATACATGACTAGTTAATATATATATATATATATATATATATATATATATATATATATATATATATATATATATATATATATATATATATATATATATATATATATATATATATATATATATATATATATAATATACATACATACTCTCTTTTAGAGTGGGCCGACGTCGCCTATAACTACCTGATCGGTGAGCATGGAGTCGTTCTTGAAGGTCGCGGATCTGATGTTTGGAGCGCCTGCGCATATGGGTTAGTACTGATTGCGACTTATGCGCGTTCCGATCACCTCGTGCAGATGGTAAACACCAGTGATGAACGGGAACGTTTTCGAGCTCCTCTATGGTAAATTCATGTAACAGGGTTACGTATGGGTCAGGAACCGGTATTTAAAGTAAACACACAGGTAACTGGAATGCAGCATTATTTTTGAAACTTAGGCGATAATCTTTGTTTAAAACATCGTTCACATAAAGTGCACTATATTGGCTACTAGCTGTTTGGAGTACGTACTTGTGAACAACACTATATGCGACATTCGCATAGAAAATTCGTTAATGCTCCGAGTCTCTGCTGTAGTCAAACTATTATATTAAATATCTGTGTTTTTTATATTAAAAAGAAATAGAGAATACATTGAGATGATGAAATATAAAGCAAAAAATATATATATATAATATTGTTTAAAATAGGCATACGTTTAATTAACTTAGATTTATGGGATGCCTCCAGTGCCAGTTTTTGGTTGAAGCTATCTATAATGTCATCGTAAAAAAGGAGAGATAACTAGAAAAACTCGTTATACTGAAAAGTTTGAGTAGTCGTGTCTAGCTGCAAGTAGCGAATTCAATACAAACGGTCTCAACGCAAAACGAATCATGTAACATTATGTCAAATGCATAATATACTGATGGAAAGAATAGCAAAATGTGTATTTTTATATGGTACGGCGGGTTTGGAAATAGTCAGCTTCATATTAGACCTGCTAGATCAGCGCTATTTGGGTTTGGTTGATATCGTCCACAGTTTGCACCCACTTTGGCACTGACTGTATCTACATGGCGCAAAACAAAGAATAACTGGGCTTGTGTCTGGCATAATATTCTGTCCAGTATACAGTTTAGTGGAACGATAAAACGCTATCAGAGCTAATACATCCAAGCTGGCGCTCTTGAACACACAGCGCCCTCACACGGACGGGATACAAACTTAAAACAGATGAGACTAAACGATGAGACGTCCGGGATTGAGCGAGATCTGTGCACGTTTGGGGCCACAGGAGGGGTGTGCCCCAGCTCCTAGCTAATAGCTCTGATACTATCCTTCCAAACAAAACATCTGTGGTATACTAAAAGTAATGTATCGGTTTGATAAACAGCTGGAACAGCAAGAGTTTGTCTTTCGGCTTCATGGGATTGTATAAAGCGACTCCGCCATCGGATGAAGCGCTGGAAGCCTTGCAGAACTTCCTCGGTTACCTGGTGACACGAAACAAGCTGCGGAGCGACTACATCATCTACGGCTTGTGTCAAATTCGCCCGTTCCCGCTTAGTCCCGGAGCAAGGCTCTACCGCGAGATTCAAACATGGCCACACTGGGTACGTAACATTTCCCCCGTTTATACGGAGGAATTCGTAGCAATGTTCGCGTCCTTTTCATTAGTCCGTTATTCGTGTCACATGTATATGTTATTAATAATACTACACTTTGGCTATGTCAGGAGAAATAACATAGCCCACAGAGAGGTATAACGTGTCATATGATGGAGGTGTCCCAACTGTTACTGTTGTGGAGGGGAGTTGAAGCTCACCGTGAAGTTCACCGCAACTATACTTGTTACAGCAGCAGAATAATCGCAATGCAATTGTGATGGTTCGTTGACTCCTCCACGACCTGTAGCCATTATCAGTATCATTATCGTGATGCTATCATGATACTTAATTATGTGGTGGTAATGACAATCTTAATGCGATAAAAACGATAATGAATGAAGTAGGTAAAAACATATCACAATGATATCGTGCGCTCGTTTAAGATAATAATGTCTTTGTTTCAGCGGAACAACTCTGGTGACGCTAATTGCAGTGGAGGTGGATATCAACGCCTTCCTGTGTAGGTCTGCGAATTGTCCGTGAACAACAACGGAAGATCGGTGGATACAGAGAGATTGGTGTTACAATGTGGCTCTCAACATTGCGACATGGTACCCCTCGTCATTGGGAGAATCACGCTCATGTGGGTAGTAAACGAACCAATGAGGACAACAAACACACTGGCAATGACCACCCCAGTGCCAGCATGAAAAGGAGTCTTTATCAAGCAACATATTTGACGATCTTACCGTTGAACAGGTTGGCGTCAGAGGCAAAGGTTTTGTTTTATCAATCCTTGTGTTGATTCATGAATGTCATCTAATCACACAAACCTTTCTAACTACAGATGGTTAGGCTTCTGGAGATTATTGGCTTCTAATCACATTGCACACCAGTCTCGCTTAACCGACCGTCGGTCGGCTGCGACCTTTGAATATTATCCATGTGGGGGCTAAACAATGCTGCCACCTCACGGATACTGGTTAATCCTGCCGTAATTCCTATTTTATAAACAACTGCAAATTTGTATTTCTATTTTTTATAGTATAAGTATAATTTTGAATAATTTTTATAATACAGCATTATATGATAACAAGTATCGTTATTTAATTTGTTATTTCAAATTCGGCCTGACAACCAATCACCGTCTCTACCCTAATCTGGGGTAAGGTAGCCTCGGTTACCCAGACTCCGTGAGGTGGCAGCACTTTTAAGCCCCCTCAACTACTTCTCGGCGTAGTTCCGCAGCCGGCCGACAGTCGGTTAAGCGAGACTAGGGGTAAGGCCGCCCTGGCGGTTACAAATGCAGCCCATTAATTCCCCAGGCAGAATTGAGGGGCTTAAAAGTGCTGCCACCTCACGGACCCTGGGTAATCGAGGCTAACTGCCCACAGACCCGCGCGCGCACGCTCACGCTCACGCTCACGCTCACGCTCACGCTCACGCTCACGCTCACGCTCACGCTCACGCTCACGCTCACGCTCACGCTCACGCTCACGCTCACGCTCACGCTCACGCTCACGCTCACGCTCACGCTCACGCTCACGCTCACGCTCACGCTCACGCTCACGCTCACGCTCACGCTCACGCTCACGCTCACGCTCACGCTCACGCGCACGCGCACGCGCACGCGCACGCGCACGAGCACGAGCACGAGCACGCGCACGCGCACGAGCACGCGCACGAGCACATGCTCACGCGCACGCGCACGCGCACGCGCACGCGCACGCGCACGCGCACATTTGGAGTAGAACAAATGATATGCATTTACAATTTACATCAGCGATACCAGATACTTGCTGCATTTCTCAAGATATTCTCTGCACTCAAATAATCAAATAACAATAGTATTCATTATTTACCCTAACCATATCATATTTGCGCATCAAGTAAGTATAATAAATAATACATATCTTATACGCAGTTCCAAGATGTTTGAAATAACTGCCATAAAAGTAAAGAAAAAACCGCAACCTCTTAATTTGGCGTAGCATTACGATGAAATATATACCAGGTTCAGCAAATAAAATAATAATAATCGTGTCATAGTTGTTTCGAGAATAAATCGAATTTGTAAACGTTCATTAGGTTAGGGTTAATTTTTTAATATTGGTACTTTACCCAGCAGCGGCCCGCACCGTGAGAGGATGACGCAGCTTGTTTTTAATGAGATTTGGATTTTGTTGGAGTATTCGTAAGTAAGGCTTACTTCACTTCAGACAACTTTGAAAATATTTTATAAAGCATAATTATTTTCGCGAGTTAATATACGTGAACGAAATTGTAACTGGTTATTGCTTGTTGTGTTATTGTGTTGTTGTGTTGTTGTGTTGTTGTGTTGTTGTGTTGTTGTGTTGTTGTGTTGTTGTGTTGTTGTGTTGTTGTGTTGTTGTGTTGTTGTGTTGTTGTGTTGTTGTGTTGTTGTGTTGTTGTGTTGTTGTGTTGTTGTGTTGTTGTGTTGTTGTGTTGTTGTGTTGTTGTGTTGTTGTGTTGTTGTGTTGTTGTTATTAAAATGGCGTAGACCTAAACACAACGTGTCGCTCCTAGCCACGTAGAAAACATAAAACATCGTGTTGATACATTTTCCAGAAATAATTATGCTGTTTGTTATTTAAAAATAACCAACACACTTGCCATGCACACTGTTTCAGACTCAAGTCACAATGACGTTTTTCATTTCTTTGTGAATAATCGGCCAGCTTTAACAAGTACTATTTTTGAAAGGGGCCGAAATATGCAGAACATCAGACAAGTAGAATACCCCTCTACAAAGTGTGTCACCGCTAGTTTTATTGCATCCGTAAATCTACAATTTATTCATCGTGTTCCGTGATAGGTCTTATCAAAATCAATAAGTATGACACATCTTAATGACGATTACAATTAGTGTAGCCAGGATTCATAAAATATACGTAACCAAGAGCGTTGTTTCTTAATTGTTTGGGTGTATTAAATGACTAATAAACTCCCCGGGACTGATTTACCATGCGGACAAAGAAGCCCTGAAGGGGGACAAAAGTCATATTTCTAAGCTTTCATATAAACTACCCATTAGACTCTATTACCAAGTACATTATGCCGGCAACATGCATATTCTGCTTGGTTCGTTTGTCGCTAAACTGAGAATAAATAAAAGAAATAATGTTCCACTTTCAAACGTGTCAGACGATGTAAACAGAAACACTGCGTTGTTTTGAAGTTAATGACGTTTGAAAGTCACCACTGCCTAACAAGAACAAGAACATGTTAATTTTTACCCCAACAAGTACAGGAATTAATAATCTTAAGATGTACATAAACAGACGTCATCAGAAGTAATTTAAAAAAAGAAATGTGTAATGGGGTTGGTGACTCATGTTACGACTGACTCATCAACGATAAAATATATCGGGATAGTAAAGATCGAATGAAATTTTGGCAGGCGATGTAAAATACTCTCCATGGCGATACGTAGTCAAAATCTCGTAAGTATTATTATGTTGTCACGCTTGCATATGGTGCGGGTAAATAAATGGCAGTTCGAAGTCATTGAAGTCATGGCGACCCAGTTAAAATGGCAATGCGACCCAAATGATGGGTTAAACCATGCAGTCGAATTGGCCTGGATACCTCAACGAACAAGAATGTTAAACTTTATGATACTGTGCGTGACTTTTCATACATGTCACAAGTGGTTGGTTTTAAACTTTTCATTTACTTCAAGAAAGCTATCTAACATTTGTATTTGCGTGTCATTATCCATATGCTTTGCGATTATTTGTCGTCTAATTACACTTGCAACCCTCTCGTGGGTAGGATGAAACACACAATAAAACACAATGAAATGGAATTTCACATTTTATAGAAACAATTTAAATATAACAGGTTACTCAGTACAACACATTTTTAAATATGCCAACTTTAAACTAATTCTGCAGGCAGCATAAAAGTAATAGCACTGAAAGATATGTTGCAGCGTTGACATCGTATATACATAATTATACGAATTTAGTTGATTTAACCAAAACACATAAAAGACGAAAACATGTAAATCATGAAGACTATCAATAACAGCAACAACAGTAATAATAATGGTACACGAAAAACATTCCCGAAGAGAGCTATGTAAATAAAAACGACCTTTACAGGTGCAAATGTGGCAGCAAATAGTTATGCACAGTATTTATGTTGGTTTGGGTTTAGATAAAAATCCCCAAACCAAATATGTAAAAAACGATGATCTTGAATACATTATTAATGGTGGAAAATTGGCTGCAGATATACGAAACAAATATCTAACCAAATGCAATTATCTAAACAACAATTAATTGCATATCAAAGCCGCAAGCATGGCGCTGTGAATACCGGTGCAATGTTCGCCAGCAGAGATGTCAGAATCTTGCATGTTGCTGTCGTTTGTTGACTGAGTAGTGCCAATAGTTCAGCTACGGTGCGTTCAATACACGCACGGAAGGTTGATACTTGTACACAGGGTGGTGATTGTACACATGGTCACGCGTGCAGTAGTTGGCAGCGCCAGAATAGTTGCTCTAAAAATAAAAGGGGCATTTTTAGAAACGTAACATATTCTTGAAATGAAGCCTGTGGTATCAGTTGTCGTAGACAGGTGTTCTGTCAACACTTTATACAAGTTCGTCTGTTTAGTTGCACGGACACGTCGTCTGAAGCGATGAAATTGTAATTATTAGCAGGAAGTCCGCCGAATCAGTTGTACTTCGTCCCCGTGGATCACCTAGATCATTAAATCTCATCTACTTCGTCCGCCGTGGATCACATAGATCATTAAATCTCATCTTTCCGCTGGAATCGTAACACAGATGGGTTAAAGATCGAACTGATATTATAAATAAATGTTTCTGTATTTGTGTTAATGTTGACAAGTGTTACATACAATGTTAAACTTTGTGTACATATGGAAAACGGATTTTAACTAATGCCTTGTTTTTATTTCCTTTAAGTATTATAATTGATACAGTAGGATCTATGCACGTAGACCTGTACGTCTTTATTGAGTAATGATTATCCATTAGTTCATTTATTTGGGATGTAATGATTTGCAGCTAATCGTCGCATGATGTTAGACGATACACGTCTTCCCATTGCATTCTATTCAAATCCACAAGAAACATGACTCATTGTGTTACAGTACTTTTTCTGTCACTACTTTTCTATGTACAGTGATACATTTTGAATACATTTATGGTTCACAAAGGTCGACGTTATGGTGGATATTTCCGGCAGGTAGCTGATGTGCCAGTGTCTGCTTTCATTGTTATGTAAACTTGTCAATCGTGTAGACGCAGAACGCCTATAAAGATGCTAATCACGTGGTTTCGCAAAGCGATTACGTCATAGATGGGACCGCGTTTCATGAGACGATGCACCAGAACTGAAGGTGAGTTATGGGTAAATCGCGTTACACGCGTCGCAAAGACCCAGATTTGGCTAGATTCTACAACGACGATAATGTTTGTATGCGAATGGATTATACTGATCGCATACAACGTAGTGAGAATTCACCATTTGGCTAGATTATTCAAAGACGATATGTGAATGTAATTGTGAATGTAATATAATATTAATCGTACGCAACGCTAGATGATCATAATACAGTCTCTCCTTTTCAACATGTTTTAGGAAGAAACATTCTTGTGAAACTCAACTATTAATAACAAAAAATGACATTGCAAATTTACACGCATATTTTCTAAGGCTTGATATTGCGCCACATGGTAGACTAATAAATAAGTTGTATTATTACGGTATAAATGGAAGTGTTTAAAATCGGATTAAATCAGTGTTAGTGGGTCGAACTTAACGTGTATTGGTAATGGTGAAAAAGTTATATCCGGAGTCCCTCATGGTGCAGTAATGAGATCACTATTGTTTTATTATACTGTAATGCTATTCCAGGCATTGCTTCTCTAGGTAAAAAAATTGAGAAACGTTGCCGGTGATTGCTTGTTTTCTAGAGCAGTTATTTATTTTACAAGATCAACAAATGTTAAAACACGATTTATATAGCCTTATAGAGTTGAGAATTGATTGGATAATGGAATGTTATGTTTCTGAATGATGTAATACAATAATTACAACTTATGATTCTCATTTACACAGTTTTATTATAATAGTTGTCAAAGTTTGAAAGAAGTCAACTGATTTAACCTGGTCTAAAAATATAGTTAAGGTAGTTAAGAAAGGTAATAAATAAACGTGTATTGTTATGTAGAAATCCTAGGGAATGTTCTCAAAATTGTAAAAAAAAAAACTTTTGTAAGATATGGACTAGAATATGCTGCAACTATTCTGGATGCTTTTCTAATATCAGACATCAACAGTTTGGAAAAAATCAAAGACATGCAGCTAGGTGGACAAAATCAAAATTCTCATATGAAACCAGTGTTACTGAATTGCTAAAATGATTTAATTGGGCTCAATTACAAGATAGTGGCGTATTGTTTACTTCTGTTTTATAAAAACAAATTTAAAGAAGAATTACAAATTAAATGTCCAAAATTTGTTATCACAAAATTACTATAAGGTCGACTTACGTGACGGCAACCTCATGTTTCAACAACATCAAACCTGCCCCATTGAAAATCACGATATACCACGTGACATGGTTACCATCAAGAAATAAAGCTTTTACTTACTAAAGCTTTTACTAAACCTACGTACCCAGTGTGGCCATGTTTGAATCTCGCGGTAGAGCTTTGCTCCGGGACTAAGCGGGAACGGGCGAATTTGACACAAGCCGTAGATGATGTAGTCGTTTCGCAGTTTCTTTTGGGTCACCAGATAACCGAGGAAGTTCTGCAAGGCTTCCAGCGCTTCATCTGACGGTAGGGTTCGTTTGTACAAGCCCATGAAAGCGAACGATAAGCTGACATTGTTCCATCTGTTTAACAAACATTGCCATTGGTGTGAAAAGGTATTGCTATGAAATGACGCACGCACACGCACGCACCCACACCACCGAAAAGTGACTTTCGCAACAATTGAATACTTTATTGTGCGCTTAGCCGAACATTATGAATAAAGTAGAGCGCAATCGCTCAGGGGTAGAGCTTTGGACTCTCCACTACGAGAACCCGGGTTCGAATCCTGTGCTGCGATATCAAAACCTTGGGCAAATATTTCACTCTACATAGCTCAAGTTCACTCAGCTGTATAAATGAGTACCTAACTAGAGACTATGGTGGATATGTGTACGAGCAGCCTTCGGGCATTAATTGTAGCATATGGCTGCATGGATGCTTCGCAGAGAAGCTGAGATGGTGTCTGAGTGAACATGTATGTTAGGGAAGGAAAGTGTAAAGCGCTTTGAACGGTCCTGAGGACTGGATACTGCGCTATATAAGAACTTGCCTTTAATTTTTTACTTTAAAGGACATACATGTTTATCTAGTTCTACTCACACACGTGGGGGTGCTAGGGTAACTCCTACTAACCCGCGTTCGGCGGCGCTCCACAGGTCAGACCCTCGGCCCTCGAGAATGACGCCACTGTCGCCGATCAAAAAGTTATATGCGATGTCGTCGAACCCTGTCAAGGAAACGTGAATATATTTATCATAACTGCACTACCTATATTCGACTTACATCAAAATTGTATGCATGTATAATGTTTGTGAGATAAAATATCGGGACATTTAGATATTTCAGACAGTTATTCGTCCAAAGAAGGACATTTAGAAGATGGCCATGAATGATTGCCCTGACGGATATTATAGGCGTGATAAAATTAACTAGAATAATATGTTTTAATGGTTTGCAGTTTTAACTAATGCATGCACATGTACACGGAAGAAGACGGTAATAAAATATAGCACTTTGTACCTGAAACATGCATATTGAAATATTGCACGTTGTTCGTGTCTTCGCAGCACTTTTCTGTCGTGGCGCATCGGGAGAGGACAGCCGTGTGGGATATGATGGCATATCGCACGGGAGTCTTCAGTGGCATCGACGGTTGTTTTGGTGATCTTGCGCCCCAGCCTGACCGAGGGATGTAATTGATAAGGCCGCCATCTGAAATAATGCAACGTTGACATGTGCGTCACATTACTGAAGCATCACATCATATTGGGATACAGAGTAATTAGACTAAGTGCTCCAACATGTCCAGTTTCATTAGAATATCCAGCAGAATATGCAGGTTTGTTGTTATTGGTTATGTAAAATATTTCTTAGTAGTGAAGTCGCTTAGGGGTTGATCCTGATACGCTACAATCGCTACTATTTATCTAAGCAGCACAATGCATCATTATCACTTGACATTCGACATGTGATATCCAAAGAACAAACATGTGCTTTTGTTACCGTCACATTAACACGACAATAACTTTAAGGGACACATATACCTTCACGCGTGTACTATTACTTTGGATACCAATACGTAGTGTACATTTATATTAATAAAAGGCAGCCACCTTTACTCAATTAACTAACTAATTAACTAACACCCAATTGCTAATCAATTTCTCTCATGATGGTACAATTAACCTGGTCTTAACCCCACATAGTCCACGGCAGAGACAGAGTGCTAGACATGTGAGCTCGGCATCTTTGCATATGCATAGGGTTTAGGCTTGCACCCACACTTGATCAGTTCTTTTCAACCGACAGCATCAGCTGGTAGAGTAGTAGGCCCTCTCGGTGTCTTCTCCATCTTGTCCATACAAACGTTTCAGCGTTGTGTGCAGGTATGAATATTTCTCCTGATACTGGCTTGGTATAGGCATCTATTTGCGTGTTGAAGTAATACACTTTCGGTTGGAGGAAGTTTTTCCATCATCTTAACCCTCATTGGGACCAGATCTTGTCGAAGGTCGTTCACCTTGTCATGCGATGTCGTGCTGTCGTACATGATAAATGCAAATTGCTCCGTCAACCTCAGTGCTATAATTGTACGCGATGCTGAACTTCACTGTGGTTGTCGGATATGCTTTCCAGGCTTTCCATTTTGACTTCTCGCTGTTACCGCGTAACTGGTACGTTGCACCCAAACCCGAGAAGGCGTAAACAGGGCAAAGCACGAACTTTTCTCCACCAATTTCTTGGTAGATTGAATTGATGTGGTTATTGCGGAAGTGCTTTCCTGTAGCAAAGCTGACTTATAACTGCATTCCTTCATATGCTGGTCCATTTGCTGGACAAGATCCTGAAAGACTCCAACCAACATGACAACTAGATCCGTGTCTACAGTTCTGACGAGAACAGTAGTTGCCCCCCTCATTCGGTGCGTCGTATACGTGTTGACATGTTTTACTGTGTGCCTTTTTAATTCACAGGCATTGTTAGCGCGATTCGAGTTTACCACTTGTAAAGTACACCTGTTTAGTTGGGTAGTCACGTTTGACTTCATCTTCCATCAGAAGATTGAGTAGCTCTTCCTTGTTTGTGGCATCTCGTAAGAAGCTTGCAAAGTACACTAATAGTTGGGCTTCACGGGACACCTTTCTGTCTTTCACTCGTTGTTCTCGGGTCGGTATTTGCCAAGCAGTAGTCAAGCAATAGTATCCTGGTAAACTGTTGTAGGCATCTGTGCTTGTACAACACTGACGCAATAGCTCAACGCAGGCATATTTACTAGGGGACTCCTTACCGGAACCACATTGGTTTGGGGTCATCTTTTATTGAACAACGTCGCATACCTATTTGGTTTCGAACTCTTCCATTTATTTACAGAGCACAGCAATCTGAAATCCCTTCCGATAAACACTGGTAGTGTCTTTTTTGGAAAGGTACTTGCGTATGCACAACGCCAGGTATGTGCAACATGCCCCTCCCGAAGTGAGCCGTTATAGATTGTAGCGACTGGAACGGCAAGCAATGACTCTTTAAGGAACAGTGTCTGGGTTTGGTAATGTTCTTATTTTCGTATGTCCGTTTCCACCTTCTCGATCGAGATGTCTCATTCAGCGGTCACAGATGGCACGTCGACAGCAGCCACAGTGAGTGTGTCGTTGCATCAAACGTCGCTATCTACTGTTGCAACGAATGCGGTCATGCATGACTTCTAAGCAATTCTGGCTGTAGTCAAAATAACCAATGCACTGTTCCCCATTCGGTTAACAAAACGAGCTATTTACTTTGTTAGCCCACACACACTGCTCACGCCCACTCACACTTCCCAGACAAATAAGCTATGCATTACAGTACTACAAATAAATACATCACTATTATTTTGTTGAACCGGGGACTTACTTGTCGATAGGTACTGGATGCTTTTTGTGCATGTCTGGTTGGCTTCAACGTACTTCCACATTGCTATGGCCATGCCTGCGATAATAACAATTGTCAGCACTAACTGCACAGCCAAAACGACGTACGCCCAGCGTTTCCGGGTGGCTTCCTGCAAAGGAAATGTAAACAAATGTTTATAGTCTTCTTGGTTCAGCTCCTAGATAGACAATTCAAGAAGGCGATGTTCAACAGCTGGTGCATCTGGGGCTGATCAGGACTCAATACTGTTTGACTAGTAAATGTTGTCGCAGTGGCTACAGGGAAAGGAACTGTTGCCCATTTCCACGTCCGAACTGATGCGTTATTTCTTTTCCTCTTCATTAAGACTCAGACTCACTCATTTTGACCTAATAAATATGATATAATCAACATATACACGAACACAGATTGGAGAAAACGGAGGCATATACCAATGACTTCAACGAAATATAATTTAAATATGTTGTCATGTCATGTCATGTCATGTCATGTCATGTCATGTCATGTCATGTCATGTCATGTCATGTCATGTCATGTCATGTCATGTCATGTCATGTCATGTCATGTCATGTCATGTCATGTCATGTCATGTCATGTCATGTCATGTCATGTCATGTCATGTCATGTCATGTCATGTCATGTCATGTCATGTCATGTCATGTCATGTCATGTCATGTCATGTCATGTCATGTCATGTCATGTCATGTCATGTCATGTCATGTCATGTCATGTCATGTCATGTCATGTCATGTCATGTCATGTCATGTCATGTCATGTCATGTCATGTCATGTCATGTCATGTCATGTCATGTCATGTCATGTCATGTCATGTCATGTCATGTCATGTCATGTCATGTCATGTCATGTCATGTCATGTCATGTCATGTCATGTCATGTCATGTCATGTCATGTCATGTCATGTCATGTCATGTCATGTCATGTCATGTCATGTCATGTCAGGCCGCGCCGCGCCGCGCCGCGCCGCGCCGCGCCGCGCCGCGCCGCGCCGCGCCGCGCCGCGCCGCGCCGCGCCGCGCCACGCCGCGCCGCGCCGCGCCGCGCCACGCCACGCCACGCCACGCCACGCCACGCCACGCCACGCCACGCCACGCCACGCCACGCCACGCCACGCCACGCCACGCCACGCCACGCCACGCCACGCCACGCCACGCCACGCCACGCCACGCCACGCCACGCCACGCCACGCCACGCCACGCCACGCCACGCCACGCCACGCCACGCCACGCCACGCCACGCCACGCCACGCCACGCCATGTCATGATATATTATGTAAACTCAGTATAACTTACGTACACCAGTAATAAATACAAAATCAGTTAGAATGCAGTGGTTAAAAAGTACAAAAAGGTATTCCTTAGAATGTGGCTTTTTCAATTTATCGGATAAGACACCTAGAACTGAGTCAACGTTATGATTGTATAGCTGACCTACCTTAAGTGCAATTTGGCGTATATCTCCCAGACTTTGTAATTGAACTTGACAGATGCTCCGTTCCGTTGATGACTTGTCCAGGTCGCCTGTCTCCAGCGTCACCAGTGTGTCCTTCACCTTCACCAGTTCGTCCTGAGATTCACCGGAAACGGCTCTGCACAGGCGCAGTATGGCGCTGGTCACAGACCTGTCGATGATACAAGATTGCAGTTTCACTGTGGATGGACGTTGGGAACATTCACATGGTTTATGTGTTATCACCAACAGTCGTACGCCTGTGCATCAACAACGTATGCATCTAAACGGCATCACATGGATATGTAATATGAATGCACTTCCTTTGTAGTATAGCCATTAAACGAGGGCACGGGGCAAGGAATTTCGGTGGGGGCAGACATGGTTCTGCTGACATATTATGGTTCTGCTCCCCATTAAATCTGAAGTAACGCTGAGAGGTGTGCGAAAATGTGCACACACACACACACACACACACACACACACACACACACACACACACACACACACACACACACACACACACACACACACACACACACACACACACACACACACACACACACACGCACGCACGCACGCACGCTCGCAAACGTATAAAACATGATTGTATAAATATATGTTTTCGGGATTGGACATTATGGTTATGTCCTCGTTGAGAAACAGCAGCACGGTCAATTCGGGCGCCGCGGCGACGTAACAGTTGACCCATAACACCCTCGGCCATAGACGTGCTGTACATAATAACTTTAGGCTACCAAGGCGCCTCAGCGTCCAAAGCACTCAAACGAAGGAAACAGTCCAATGTTTGTTCAGCTGTGTATTTTGGGCGACCGCACACCAAGCGATAACCTCGATTATCCAGGCACCGCGAGGAGGCAGCACTGGCTCGTGAGTCACAACAGACTGGAACATTAATTTTTATGGAGGCTTTGCACTAGTATCCGGTAGGTGGCTGTACCCCAGAAATTAGTAGAGGTGATGAATGCCTTTCAGGCAACACATGCAGCAAACCTGTAATCAGAATTATGATAATATCATTTCGAAGTTAGCCAACATTTAATTTATATCGAAATAAGTCACAAATAAAAATAAATTCATTGTTAAGTTGTTTACCATATCGACCATTTAGTCAATAGGTGGCGCGGCGCACAATGACTTCATCTTGTAGTTTTGATGTTGTATAAGAGATATATTGTAACTTAAAGTCGTTATCATAAGCACACATATTCCATAAACATTAATAATTAGTACGACACGTCAGATCTTGCTAATTTAGAATATTATAAACAGAGGTAAATCACACTGGCTAACAGTGTACACGGTAGGCCTACATCATGTTCATATTTACAACACCTACGTAGACAGACAACATTTAATAAGGGCAAGTTCTTATATAGCGCAGTATCAAGTCCTCAGGACCGTTCAAAGCGCTTAACTCTTTACATCCCTGACAGACACCATCTCGGCTTCTCATGGAAGCATCCAGCCATATGCTACAATTAGTGCGCGATGGCTGCTCGTACACATATCCACCACTGTCTATGGCCAGGTAATCATTCATATAACTACTTGAACTGGAGCATTGTAGAGTGAAAAACCTTGCCCTTGATTTTAACACCGCAGCACAGGATTTGAACCCAGGTTCTCGTAGTCGAGAGCCCCCCTGAGCCATTGCGCTCTACAATAACTATAATGTTGCTTTTTATCTCTGAGGATAATTTATATGATGTCTTACTCTTTGTACCACTTTCAGACACTTTATGTCTTGTAAATCCTTTGCTGAAAGGCGTGTTAGTTTACAAAACGTGCGATGTGTATGTAGTAAATGTGTATGTAGTAAATGTGTATGTAGTAAATGTGTATGTAGTAAATGTGTATGTAGTAAATGTGTATGTAGTAAATGTGTATGTAGTAAATGTGTATGTAGTAAATGTGTATGTAGTAAATGTGTATGTAGTAAATGTGTATGTAGTATATGTGTATGTAGTAAATGTGTATGTAGTAAATGTGTATGTAGTAAATGTGTATGTAGTAAATGTTACATTTACCTCCAAAGTTGGTCGAACTCCTCCTCGGTCAACTCGTGCCGTGGCTTGTGGAAGAGGAAGTTCCTCGCCTCCTTGATGCACATCACATCAGCCCGACAAATCCTCTCCGCGTCCGTCACCTTCGACGCCATCTTGTTGATGGCTTTGTCACTCACGAATGTCGCGTTGCGCATAAGTAGGACCCAGAGCGTCAAGTCGATGTCGTCCTCGTTGATCAAGTCCCCGTACGGCGGGTAGAGCACGTCGAACTGATGGTCGGTGATGGTTGACTTGTCCTTCAGCTTCTGGAAGAGTTCTCTCATCGACCGAAGTGTCGCCGAGAGCCCCTCGCGGCGAGGCGGGTTCAGGTTGGCCAGAACGAACCCGCGTACACTCCTCGTTCCCTCTTCCACCACCAGGCGGCAGGCGCGACCGTAACGCGTGCTGGCGTCTCGATCGGCCATATTGGCCGTCTGCAAAATAGGATTGTTTTGGAGTCTGTTCGTGTTTAACGGAAGACCATTAGCCCGAATGTTTCTGTTTTTCTAGCCTACGTAACCACGTCATATAAAGATATAAAATGGCCGGAAAAGATATGAAACGTTTGGATTTTCCTTGTATATTTGGTGAAATTATAGCTCCCAGATGTTCTTTTTTGCGGTGCCACAAAAAAACCTACGGGATAAGTGAAACTTATAACGAGGAAATATTTATCTAGTAGATCATGTCATACAATGTAATGTGATGTACATATATCCGATTGTACGGTAAAACAAGGCTCTGAAGAAAGTCATGCGCGTAATCATTAATGCTTGTGCACTGACTGCAGCGACATCAAAGTAAAGTAAATCAGTCAGGTAAGTTAGCATATAGTGCTGTCCTCAGGATTGCTCAAGACGCTTTACACTTTACTCCCTGACAGACCTGTTCAATCGAACACCATCACGGCAATGCGTGAACATGTGTCGTACATAAATATCCACCAGTGTCAGGTAATCATTCATACAGCTGACATCATCAACAGATCGGGCCTAGTGGACATTAGTTCAAGTAACAGACTTCATATTGAGCACATTACATGACAAGATAATTAACTATGTGAAATGTTAAAGAAATCTAACAATTAATTCCAATTAGTCTTTAAACGTCAGGGTAATGAACAGTTTTATGGCGAGTCACCCAGCTAATATACGTATATTTTGTAAGCAAGAGAAACAGAAAGTAATCATCCCATCGTCACCAGATTTGTAAAGTGAAAGTGTGCATTTTATGTTTACAAACGTAGCTAACTGTGGTTTGTATACGACATACTAATGGTGAGGTTTATGCTGATGTTTTGTACCCGCGTTGTGTGGGCGTGTGGCGGTCACGCCGACCGTTACGATGAATAGAAGTTCTGAACATCCTGCATTGCACCTTGTTAACAGTGTTAGGCACCCGATACATGAATGACGATAGGAGGACATCGTCTTGAGGGGATTGTAGTGCACCAGTTTAGCGGGACATGCTTCAAATACAGCGACCACAAACAACCACACCCTACTGGAATGCATTTACAAATAAGCACGTTACGATTTTACCTATAAGCATAATGTTGTGATTATCTAAGCTGAAAAGTGTCTTCCCAATTCGATTTTTTCCCTCATTTTTAATTACGGTTGTAACAAATCATACCTATACATAGTGCCCAATACAAGTTCACCTACGTGAACCCAGAAGGTGCCTGGTGCAAGTGGAAATGGCGGGTCCTTGCCTGCGTTAGCCCGATGTGCCTACGAGACCGTTTGAATGTGCCCCCTATATTTAGTGGTTATACGGACACCTCTTAAGAACGCTTGTTTTCACTGCGCACCATTGCGCCATCCTCTGGTGTAATGAGTTAAACAATAGGGCATTCAAGTGTCATCTGTCGTCTGATCGTTTTTACGCTATTTTGCCATTTTCGTTCAAGATCCGGTTTGAACGAGCTGTGGATTCTTTCATCTACAAAGTGGGAACTATTATGCAGATATGTTATTATTTTCAAATTGTTTGCTTATTGTAATAATTATGACTTTGCATATGTGTACGTACAATTAGGTGGGCACCAGTAGTGTATGATCTCGTGAAGTATCGCTCAAGACCGACCAGAAACGAAAATCACTTGCTTGCCCTGTAGCAGGAGTGAAACTTTTTGTTGGGGTTAGGGCGAGCCCCAGTGGGGGTGCAATTGGACGTTATTTGAGCAACTGCTACGTGTTACCTTTGCAAAATCACAAGCTATCGACTTTTCAAAGTAATTCAAGGTTCAAAATCAATCGAAATTATTCTTAAGTTGGATTATACGAATATATACGCATTTTCTGTGTTGATTTAATAGACTTTCCATGCTTAGGTTGGATGTTAACACATGCACACATGCACGCGCACGCACACACACTTGACAATGTCCCACTGGGCCAGCGCGTCATGTTACTGACAGTTCCAAGTTTTCAAGATCACTGCTAAGGAACGAAAGATATGTTTAAGTGCAAAGTCAGGTTAAAGAGGTCTTTACAACGTTAGTGAAATTGTTCCCTGATATCAATCTTGCTAGATGTAGCTAACCCAACCTAGCCGTAACACTAAACATAACTTGGAAGTAGATCCTACCCAATCCTGTTTTGCACATCAGATCAACGGTCCCGATGGGACGTTCTGATGTTGACCATTTTCATCATACGAGATCATGGAGCGACATCGATTTTAAGGGTCCAAAATCGAGCTATTGTGTTTATAAGAATATTAACACAGGGGCGTGGTAATGACTGCTTCATTCACTGCACACACTATTCGCATTGGCGATGTCGGGAAATAAGGCCATATAAACATAATTCCCGGATCCTCACAAGAACGCGCATATTTAAGCCTATAATAAATAACATAAAACTTTATTTCATATATTTAATATGTTATTATACGTGTTCCGACTCAAAATAAAAACTGTAATTAGTATAACGTCGTTAACACAAGTATACTAAAAATATAAACCACACCCGTAATGTACGTTTTGATAAAACCGGTAATTTAGTTTGTCTGGCCTATACTCCAGTCTGCAGTACTCCCCTCGCGGTTAACACAGGGCCTGTGACCTATTACTGGTGCGACACAGAGACACGCTGTCGACTTAATTAACTATGGTATTTACATGGACGTGTTGCAGACGCTATTAACATGAGTACATTTAACAGTCGAGTCACTGAACCGAATGATACAACCCAATAAACCCCTACCGTTTTTGCATAATAAAATATTCATTCAGTGTATCGTACGCGCACATTTTCCTATCGTGTTCTCAATAGAAATACTCCGCGTTGGTTGATGTAGTTCTAATATTAAAAGTGTGGTGATATAGGTCACTTGACTGGACAACATATTTTCTAACATAACCAGAACCTTATCCAACCTTAGTACGATGCTACTTTTTACCTGCTTTGGTTATATTCCGGTTAATCGGAATATAACTTGTTAAACATATGGTCACAGAGACATGGCCAGAACCCTAGCTAGTCTAGCTGATACCCTTAACCCCAGCATTACATGATCCCCTTGAAAGACTGGAAGAAACGCATAGTACTTTGAAGCAGACATTTGTACATATTGTGGTGTATCTACCTATAAGGAACTGTTCACTGCGGTATTGCGGTATAAAGGACTGTAGAACGTGCTTACTTGTCCAATCGAACACCATCAGGAAGGATTCAGCCATGCAGCAATTTCTGCGCGAATGCTCTTTGTACACACACACACACACACACGCACACACACACACACACACACACACACACACACACACACACACACACACACACACAAACACACACACACACACATACACACACACACACACACACACACACACACACACACACACACACACACACACACATATATATATATATATATATATATATATATATATATATATATATATATATATATATATATATATATATATATCCACCACTAATTCATGCAGTTGAATGAACTAAGAACACTGCGTGGATAAACTTCCAAGGTTCGAAACAACGTCAATAGGATTCGACCCTGGAATATCTTGATTAGAAGGCCGATGTTCTAACTACCAGGCCACGCGCTCCACACAAACCCACGAAACGCGTCACCCGTGACGACACAGTGCCGAGAAAACATTGAAAACATGTAACACTTCATGTGACTTACATTAATCTCTGTAGCTTATAGACTCAGGTCAGCTGGCCTCTTCCTACGATTCCCCGCTAGGCTACATCTTGCACCGCGCAGCCACCGCTCAACCAAGCCGCTATCGACTACGCACTATATCCTCGTTTACGGTTGCCGCAGCCAACTTGAAAGGCGACACCCCCGATCACGCGCACTCCCAGTCGCCCGTGTCTGTGGCTGCCAGTAATGGTGACCGACAAGCTAAGTTGACAGCATACAGGTCTATGACTAATGGCGAAGTCACGCGTTCATATCCAATACGGCCTATGACAACAGGCATGGTGCAGCGTCAGCAAGTATTTTGAATATAAATAGGAACCTCCGCAGCTGTCGTAGAAAATAGATGGTTCGTCACCGACACTCGATACTACAATGGTTGTCGGTGCGACACAAAGAACAGGCGAGATCTATAATTACATTATGACTAACGAAATGCCAAGTTGGTGGCGCAGTTGGTCAACGATGCGAGACCTTAACTATGAACGTTCAAGTGCTCGTATGCCTGGATACATACGCCATGTAGTATACGTACATATAAGTCTTATGCTAACGCGGATCGTTATATTGGAGACTGAGTCCCTAAATCTTGATTTTGTCAGCTTTATGGGTGGTGCAAATGGAGGCTCCCGAAAAGAAATATGAAGCAATCAATATTCCCCCGTTATCTGAATTAATCTCTTGTTCCGGCGTCATTAATATACATACACATCGTTATAAATGTTTGTTTGTGAGTGTAGTTAATAATGACCAAACAAGTGTCGTTTTATGTAAGTGGAGATACTGCAATATGAAATGTGTAATACGTGAGTATTATCTGGACCATAGGTGAATTTATTGTTGTTCATACTCTATGCAATATACTGTCATACACCTTCGCAAAAACGGTTTCATCATTATCAGGATATATACATATTATATTGTTATGTTATGTTATGTTATGTTATGTTATGTTATGTTATGTTATGTTATGTTATGTTATGTTATGTTATGTTATGTTATGTTATGTTATGTTATGTTATGTTATGTTATGTTATGTTATGTTATGTTATGTTATGTTATGTTATGTTATGTTATGTTATGTTATGTTATGTTATGTTATGTTATGTTATGTTATGTTATGTTATGTTATGTTATGTTATGTTATGTTATGTTATGTTATGTTATGTTATGTTATGTTATGTTATGTTATGTTATGTTATGTTATGTTATGTTATGTTATGTTATGTTATGTTATGTTATGTTATGTTATGTTATGTTATGTTATGTTATGTTATGTTATGTTATGTTATGTTATGTTATGTTATGTTATGTTATGTTATGTTATGTTATGTTATGTTATGTTATGTTATGTTATGTTATGTTATGTTATTGAGATCTGTTAAAGAAAAGTGGTTTTTGTGATGCGTTATTACAAGGCTCACAAACTAGAATCACAGTGACTCAGCGACTAGAGCTTCGGACTCTCAACTGAGTCAACCCGGGTTCGAATCCAATGCTGCCATGTCAAGCTTTGGACAAGTTTCCCCACTCTATAATGCTCCAGTTCAAGTAGATGTATGAATGATTATCTGGCTATAGACACTGGTGGATATTTGTAAACGAATAGTCTCAGCGCATCAATTGCAGCGTGGCTGGATGCTTCTCAAAGAAGCCGAGATGGTGTTCGGTTGAACGGGTCTGCCAGGGAGTAAGAGGGAACGCGCCTTGAGCAGTCCTGAGGCTTGGATACTGCGCAATGTAAGAACTTACCTGTTTACAGAGACGTCTCAGCCAGCTGGTGGCGTCTGCCGTCACACAGAAGGACCAACGGTAACGTTCAAGTCGTGGACACTGTCACTGTACGAAACACACGGGGAACTGATGGAAACATTTCCGTCTACCTTTAGGTGGCTGCCCTACCATCCAAATGAACAACCCATAAATAATGTAAACCGGCTCGTCCACGTCTATAGCGTCGCCTTTACCTTTAGACGATTGTTGCCCTCGCGCTCGCAATCACACATGCGCACAGACGAGCACGCCCTTACACAATTATATATATGACATCATTATCAACATGGTCATTAGTGGTCGTTCATAATTGTCAACATTTGTGTAAGCATACAAAGACATATAAAAATACACTTGATGTAAGTGATGACGTTGTCGCCTCATGCGTTCCCACACCTTGTCACTCACTCTCCTACTGGTGAAGTCTCACAGCTGTACGAGTTTCAGTAGAAATGAATGTTGTTTTTTCGAAACACAAGCCTACGGAAGCCTGCTACCCCTCCATCCTAGCGTACGGTTTAAAAACTACGACAAAAGGTTAACACTTATGTACGACTCCTTGCAGTGTTCGCGTAATAAGTGCTTTTTATTGTTGTTGCTGTTGTTGTGGGCGTGCAGAAATCGTGATATGATCATGATCCAAATAGATTGAAGCAGTTGGTAAAATGACGAAATGCTGCTAAATTCCGACTTCATTAAATGCAAACTAGGGCCAGTACACGCGAGCCAACAAAGGACGTGTTATCTTCGTTCAATCAACTACACAATGAAAACAACGGCAACGTCCTGGTTGCGGACGAGGAAGTTTCAACGCTGGAGCCTTAATCGGTTCTGTCATTTCTGCGCAGCTGTTACGGTAATGGTGCCCGTGGGAAACCCGGGGACAGACCACTTTACTTCCCGGTTCATGTTGAGCGTGTAAAATATCCATGATGACGACAAGGAAAGCCTACACCACGTTGAAAGGATAATTTTGAACAAGAATGTTGACGTATACTAGTAAGCAGTTCAGCGGATCGAAGACGTACATTAGTTGAGGCTTTATAAGAACGCGTTGTTAGGTTGGTGGCGGAATGATCCACGACAGACTGGTAGACAGTAAGTAGGCAGGTCGGCGGCGGAAGGTTCCATTGCATAAGTGGATAAATATAGTCTTGGTTTGAAGTTTAGGCCCATTCTTCCATGTATGTTTCTTGAGAGACAAAATTGAAGGCTATGACGAAAACTCCATAATAGATCAGTGATCTTTCGTCAAGAGGATATATTTTGCATCAACATTGGCCACTGGGAGGAAGTGCACACACCCAACCAGCGGATGGTAACACGGTATGTAGCAAGAGACTGATTTAGGCAACTGAGGCAACATGAATCAAACAAAATTACCGAAACGTCAACGACTTCGCCACCGCTTTCACACAGCAAAGTACAAAATACACGCCACTCTCCTGTTCACCAAATTGAAATTCGGGCATGACGTCAGCGTCACCTTGCAGAGAATGCATGTTGTCACATTCGTAGAGATACAACGGCTGTCGTGGAAAAACACAAGTGCACACAGAAACACCACACAATGACTTAGCCAACAGCGACGACCATCAATTAAGCCGATTTACAGTCATGTTTTCATCTCGCCTAACATAGAACATGTATAATGCACCACCCAGAATATGCATTAAAATATGATACGGCTGTTGTCACATTACAATTATTTTATCTGGCACGGTCCCTTGTTAAGAACCGTGCAGAAATGTGGGACAGCGTACGACAAACGACCGGATGTAACAGTAAGTGTTCTCATTTGCAACAAGTCACTTTATATAAAGTTCGGACGGAATTAATTACTGTAATTAGTTAGCATCATTATAGAGTTTTGTCCGTGAGAAGAGTAAGATGCACTCCAAAGCACCGCACCTCGTGTTTTGGTCATATCGGCGATACAGACACCTCGTATTGTTTTACTCGTATAATGTATATGATGTCAACCTCACAAATCCGGCTACGTAGCTGCTGGGTGCCATTTTAAATCCCAATGGTGACTTCGGTGAACTTGTTGAACTTTGGTTCGACACCGAAGTGATTGCAACATCGGTGGCCTTTTTTGTTCGCGCCCACAACGCTTAAAACGCTCATTAAAATGTCTGGTACAACCATAGATATAAATAGAACACGCCACTAGAACACTATAGGGGAATGATTAATGATCTAACTCTGTGAGTACAACATAGTGCTCCGCTCGTGATAGCGGTGGCGTTTTTACCACAACGACCAATACGACGTGTCAACAGAGAATTAATCATGCAGCATGAAGCAGTGGGAACGTCGTTTTTTTGCAGTGGCAAATTAACCAGTAGGCATTGTAGAGGCACATGCCTAAGGCCCTCGAATGTACCCAAGTAGTTTTGTTCCCGAAACTCAGATAGCAAAATTAGATGTTGCATTTTTGGCAAATCCAGACCAACATCGATTTTGTTGATATTACTGTACATTCGCTTGAAGGGGCACTGTATGGGATTGAACCTTCCACTCGTACCGGTAAAATTTGGCCGACCCGCGAGGAGGCAGCACCGTCAGTACCTAAACATATCTTGTCGACAAAACTGCGACAACTGACAAAACAAGCGTGCCGCATGATACTGTTGCTGCTATTTTTAACTCAGGGCTTTAAAAAGTGATCCTGGACAGTGCAGTTGTGGAAACATCTGTAATAGATTGGAAAAGAGAGGCGTGTGTCCGTGTTTTATTCAAACGTCAACAAGATTTTTAGGTACTGACGGTGCTGCCTCCTCGCGGGTCGGCCAAATTTTGCCGTTACGAGTGGAAAGTTCAATCTCATACAGTGTCCCTTTAAACGTTATACGTCGTTTACAGTTTTTTCAGTTTCGGCCTGAAGATTAACATCAAGAAGACCGAGGTGCTGTACCAATCCAACTCTACAAGAACCCGAGAGGAGGATATCATGGTTGATGGAAACAAGCTGAACTCTGTTCTAGAATTCACCTACCTCGGAAGCACTATATCAAGTGACGGATGCATTGACGACGAAATACAGAGGAGGATGGCCAAGGCTAGTGCATCTTTCGGCCGACTACGCCAGAGACTCTGGAACAACCACCATGTGTCCATGCGGGTTAAAGGCAAGATATACCGTGCAATTGTGCTGTCCACCCTCCTATACGGAGCTGAGGCCTGGACAGTGTACAGACGACAGGTTAAAAAGCTACATGCCTTCATGATGCGACATCTGCGTTCGATCATGAGGATAACCTGGATGGACAAAGTGACAAACAAGGAAATACTAGAACGAACAGGGCTGCCATCTATGGAAGATCTTCTGATCAGAAAGAATCTCCGGTGGACTGGACACCTCATGAGGATGTCACCAGACAGGCTACCGAAGCAGGTTCTCTACTCTCAACTGTCTTCTGGTCAGAGAAAGAGAGGGCGCCCTCGTCTCCGGTTCAAAGATACCATCAAGAGAAACCTAAAGATGAGAGACATAAAGATCGACTCATGGACATCACTCTCACAGCAGAGAGACAAATGGAGAGCAAGAGTCAAGTGATGGAAGCAGTCTTTGTCGCTTCGCGACCGACAGCACGATGACACTAAATACATTTAAAAAAAATGTTTTGAACATAATTTACGCGTATACATATTACTGTAAAATACACTTCAAAACTACATATACATAGGTATTACATACAAACACGTGTACACATATTTTGATTTTTACAGCATATGATATAGTCGTATAGCTTTAAAGGGACACTGTATGGGATTGAACCTTCCACTCGTAACGGCAAAATTTGGCCGACCCGCGAGGAGGCAGCACCGTCAGTACCTAAAAAGATCTTGTTGACGTTTGAATAAAAGTTTCTTAGGCACCCGACTGGACTAATAAGGTTAGCAGTCTTGGAGTAATGCTGATGCAGGTCCTATGTGTTTTAATGTTTATCATATGTTACACATGTGTTATTGTATAACCTAGTTTAAAGGAAAGATAATTATTTGTCGAGGAACGAGTGGGGGACGTATTCATATACATTATGACCCTATTATGTATACATCGGCAGCTTATGTGTAAATATAAATAGTGAAATGTTAACTTGAAATTCATCAGCGTTGTTACACCCAGGGCCTGCGATAGTGCTGGGTGTCAGGAGCTTATGACTTTGCCTGGTGTCCAGGGGCCACGAAAGTGCTGGATGTCCAGGGCCCATGAAAATACAGGGTGCCCAGGGCCCACGCAAATGCTAGTGGCCGGTTGCATGACACGCACCCAAGTTAGGCGGTACAATTACCCCTATCTCTCTAGGTGTCACCTAGCTGGGTGACCGCACTGGGTGCGGTGCACAACAGCCACCCCAGATGCCGCCCAACTACGGAATACCGGCACGAGTAACCGATAAGCGGATTGCCGCATTTTGAGAACAAATCTTCCCAGAATTCAGTTCACCTCGGACAGTCCTCATGGTGGAAGCAATGAGACAACAGCGACATTATAAGGACAACCTTTCTCATGCCGAGATTATGGCCTTAATACAGGCATACGGCCAAATATAACTGCTACAAGGCCGATTGAAATCAACCTTGTCGAACAGGGACAGAAAAAGGGATGGAATGCTGTGACGGCAGAGGTCAACGCTCTATCGACGACGTTGCGGAGTGTGGAGGACCTAAAGAAAAACTGGCAATGAGCTCAT
The DNA here is from genome assembly GCA_964017155.1 of Oasisia sp. SBJ-2009. Taxonomy (NCBI): domain Eukaryota; kingdom Metazoa; phylum Annelida; class Polychaeta; order Sabellida; family Siboglinidae; genus Oasisia; species Oasisia sp. SBJ-2009. The sequence goes on from OZ024854.1 coordinate 49,240,421, forward strand.
TTTTTTGTTTTCTGTTGACAAAATATTTCAATTAAATTTATTTTAAAATTGCATAACTTTGTTATTTATATAACTACTAACCTATTGGGTCCTGAGTTTCTGCGTGCCGCAACACTACGACTAAACATGGATTCACGTAATGAATGTATTGTAAAAACTTTTTTGTTCATCATAATTATATAACAGTTTACATTGTCTGAACCAGAGAGGAATTATCTACATAATGGTGTATAAATCATTGTTGTATGACTAATTGAAACTAATTAATATATAATTTACATACGTCAAAAGTCCAAGATGGCCGACAATAAATAACAAATCAGATTTGCTTTATAATTTCTTCCATAATTATAAAAAAAATCTTGTCTGTTATTATATCATTGCAAGATATCAGGTATCTTCTATGAGTAAAAAATATGTATACATCAATTGGGCTTGAATATTATATCTCTTAGGAAGTTGGTGCTGTGTTTCTCACATCTGGATTGAAGTAGTGAATGCAAGTAATGTCACTGCCATCTCAAGTACTATGTGGAATATAGCACATGCAAGTACAAAACAAAATCATATTGTATGAAGCATAATAAAAATCATTTATGTCAAAAACCCAGACATGAAATAAGATGGCCGACAAGAAACATGAAAATATGTTTTTTTCTGGTGTGGTTAATACAACTCAGAACACACAGAAGTATCGCCGATCGATATCAACCACGGCTGTCAGCATCGCTGCTGCTTTTCACATTTGCATCCGAATCATCAGACATAATAACTTAACATCTGCAACTCTTGCTCATAGTCACCGATACCACGAAACATCTACGATCCATTGCTGATTTGATTTTGCTAGTAAATACCGTTTTTCCCATTCAATATATGAAAACTTTGTGGCAAACTGTTGGCTAATCCACCTGTAACGTACACCCACGGTGTTTAATTAACGGATGTTTATTTAAGGGATTGGTTAAGGTTAGAAACTGTTATAGAAAGTATAACATGGTATTATATCAGGCTAGAAACTGGTGTATAAGTAAATTGGATTAATTGAGCTTAGAAGCTAATATAATAATGATATTTATTGTTGTAATCAGGAAACGAGGTGAATGACAACCGGAAACATTCACGAGAGTGGACAGCCGTATTAAAATAAATAAAGCAATTATTAGTAATTTAATCGTCACTCCCCCGGAAAACCGGACGCCGCGTATGATAGACAGTAATTAAGATGATTGAAAGAGTAACTTAATCGGCCATTCCTCAGAATGACCGGATGTCAAACAGTGGGGTCAGCAATTTATTATCTCACTTCAATTGTCGATCATTAAGACATATACTTGGATATCCTTACATGTATTAGTGACTAATGCTTGTAAATTGTCGCCAATTAAACTGCTCTCCCACGCTGTGGGGCCTGAATCTTCTATGTTGTTATATATCGATGCTGATTGCACTATGTTGGAGAGCTGAACTGATGTAGGCCTTATCATGCAGACCATAGTTGCGTTTTCTATAGTCAGACGTTATAACGTTTCCTTCATTTCATATCGAATTTAAATAGACCTGTTATCGAACATTTCACAGTTTATATACCCTCCACTGATACACGTGGAATATTCGTAAAATTATAATACCCCAGAATCACACAAACCACGTTTAATCTAGACACCCCTACATTTCTGCTAGAATCAGACAGTGACCTATCGTTTTAACATCACCAATCTAAATGACAAATGTATCAATACACACACAAACATTGTTGTCTGCTGTAATTGTACAGCTATGATGCCACGCTGCACAAAACCATAATGTCTAGTCACTCCCCACTACATAAGTCTTCACAGAAATTCAGATAACCTGCATAATGCTATTTCTTTAGGGTACTCTTAGGGTAATGGCGGACGAGCACGTTATTGTGGTCTTACATATGTAGGCTCGAAGACATAGTGTAGTCAAATAATAAGGGCAGTCGATCACGTCCTGTCTACACCCGAGTATAATGTAATGGAGTTACCGCGAAAAACTAGTTACATTTAGGGATTAGTGTACAACTAGTGTAAAACCCCGAAAGATCGGGGTTCAGGATCCATGAGGTTAAAATACTATTTGCAGTGTTTTGAAATGCATTGAATGGACTAATAAATTTGCAATATGTTTTTTCATACTAATTAATTCAGTTAATTAGTTAATATTATCTAAGTAGTGCACCAAGTTAACAGGCCACACATTCTAATGATGCTCAGCAGAATTCATAAATATGAAGATATTTATGCATATTATGCAGTGTGCATAACCACATTTATTATGAAAATAAATAAATAAATAAATAATATATATATATATATATATATATATATATATATATATATATATATATATATATATATATATTAACTAGTCATGTATTAATAAATAAATAAATTAGTTAATAGGTGATAATTAGCGGGTAACCTCGACAGACAGAAACGGTTTTTGTAAAATTCCACAATGTCCATGAATATATGTTTATATAAATGTACAATTTATAAAAAAAAAGGAATTGTGGTAAGAGATATAATTTAATAGTTATGCAATATTAATAAATTAGTCAATATTCGTATACAGACATAAAAATAAAAGGCCATAATGTCCATGATTATGAAGATAATTACACATATTATTATGCAATGTGTATAACTACATTAGCAGATAGTTACAACTATAAATTAATAAATAATTTAATAATAATTTAATTAATTGGTCAATATTTTTTAATAAGCACGCCACTTTGATATACCTATACATCTTAATAAAAGGCCATAATGTCCATATTGATCAAGATATACATACTGCCACTATGGACTGTGATCAATCACATACACAGTGGTAGTAAATGCAAAGTAACAAATCATTTAATAATAATAATAGCAATTTAATTTGTCAATATTTAGTAATTACCATTCAACATTGACAGACTGACATGTAAGTAAACACCCTTATGTCCATGCTTATAAAGACAGTCGTAGAATTTATACAAGCAGTAAACCACTGCTGCCATTGATACAACGCGCTGTGAGTCACCCAGCTGCAGTTGGGGCTGCTTTGAGTTGTCCCAGAAAGTTCCGCCTAACTTGTGACATAACCTAGCTGGGTGTGTGTCATGCAACCGCTCCTACTGGCTAGGTGTCACCTAGATGTTGTTTACCCTAACTTGGGTGTGATTTGGACTTGGGTGTGTGTCATGCACCTGGCCACAATGGCCGGTTGCATGACACGCACGCAAGTTAGACGGTAAAATTACCCCTAACTCTCTAGGTGTCACATAGCTGGGCGCCCGCATTGGTTGCGGTGCACAACAGCCACATAGATGCCGCCCAACTAGGAGATACCGGCACGAGTAACCGATAAGCGGATTGCCGCGTTTTGAGAACAAATCTTCCCAGAATTCAGTTCATCTTTGACAGTCCTCATGGTGGAAGCAGTGAGACAACAGCGACATTATAAGGACAACCTTTCTCATGCCGAGATTATGGCCTTAATACAGGCATACAGCCAAATAAGTCGTAACTTATATTATAACAACTGTTACAAGGCCGATTGAAATCAACCTTGTCGAACAGGGACAGAAAAAGGGATGGAATGCTGTGACGACAGAGGTCAGCGCACTATCGACGACGTTGCGGAGTGTGGAGGACCTAAATAAAAACTGGCAATGAGCTTATTTTATTGTTTTCTGTTGATAAATATTTGAATAAAAGTGAATTTGAAATTGCATAACTGTGTTATTTATATAACTATTAAAATACTGTTTGCAGTGTTTTGAAATGCATTGAATGGAGTACTAAATTTGCAATATTTATTTTTTATACTAATTAATTCAGTTAATTAGTTAATATTATCTAAGTAGTGCACCAAGTTAACAGAATAACACATTCTAATTAACACCAGCAGAATTAATAAATATGAAAACATTTATACATATTATGCAGTGTGCGTAACCACATTTATTATGAGAATAAATATATATTAACTAGTCATGTAATAATAAATAAATAAATAAGTTAATAAGTGATAATTAGCGGGTAACCTTGACAGACAGAAATGGTTTTTGTAAAATGCCACAATGTCCATGAATATATGTTTATATAAATATACAATTTGTAAAACAAAAAATGTAATAAGTAACACATAATTTAATAGTTATGTAATATTAATAAATTAATCAATACTCGTATACAGACCAATACAAAAACAAAAGGCCATAATGTCCATGATTATGAAGATAATTACACATAGTATTATGCAATATGTATAACTACTACATTAATATAAAGTTACAAATATAAATTAACAACCCATTTAATAACAATTTAATTAATTAGTCAATAGTTTATAATAAGCACGCCACTTTGATAGACCTACACATCTTAGCCAAAAAGGCCATAATGTCCATGATTATGAAGATAATTACACATATTATTATGCAATATGTATAACTACTACATTAATATAAAGTTACAAATATAAATTAACAACCCATTTAATAACAATTTAATTAATTAGTCAATAGTTTATAGTAAGCACGCCACTTTGATAGACCTACACATCTTAGCAAAAAAGGCCATAATGTCCATATTTATGAAGATATACATACTGTCACTATGAACTGTGTACAATCACATATACAGTGGTAATAAATGCAAAGTAACAAATCATTTAATAATAATAGCAATTTAATTTGTCACAATTTAGTAATTCAACATTGACAGACTGACATGTAAGTAAACACCCCTATGTCCATGATTATGAGGACAGTCGTAGAATGTATACAAGCAGTACACCACTGCTGCCATTGACACAACGCGCTGTGAGTCACCTAGCTGCAGTTGGGGCTGTTTCGAACTGCCCCAGAAATGTCGGCGTAACTTGTGACATAACCCGGCTGGGTGTGTGTCATGCACCCGCTCATACTGGCTATGTGTCACCTATGTGTTATTTACCCTAACTTGGGTGTGATTTGGACTTGGATGTGTGTCAGGCACCTGGCCACAGGTGTCTAAGGACCATCAATGTATTATTACGCCATTGTGTTTGTATCAAAGCATAAACCGTGTACATTGATCTAATACAAGGTTATAGGCCATTGATAAACCTTAGATAAACATATCCAATATGATTAACATTCTGTAATCTTTATACACGTTCACTTTTTGTTTACCGTCAGCGAAGTTGTGAGAGAGTTCACAATTTCCCTCATCTTGATTGACTGTAAGTTTTGTCTTCGTAAACCTTGTCGCTTTCTTTAAAAGCTTTGTTCTCTTTTTGGATTCTATCTCTGTTATTATTGCTCTGTCCCACTCAATTGTGTCACTTTTCGGTTGTCGCGCGGTCATCTGAAACGGACTTGTTTCGTCAATCTTCTGTTTTCGCTCCTCTCTAGGTCCGTTTTCTTTTGTTGCCGACATCCTTTTAGTGTACCTCAAGACACATTTTGAACAATCTCGCCGACTCCCCAATACACTCAGCATCACCGTTCATGCACGGCGTTGGACTTCTCTAACTAGACATTATTTCTATAAAAAGGAACTCCCCTGAAGTATACTCAAAATACCGATAAACTTTATTTTGTTGAAGAGCGATATTATCTCCTGTGCCTAAATAGTCAGTGTTTTATGATAATTATGAATAATATCCTTATGGGTTTAAATTGTGTCAGCGTAAATTAGCATGCATAGCAATGTAAGGTTGTATTCGTAGACTTATTACACAATATTAATCACAGGAGGTGAACTGACTACGGCTTACAACAGTGATTGATGTAAATAAATATTGCATATTCATTATTACGGCAATATTTCTTGTATATTAATTATTACATGTGATATATTTATTTAATTAGCTTACACGTACGCCTGTACGCTTCCGCTATACATCTAAGGAAATGTCGTATTGAAATAGACAGTAGAAGATAGAATACGCGGCCTACGTTTGTGGACTTTGTGAATACATGTATATATATATATATATATATATATATATATATATATATACATATATATATATATATATATATATATATATATATATATATAATATTATTAATAATATATATTATTTAATATGAATATATTATAATATATATATATATATATTATATATATATATATATAATATATATATGTATGTATAGTATAATAGTATAATTATATAATATGTATATACATATCGTTTCCATAGGGTTTGTTCTTTTCCCTATTTGCGGATTGAAATCTCCCATCACTATCGTATTGTGGTTTGGTTTCGCTAAAGTCTGGTCGACGTTTTGCACTATCTTTACTTCGTAGCAAGTTCTGCTATTCTGGGGCTGTTGCTGTTTGCCCTCACTATGTGGTCTTTCCATTTTATGTTTCTGAGAAAGCATACTGCTGCTTGGCCGTTGTTTGCCTTAGAATGGTGCAATAGGTAGCCGCTTTGTAAGGGACTGATGCACTCCTCTCGTCTTCTCACTTCTCCGATCCCGATTACATCCCATACCAACCTGGTCTCCCTGAGTTCTTTTTCGAGTTCTTGTACGTACTCATCTCTTAGCACAGTTCTGACATTGCAGGTCTTTGGTCTACTTACCCTCATTACTGAACAGAGTTTGTCTTTGGGTCAACATTACTGGACAAAGTTTGTCCTTGGATCAACATTACTGGACAGAGTTTGTCCTTTGGATCAACATTACTGAACAGAATTTGTCCTTGGATCAACATTACTGGACAGAGTTTGTCTTTGGATCAACATTACTGAACAGAGTTTGTCCTTTGGATCAACATTACTGAACAGAGTTTGTCCTTGGATCAACATTACTGGACAAAGTTTGTCCTTTGGATCAACAGTACTGAACAGAGTTTGTCCTTTGAATTTTAGTATATAGAGCGCTGTGTCTCAGGGGTTGAGCTTCGGATTCTCGACTAAGAGAACCCGGGTTCGAATCCTGTGCAGCGGTATTAAAACCTTGGGCAAGTTTGTTTCAATCTACATTACTCCAGTTCACTTAGCTGTATAAATGAGTACCTGGCAATATACAGTGGTGGATATGCGTACGCGCAGCCTTTCGCACATTAATTGTAGCATGTAGTTGGATGCTTCCCAGAAACGTTGAGATGGTATTTAATTGAACAGGTCTGCCGGGGAAGACGCGCTTTGAGCAGTCGTATGAACAGGACACTGCGTTATATAAACACTTACGTTTTTTATAAATAAAGTGTATTATTATTATTATTATTATTAATTCGGTTTTAATAAATTGTCTCTCATAAATTCTGAATCTTGAAAAAACTATCGGGAATGGCCACACTCTTAGCCAGTACACGTCATGTGACGACGATCTACGTAAAATACTTCTCCATACCGCGATAGTAATTTTTTGGTCCGGCGCAGTTTGCTTTTCGGCCCCACTCTGTTACCAAGTCTTTGACCACCTCTCTCCGGCCGCGCATGTCCAGCGCGTGCCGACATATGTTACAGGCGTTGTTATAGCCCGTTTCGCTGCACACGTACTCAGCCCGCCACCGGAAGTACTCGTTGTACAGCGTGTCGTTGGCGTCCAACAACTTGAGGTAGTCGGCGAGGTGGCGCGGAGAGGCGAAGTCTCGCACGTCGATGACGGAGTGAGGCGGGAACAAGTCCGTGTTGTTGGCGTAGCCGAGCACGATCGGCACGACGTTGATCTTGAGAATCTCCCAGACCTTCTCCGTCGAATAGTCGCGACACAGACTGTTCTCGAACGACAAGTAGAACTTGTAGTCGTTGTTGAGCAGGACGTTGTGGCAGCGACGATTGTCCCACTTGGGGCATTTGTAGCCGCCGCCGCAGCCGTACTTATGCACGTCGATGTGCTCCGCCAACGCCGCCACGTAGACCTCCCGTCGACTCGGCGTGCGGCAGTGGCCGACAAACCACGCAACGAGGTGCTTCTTGCCGGCGGCGTAGTTGCGAGAGGCGTTGTAGGTCGGTTTGTCGGTCGGCGACAGCCGCTTGCAGTATCCGTACAGCCACGGCACCGTGGTCGTTCGCGTGTACGTCATCGTCAAGTTGAAGAGGCCTTCTAAACGCGCGACTTTGACGTACGTAAAGACGGGACACTCCTTCAAGCCGAACACCCATTTGTGGTGCGGCAGGCGATATGGCGGCCACTCGATCCGGTCGCGCATGCGGAACAGCAAGATCTCGCTCTCGTTGAGACGCGAGTGATTACTCGTGAACTCGCACTTGCCGATCAGTTCCGGACACGAAATCAGCGGGACATCACCCTCCCCCCATTTCCAGTCAATCTTCCATTGTCCCATTGTCCAGTATATCAGCAGTAATGTGTCTGGCTGCGATGACGGCGTCAACAGTTTGTTAGAGGCGAAAATACTGACGTGCGTGCTTGCATTGCCGTTCATCTGCCACCATCTTGCTGCGTCTACTATTCTCAGGTCTACACCGTAGTAGGTCCACGATAGAACACACAAAACTGTCAATCCGGTGACGCCGACGAACGCCCGCCTGATATCGATTTCCATCGAATCCCTGAAACGAAAATTAATGTCATGTTATAATGTCGATATCAAGCAACATTAAGCAGCATTAGTGTGTGTATATTAGGGTGTTTAATTTATTTGGAAATGTACATTATGAGGAACATTGGGAAGACCCCTGGTGTGTCTATCGCTACTGTCTGTGCAGAATGTGGAATATATTTCATGTTGTCTGTGCACAGCGGCAATCCCAGTGAATTGATACATGTGACTGCCCATTACCAACGTAACACGATATTTGGTTTATTTTATACAAACAGAGACAGGGCTGACCGTACAACTTTGTGACTCGTGTGATAACACATATCCGACGGCGAGTGGGACCCAACCGGAAGTAGCACACGAAATACAAGCTGCCGTGTGTAGGCGGAGAGGAAACACTGGTAGGAGTGCATAACGCAGATTGTGAGTATCATGTCTCTATACAGACCTCGTATGAGAAAGATGGAGAATGAGCAAGTGGACTTCAAGTGCGCTGTGGAGAGGATCGTCGGATTTGTGTAGCTAGAGGTGATGCTATGTATTGTGTAGGGCACCGTTGCATGTGTGTGGAAGGGAAGCAGGCAGAGAGAACGACGTTAGGAGCCATTGACACGGAGCGAGGAATAGAGAAGGTCGATCTCGATGGTGGAAATGAGATGACTTAGTAGTAGTGGCTATAGACTGTTCTTCCAAAAACAAACGAACCACACGATTACATATCAGAGTGGACAGCATAAACATAATTAGATATGTCGCTATTTTGTAAGATATGTGATTAATTGTTAATGAGCTTTGGCTAGAGAGCAAGTCACGATATAATACCTGCATGTGTATTCATTGTGTATTTTCAGCAGAAAGAACATAACAATAAACGTAAACGGCCGGCCGACGTCCTGTTAAATACTGGAGGTACAAAAAATACAAGGATCGCGTAACAGGTGAAACATAAATATGAAGAGATCAGTGTTTTGATTTACAGAAAAAATATAAAGATGCTGCAGAGGAGTAATGACGACGAACGTCGGAACATGGATGAGTGAGAAGTAAACATACACGGTGGACAAATGAAGTTGGAAAGGCAGTGTACAGTGGAAACATATCGCTATCTAGCGGATACTCAGATATCGAATTGACACACATCTGTGTATGAGCACATGAACATGATTGCCAACACATCAGAAATCCCTAGATGTTGCTATTTCCACGTCCATCACATCGGTCAGTTTAGTAAGTTCTTGCCGAGACAGACGTGGGAGAGGGTGGACAACGCACTAGTGACATCAAGGCTTGACTATTATAATTCTCTGGTATATGGCACAGTTGACAAGAATTTGTCAGGCTACAGCGTGTTCAAAATACGGCTGCTAGACTAATCATGCGTGTGCCAAAATATGCCAACAATACGCATGTGCTAAAAGAACTTCATTGGCTGCCGGTCCGGAAACGTGTCTGTTTCAAGATAATGCTACTCGTCCACAGAGCGGTCAACTTTCGTGGACCAGTGTACTTGCGTGACCTTATCTGCATCTACACGCCAACCAGATCACTTCGCTCAGCGGGGACCAAACAGCTTAAAATATGTGCACAAGCCTATATTAACTTGGCGTCTATGTGCCAATGACATGTAGACAACGCAGTCATCAATAGCGTTGGATTTAACGCCAACGTATTACACCATATGCATTGCGCATGCTCGTACTCGTAACTTCAACTCTTACGATATGAGAGCTTTATGATCCTCTCCAGATACTCGTTTATCGTATCGTAACGTCATGTAATTGCATCGTAAATGCATCGTAGCTTTAGACTTATGATGCCGTTTCGAGATAACCACTCCGGCGAAACAAACAAAATCGTTTGGCGTAATCATGAAAGGAGACAGGCAAAAACCGTCATTGGAGCATGGAACCGCCTACAAATCATGATGGAAAAGCACTTTCAAACAAATATGTTGTGTTTTTGTTTTGAGTTTGTTTTACGAAAGGTGGCTATAGTTTCAGAAGATTTTACTGGAATAGGGAGTGGATTCCAGATTGTTTGCACAGCTACAGAGAAAGCACGTAAATAACACGGTGTGAAATTGTGGAACATGACAGATAATAAAGTAACGACCTTTAACCATACTACTCAGATTACTACCTTTAAGAATGTATGTAAAAATCAAATTTACATAGTGAGAAAACTGCAAAATGCAGAAATGCCAGAAAGACATAGGGACAGTAGCATTGTTTTGATTGTATATTAATTAATGGCATACATTCAAATAAATATTTTAACAGCGTTTTAAAAGACTATTTGTTCCAAGTACGTGTCATGTTTACCGAGTGTATATTGAACGCGAAATTGTCGAAGCAGCAATATAGAAGCAAGTGTGTGTGTGTGTGTGTGTGTGTGTGTGTGTGTGTGTGTGTGTGTGTGTGTGTGTGTGTGTGTGTGTGTGTGTGTGTGTGTGTAATTATACATATATATATATATATAATATATATATATATATATATATATATATATATATATATATATATATATATATATATATATATATATATATATATATATGGGAAGGGGTTACGGGGATCACGAAATCGTATATACGACACGCACGAACCCATCATTAGTTTATATTTTTAACCCAAAGTGCGTCCACACATACCTCAATAAAGTGTGAAGATCGATAGTGTGCTCACGTATGTGATATTGTAATCCAAGTTGAGTGTTCAGACGCCTTGGCATAAAACTAGATGAAGCGATGTAATCGTTAATTCAGTAGCACTGTTCCGTGTTGGCCGCCAACAAGTCCTGTTGTCCAGCATTAAGAAGGCTGTCGAGGATGAACATGTCAGGTATATTTGAACACTTGTATTAAGTCAAGTCCTATTTTGTCTCTCTTCAGTTGATGTTTTAATTTCCAATTCCTCTAGCGGCTTTGCGTTCTTCAACCCATTGAGGTATGTGTGGACGCACTTTGGGTTACAATACAATAAAGTTTTATTGTATTGTAATTGCTAGCAAATACGTCAGCCAAGCCAGTGTTCCGGTCCGGTGATTTCCAAGTAAAACTTGAACTGTTGTAGCCGGCCGTGCAGGTAAAGTAAAGTAAAGGCAGTTCTTTTATAGCGCAGTATCCAGTTCTCAGGACCGCTCAAAGCGCTTTACACTCCAGGTAAGCAAAGTTTAACACGGTTTTGTTTCCGAGTGCAACCAGTACCGACCGCACATCGACACACAAATGCAATCTGATAGTTGAGAAGGTGGCCGTGTTATGACTCCGCGAATAAGTAATTGATTGAACGTTTTAGCGAACGACACACTTTGGCGTTACCACTGCGGTTTTGATTTCATATATTTGAAATAAATCTTTCTTGTTCACTCTTATTGTGGTTCATTTATAATGTCGCTATGTCGCCGATCTCGTCACCAAAGCTATAAATGTTCTCATAAATTGTTTGGCTCTGTGGTGTAGTGTATTAAAGTTAAAAGTAGGCACAATAAAGTAAGGAATAACTTTCATCGGCACTCCTTTAAACGTTTGTATCGTTTGAATTTTTACGCGGGGTCTTGTATAGAAAAATCTCAAAAAGGCACTTTCAGTTGTTAAAAAACGTACGACTGCACACATACACTACTCATTTACAGACAGGGTGGCGAACTGCCTAACCTATTTCGTCATACCCGGATAGCAACCTTTTGGCCCGCTGCCGTTGTCTCCTCAGCCCCACTCGACCACCAAGTGTTTGACCACCTCTCTCCGACAGAGCATGTCCAGCACGTGCCGACACATGTTACAGCCGTTTTCATAGGCCACTTCGCGACCCTGTCGTCCTTCAGGTAGTCGGCGAGGTAGCGCGGGGAAGCGAAGTCTCGTGCGTCGATGGCGGAGTGAGGCGGGAACAAGTTCATGTTGTTGGCGAAGATGAGAACGACGAGTAGAAAGCGACGACGTTGTTACTCAGTCGTATACGTTGGACGCAACAAGACGTTAGGAACATGATACTCGCCTCAAGCAGATGGAGATGGATTGGCCATGCGTTAAGAAAGAAAGATTACAGCATTGCCATGACAGCACTTTGATGGACGCCTGGAGGAAAATCTAACGTAAACAACCAAAAACATGGAGGAGGATAGTAGAAAAAGAACTGAAACAACTACATTTAAGCTGGGATCAGGCTGCAAAGTAGGCTGCAGCTAGGACGAAGTGGAGGACCCTTGTTTCTGCCCTATGTACCAGGGGGAACGAAGAGAATTAAGTAAGTAAGTAAGTAAGTAAGTTAGTTAGTAAGTAAGTAAATGTATAAATAAGTAAATGTCTTGCTACAAGTGCAGTCGTAACAAACTGGCCACGAAAAGCTGTGGGAAAGTTCTTAATTGTGTCATGCTACCTTCGCGTGCCCTTAATAAGACACTCTGTCTTTTCTGCATTTTCCTTTAATCTACTCTCAATAGTCCAGTATAAATGTCATTTAAACAATCAATTTTAGCTAATTCAAGAAGCAATTGCATCAAGAGTAAACAAAGAAATATAACTCTGCGCGTCGTCTGGATGACTCGGCTAGCTCGATGGCGCTCATTGTGAGACATCAGTGTATCGCATTAGGGGAGACCGGGGCTAGTTGTAACACAAACAACATATTTCAGGATTGTGGGTGAGTTTCTTAACCGATCGAAACTGTTGTCATGCCAAAGGGTTCCCACATATCTCCCGCACATAATTAGTACACGATTAAATGCCTGGCTTATTACATATTTGTGGAATAATAACTTATATGAGGTATCCTAAAGTGTTACAACTTACCCCGGCACGATAGTACCTCTTTTCTTTTAAAATGGCGTAATTTTATGGCGTGTTGATAGATTCACGTGATATTAGACACGACATGCTGAAATATGTTGATAGACATGCTGTCGCCTTGCAGAATAATTTGGATTAGCAGTTTTCTCTGCAAGCCCTCTGTTACAACTTACCCGTGTTACAACTAGCCCCGGTCTCCCCTACACATGCAATATCAATCAGTAATAATAGTAGCATTTATCAGGTAGGATTACTAGCTGTATGTATGTATGTATGTATGTATGTTGTATGTATGTATTTATGTATGTATGTATGTATGTATGTATGTATGTATATATGTATATATATATATATATATATATATATATATATATATATAATATGTATGTATACATAGAAGAAGAAGAAGAATTTGTTTTTATTTGACCATTATTTCAAAACAATACACACATACACGTTATCCATGTCATACATAAATAATCAGAACAATACAAACATAAAAATCATAGCAAACATGATAATAATGCGTATAATTAACAATACAACCTGGGGTCAGGAGACTCCTCTACGACTGGGCTAGTCGCTATCGAGGAGCTATGCATGCATGTATGTATACACGTTGTCATTTTGCACATAATCGCGCACGCATGCACGTTGTACAATATGACACCCGCAGGACATGTGGATAAAAAAAACGATTTGTTTCTGCAACTGCTTGGCGACAAATGTGCTAGTCAAGTGTAACTTCCCCGCTGTTCATTGAAAAGGTTGGTCATATTCACTCACCTCAGTGACGTGTCAACTTACGGAACTGGTGACTCAACGGCACGAAGACTTGTGACTGCAATCACCTGAACACGATACGACATTTTGTAAGCCAATCGGAGTTTACCTGGCAGCACCAGCACGTCATCCCTGCCGTGAAACCAATAACATATTTGACGAGAGTCGTTTCTACAAACAAAGTGGCTTGTAGTATATGTACGGTTGTTTATAGACTATATTTATTCTTATTCGTCATCATTTTCCCTCACGAGGTCAGCCTGGAGTGCACGAGTTGTCGCCACTTCTTCCTCTCTTTCATATCTTCCTCCTTTAACTCCCTCAACTCCAGGTCTTTCTTTAAACTGTCCTTCCATCTTTTTGTTGGTCTTTCCTTTTTCTCTTCCCGTGGGCTGGCAATTATGGGATTAGATCATCTCGCGCTCTATTGGACTGTTGGGAATATGAGCCCCAAGCTCCCCCCGGGATTGATCGAGTTTTATGGTTGGTGTCGTCCTTGTGAAACGCTGTAATTCGAGTCTGATTAACGTTCGTTGTTCCGTTGTGAGATACATTGCGAAGTAGTTAATGCGTAATTTATAACGGTTTGTAATTGTAAACCGAACGGTGTGTGCATCTCCTCCGATGAGCCAATATACACACGCCTCTTTCAGTGTGTATTCGCTTCTTTTGACACTTCAACTCTGATATATAAACTGGCGATGTGTTTTATTTCAGAAAATCAACTAATTATTTATACATTAAAGCTACGTTCTGGCGTAACTCAATATACAGTCATTAGTACAGGTCAAACTGAATACGGTTTCTAATAACACCATGTTCACACCTCTGAAAAGATATATGGATTTACCAACAGTAGTTATATATGGGCTCGACGATCTCAGATAAATGGTCAAGGTCACTTGTCAAGGTCACAGCTGTCTCGAAGGCTCTCATTGGTCCACGTGACCAGATTGCGCATGCGCAGAGGTATACTTCCGGAGCTATTGATGTAAGGAAGGCGCTGATTGGTTGTAGGAGGTCCCCGCGCATGCGTAGAGTGTACTTCCGTGTAAACCTCAGTTATCGTCCACGGCGCAGTGACATTAGCGCCATCTATCGAATACGCTGCAAGTTATAAAGGAGCGCCCTCTCGTGAACGGGTCAATATCCTATCCTAACGTCACGCGGGAAAAGTGCATACTTGCAATTTTCCTTTTGGTTTTGTCAGTATGGAAACTTTTATAGTCGAGATACGCGTATCCCGCGGTCAGTGTTGATTTGTGATTTTTTTTATTTAAATTTAAAAAAAATTAGTTTTTAATTTTTAATTTTTAGTTTTTAGTTTTTAGTTTTTAGTTTTTAGTTTTTAGTTTTTAGTTTTTAGTTTTTAGTTTTTAGTTTTTAGTTTTTAGTTTTTAGTTTTTAGTTTTTAGTTTTTAGTTTTTAGTTTTTAGTTTTTAGTTTTTAGTTTTTAGTTTTTAGTTTTTAGTTTTTAGTTTTTAGTTTTTAGTTTTTAGTTTTTAGTTTTTAGTTTTTAGTTTTTAGTTTTTAGTTTTTAGTTTTTAGTTTTTAGTTTTTAGTTTTTAGTTTTTAGTTTTTAGTTTTTAGTTTTTAGTTTTTAGTTTTTAGTTTTTAGTTTTTAGTTTTTAGTTTTTAGTTTTTAGTTTTTAGTTTTTAGTTTTTAGTTTTTAGTTTTTAGTTTTTAGTTTTTAGTTTTTAGTTTTTAGTTTTTAGTTTTTAGTTTTTAGTTTTTAGTTTTTAGTTTTTAGTTTTTAGTTTTTAGTTTTTAGTTTTTAGTTTTTAGTTTTTAGTTTTTAGTTTTTAGTTTTTAGTTTTTAGTTTTTAGTTTTTAGTTTTTAGTTTTTAGTTTTTAGTTTTTAGTTTTTAGTTTTTAGTTTTTAGTTTTTAGTTTTTAGTTTTTAGTTTTTAGTTTTTAGTTTTTAGTTTTTAGTTTTTAGTTTTTAGTTTTTAGTTTTTAGTTTTTAGTTTTTAGTTTTTAGTTTTTAGTTTTTAGTTTTTAGTTTTTAGTTTTTAGTTTTTAGTTTTTAGTTTTTAGTTTTTAGTTTTTAGTTTTTAGTTTTTAGTTTTTAGTTTTTAGTTTTTAGTTTTTAGTTTTTAGTTTTTAGTTTTTAGTTTTTAGTTTTTAGTTTTTAGTTTTTAGTTTTTAGTTTTTAGTTTTTAGTTTTTAGTTTTTAGTTTTTAGTTTTTAGTTTTTAGTTTTTAGTTTTTAGTTTTTAGTTTTTAGTTTTTAGTTTTTAGTTTTTAGTTTTTAGTTTTTAGTTTTTAGTTTTTAGTTTTTAGTTTTTAGTTTTTAGTTTTTAGTTTTTAGTTTTTAGTTTTTAGTTTTTAGTTTTTAGTTTTTAGTTTTTAGTTTTTAGTTTTTAGTTTTTAGTTTTTAGTTTAGTCTTCGGAGAAAAGATTAGGTAAACGTCGTCTCCCCGTAGATGGTTGGTGTAAAGAGACGAAGACGGCCTATCAATTCCATGGCTGTTATTGGCATGGCCACGATTGCACTCAGAATTCGAACAAAGCTATGAACGAAAAGCGAAATAAAAGCATGGTCGACCTGTTGGAAGAGACTCGGGAAAAAATCAAGTATCTTCGCCAGCTCGGCGTGTCCGTGGTTGAAATGTGGGAATGCGAGTGGAAAGCGCAAAAGAAACAACTCAAAGAGGTGAAGCACTTCTTGGACAACAACGACCGACGACGACCCCTCGAGCGCAAGTGGGAAATGACGGAGCAGGACATCGTGAATGCCATTCGCAATGGTACGCTATTCGGCATGGTCGAATGCGACATCGACGTGCCGGAACACCTTCGCGATTACTTTGCAGAAATGCAGCCTATTTTCAAGAACGCGTTCGTCACTCGTTCTGACATAGGCTCGTTTATGCGCGATTACGCTGAAACGCACAACATCATGACACAACCACTCCGCACACTCGTGGGGAGTTATCACTGAGAACGTATCCTCCTCGCCACTCCGTTGCTGGTGTGGTATTTGGAACACGGATTAGTCGTGAGTCGTGTATACCAAATCATCGAATACGACCCACAACCGTGTTTTCGGTTCTTTGGAGAGGCTGTGTCAGCAGCTCGACGCGACGGCGACGCTGACCCAAACAAAGCTATAATTGCTGACACCATGAAGCTGTTAGGCAATTCAGCCTATGGGAAAACCGTAACGAACAAGGACATGCAGAGGGATATCAAATACTGCATCGAGGTAGTAGCTTCTCGGTGCATAAACAATCGAAGATTCCGTCAACTCGACGTCGTCACCGATGACGTATACGAAATCGAAATGGCCAAGAAAAAAGTCGAATATAACTTGCCTATACAAATAGGCTTCTTCGTTTACCAATATGCAAAATTGCGGATATTGCAATTTTATTATGATTTCGTCGATACCTACGTTGATAGGTCTTTGTTTCAATACTGCGAGACGGATACAGACTCTGCGTACATTGCGCTAGCCGGAGAATGCATTGATGACGTCGTGGCTCCGGAAAAACGTGAACACTTCTTTTACCACAGATCGGAATGGTTTCCATCAGAATGCTGCGACGAGCACGCGAGGGCGTATGTTACATGTAGATTCGAGGGACACGAGTGGAAACCGGATACAGCGTGTTGCGTGGCGCGCAGAACGTACGACAAGCGCACTCCTGGACTATTTAAGGTCGAATGGCAAGGAAGAGGCTTCATCGGTCTTTGCAGCAAAACGTACTACTGCTTCGGTCGCACGGATAAATTCAGCACGAAGGGACTAAACAAGAGACAGAACGAAATCTGCAAAGAAAAGTTTCTCGACGTCTTGACTATTCGAATCAGTGGACGCGGACTGAACCGTGGGTTTCAGTGCAAAGGGAGTTCCATGTACACCTACGTGCAAGAACGCGCCGCGTTGACGTATTTCTACCCGAAACGGAAAGTACTCGACGACGGCGTCAGCACCGCACCGATAGAGGTGTAACAGTTGTTGCGTGTGACGTGTGACAAATAAAACATTTGAAACGAAATTGCGTTTTCATATTTTATTTCAAGCTTATACAGTAATATGCACGACTATCCTATATTGTTTTAACTAATTCGTACACACGATAATCATTACTAACTAAATCCGTATTGAGCGACCTCTACAACGGTATAATAAATATACTACGCAATACTGTCCGCAAACATTAGACAGGGTGGCTTTGAAGGCGTCTGTCGTTGAAGGTGCATTCCCTTCAGTTATTGCGCAGAAACGTCTCGAATTCCGCATGGTTCGGGGGTCTCCCGTACGAATCGAAATATTCGCCACGTCCCTCATCGTTCACGTAGATGCTAATCCAGTGTTGTCCCGGTGGCCTCACCAAGACAGACAAAAGCCACCGGGAGTTTAGTTATTGCTGTATGTAAACCGTCCTTGGACACCACATCCTGAACGACGGTCCTGGTGTAGGCGTCCGTTGCGAGGAGACCATCGGTTTAATTACACGCCGTTACACAACTGAATAAAATCGAACACGCGACAATCGTTGTAAACTAGATCGCTACCGAAGGACTTTACAAACAGCTTCATCGGTATCCCGCGACATCTATGCAGTAAGTACACTGTGCAGTATTGTCCGCAGACATTAGATAGCGGGCTTTGAAGTCTTTTTTCGTTAAACGTCCACTCCGTGCAGTTGTCGCGTAGAAACGTCTCGAATTCTGCGTGTTGCGGGGGTAGTCCGTACGAATCGAAGTACTCCCCTTTTCTTTCGGCGTCCACGAAAATACTTATCCAATGTTGCCCGGGATCCTCTCCGCGATGCGTGTTACAAACGTAAGCGACGGGGTATGCCGCGATCTCGTTCGGTAATCCGTCTTTGGGAACCACGCCACGAACGATTTTCATAGCGACGTCGTCGGCAGAAAGGACGCGTTCTATCTGGGTCGTATCCATCAGCAATCGTAGACAATGTTCCTACTGCGATCGATCTCCAAAACCGCCTCGAATTCCCCGTAGACAATCACGTTCACGGTCTGGTCTAGCGGTTGGTCGAAATGAATCTCGACTCGCAGGTTACCTTTTTGTACCAAATTGAAATGACCCGCGTCGCAAGCGTCGGGGGTCAAGTCAAAAGTATACAGCGTGTAGCCGTTGGCAAAGTCGAATCTCGTCAAGTCGTTACCTTCGTCTTGAAACATCTTTCCCGTGCCCGCGAATAGGTTGACGTAGTTTCCGTCACCGAAGCGCGGCTGTAGTGGTTTTGCGGGGACTTGTTGGCCGTCAACGTACAAAGCTAGAAAATTCACGCCGTTGTGTTTCATGTTGAACGGATTTTTGTCGTAGGCCCCGTTGTACGCGTCGTTGTCTACGCAACACAATACCACCTTCTTCGGCAGGACGCCCAGGTACACGTTCTCGTGCGTGTGAGACATTGCTCCTCGCGGTATCGAGAACACTTTGCAATCGACTCGTCGCACTGGGTACTTGGCTGTCGCTTTTTCTAACGCCTTGATGTGACCCATCTGCACGGAGGGGTTTAACTTCGCTTTTCTCGCGAACAACGCCGCCTCGACGATACGTATTTTGAAATCGGGGTTGGCACCGGCTGCCATTAGAGCGAACGCGTCTTTGCTCTGGACGAGGCGTATTTTCACGTCTACCCCGTTCAGGAGATATCTATCCTGAAAAAACAGGTCTACGTGCAACCGTCCCATCATGTCTACCACGCGACCGTCGGCGGCGTAATCTTTTATTTTCCTCAGTCCCGCGTTCGCGTCGTCCGTCGCATCCATGTGTCCCGCGGTGTCTTTGAACCAGAGACAGCTGGTGAGTTGAGTTTGTTTGGCTTCCGCCCCGTGGCTCAGTAGGGATTCTATGTATGCTCTATAAGGATACGTGTTCGTCGACGGCGTCACGAGGGTGCCGTTCAACGTGACGTCCACTTGGCTAAACAACGAATGCATCCAGTTATTAACGGGTCCGACAGCCGTATTCGGATCGATGTCGTTCCCGTTCGCTTTAGTCACCCGCGCGCGAACGAGCAGGTACGTGTTGGCTACGTCGAGGTAATCGTTCCCGGAGCCGGGCAGCAAGAATTCGATCGGCCCACCGGTACCCATCGACGCCACGGGACGGTGTTCTACCCATTGAGCGTGCTCGATACTCGTCTGAGTCGCGGGCAAACTGAACAGGTCTAGTTCGCTTTTTACTCCCTCGCACGACTGTTGATGCACGAAAGCCATGGCG
Source organism: Oasisia sp. SBJ-2009 (assembly GCA_964017155.1). NCBI lineage: Eukaryota > Metazoa > Annelida > Polychaeta > Sabellida > Siboglinidae > Oasisia > Oasisia sp. SBJ-2009. The sequence goes on from OZ024854.1 coordinate 49,260,723, forward strand.
TCTAGTCGCCGAATATGTCACCGTGCGTCTTCCGGCGCCGACGTGTCTTCGACAGACTGCTCGACGGCGTTGGCGTCTTCCGTTTTATGCGTCGTTTCCGCCGCGCGTTTGAAGCGCGAACGCCGGGGGGACTGCCAGCGCCGCCAAGCAGGCTGTTGATCAAATCGGTCCCCGCTTCCTTCGCGCGTCGCTTAGCGGAGTCTTTCACAGTCTGTCCCGACATGACGTCGTCGGCTACCCGCAGCCCCGTCTTCAAAGCGCGTTTGCCTAACGCCACGGCCCCCCTCTTGATCAGAGGAGCGGCGCTTCTCAAGAGACCCCCGAACTGACTGCCTAATCCGTGACCGCGTTGCACCCTAGCCCCCGCGAATACCGGCAGCGCGCCTCCTACTTGTCTTTGATAGTAGTCTTCGTAGTAGCGATGGCGATTCATCTTTAAAACAACGACGGCTTGCGACGCCGAAAATGTAGTGTGACGGTCACCTTGCCCCGCTCGAATGGCACGCTTCGTCCGGCATCGTCTCTTATATCTACTTCTACCGTTCCGAATTCTTTGTGCAAGACGGGTACGTATTGGACATTGTCGAAACTCTTCGACACCATGGCTCCATGACGACCCGTCAAAGGGACGATCCGTAGCAAATGCACGACGGTGTCACCGACGACGCGCGGTTCCACGGCGTTAGTGTAGACGTACAGAGAGTAGAATCCTTGAGCCATATCTACAACGGACTGAGCCTCCGCGGTTTCCGTCAGGAACGGTTGATCGAAACCTAAGATGTTCTGCATATCCATAGAAAATATGACGCCCGGATCCAACCGCGCGGTTACCTTTTGCGTGATCTTGCTGTACGTCAAAGTCACGTCTTGCCCTACGCCGTCGTTCTTCAGTATTTTGTTGATGGCGCCGATCAGTTTTTCCGGTCTGTCGTAGTAACCCGTTTCGATCCGCCCCCTCCGAATGACGCTATGATCCGAACCACTGACAACCGCGAACCAGGCATTCTCGCGTCTGACGTTGTACCAGCTGTGGGGGTATTGAATCTCCACCAACCCGCATTCCCACTGACCCTCGAGGCGTACGCGTTGCGGTAATGCCGTGATGTATTTCGTCAACGTGTTACCGGGGTGCAGACTCATCGGCGCGTTGCTCGGCAACGTGAGGTAGAAGCCTTGTTCAGACGACATGCCCGTTACGTTTCAGCGAGGGATTAGGCAACAGGTAGCCGAGGCAACTGCTCAAAAGCGCTGTCCAAAGATTAGAGTCACCGTTTCCCTTTGTAAGATTGTAAATGTTGACCACGATAACCGTGTACAACACGACGACCTGGCACAAAAACACGATTTCCGATTTGGGCCACTCACTCCCGAACAAAGCCCAACGAGAATCGGTGCTTTGACTCCGTTCGACCTCGACGGGTGCGTCCACCAAATCTTCCATCGGTCAAATGGTGACGCTATTCGAAGAGGCCTACCCTTTATACTTCATCAACGCGCGGCGGTCTATCCAACTGTTGAAAGATTCCGGATAACCCCACCATTTCACCAGGAGCTGTTCCTTTCCCGCTCGCTTGCGGCGCTGCAGTATCTCTTCGATGCGGTAAACCGTGTCGTCCGATATAAACACTTTCTGCAGTTCGGGTTCGTAGAACGTGCCCTCTATGGATTTTTTCTGGTCGTCCACCAATCGATAGACCGGCGGCTCCGAATTGTGTACGCTTTTAATCGCGAAGACCTCGTCGCTCCAGTTGGGCAAGTAACCTTTATCGAAACGCTTCTTAACTTTACTGATGCGGACGCGATCGCCGACCTTTAAATTGATTTTTGTATCGCCGTCGCCCGCGTTCCCGTACAACCGTTGCCAGACGTCTTCCTGATTGGCCTCGTTCACTTTGAGGAGCGCCGTACCTATACTTCGGTGATAACTGTTGTTGTAAGAGCGTACCAAGTCTTGTAGCACGTCGCGGTATCGTAGACTCTGCCGTTTCGTGAAATGTCTCCACATACGGGTCTTCAAAGTCCGATTAAACCGTTCGACGATACTCGCCTTCGTTTCGTCGTTGTGCGTTGTAAAGTGATGAATGTTCTCTTTTTTCAAAAATCTTTTAAATCCGTGATTCAGAAATTCTTTACCTTTGTCCGTCTGCAGTACACTCGGTCTGTCCGCGCCGGTCAACAATTGGCGGAAGGCCCTCACGAGAGACGCTCCCGATTTGTTCTTCAGAGGTATACACCACGCCTTCTTCGAAAAAACGTCAATCACGGTAAGAAGGAAGGTCGTCCCGTCGTTGTACGTTTTCAGTCGAGCCACATCGACGAGATCCGCCTGCCATTGCTGATTCATCCCGCCAACGATAACCCGCCTGCGCTTGAAGCGTCGTCTCACCGGTTTGTGAAGAGTATACGCGTCCTCCCCCAACAACCACTTCTTGGCATCGTTCGCCGGTACACGAGCGGCGCGTCGCAACCTGTCTACCCCGCCGTAACTCCCGACGTTTTTCGAATCGAAGTAGATAGCGTTCAATATCCTCCCCAGACGCCCTCTTCCGTTGACGCGTCCCATATCCGCACTGCCCCGTCATAGCTGCGTAGTCTTTCTAATACGGGTCCCAGCGCAAACTTTTCAGGGCCGCGGACGACCAACGACGACGGCGACGTGTACCTACGCGTTTCGTCGCCTCGACCGTGGGGCCGTAGGTGTCGCCGTCGTCGACCCCCGCCGATTGCATGTAGCGCCACCGTTCCGGATTTCCCACCAAATCCATTGGTACGTTCATCTCCCCTAGACCGCGGACAAAAGGCTGCCATCCGACCGGTTCGAAATGTTGCCTTTTCCTCAAGACGTCGTTGACGAGATCCACTATGTTACTTCCCGGCACGACGGTGTTGTTAATCAACAACTGGCCCCGGTCGTTCCATTCCACACCAGACCCCGTTCTGCTTTTGTCCAACAATCTTCGCGCTTTCTTTCTCATTATTTTAGGAACGCTATCGATAATTTCGCTTTCGAGCGGAACTCGCTTCGGCGACGTCGTTGCCTCGTCGTCCGCTTTGTCTAAGGTGACTTGTTTTTCCTCGCCGGACGTCTTCGTGATAGCTACTCGCAAGGGTTCTTGTCTACGCCTGTCGTCCAGGTCGTTGTACCGGCCTAGTACTTGATTATACAACGCGACCTTTTCCCGGACATCCATATTCCTCGTCGAGGTGACCCAAGACGCTCGCGATCGGCGTGTTCGACGGCGCTTTCGCGCGAACGTTCTCTAACAAGCGAGGATCCACGAGCGCCATTTTCTTGGCGTACTCCATCTACGCTCGCAGTAAGCTTTTAACCAAAGGAAGTATGACCGACGTAGCCAAGGGCGCTAGTAACGCCGACACGAAACCGCCCGTTTGTAAAATCTTTCTTTTATTTATCGCAGCTTTCCGTTTCACCAGACTACGCATGAGTCCGCGATAACGCCTCAACTTCGCTTTGTGCGTCGTTTTCAGAGCAACGTTGCCTTTCAATATGTTGTGCGCGCATTCGCACAAGCTGTCGACGAGTTCTCGCTTCCCGTTAGCAATTACGGCTTTTATCAGCTTTCCGTCCGCTTTCGTCAACAGGTGAAGACACAGCGCGTTCCTCTTCACTCGCGCTGACATCATGAATGACGCGTTTATGCCCTCGGCCATTCGTTTTATGTCTTTGGAACGTAGGTATATTGCGTTTCGTCTGGAAATATGTTCGCGCGAAGTCGGAGGTATTCGGGGGTTTCCTGTCTCAGGTCGACGAACAGATAACCGTACGGACCAGACGTGGCGTCGGCAAACGCCTCTCGCATGTATTTCACGCGACCCGGATACATCTGATTTGCGAGGTGCACTACCTGGGTGGCGTCTCGCGGGTTCTTGAACAACACCATATATTGAGCGTTAAGACTTATAGTTCGATTTTCTTTACCCTTAGGAAATAGGTTTTGTACCAAGTACACCACGGAAGTATTGCAATGGTGACTCTTCTTAGTGAACAATTTCGTTACCCGTTCGTCCGTTTCGGACATAAGATCGTCGATCACCACCAAGTTACGCGCCTTCGAGTCGAACGACGTCGCCTCCGGTAACCCTTCCAAGAAATGTATTTTCGGGTTCGTCGCTGCCAGATTGGTGTACAACGGCTGCCATTCGCCGTAGCACCACGTTATTTGCTCTGGAGGCGCGTTAACCAACGACGTCGCGCTACGCAATAAACGTTCGACAAATGTCGTTTTTCCGCATCCGGTCGGCCCGGCAACTATGCAGGTAAACGGATGTACTAGCCTCACGTCCATTGCGACTACAACTGACCGCGGGATACACGTATCTCGACTATAAAAGTTTCCATACTGACAACCCCGTCCTCTTATTCAAGAGAGGCCGCTCCTTTACTAACTTGCAGCGTATTTGGTAGATGGCGCTCGTGCACTGCTATGTGGGAGATGATTGAGGTTCAAAAGAGGGCGCTCCTTTGCTAACTTGCAGCGTATTCGGTAGATGGCGCTCGTGTCACTGCAATGTGGGCGATAACTGAGGTTCAAAAGAGGGCGCTCCTTTACTAACTTGCAGCGTATTCGATAGATGGCGCTAATGTCACTGCGCCGTGGGCGATAACTGAGGTTTACACGGAAGTACACTCTACGCATGCGCGGGGACCTCCTACAACCAATCAGCGCCTTCCTTACATCAATAGCTCCGGAAGTATACCTCTGCACATGCGCAATCTGGTCACGTAGACCAATGAGAGCCTTCGAGACAGCTGTGACCTTGACAACTGACCTTGACCATTTATCTGAGATCGTCGAGCCCATATATAACTACTACCAACGTTGCAGATTGATTAATTATAATAATGATGGTCTATCCACCAGATATCGCCTGTATACACGAGCAGTTTGTTGTTATAAAAGCGGATGTACACAAGTTGTACATCACTGTAGTTCAATCGATGTCTACTTAAGTAGCCCGCACACCGAGAAAACTCGCTTGAGACGCGCTTGAGACGCGCGTGCGACGCAAGCGTCGCAAGCGCGTCTCAAGCGAGTCTTCGCGGTGTGCGGGCTGTTACAACCGATAATGTAATAATCGCCCGTTAATGTAATAACTACCCGATAATGTAATAAAATCAACCGATAATGTAATAACCGCCCGTTAATGTAATAAAATCAACTGATAATGTAATAAACTTGCTACCCGATAATGTCATAATTTTCGCCCGTTAATGTAATAAACTCCTCTTGCCTGATAATGTAATAACTTTCGCCCGTTAATGTAATAACGTACATATTTCACGTAGGACTTAGTCGTTTTCGTGGATTTTATGTTGATTTCTTTCACTTAGTCCATTTTTTCTGTCGCCTATTTCGCAATACTGCCATGTTTACTAATGGGTAGTAGTAATCTTTTTAGATTAAATCCAATATGTTGATTCCAAACCTGAAGTTAGATTTGTCAGGTCAGGATTTTGAGTTATACATTTTCGCACCACGTTATACATTCTCGCACCATTTACGAATGACGGTTTGCTGTAATGTTAGGGTATCTAATGCCGCAGGCTTGGTGTTCGCCGGTTCGATGCTAGTTTGAAAGCCTGATTAAGAAATGGTTGATTAAAGAATGTTTTATTAAGGTTTTATTACGTAGTTTGTTGACACTTTCGTGTCCACATATTCTCGTAAGATGTATTCTCGATCAATTTTGCCTATTTCGTCTATTTTTCATCTATTATATATATATATATATATATATATATATATATATATATATATATATATATATATATGTATATATATATATATATATATATATATATATATATAATAGATGAAAAGTAGACGAAATAAGCCAAATATATGCGCATATATAATTGTATCGAGAATATATATATATATATATATATATATATATATATATATATATATATAATAGATGAAAAATAGATGAAATAGGCCAAATGGCCAAACTGCACAAGATATCACTTCTATGACCTTTGTCATTTCAATTACCCGAATGTATTTGTCTGTCCGGGTATTTATTTATGCATATATATATATATATATATATATATATATATATATATATATATATATATATATATACATATATATACATATAGATACATATATATATATATATATATATATATATATATATATATATATATATATATATATATATATATATATATATATATATATATATATATATAAAGTTTATGTCTTGGTATATGAAAAGAGAAACTAGCAGTGAGGAGAAGATTTCCCATTTTGCGATGAGTAGCCTACTATGGCGTCCGAGTAATACCCTTGTACCCACAAGTTCGCGCTTTATGGTAGTCTACCCCAACGTCCGATCTATCTTAACAATGCCGAATATGAGTAGTCTACAATAAAGAGTGGACGTAGAGTACGCAGAAAAATGTGGGAACGCTTTCGGCACGTAGACGTGATAATGGAAAGACACCAAAAAAGACCGCGGGAACGGGAACACGTGGTCGTGGTCTTGGGAGACGGGAAAACATGAGCATATAAAGATGTTGGCGGGCAATACCAGTATTGGCGAGCTACTCCATGCCTAAGATATCTTCACGTCAGCGATGTAGGAAAGAGACCAAGTTACACGAAATAAACAAAGAGAAGAACAATTTCCATTCGAAGGTGAGTAAAATGGCGCAACGCGTCTTGCAAATGTGTCGTTCATATTGAATGTTGATGTAAATCTTCTATGGAATAGGCAGTTTCTATGTGATTGTCTATGTAGGACTTATCGCCTGTCTGTGAAAAGACCCGTGCTATCGGACGAAATCATTCCGGAGCTTCGCAAGGAAGAGTTATTTCTCTAGTTTTGTTCTCGATTTATTCGAACGAAATATCACTTTCTTAGTATGGCTAACTGATTTCTAACTTGTCAGATAAGTCGGAATACTCGTTAGCTTCAAGTACCTGTATAAGGGAAACCGGGGTTGGTTATCACACGGATTGGTTGTCACAAAGCAAGTAGTGCATCTCCTAGAAAGCGAGAACACTGCAATGATCGTTTAGTAAATATGAATCCCCATTTGTAATTTTTGTTTCCGCAACTGAATATTGAAGCGCTTGCGACATCTTTCGTTTTGTGTATGTAAAGTAAAGTATATATACGTTATTATAATTTTAGTTGTGCTTGACTAAATTGTAATATAGAATACTTACGTTATGATCAGTATTTTATAAACCGTTTTGGTTAGATTCATACAATGAGTACCTATCCTATTCATGTCCAAATATGTCTTCCTGAAACGGTCTACGATTCCAACAAACATTTTATTGACGTAGCGTGTGAGTAAAATTGATTAATTACGCTTAACGTGACACTTTTTATATAGCTTTTAGCTACTTAATAAAAATTTAGCTTAGCTTATAACATTTTGTGACAAACACACCCACATTGTGTGAGACAACCAAACAGGGTGTCGGGTAGACTCACAAAAGAGAACCTTTTTGAATAAAAAAATATATTATTTTTAATAAGGGTACATCGATATTAATATTCGTACATGAATTATAGATTGCAACTAATCTTAATAACAATAATGCTCAAGGTAACATTTATTATAAAGAATAAAATAGGGAAAATTCGAAAAAGTATGACAACTATCCGCTGTCTGCCCTGCTTTATTAGATCAAAGCTTTGACATACGTCAGTCAGCAATTTCATTTATCTTATCTACTGAGATTTGATAGAAAACATTTCGATATTTAAATACTTATTTACATGGCACGGCAATATGACCAATACAAATAAAGTTCGCACGCATTGTGAACATAGCAAGCAAATTGATTGGCCGTAGGACAGTTGTCTAATTTGAATAATATGACGCTAAAAGGAAACCCTCTCAAATATTACATGATGTATATCCCCTGAACGATGCAACATGAACTCAAAAATTATGTCTATCAAATCTTTCACCGTTCTATACTATCGCTTGCTTCGACACAAAAATATCAAACGCACTGATTCGGAAATAAACAACCAGGTTAAAGGCAATATGTTACTGAAACGCACACGTCCCGTTGGACACAACGAATATATATATATATATTGGTGAATTTATAAATACCATATCAAAATATGTGTGCACAGTATCTAGATGCTGTGCATACACAAACTCTATACAATTAGTAACACTATTTAGAGATGGGTTATTCCCAAATAAATTTATAATCTAAATATGATGCGGTACATAAACACAATATTGGCTAGAATTGCATATACGTTACTGTGCATTTTTGGATACATATTATACATCACTTAAAAAAGTGGTTACTAGACCATAATAAACGCTATTATGTGTACGTTTCCATGCGTCTAGGATGTAAAATCTAGCATCCCGAATAGAACTGAATTCGCTGGCCTTCAATTCATTGATGTGATAGTAATAACACATGGATAGACATGGAATTCCCACAAATATTAGCTGGACTTTTCAAAAGTCTTTGCTACTTTGGGTTATAGGATATTACTAGACAACATAGTATGGCGTTAGTGGAGTAGTATTAAATTTAATTAGAAATTATTTAACTAACAAAAAGAGGTATGTTGAAGTAGAGAACGAAAAATCTGAAATACATGATAGTTCAATCGGCGTATCTCAAGGCTCGATGTTAGGCCCACTGTTGTTTATTATATACATTATTGACTTTGCCAAGGCCAGTGAACAAATTATGTTCTGTACGGTTAGGTACTCTTGATTCACTTGCAACGTAATGAACAATATCGAAACGTAGACGATGCGGTAAATACAGAACTAGGAATAGGTAATGAATGACTAAGACTTAACACTGTGTCTGTTAACTTAGCCCAAACTAAATACTTGGTTTCTAAAACAGCCAGTAACATTTACTCCTCCAGTAATATCGTAGGTAACGGTATTATTGATAGTGCCAATAATATATCAAATACATAGTACTTCATAATATAAAGATTATGACATACTATATGTGTTATTTACATATATAAACATATATATATGTATATATATAAATATATGTATATATATATATATATATATATATATATATATATATATATATATATATATATATATATATATATATATATATATAGATATTTACATACAATAGCCGAATTACCCAGCCGTGTTTGGGGACAAAAAGCAGTCTTCCGCAATAACACCGTTTGAAAATTACAATCCCATTAATCTGTTCGGGATCGGTTCATTTATGCTATGCACAAAGTATCCTAGATAAATATCCCCTCATTTACATAGCGCGAAACCTAATTTAACCAAACTGTGCCAAGAATAACTGTGACGAAATCAAAGTGAGTGATATGGCACAGGCAGACAGAATAAAACATTCTTTAATCAACCATTTCTTAATCTGGCTTTCAAAATAGCATTGAACAGGCAAACACCAAGCCTGCGGCATTAGATACCCTAACATTATAGCATGGAAAGGGAAACCGTCATTCGTAAATGTTGCGAGAATGTATAACGTGGTGCGAAAATGTATAATCCAACAATCTGACCTGCTGCGACGAATCTAATTTCAGGTTTGGAATCAACATATTGAATTTAATCTAAAAAGATTACTACTACTCATTAGTAAACATGGCAGTATTGCGAAATATGCGACAGAAAAATGGACTAAGTGCAAGAAATCAACATGAAATCCACGAAAACGACTAAGTCCTACGTGAAATATGTACGTTATTACATTAACGGGCGAAAGTTATTACATTATCAGGCAAGAGGAGTTTATTACATTAACGGGCGAAAATTATTACATTATCGGGTAGCAAGTTTATTACATTATCAGTTGATTTTATTACATTAACGGGCGGTTATTACATTAACGGGCGATTATTACATTATCGGTTGTAACACGGGCTCCTCAAGACCGTCTAAAGGTGTTTCGAGCGCGTCTCAAGGTGTTGCGAGGGCGTCGCAAGCGAGTCTTGAGGATTAAACATGTTTGATTTTTCGGAAGCGTCTTGAGGTGTTTTGACGTCGTCTTGACCCCGTCTCGATCGCATTTGCCAATGAGGGGGCGAGCCTGGAGTCACGTGATACTTCGTTCAAAGCTGAATATGGCCGATACTGGGGCAGAAGAGGTTGAGGCGCGATTAATAATATCATGGCAAAAATTCCCACTATTATACGATATAGCGCGGAGGAATTAAATATGGCAGGTAGCGTATGTGTAAAATGTACAATAAATCTTCCTAACCCGAAATTATAAGACGCCGGTGTCGTACTGTTGTAGCAGTAATCATGAGTCCAGTGGTGTTTTGCCCTTTTTTCTAGTCTTATCAAATTTTACTGTGAAACGATATTTACAAGCTAAATCTGTAACATATATTCTTTACAGTTACTCCAGGCATTTAGCAAAACGTTATTTTAAGTGAAGTACTTAAGAACATTTACTGGAAAAATTCAAATTTCGTCGAAGACGCCAACATTCGTGGGCCATATATCTAAGTTGTGTAAATTGTTCGTGTCTTATGATGAAATAGCGCGGATATACGACTCACGAATATATGTTACATATATATATATATATATATATATATATATATATATATATATATATATATATATATATATATATATCATACATAACTATAAAACAGGTTAAACTATTTTGTTTCAATGTTTGCCAAATGTTACCAAGAATAAAGTGTATAAAATGTCTTGTTTTCAACATAATGCCATAATTGTGGTTCATATGTTATATTATTTTGATAATTACACCAGATTTCTTCATTAGTTTAGCTAAATCTGTAACATATATTCGTGGGTCGTATATATGCGCTAACATTCGTGGGCCGTATACCTAATTTGTGTAAATTGTGTCTCTTGATGAAATAGTTGGCAATCACACTGCATACTCTCTCTTTCTCTCTCTCTCTCTACATATATATATATATATATATATATATATATATATATATATATATATATATATATATATATATATATATATATTATACATAATTATAAAACAGGTTAAAATATTTTGCATCAATGTTTGCCAAATGTTACCAAGAATTGTTTTTTTTAATGTCTTATTTTTTACACAATGCCATAATTCTGGTTCACATTAATTCCATAATTACACCAGGTTTGTCCAATGGTTTAGCCAAATCTGTAACATGTATTCTTTACAATTATTCCAAACATTTAGCAAAACGTAATTGTGAGTGAAGTATTTACTGGAAAAGTCTAATTTTGCATTCCACGTTGGCCACATGAGCGCGTCTCAAGCGAGTCTTCGCGGTGTGCGGGCAAATCAACTAAAGACACGCTCACGACTCGCTCAAGACTCGACCTCAAGACTCGCTAAAGACGCGGTCAAGACGCATCGAAAACGCGTTGCAAGCGCGTCGCAAGCGCGTCTCAAGCGAGTCTCAAGCGAGTCTTCTCGGTGTGCGGGCCGCTTTACAGTGAATGTTACAACAACCAAGTGTATGGATGGAAAAGGTATGTTCGACGTTACTACAGCAAAGTGTATGGATGGAAAGGGTATATTCAACGTTACTACAGCCAAGTGTATGGATGGAAATGGTATATTCAACGTTACTACAGCCATCTATATGGATGGAAAGGGTATATTCAACGTTACTACAGCCATGTATATTGATGGAAAGGGTATATTCAACGTTATTACAGCCAAGTGTATGGATGGAAAGGGTATGTTCAACGTTACTACAGCCATGTGTATGCATGGAAAGGGTATATTCAACGTCACTATAGCCAAGTGTATGGATGGAAAGGATATATTCACCGTCACTACAGCCAAGTGAATGGATGGAAAGGGTATATTCATCGTTACTACAGCCAAGTGTATGGATGGAAAGGGTATATTCGTCATCACTACATCCAAGTGTATGGATGGAAAGAGTATATTCAACGTTACTACAGCCAAGTGTATGGATGAAAAGTGTATATTCAACGTCACTCCAGCCAAGTGTATGGATGGAAAGGGTATATTCAACGTTACTACAGCCAAGTGTGTGGATGGAAAGGGTATATTCATCGTTACTACAGCCATGTGTATGGATGGAAAGGGTATATTCAACGTCACTACAGCCAAGTGTATGGATGGAAAGGGTATATTCATCGTCACTACAGCCAAGTGTATGGATGGAAAGGGAATATTCGTCGTCACTACAGCCAAGTGTATGGATGGAAAGGGGATATTCATCGTCAGTACAACCAAGTGTATGGATGGAAAGGGTATATTCATCGTTACTACACCCAAGTGTATTAACGGAAAGGGTATATTCAACGTTACTACAGCCAAGTGTATGGATGGAAAGGGTATATTCATCGTCACTACAGCCAAGTGTATGGATGGAAAGGGTATATTCAACGTCACTACAGCCAAGTGTATGGATGGAAAGGGTAAATTCATCGTTACTACACCCAAGTGTATTGATGGAAAGGGTATATTCATCGTTACTACAGCCAAGTGTATGGATGGACAGGGTATATTCATCTTTACTATAGCCAAGTGTATGAATGGAAAGGGTACATTCATCATCACTACATCCAAGTGTATGGATGGAAAGGGTATATTCAACGTTACTACAGCCAGGTGTATGGGTGGAAAGGGTACATTCATCATCACTACATCCAAGTGTATGGATGGAAAGGGTATATTCAACGTTATTACAGCCAAGTCAATGTCACTACAGTCTAGTGTATGGATGGAAAGAGTATATTCATCGTCACTACAGTATGGAATGAAAGGGTATATTCATCGTCACTACAGCCAAGTGTATGGATGGATAGTGTATATTCAACGTCACTACAGCCAAGTGTATGAATGGAAAGGGTATATTCAACGTCACTACAGCCAAGTGTATGGATGGAATGGGTATAGTCATCGTCACTACAGCCAGGTGTATGGATGGAAAGGGTATTTTCATCGTTACTACAGCCAAGTGTATGGATGGAAGGATATTTTCAACGTTACTACAGCCAAGTATATGGATGGAAAGGGTATGTTCAACGTTACTACAGCCATGTGTATGCATGGAAAGGCTATATTCAACGTCACTATAACCAAGTGTATGGATGGAAAGGATATATTCACCGTCACTACAGCCAAGTGAATGGATGGAAAGGGTATATTCATCGTTACTAAAGCCAAGTGTATGGATGGAAAGGGTATATTCGTCATCACTACATCCAAGTGTATGGATGGAAAGAGTATATTCAACGTTACTACAGCCAAGTGTATGGATGAAAAGTGTATATTCAACGTCACTCCAGCCATGTGTATGCATGGAAAGGCTATATTCATCGTTACTACACCCAAGTGTATTGATGGAAAGGGTATATTCACCGTCACTACAGCCAAGTGAATGGATGGAAAGGGTATATTCATCTTTACTATAGCCAAGTGTATGAATGGAAAGGGTACATTCATCATCACTACATCCAAGTGTATGGATGGAAAGGGTATATTCAACGTTACTACAGCCAGGTGTATGGGTGGAAAGGGTACATTCATCATCACTACATCCAAGTGTATGGATGGAAAGGGTATATTCAACGTTATTACAGCCAAGTCAATGTCACTACAGTCTAGTGTATGGATGGAAAGAGTATTTTCATCGTCACTACAGTATGGAATGAAAGGGTATATTCATCGTCACTACAGCCAAGTGTATGGATGGATAGTGTATATTCAACGTCACTACAGCCAAGTGTATGAATGGAAAGGGTAATTCAACGTCACTACAGCCAAGTGTATGGATGGAATGGGTATAGTCATCGTCACTACAGCCAGGTGTATGGATGGAAAGGGTATTTTCATCGTTACTACAGCCAAGTGTATAGATGGAAAGGATATTTTCAACGTTACTACAGCCAAGTATATGGATGGAAAGGGTATGTTCAACGTTACTACAGCCATGTGTATGCATGGAAAGGCTATATTCAACATCACTATAACCAAGTGTATGGATGGAAAGGATATATTCACCGTCACTACAGCCAAGTGAATGGATGGAAAGGGTATATTCATCGTTACTACAGCCAAGTGTATGGATGGAAAGGGTATATTCGTCATCACTACATCCAAGTGTATGGATGGAAAGAGTATATTCAACGTTACTACAGCCAAGTGTATGGATGAAAAGTGTATATTCAACGTTACTACAGCCAAGTGTGTGGGTGGAAGGAAGGGTATATTCAACGTTACTACAGCAAAGTGTATGGATGGAAAGGGTATATTCATCGTCACTACATCCAAGTGTTTGGATGGAAAGAGTATATTTATCGTTACTACAAGCAAGTGTATGGATGGAAAGGGTATATTCATCGTTACTACACCCAAGTGTATTAACGGAAAGGGTATATTCAACGTTACTACAGCCAAGTGTATGGATGGAAAGGGTATATTCATCGTCACTACAGCCAAGTGTATGGATGGAAAGGGTATATTCAACGTCACTACAGCCAAGTGTATGGATGGAAAGGGTATAGTCATCGTTACTACACCCAAGTGTATTGATGGAAAGGGTATATTCATCGTTACTACAGCCAAGTGTATGGATGGACAGGGTATATTCATCGTTACTATAGCCAAGTGTATGAATGGAAAGGGTACATTCATCATCACTACAGCCAAGTGTATGGATGAAAAGTGTATATTCAACGTCACTCCAGCCATGTGTATGCATGGAAAGGCTATATTCATCGTTACTACACCCAAGTGTATTGATGGAAAGGGTATATTCACCGTCACTACAGCCAAGTGAATGGATGGAAAGGGTATATTCATCTTTACTATAGCCAAGTGTATGAATGGAAAGGGTACATTCATCATCACTACATCCAAGTGTATGGATGGAAAGGGTATATTCAACGTTACTACAGCCAGGTGTATGGGTGGAAAGGGTACATTCATCATCACTACATCCAAGTGTATGGATGGAAAGGGTATATTCAACGTTATTACAGCCAAGTCAATGTCACTACAGTCTAGTGTATGGATGGAAAGAGTATTTTCATCGTCACTACAGTATGGAATGAAAGGGTATATTCATCGTCACTACAGCCAAGTGTATGGATGGATAGTGTATATTCAACGTCACTACAGCCAAGTGTATGAATGGAAAGGGTAATTCAACGTCACTACAGCCAAGTGTATGGATGGAATGGGTATAGTCATCGTCACTACAGCCAGGTGTATGGATGGAAAGGGTATTTTCATCGTTACTACAGCCAAGTGTATAGATGGAAAGGATATTTTCAACGTTACTACAGCCAAGTATATGGATGGAAAGGGTATGTTCAACGTTACTACAGCCATGTGTATGCATGGAAAGGCTATATTCAACGTCACTATAACCAAGTGTATGGATGGAAAGGATATATTCACCGTCACTACAGCCAAGTGAATGGATGGAAAGGGTATATTCATCGTTACTACAGCCAAGTGTATGGATGGAAAGGGTATATTCGTCATCACTACATCCAAGTGTATGGATGGAAAGAGTATATTCAACGTTACTACAGCCAAGTGTATGGATGAAAAGTGTATATTCAACGTTACTACAGCCAAGTGTGTGGGTGGAAGGAAGGGTATATTCAACGTTACTACAGCAAAGTGTATGGATGGAAAGGGTATATTCATCGTCACTACATCCAAGTGTTTGGATGGAAAGAGTATATTTATCGTTACTACAAGCAAGTGTATGGATGGAAAGGGTATATTCATCGTTACTACACCCAAGTGTATTAACGGAAAGGGTATATTCAACGTTACTACAGCCAAGTGTATGGATGGAAAGGGTATATTCATCGTCACTACAGCCAAGTGTATGGATGGAAAGGGTATATTCAACGTCACTACAGCCAAGTGTATGGATGGAAAGGGTATAGTCATCGTTACTACACCCAAGTGTATTGATGGAAAGGGTATATTCATCGTTACTACAGCCAAGTGTATGGATGGACAGGGTATATTCATCGTTACTATAGCCAAGTGTATGAATGGAAAGGGTACATTCATCATCACTACATCCAAGTGTATGGATGGAAAGGGTATATTCAACGTTACTACAGCCAGGTGTATGGGTGGAAAGGGTACATTCATCATCACTACATCCAAGTGTATGGATGGAAAGGGTATATTCAACGTTATTACAGCCAAGTCAATGTCACTACAGTCTAGTGTATGGATGGAAAGAGTATATTCATCGTCACTACAGTATGGACTGAAAGGGTATATTCATCGTCACTACAGCCAAGTGTATGGATGGATAGTGTATATTCAACGTCACTACAGCCAAGTGTATGAATGGAAAGGGTATATTCAACGTCACTACAGCCAAGTGTATGGATGGAATGGGTATAGTCATCGTCACTACAGCCAGGTGTATGGATGGAAAGGGTATTTTCATCGTTACTACAGCCAAGTGTATGGATGGAAAGGGTATATTCAACGTCACTACAGATCCTGGTATCTATGTCCGGGAAACTAACTAGATAAATGATTGCTAAGGGGAAATGACGACAACATTTCTAGACTAGTATCGATTTAAAGTCATCCCCCGTGGGCTGTGCATTACCTGCAGAATGCTGAATGCTTCGTCTGACGATATGGATAAGCACGTCACACATATATTATATATTTTATTAAAACCATAACCTTGGAGCTTTCTGAAGTGCATCAATGGCGAGATGCCGAGGTCCACTCATTCTTTCTTCTTTCAATCCTTTCCTTTACCCGTTGACATCTAGTTTACAGATTATCGGTCATATAAAGGTCATAATGAATTTATGAGGACTCTTTTATTTTACCTTCTAAGGTTTCTACTCTGTGATATTAATTGCGATGGTTGGTCTTGACCGAAGGCCTGCCTATGAAGGCAATAGATGGCGCCCCTAGCGATAGCAATGCGTATCTGTGACATCACACCAGGTATATCAATGGCGGATACGTCCAGCGTCTCTGGCACTGGGGCCGTATTCTCGTACGACTTATAAAACTTCTAAGTGTCATTTTTGCGTAACAACTACATATAAACTGCGCCTAAACTTGCCTGGTGTGACGTCACTCACTTGGCGTGACCGCAGTGGGTATCCGTACTGAGACTAACGCCAGGCCAAGACTTCTCAGAGATGCCATATCAATTGGCGCAAACGGCCAAATTGACCTGAGAATGTTTAAATAAGCACCAAAATACGATGTCATGCAAAAATGACGTTCACTGTTATTCTCCTTTATCGAAACAATAACGCAATGACCTGTAGCGACAGAAACAAACAGGCATTGTGTTGGTCAGTGGTTGCTAAAATCGTGTGATTGCTAGCTGCATGTCTATGTTTCAGACAGTGTATGTTCTCGGACAGTGATACAGGAAGGATAAAAAGCGTGATTCTCAATTATTATATTCATTATGTGTTCAGTTTAGCTGCCAAATTCGGTTAGCTTTTCTCGCCGACAGTGACGGGATACCACGATATAGTTGATAGTTAGCGAAAGCTGATCGCATTAGATATGCAATCAAGACTGATTTATAAATGCAATATTTAAAATGCAACATACCAATTTTTACCGCCCACATTTTGCTTGGCTACAATAATGTCGCAATCATTACAACCTCTCCCAAACGTTTTGAATAGTCAAGCAGCATAGTTGTGAGTGAGGTTCATGGTGACACATTTTTTCACATGAAATTAATATTACGTTGCAATTTCATCAAAACATAAACAAGCCAACGTGATAATCACAACAGGCAAATAAAATGTCTCAACAAAACTGAATAAAACAAAACTTGATTTATATTTTTATTTCTTAAAGTTGCTGTAACAAAAATTACACATTACAACAGCGGTTTGTTGGTTATATGTATATCGATGTAGCTCTCCGGTACTGTTATATTCTATAGGATGCACACCACGAAAAGTTCGAGAGGAGACGAAAAAGTGCACAACAACAATACCATAGTTCCGGTTATGCGCAGAACTAGCTAAACATGACGGCTTGCCTGTACCGAGATACAGCGTTGGCAACCATGTGTGCAAAACGGAAACATTACAGACTCTATGTCTCACTATGCAGCTACATTAGAATAACCGAGATCATGTACGTAAGAGCATTGTTCAAGCGTGTGGTCAACGGGCAGTCGCCTTCCGGTATACTCTATGTTTTGTTCTACAAGACACGCTATTGACCACGTCTCCCAATGCAGACATCAGGCGTTCAACCATTTCTTCAGCTGGGCGTCGTCCAATAGTCTACGCAGCATCTCCACTGAGTACACACGGCTGCTGGGCAGAATACGTTTACTCTGCAAGCAAAACAGCGTACTGGATTACAACTACTACTTCGGAATTTGTGCCATTTGTAGAAACAAACGCGGAGATGTATCAACAGAGAATGACTAAGGGTATACACGGGAATGACGCACCCGGCAACTAGTAACTAGGGTAACAGTACGGGGATTCGAGTACTATTTATGCAGACACCGTGTGTGCTGTTTATGAGCAGCCCTCGCGCACACGCACGCATGTACACATACACACACAACATATATCAAAGTTCGATCCACGCAACTTGTGTGTGTGTGTGTGTGTGTGTGTGTGTGTGTGTGTGTGTGTGTGTGTGTGTGTGTGTGTGTGTGTGTTTGTGTGTGTTTGTGTGTGGGTGCGTGCGTGCGTGCGTGCGTGCGTGCGTGCGTGCGTGTGTGTGTAAATATGCCTCTTGACCACTAAGCGATTAGTTTAACCCCTCTCCGCGTGATGCCTTCGCTTTAATTCATCGACACTTACACTGTCAATCTGACTCTTCTTCCAGTGTCGAAACAAGTGTAAAATGTAATGACAGGGAACACAGACTGAGCTTACCTTTGCCCCAGTATCACCGCTGCCACTCATGCCACTGCTGCCAGCGAAGTCAGCGATGTCCCCGCTGCCACCGCTGCCAGCGATTGCACCGCTGGTACCGATGTCACCGCTGGTACCGGTATAATCGTATGGTCCCCAGGTGTCACCGCTGCCAGCGATGGCACCGCTGGTACCGATGTCACCGCTGCTACCGGTATAATCGTATGGTCCCCATGTGTCACCGCTGCCAGCGATGGCACCACTGGTACCGATGTCACCGCTGGTACCGGTATAATCGTATGGTCCCCAGGTGTCACCGCTGCCAGCGATGGCACCGCTGGTACCGATGTCACCGCTGCTACCGGTATAATCGTATGGTCCCCATGTGTCACCGCTGCCAGCGATGTCACCGCTGGTACCGGTATAATCGTATGGTCCCCATGTGTCACCGCTGCCAGCGATGGCACCGCTGGTACCGATGTCACCGCTGGTACCGGTATAATCGTATGGTCCCCATGTGTCACCGCTTCCAGCGATGGCACCGCTGGTACCGATGTCACCGCTGGTACCGGTATAATCGTATGGTCCCCAGGTGTCACCGCTGCCAGCTATATCACCGCTGGTACCGATGTCACCGCTGGTACCGGTATAATCGTATGGTCCCCATGTGTCACCGCTGCCAACGATGGCACCGCTGGTACCGATGTCACCGCTGGTACCGGTATAATCGTATGTATCCCAGCTGTTTCCGGAACCGCCGCTCTGTCAAACAAACATCACTTCGCTGCACAATGCATGTATACGGTAATTCATTTTCGGAATATTATCAAAGTCTTTAGAGATTAATAAAACATAATTTTAATAAAATGAAGGCATAGGGTTACATGAAAAAGCTATATTAATTACAGTTGTATACATGAAAAAAGAGCTTTAGATTCTTAGATTATCAAAGAATCGCTTTTCATTGTAATTTGGGACCCGAACAATCCCTTTCGCGTCACCCAAAACAATCCCTCTTAGACCAACAGTGACAAAACGTTGTATTAGCTCACTGGAAATAATTGCGGGAATTCATTGACACGTCATTGCCAATTTATTGATATTGCCGCAAGTATTTTCAACGTATCAGTTTGATGATTTTGAAGGTAATTATTGCTAATTGACGACAGATTGACCATAAATTATCATATTTGATTTTCTTATACGATTTTGTGAAATTGATATGAAAGTAGAGTGCTTTTGCATTAATACGCTTGACTGCAGGTAACGTACGTAATATTCAAATGAATCGCCGGGGATGGTCGTAGGTCCTGGTTCAAATGAACCGGAGCCACTCATAGGTCCTGGTCCAAATGAACCGGAACCACTCATAGGTCCTGGTCCGTATGAACCGGAGCCACTCATAGGTACTGGTCCGTATGAACCGGAGCCACTCATAGGTCCTGGTCCGAATGAACCAGAGCCACTCATAGGTCCTGGTCCGTATGAACCGGAGCCACTCATAGGTCCTGGTCCGAATGAACCGGAGCCACTCATAGGTCCTGGTCCGAATGAACCGGAGCCACTCATAGGTCCTGGTCCGAATGAACCGGAGCCACTCATAGGTCCTGGTCCGAATGAACCGGAGCCACTCATAGGTCCTGGTCCGAATGAACCGGAGCCACTCATAGGTCCTGGTCCGAATGAACCGGAGCCACTCATAGGTCCTGGTCCAAATGAACCGGAGCCACTCATAGGTCCTGGACCGAATGAACCGGAGCCACTCATAGGTCCTGGTCCGAATGAACCGGAGCCACTCATAGGTCCTGGTCCAAATGAACCGGAGCCACTCATAGGTCCTGGTCCAAATGAACCGGAGCCACTCATAGGTCCTGGTCCAAATGAACCGGAGCCACTCATTGGTCCTGGTCCGAATGAACCGGAGCCACTCATAGGTCCTGGTCCAAATGAACCGGAGCCACTCATAGGTCCTGGTCCAAATGAACCGGAACCGGAGCCGGCTGCAGGTTCATGTCCGGAGCCACCCCTGTGTCCAGGTCGTCCTGGTCGCCCAGGTCGTCCTGGTCGCTGAGGTCGCTGAGGTCGCTGAGGTCGCTGAGGTCGCTGAGGTCGCTCAGGTCGTTGAGGTCGTTGAGGTCGTTGAGGTCGCTGAGGTCGCTGAGGTCGCTGAGGTCGTTGAGGTCGCTCAGGTCGCTCAGGTCGCTCAGGTCGCTCAGGTCGCTGACGTCGCTGACGTTGCTGAGGTGGTTCTGTCGGACGAGGAGGTGGTTCTGGTCGGAGTGGTGACGGTACGAGGACTCTTTGCCCCATCCACCCGGGGTCTCGCTTCTGCATGCGTGCACGCTACAACACGCGCAACAAATACAGTGCATACGATAAATAAATACAACCTAAATACTAAAGTGCTGGATGAATCATAAGTTGATGATTTAACCTCAATGCAATAGTCTTGCTGAAGCTCAGGTGAAATATAACACATTAGAGAGATCTGGCACAGACTTGGACTATACCGCGTGAGTTAGGAAAAAGAAACCATTTTCCAAAAGGTCAGTGTGGAATTCAACATACATAAAGCTAACCACATTACCGCGATACCTCACAGAATGACATCATCATAGCGATTATTCTTAACGGAGTCGAGCGTCGAAGTATCATTCAAGTCATACTTGTGAGTGACGTACCATTATTCCTCGACGAGCGCCACTGACGCCACTCTCTCCGCTGTGTCCATGGGGGGCGCCACTCTCTCCGCTGTGTCCATGGTGGGCGCCACTCTCTCCGCTGTGTCCATGGGGGGCGCCACTCTCTCCGCTGTGTCCATGGGGGGCGCCACTCTCTCCGCTGTGTCCATGGTGGGCGCGACGGTATACACCCTGTTAGAAAACACAAACATACGCATTACTTAATTCGCCACACGTCATATCTACTAGCAAAATTATTTCTCCAGATGCGGTAGACGGATTCGCGGTAGACGGATTCGATTTGTGACGATCATTTACCGTAGAAAAGCTGTCCTCTTATCAATATTCACAACAGTGCTGGTGGCATGGCAAATACAGTTAAAACCTTTTAGGAAATATATTAGGTAGCACGGATTTCACCTCCACCAGTGTACGCAAGAGTTGTGTAGCAAATAACGCAAAGAACTCAGGTCTCACAGTTTGCTCAGGAGAAATCCACGACATCCCTTTGAGCAATTGTTAGCAACGCAACAAATGCGTGTCTTGACGATTAATTACCGTAGTCAATATACATAAAAATAACCACTGTCGTAAAACACAGTCAGCATTACAGTGATTGATAAAGGAATCGCCAGTCGACGTGTCATTCGAGAAAGAGTCGTCACGTACCATTACTCGTCGTCTACGAGCGCCGCTGGCACCACTGGCACCACTGGCACCACTCGCTCCGCTGTGTCCATGGGGGGCGCCACTCTCTCCGCTGTGTCCATGGGGGGCGCCACTCTCTCCGCTGTGTCCATGGGGGGCGCCACTCTCTCCGCTGTGTCCATGGTGGGCGCCACTCTCTCCGCTGTGACCATGGGGGGCGCCACTCTCTCCGCTGTGTCCATGGGGGGCGCCACTCTCTCCGCTGTGTCCATGGTGGGCGCGACGGTATACACCCTGTTAGAAAACACAAACATACGCATTACTTAATTCGCCACACGTCATATCTACTAGCGAAATTATATCTCCAGATGGTGCTCGTTATGCACACAAACGCGCTAGACGGATTCGATTTTTGACGATCATTTACCGTAGAAAAGCTGTGCTCAACAATGCTGGTGGCATGACAAAGACAGTTAAGTTAAAACATTTTAGGAAATACATTAGCTAGCACGGATTTTACCTCCACCAGTGTACGCAAATGAGTTGTGTAGCAAATAATGCGAAGAACTCAGGTCTCACAGTTTGCTCAGGAGAAATCCACGACTTCAATGTGAACAATTGTTAGCAACGCAACAAGTGCGTGTTTTGACGATTATTTACCGTAGTCAATATTCATTAAAATAACCACTGTCGTAAAACACAGAAGGACACAATCAGCATTACAGTGATTGCTAAAGGAATCGCGGGTCGACGTGTCATTCGAGTAAGAGTCGTCACGTACCATTACTCGTCGTCTACGAGCGCCGCTGGCACCACTGACGCCACTGGCACCACTGGCACCACTGGCACCACTGGCACCACTGGCACCACTGGCACCACTGGCACCACTGGCACCACTGGCATCACTGGCACCACTGGCACCACTGGCACCACTGACACCACTGGCACCACTGGCACCACTGGCACCACTGGCACCACTGGCACCACTCTCTCCGCTGTGATGATGGTGGGCGCCACTCTCTCCGCTGTGTCCATGGTATGCGCCACTCTCTCCACTGTGACCATGGGGGGCGCCACTCTCTCCGCTGTGTTCATGGGGGGCGCCACTCTCTCCGCTGTGATCATGGTGGGCGCCACTCTCTCCGCTGTGTCCATGGTGGGCGCCACCCGCGCCACTGTGTCCACGGTGGGGCCAACGCTTTTCGCCCTGTTATACAAATATAAACTTACGAATTAAAGTCACCAAACGTCATATCTAGTAGCGAAATTATTTCTCCGGATGGCGCTCATTATGCACACAGACGCAGAAGATGGCTTCACGAAGTATCCGTGTAGGATATTTAAGTAATTTTAACGGTAAATTACGTAACTTTGAATAGTTTTTAGCAGCGACACAAATGCATCATTTCGACGATAATTCACCTTAGAAAAAATGCCCTCTGAGCACTATTCACAACGACGCCAGTCGTATAACGGTAGCATCTGTTTAAGACATTTGGGATTTGCGTGGATGAAGCAAACATAAATTATGGACGATTTGTCCAGGTCTTTAAATAAGAAAGGCCTAATGTATTAGGAAGTACAGCTTTATACGTTTAGAGTTGTATGGCCAATAACGCGAAGAACATATTCAGATTGCTCAGAAGAAACTTCGTGCGATCGTTTGCGCAGAAACAATATGTTAATATTGGTCAGATATAGTTCAAACCGTTTTCTTTCACAGCGTTGAACGATTTTCAGATGATATTCGTTAAGAGAAAGGACGGATGCCTACGAACACACGAATTAATCATTACACTCTATTACCAGTATCACCTACATGTAGTAGACTTAGTAAGAAGCGAGACGGATAAAGAGGCACTTTCGCGTCTCGTGATGGCTAACCTGCTGAAAACACACGATTAGCATCTGTAACCGGAGTGTCATGCCCGTCGTGGCAGTTGCCTTGCTAGTGCTAAGGTAAATTAAAACAATTAAGTATCACAAACATGGGCACACGTTTTCCATAGAGTGAATATGGAAGTCAGTATACTTAACATTAACCACTGTCGTAAAACAAAAATGACACAATCAGCATTACAGTGATCGATACAGGAATCGCGGGTCGACGTTTCATTCGAGTCTGACTTGTGACTTACCATTACTCGTCTACGAACGTTGACACCGCTGACGCCGCTGACGCCGCTGACGCCGCTGACGCCGCTGACGCCGCTGACGCCGCTGACGCCGCTGACGCCGCTGACGCCGCTGACGCCAGGCGGGATGTCGGGTTCCTGGTGGGCTCCACTCTCTCCGCTGTGTCCATGGGGGGCGCCACTCTCTCCGCTATGATGATGGTGGGCGCCACTCTCTCCGCTATGATGATGGTGGGCGCCACTCTCTCCGCTATGATGATGGTGGGCGCCACTCTCATCGCTGTGTCCATGATGGGCGCCCTGTTATACAAACATTAACATAAACATGCGAATAAAATTCGCAACACGTTAAATCTGCTAGCGAAATTATTTCTCCGGATGGCGCTCATTATGCACACAGACGCGGAAGACGACTTTGCTGAGTATCTGTGTCAAATATATCACGGAAATGATTGAATAGTTGTTAGCAGTGACTCAAATGCATCATTTCGACGATAATTTATCTTGGAAAAACTGCCCTCTGGCATAGAGATATATATGTATATACGATTAACCATTTTCGGCGCGGCGTCTTTTTAAGACATTTGGGATTTGCGTGGTGACGATGAAGCACACACATATATTACGAATGATTTGTCCAGGTCTTTGAAATAAAGAAAGGCCAAATATACTAGGAAGCACCGTTTTACTCCCATCAGTATACGTTTAGAGTTGTATAGCCAATAACGCCATGTACACTTACGGATTCTTCGGAAGAAACTTCGTGCGATCGTTTGTTCGTCTGCGTAGAAACAAAATTGTAATATTGGTCAGACAGACGATATCTTTCACAGTGTTGCATGATTTTCAGATGATATTAGTGGAGCGAACGAGAACACAAATGGATTAGTACACACTATTAGCAGTGCCATCTACAGTTAGCTGATTGTGTGCCAAGCGAGACGAACAAGAGGCACTTTGCGCCCCGTGACAGCTACACAAAGGCGCACAAATAACCTCGAGAAATGAAGTGTAACATTTATTCACTAGATATTTTTCATCGCGACCATTTATGAATTTGCGTATAAAACTTACAGATATATATATATATATATATATATATATATATATATATATATATATATATATATATATATATATATATATATATATATATATATATATATATATATATATACATACATTGTCCCCAATTACTCCATACACCAACTAAACGAGGCTAAAGGCGCTTTTCTGTAACCGTAGACAGAACTCTGTCTTGGAATGATCATATCAACAATGTGACAAAGAAAGCAAACAACACTAGGGCCTTCCTACAGTGGAACATCAACAGATGCCCAGAGGCTATCAAAACGTTATGCTAACAAACGTTTGTCAGGCCAATCGTGAAGTATGCGTCGACGGTATGGGATCCGTCCGCAGAGAAGAACATCAAATATGTGGAGAACGTGCAGCGACAGGCTGCCCGCTTCCAGGCGGACGGAACCCAAGCTCATCATGTCGTACCGCATTGCTAACAAGCTAGTGGACGTAACAACATCCGCACCCACAGCCGCTCCTACACGCACCAGAGGCAACACCGCTACTTACAACAATCCACCCGCATCGAAGCCTACAAACACCCCTTCTTTCCGAGCACCATCAAGTCATGGAAGAAATGCACACAAGAGTTTGTTAGCAAAGAATTCGACTCATTTAGAAGACATTTGCACTCAATGCCTACGTAAATACATATTTATGTTTTATTATCCCCCATCCCCGCGCAACACCACCCACTACTTGCGACCGACCAAGCTCGACAATACTCTGGTCACGTATATACGTGGCTACTACATAGTGCTGAGCTACAATAATAACAAGAATTATATATATATATATATATATATATATATATATATATATATATATATATATATATATATATATATATATATATATATATATATATATATATATATATGTATATATATTTTTTTCTTCATAAGTAAAACTGAATATAGCCGACATGTCAAAATGTCTAAATTGAAAATTAATGCCCGACCTACCTCTAGTAATTCTCGCAGATATAATTTCAAGTCATCATAGTCTCTCTTCTTCAGGCTACGGGTCTCCGTACGCTGAACCACGAAAACGGCTACAAGCAAAACGGCCAGCACCACACGTAGCGGACCCATTCTGTCTGCTAACGTATGCACGACACGCGGCACGCAAGAAAACGGACTGGCGTTTCTGTTGGCGATTGCGTTATAATAACGGCATCCACGTCACGTGATCAGTGACCGCATCCACTGGTTAGCCAGTACCTGGTGTTGTCACGGTTGGATGGCGAATGTTATGTGACTTCGGCGCCGGATTGTGTGGCAATTGCGCGATGTCTATTCCAGGCGCACTTAATTTACGGTTCTTTGTACGTCTATCCAAGAGAATATTTATGTGAGATGTTGTGTAAGGGTCATTTGAAGGTGAACGCTGTTGGTTGCAAACTGCAGAATATCGTGTTCCTCACCATTTCTCTCGCCTACCCATCGGCAGAAGAAAATCCCTTTAACTGCTATACGCCGTGCAATGTGTACTAAAAATAAACTGTGAACGTGCAATTAAGCAAACAAACAAACAAACAAACCAGTTTTACATCTGAAGCCTACGGTCGTGGATTGTGTGGAAAATACACGGCTTAGTTACCAATGCGTCAGTCATTCCACCTAGAGAACCCGGGTTCGAATTGTGTGCTGCCGTGTCGAACTTTGGGCAAGTTCGTTGCTCTGCTGTATGAATGAGTCCCTGGTTATAGACAGTAGTTGATATTTGCATACAAATAGTTTCACGCATTAATTACAGGGAAGCTGGATGCTTCCCAGAAAAACCAAAATATGGTGATCGATCGAACAGATCAGCCAGAAAGCGCTTTGTGCAGTTCTGAGGAATGGATACTGCGCTATACAAGTAATTATTGTTTACACCCTGGGCGGTGTGTAATGACAGCGTGTTTCATTGTAGTTACTAATGGTAGCTGCATTTCAGTTTATATAACGCATTTCGCATATATGTATATATATGTATATATATATATATATATATATATATATATATATATATATATATATATATATATATGTATATATATATATATATATATATATATATATATATATATATATATATGTGTGTGTGTGTGTGTGTGTGTGTGTGTGTGTATATATATATATATATATATATATATATATATATATATATATATATATATATATATATATATATATATATATAATTATAATTAAACTATTGCCGTAATTAAATTATTGCCATCAAAATCAAACCAGCATACCGGCTAAGCACCGTGGAAAGCCACATAGCTCATGCATGACGGTTATAGAACGGTACTCGAGTGCCTCGTGTTCGGCGGCGCGTGACCATTGCAGCACTGAAGATTTGGCGTTAAGGAGAGTCAAGGTGAGTAATTACTATATTGAGCAACAACGCTGTGCGGACAATGACGCTAAGTAGAGGGCATTTTACAAAAGAAGGCTTTTGCAGTTTACAACCACTGGCTAAATCTCCGGCTAATACATAGTAGTAGCGACTGTTATAAATATTAGTTTACCATCAAACCAACGTCTAGTATCTAGAAAATATGTGTGTAATAGTCCCTGT
This sequence comes from Oasisia sp. SBJ-2009, assembly GCA_964017155.1. NCBI lineage: Eukaryota > Metazoa > Annelida > Polychaeta > Sabellida > Siboglinidae > Oasisia > Oasisia sp. SBJ-2009. The sequence continues at coordinate 49,288,697 of OZ024854.1, forward strand.
TACGTGGGGCACTGAACTAATTTGAACAAACGTGACAGTGACAATATTCGGGGTGGGGAGTGGGGTATTTCCCACTTTACGTTCATATTAATGTAAACTGTTCAGTGTTATTCAAGTAGCTGATTGTACGGTAGAATTTAGTTGTTTACATGCTTTATATGTTATATTGTCTTAATAGTATATGACATATACAATCAGCCGGGCGCCCACCACAGGTGAGCGCCAGGCAACCAATTTTAATAAATAACTATATTATATGTGTATAACGATGAATATAATAAATTAAACTACTAAATGATACAAATGAAATTATAAATATGCATTGCTAATATCTTTTGACTTTGCTATATTTTACACATTTATTAAATATGTGTCACGGACTTGTCTCCGTCTGTGCCAATACCCCAGTGGAAACAGGTGCTTGTACTTTCATATGTAATTTTATATTTACTGTACTACTGTGTATTTAGATTTTAAATATGTACATGCTTACACTTTATGTTGAATAAATCAGCAAAACGCATTTCGTCCCCGACGTTTCATTTCTCGTTATAACAACTGAATGCATTCTACAGATGTGTTCGTTCTTCTTCAGCTGATTATATCGTGAGCTCATTTGTAAACACACAGAGAACCACTGGTTTACCTATACTATTACTTATTGCAAAGTCACTACATAATACATATACAAGCTGCATCATGTAAGATACTATATTGAGTTTCCCATTGGAGAACTGTGTCGTGTGGTTTGTTATTACAAAGTACATTGAAACCTGGGCAGTCGCAGTTAAATGAAATAGACGTCAAATTTCAATGCATTCGTCATCCTCACCCATACACAGGGTATGGGGCGGTGACAAGGAGGTTACACCATTTTTCTCTCGTAGCCTGAGATTTTTTAATAAAATAAATGGCTTTTTAATGCTCAGTTGCAATTGTTAGTAGTTATCACAGCAAGAAGTAAATACAATACAACTTTCTGAAATGATAAACGTACTAAAATCATGAAATGGCTCGATTCGAAATAACTTTCTGAATTTATTGATACTCTTGATTGGCATAAGAACAACGCTGCTCAGATTAGTTTGACATGATGTACCTCATATGTGCCAAAGGTAAAATTGATTGTTTGATTTGTTGATTGATTGATAGATAGACTGATTTATTGCTTGGTTGGCTGATTGATTGATTGGTGTAATAAAAAAACTGAAATAGAAGACATTTTCATGTATAAATAACATTCCTGATAACCTAAGCAATGTATACACTCAACTACACATAATCAATGCACGGGCTGTGTGTACCAACATTATTGGGGCTCTTTTGTTGAAGCCTTGCGTGGTGCCTGGGCACGTAGGGGCTTAAGCGAATGCATGATTAAACCCAATTGTTCGTTATGTTGTGCATGCGGTCCTACTTACGTTAATACTGTTGGCATATAATTACTAAATCTCTCCACATAATGCACATAGGCGTGTGTGCATGGATGCGTGCGTATGCAAGAACATGGTGGCAAGGATATTGTGCGGAAATTTGCATTCGTTCGTCGCAATGTATAAATTATGTTAGCTGTTATTATTAATTAACTGAACAACAGTTCTAAACTAAATCGTGTGTCTCTGTAGACACCCCAGTAATAGTTGTTATATGTGAGATTGCTTCTCGTAAAGTTTCGTTAATGCTTTGTACTTTAATGGTATGCTATATGCTAACGACCGTCTAACATAACCATTCCCAATACGGGGTGGTTCCGTTTTGCGTGAGTGAGTATTACGCAAGACGGTGGCGTGGAATCTGTTTACTCCACTAGAGTAGGACAATTGATGTAGGCGTCATGTGGCTATTTCTGCTCCATTCTCTCATCAACGTTGTCTCCAAGCAGAACAGTTAAACCCAACCGAAGCGCCAGACAATTACGCTATCACCACCCATGCATGACGCATTTGTGCAGAAGTTCGTTGTGCGTTCACCGATGCGTGACGAGGGTCACACTGATTCCTGACAATGACAAGACGATGATTTTCTTCTTCATTTCTTTCTCCGTCACCCAAAATAAAGTTTGAGTGATATAATAAATAATAAATGATGCTGAGGTTAATAAATTACACATAATGCGTCATCCGTTTTAATACGATTTCGTCAGGTTTACGCGTTATACCTATTATGGTTTGGCAACAACCTCTAATGTTTTCAAGAACTTGTTAAATTGTTGAAATGTTTTCTGAGGTCACAGTTTCGATGATTGCGTGGTGGTCTTGTAAACATACAGCCAGGGTTAACAACGGGAAGTAGTCTAAAACGTGTGGTGCAACAACGGTGAGTTGTTCCGATTTTGGGGTGACAAGGTAAACACGTTGACAGTGTTTACAG
>OZ024854.1:49298566-49411066 GCA_964017155.1 Oasisia sp. SBJ-2009
CAAAGTACAAAATGTGGAGTCCCACAACGATCCATTCTAGGACCACTACTATTTTTGATTTATATAAATGATATGCCTTTATCATCACATACAGCTCAATTCATACTGTTTGCTGATGATACAAGTCTACTATTTAAAAGCAAAGACCTCAGTAGTCTCACAATTAATGTTAATTCTGAACTCACAAAAATGTCTCATTGGATAAGTGCCAACAAACTTTCACTTAACATAGGCAAAACTAAATGCATGTTATTTCAAAACACTCAAAATCAGATACCCAACCATGAGGAAATTATTCTACATGGTAATAAAATAGAAAAAGTTGATCACTTCAAATTTTTAGGTATATGGATTGATAAAAACCTAAACTGGAAGAAAAATACAAATGAAAAATGCAAGAAAATTGCCCAATTATTAGCAAAAATTAATAAAGTCAAGCCACTGCTACAGTCGTGCACATTAAAACAAATATATAATGCCTTAGTTCAACCTCATTTATCATTTGGTCTACTTGCTTGGTATAGTAACATTCGTGGCAATTTAACTAACATAAGCAGATTATTTAAGCTTCAAAAAAAAGCTGTTCGATTAATCGATAAAAGCAAATTTATAGCACACACTGATCCCATCTTTAAAAAGTTCAATATTCTTAAATTAGAAGACCTATTTATAATTCAAGGATATCAGCTATATGATAAAATAATGAAAAAACAATGTCCAAAATACCTTTTAACATCTGTCATGAAAAACAATGATCTTCACAGCCATGTAACCAGACAAAGCAATAATATTCATTTGTGTTTCATAAGAACATAAATAAAAAAATAGGGATTGTTTTATAAACTTCATACCATACTATTGCACCTGTATAATGTACTGCACCTATCACTAAATAATAGGCACAATCTGAAACAAATTATTATAATGTCATATTCTGAGATTTGCCTATTAAGAAATTGTTATTCTTGCTTGATGAACAGTATTAATTAATAATTGTATAATTTCTCACGTCAACTTTATTAAACTAGATTATGTATAGTAATAAACTGTTTTTATAGTATAAGTAGTATCATTAGATTAATATTACTCTTTTCTTAGTATTAGCATTATTATTATTATCTTGTTATTAATTAAATTATTATTATGTACACCATATTATATTAGAGGTAGACAGTATTTTATAATTTTAAAGGGCGTCCAGTTGCATCAACTATTTTAGTTATTACTGGCGTCCTGGCATTCATTATTAACATATGTTCTGTGTCTGATGTATTGTGTTGTATAGTATATATGCCAAATAAAATTTCAAGTTCAAGTTCAAGCAGAGGATAAACAACACATTATCAGATATGCCGCCTGGCGAACAACCAGTTCCTGATGAAGACCACCGACGGTTGGTGGCTACGCGAACTTACAGTTGTTTTATTATATGTCATTATTCTTATACAACTTTATGAAAATGTTCATGAATATAATTTTTTCATAATAAAGAAATATATAATTGTAACCAACAATTGTCTTTAATTCAGCATTGAATGCAACTAAGCGAATGGACAGTCTTCGAACAGAATACACTTTTAGCTAGCAACGAAAAGCGTGGCAACAACTGTAATGTCACCAATAGGAACGCCAGAGGGTTGTATATCTATATGTTGTATGTACGCATTTGAAGCCAGGATTGTAACCTCATACTGTGATGGTATGCCAATGTAAATGCATAGAACGACATATGCAGTCCAAGAGATGAGTTTTGGAAGATGACGAGACTCGAGGTCGATCAGTGTTATCCCTCTCTCTGCTTGTAATTGTAATAAAGTGATTTGTTCAGTACTTCTGGTGTCGAATCAGATATGTATGAATGCGAGATGAGTCGGACAATCCGACTACACAGATGTCAGGCCAAGACGACACGTTTCACATACTATAGCGAGTCGTCGATATGAAATATTACCGGTTTATGTGCAGACGACCATGTGATTTGTTTTCCGAATCTTCCATTTGACACGCGCCGCTGATTACGTTGACAAACATAAGTTCGTAAATGTGCATACAAGTGGCGCCACGCTCTGGAGTCGGAACCAGCAATATTGGTAGCATTAGTTATCCGTGATATGACGCTACTGTTTGTCGCACCAGTGACCAATGAAGATGACTCCTCACGGTAACCCCTACTCGGCTGCCAGGGGTCTCTGCGGCTGATTTCGGCAGTTCTTCTCTACCACGGGCACATCCCTTTAAAAATTACTCTTTTAAAGCCAGCCAGTGATATCGCCCACGAAGATTGTCTCGCTTAACCGACTGTCGGTCGGCTTCGGAACTACGCCGAGAAGACAGTCTGGTACCATTTATGGCTTTTGTTTGGTGTCCGCGTGATCTATACAATGCTGCCACCTCACGGACACTGCCGTAATATATATTTTTTATAAACAAATACAAATTTGTATTTCTATTTATTTTGTGTTAATATAAGTTTAATTCTGAATAGTTTTTATAATACAGCATTATTTGATAAAAAGGTATCCTTATTTAATCGGTATGCTATCCATGTGGGGCTAGACAATGCTGCCACCTCACGGATACTGGTTAATCCTGCCGTAATTCTTATTTTATAAACAACTGTACATTTGAATTTTTACTTACTTTTGTGTTAATATAAGTTCAATGTTGAATACTTTTCATATGATATTATTATCTTGTAAAAGTATATCATTATTTTTATTTTTATTTTCTAGTTGGGCTGAGAGCCAATCAGCGTCTCTACCCTAATTTGGGGTAAGGCTACCCGGATGTAGATACTTAAGCCCATTAATGTCCCAGGCGGAGTTGAGGGGCTTAAAAGTGCTGCCACCTCACGGAGTCTGGGTAACCGTGGCTACCACGAAGAGTGTGGTCGACCTCCGGTCAGTGTCAATATTTTTAGTGATTTCAGCCTTTTCCGCAATGTTTAGGACGTGAATGGACCATTGTACTGGGATTAGAATCGGACAATTTCTAAGGATATTATCCAAATATGTACCATATTGTAACAACATACACCGTTTCCTCATGCAAACGTGGGTACTGGTTCAAATATAATATCACTGAAGCTATAATAATATAAAATTAACCACTAGAATATATTTGTTTCATATACGGAATTTTATAACATAAATGTAATTAGTTGTATTTTGTTCAATTTGTAACGAAGTGAGTGTCACTTTTCCGTCACAAATGTCCTCTCCGAAATGAGTATCAGATTACTACTAATACAGATACAATATTTTCCATCTAACAACAACTTACCTATGTTGCAATCAAGTAGCTATAGTCATTATATTTAGCACCATTTTCCACACACCGTAAAACAACCATTAAATGTGAAATGGGAGAGTTGAAGTGATTGGGGAGGAGGGAACAAGGGGGAAACGAGCACTGTTATTAACATTGTTATGTACAAAACTAATATCGTTGTGTTATGTGAACGTCTACTATGTGAATTTCCCCTTTGGAACTATTACAGGTTACTGTCATTTATTGTATATGATATGAAAAACTTAAGTATACATATAAACCAAGATGCATTATATACTTTTTAAATATTTAGATAATTACGCAAATATTTCAATCAAAATACAGACAAATTAAAACACTAACACAGTATAATTCTTACATGATGAAGAAAACAGTATTATTATTTACTTCGTAATTATTATATCACAACAATAATATAGGCAGCTTTCCAAAACTTTATTAACCATTACAATCACTGTGTCCACGATACACATTTAACGATTAAAGCACAACTAATAACGACTCCAACATAAATCTTAACAGTCGTTACAACAGTGTTGCAAACAGCGGCGTCTGGAGTCTCCAGTTAATATTCAACACTGAGCACTGTCGACACGTTGATATTGTAACCCGCCACCGATGTCACGAATCATCGCTGCGGTCGAAGAGGGACATCTACCTCAGACGAGCCACGGCTCACACGACACACACGCGCACGCACGCACGCACGCACGCACGCACGCACGCACGCGCACGCACGCACGCACACACGCACACGCACACGCACACGCACACGCACACGCACACACACACATACACGCACGCACGCACGCGCACGCACACACACACACACACACACACACACACACACACACACACACACACACACACACACACACACACACTGTACTTATCACAATACATAGTAGTAGGTGTAATAGAAGTCAACTTCTGTCTCGAGAGAGATATTGCTTGTCCTAGCTGCTATCAAGTAGGTTGTCTATTTCTAGCATGACATCTCGCCCGTTTAGTTTCCTGGTTTCTCCGGTAAGCGTTGAAGGCGTTTGCTGCGCCATAGGTAAAATCTGGTTCGTCAGAGTGCTGACATCGCAGTCTGTTTAATCTGTTTTGGTGAAATGATTAATAAGGGAATTTGTAAATAAAAAAATCCAATAACTCAAACAAACTGGACAAAATAGATGCCACTCTCCAATCCCTCATAAAAAACAATTCGAAAGGCTAACAAATTGCAGTGATACAAAGACGGACAAAGTTACTAAAACAATTATGGGTGGCATATATAGGCAAATTCAAAATGGGCCCTTCACCTCCCTATGCACCCATATCCAATTGTTATATTTACAAATCCCCTAAACTTGGCACTTTTTATTTACGATAATTCAAATGTGAAGTTGGGATGAATACCACCAAAGATGCATGCATTTTACTCAGTTGGGTTTTAATATGAGTGTAATGGAATAATATACTAAATTACTTTGTAATTATAACGAAGTGTTTCTAAGATGCCCACTTCAGGAATTGTGGACACAACAGTATCAGTGGCGATGTTAAATCTGGTTTCGATTTATAACTGTTTAGAATTTGTTCAGAACAGAACCCAATAATGTTTCTATGAAATAACCAATGGTCTGTACACTAATATGTTTGCAATTCGTTTCGTCATTAAATCTGTTGTGAATGATAATAAGACGATCCAAAGTGCTAAATTTCGAACTTGATCATATTAGCAGGATCATGTGTGTAGCATTTGAACACTTATCGACCCACGTCCACTTTCATTTATGAAATTATTCTTTCTATCGAGTCTCGTGGACAGTATGGCGTAGGTGCAAATTGGTTTTTCGCACCGTAGTTAACGCTATCTCCTTCAATCTGTTTTAAATGTCGATCTAATGTAATCTTAAGTAGTCATGTTAAGTAACAGTGAAAATCATTTTGGCGCCACAAGTGTGTAGGTACATTTGCTTCGTTTAACCGATGCATCATCAGGCGTTCGCTTCAGTGCCTATTTAAACATGGCATTTTCAATAATAAGTGTAAAAACATGTGGCGTAGACGTGATGTTTAATTTTAACAAAACAAAACAAAATGATTACTGATTGTGTTGGCCTATGCCGCCATGTCTTTCAGCAGACGTGACGTTAATCTGTAATTGCACATGGAAGTTTTACGTCTTCTCCTGAAAAACAGTTTCACGACGAACCTTACAAGTACAGCTATGGTATTCTATTTGTTTTCAATATAATGCATATACTGTTTTAATGGGTTTGAAATCGACACTTGTTCGTTAATTGAAATGTAACCATGTAGTTTGTTCTTGCAAGGTTTGAGCAATCATTGCATACGGTATTATGTAGCCAACAAAAATTGCGCATGATTAAAGGTAATGACACTTTTTTGGCTTTAAACAGAACTTGGTTTCTTAAACATTTATGTGTCCGCTGGAGACTTCTTCTGTCGCCATATTTCCCCACAGGCCGGCCTGGAATTTATGAGTTGTCGCCACTTGTTCCGGTCTTTCAAGTCTCCTTCATTCACCCTTCCTCCTCCCAAAATTCAAGCCTAGTGACATAGATTAAGTTATTTTATAGCCAGGGCACTATGAACGAAAGGTGATATTGGCAGGGTTCTGACTGGCTCCTTAACCCGGAATGAACCCCGTTAAACTGTGCTCACCCGCGCAGTTATTACATGAATTACAATATAACAGGACCTTCACAATAATGTCAATATCACATGTATACAAATGAAACAGCACATTAACAATCAGTTGTCTTCTGGCTCCTTGTGTCATGTTTATACCAATTTCTGTTAACCTATTTACGACGTGTGAAGTCAGTATTAACTGATGACCTCAAGATCGTGTCTTTCAAAGAGGAAGCACACTCACAGGTAATAAACATCAATCATATTCAATCACCAGACACGGATTTACTGCAGGAAACCAACCCAAAGGAGTTGAATCTCGAATTAACTCACCAATGTGTGCAATGCATTTCAAACATCTCTTAACTTCATGTTATGAAAATAACACGTGAAAAACGGATACCTTAAATGACATTTGACCCGTCCCTGTGTAGTTCCACTCGTGCTGGGTGGTGGATCATTCCCCGTGTAGTTCCACTCGTGCTGGATGGTGGATCTTTCCCTGTGTAGTTCCAATCGTGCTGGGTGGTGGATCCTTCCCTGTGTAGTTCCACTCGTGCTGGGTGGTGGATCCTTCCACGTGTAGTTCAACTCGTGCTGGGTGGTGGATCCTTCCCTGTATAGTTCCACTCGTGCTGGGTGGTGGATCCTTCCCTGTGTAGTTCCACTCGTGCTGGGTGGTGGATCCTTCCCTGTATAGTTCCACTCGTGCTGGGTGGTGGATTCTTCCCCGTGTAGTTCCACTCGTGCTGGGTGGTGGATCCTTCCACGTGTAGTTCCACTTGTGCTGGATGGTGGATCATTCCTCGTGTAGTTCCACTCGTGCTGGATGGTGGATCCTTCCACGTGTAGTTCCACTCGTGCTGGGTGGTGGATCCTTCCCTGTGTAGTTCCACTCGTGCTGGGTGGTGGATCCTTCCACGTGTAGTTCCACTCGTGCTAGGTGGTGGATCCTTCCCTGTGTAGTTCCACTCGTGCTGGGTGGTGGATCCTTCCTTGTGTAGTTCCACTCGTGCTAGGTGGTGGATCCTTCCCTGTATAGTTCCACTCGTGCTGGGTGGTGGATCATTCCCCGTGTAGTTCCACTCGTGCTGGTTGGTGGATCATTCCTCGTGTAGTTCCACTCGTGCTGGGTGGTGGATCCTTCCCCGTGTAGTTCCACTCGTGCTGGGTGGTGGATCCTTCCTCGTGTAGTTCCACTCGTGCTGGGTGGTGGATCCTTCCCTGTGTAGTTCCACTCGTGCTGGGTGGTGGATCCTTCCCCGTGTAGTTCCACTCGTGCTGGGTGGTGGATCCTTCCCCGTGTAGTTCCACTCGTGCTGGGTGGTGGATCATTCTCCGTGTAGTTCCACTCGTGCTGGGTGGTGGATCCTTCCCTGTGTAGTTCCACTCGTGCTGGGTGGGGGATCCTTCCCTGTGTAGTTCCACTCGTGCTGGGTGGTGGATCCTTCCCCGTGTAGTTCCACTCGTGCTGGGTGGTGGATCCTTCCTCGTGTAGTTCCACTCGTGCTGGGTGGTGGATCCTTCCACGTGTAGTTCCACTCGTGCTGGATGGTGGATCCTTCCCTGTGTAGTTCCACTCGTACTGGGTGGTGGACCCTTCCTCGTGTAGTTCCACTCGTGCTGGATGGCGGATCCTTCCCCGTGTAGTTCCACTCGTGCTGGGTGGTGGATCCTTCCACGTGTAGTTCCACTCGTGCTGGATGGTGGATCCTTCCTCGTGTAGTTCCACTCGTGCTGGATGGCGGATCCTTCCACGTGTAGTTCCACTCGTGCTGGATGGCGGATCCTTCCACGTGTAGTTCCACTCGTGCTGGATGGCGGATCCTTCCACGTGTAGTTCCACTCGTGCTGGATGGCGGATCCTTCCACGTGTAGTTCCACTCGTGCTGGATGGCGGATCCTTCCACGTGTAGTTCCACTCGTGCTGGATGGCGGATCCTTCCACGTGTAGTTCCACTCGTGCTGGATGGCGGATCCTTCCACGTGTAGTTCCACTCGTGCTGGATGGCGGATCCTTCCACCTGTAGTTCCACTCGTGCTGGATGGCGGATCCTTCCGCGTGTAGTTCCACTCGTGCTGGATGGCGGATCCTTCCACGTGTAGTTCCACTCGTGCTGGGTGGTGGATCCTTCCCCGTGTAGTTCCACTCGTACTGGGTGGTGGATCCTTCCGCGTTGATTTCGTAAGATTTTGTGTTCAATCGAAGTTTGCATACTTTCACAGTATACCACTTCATACTATAATAATATAATATATATCCATACAGTTTATATTGTCGCTAAGTAAAACATATTAGAAATATTATTGTTTTTGTTAAATTATTATTGTTGTTTGTGTTATTATTATTGCTATTGCTGTTGTTGGTGGTGTTATTAATAGTATGTAACTCCAGGTGTGTAATACAATAATACATTACAAATGTAGGAGTGTGTATTGTACTAACAGCATATCGGTGACAGGGCACCGTTGTTAGCGTAGCTGGCAAGAGAGGGACTAGTTTGGGTCACACGTAGTATTGATAAATCTATGTCAATGCAATCTCAAATGTACTGTAGCATAACTTATAATAGCTGCAGTATGCATGAAGAGTGATATACATAATTCTAGTATTCGTGTGTGTGTGTGTGTGTGTGTGTGTGTGTGCGTGTGCGTGCGTGCGTGCGTGTGTGTGTGTGCGTGTGTGTAAGATGAATTGCCCTAATGCGATAAGGAACGGAGACATGCAACACCCTGGAAATAGTGAAGCAGCACACGTTACATCATGTTGTGATGTAAGGATTGCAAAGAGATTGGTGTTGGCATTAGGTAAAGAAGAAAAGGCACACTACGATGATTGGTTGAAATTTTGCATTAAGACAGCGAGTAGAGGAGAGGTTGGAGATTTAAGTAGGGATTATGGCACTGGGATTTGTGCATCTGGAGAATTTACGTGTAGCAGTGTGACCTGAGGCGATGTGTAAGCTTTCACATTGAGTTGCATGACGTCACAGTGACATGGCTTGTCAGAAGCAGCGCTCACGTAGAGTAGAGGTCAAGCTGATGTTCACTGCACGTTTCAAACGTTTAATCCTCGCGAGGGACTAATTGTCGTTGTAACATGTACGTTTCTCACGGAGGCTATCGAATGATCAGCAAACAAGTTACGCAGACAATTGCGTTGCAAGTTCTCATATCAGTGGCTTCGTTGTATTCACTCCATTTCCTGTCTACAATACCTTTCCATTGGTTGTTCAAACCAGACCGGTATTATGACGATGACGACGGCTTCCGATTATTGACATATCGAGGAGCATGTGGGTCTAAGTAGTTAAAATTGTTTGTCGTAGGCATATAAGCGGGACATACTGTCGCCGACACTTTCTAATCGATAGGATCAACAACGATAGGGCCACCGAACATACGGCAGCTCGTCACTGCACGGAAACTCCTCACTCACCAGGTAATGAGGACTCTGTATGGAGGTCGTGTGAGCAGGACCTCGTCATCGCTTCATTAACACATAGTTGGCACCAATTACGTGTATACCAGCGCATTAATCTCGACAAAAGGTGAGTCGTTTGCTGATATTTCAAATAGTCACTACGACTAATAGAATTACGTTGTAACGTTGAGATTGGATGAATTCGCTCGCGACAAACAATTTGACCTTATAAGAAAATTAATGACATAAGATGTTGTCCTACTCGTGACACTTTGACATCTACACGTATTAAGGAAAAGGACACGGTGACTAGAACATGTGTACTTTCTTGTGCTCATGAAAAGAAATGCATCTATGAAAACAACTCACATGTGTTAATGCAATGAATACGTCGATCCATGCAGATGGAACTTCCTAATAACTTTGCAAAGTATAATCTATACATTTTTAGTCGTAAGGAATCTTAAGATAAAGGTATGTTCCCTATGACGACCAGTGTTTGTAGTACATCGGAATATCGCACAATAATTCATTTTGACGCTCGTTCTGACCCAAAAAGTATTTTTGTACACATGCTCTGAATGCAAAGAAACAGGTGCCAGTGTGTCTTGTCTGACGTCATAATTGGGTATCCAGAAAGTGCATCAAAATACGCTTATATTCGAAAAGGTCCATTGGCATTAATTTTTTTTTCTTTTTTGGTGGACATAGAAACATATAAATGCATGTAATATAATACGAATTCAAACATTAGGTGTTGTTATTCCCTTTAAGTTGCGAAATCCCAGAAATTCCAGGCACACTTCAAGCAACCTTTTGGGGCTCAACCTACAACCCTCAACATCCTATAAACCTCCAAATAAACTTACTGGATCCATCCAATAAGGCTTTACCAGAAACTTCCAAGTGAGAGGTTGGCTGCAAAATAGGTGAGAGATGAGATGTTGCAACATCCCTTCAAGACCACCTATTGAAGACGAGTGGTAACCAATTATGTAGACATAATAGTATTCATGATGGTACATTTCGTACATTATTACATGTGTGTAATCAAACGCGAACATACAACAGTATTTTTTGGTGATTTACTAAAGCAACTTTACATAGCATCATCACTATCATCATGGACGCTCGTGTTATACAATTATCCTTAAAATGTCATGGCTATGCCATTGTGGTATACAAGCTAAGAGACATGGGCTTCTAAGCTTGGCATACTTGTATAAATGCATGTTTTCTAACTACCTTTATTAGTATTTATTAAAAGATAAATTCTTCTATATCGCCGTATCCGATCCTCGGGATTGCTCAAAGCGCTTTACACTTTACCCCCAGCCTCCCAGGCAGACCTGTTGAATGGAACTCCATCTCGGCTTCTCTGGGAAACATCCAGTGATGCTGCAATTAATGCGCGAAGATTATTCATACATAAATATCCATCACTATCTATAGCCTACGCATTTATGTACAGCTCGGCAAACTAGAATAATGTAGCGTGAAAAAAATTCAGTGTTTGATATGGCTACACAGGATTCAAACCATGTTAGGACTTAGACTTAGTCAAGAGTCTGATGTTCTCAAGTTCAAGTCTTCTGAAAATGATTGCATAATTAGAATCTTTCTCCGTGAATTTCTGATTTCTAATAGACAGTTACACTGTGGCTGAACTGAGTAGGTCATGGCTAACTGTCTAGGAGATCAGAATAGAGGGGGAATATGCGTTACGTGCCCAAGTTGGAATCGAGTCAACAACTATATGATGAAGAGGCAGATGCGATAAAGGGTAAAATAGTAGACAGGCTTATTCTACATGGTGAGCCTGGAATAACTTGGATTTTGAAACTTAGACGTTAATAGATATAATATGTACTACGGATTATTGCTATAGGCAATGTATATACCGTTATACCTAATTTTCTTAGGTGGTTTCCTCCAAACAGCCCAAACTTGGGATAACGCAGGAGTTCTTTTCTAGAAATAGGGAGTCCACTACAGGTTACACATTTACCCCCTGTGTGGGATCCTTTACTTCCCCTGGCATAGACACCAGATAGAAGGGACCACCGGCTTTTAGTGTCTCTTCCGAAAGACACATGCAAATGTGGGGTAAACGAAATTGCCTAAGTTTCCAAACGGCGGTAGGTGGGATCGAACCACCGTCCCCTCGATTGACAGTCCGGCGCTCTACCGCGCATAATCGTTGACATCTATATGTATGTAACTCTCGTTCAGCTGACTTAATATAACCTGATAACACAAAACTATTTTGAACTGTGAAAACTGTTCATTCAATTTGCTGTTCATGGATTTCGAAACCTAAACGTCAGTAAAAATACAACAGATTATTGCCATAGCCAGGGACAGGGTGGCAGCCTGACAGGTGGCAGCCTGACAGGTGGCAGCCTGACAGGTGGCAGCCTGACAGGTGGCAGCCTGACAGGTGGCAGCCTGACAGGTGGCAGCCTGACAGGTGGCAGCCTGACAGGTGGCAGCCTAGTAATTCAACGTAGTCGTAAACATTCATGTTTATGGAACTAACGCACAGCTTTCTTGTAATATAGCTTGATAACACCAACCCTAGCGAATTGTGAAAATGTATTATATAGGTATGTATGGAACGCTTCTACACAAACCGATGTGACTGTGAGAGTAGGCAGCCGTATAGGAAATAAAAGATGACCGGAAGTCTCGACAGCTCAGTTCAAATCAACTCAATAGGCGTCGCTGCGGACTATCAGAAGTGCCGAATCTGGGAAAGATTGATAAAAACATCTAGTACAGCAGTTTAAATAGTCGTGTACGCCAAAGTATGTGTGTGTTGCTATGAAAATGGACGTTGCTGTATACTGTCCAATATTATGACAACGCCCTGAACTATTCAAATGTCTTAAGGTAACCACATTACATCCACGTGTTCTATTGTGGTCATGTCAATGTGTACCCTCCCCAAGTAGTTATTCAGCTAATGAGTAATGTTGACCCCGAACATGGTCCATGGAGTTCAACATTAATTAGTGCGTTGCTATGAAATTGCACGTTGCCGAGCACTATTCAATAACATGACAACATAAGTCATAATGAACTACTCAACAAAGGTTTTAAAGTACACACATTACAACGAAGTATTCTATTGACTGTGCTGCGAATTGTGCTTATCAGTTAAAATGTGGATCATGGGATTCATGCCAATATATGCCCCATGCTAAGACCAAAGTGGCTATTCAGTTAATATTGACCACTAGACGTGGGGGAGGGCAACATTAATTAGTATATTGCTATGGAAATTGATGTTCCTATAGACTGTTCAATAATACAAGAACATCGGGAACTATCCAAATGTTTTATGTGAGCACATTACAACAAAGTATTACATTGTGCTGTTTCAATCAAAATGTGGATCATGCCAATGTGTGTTCTCCCCAAGTAGGTATTCAGCTAATGTTGACCGCCTCTAACTAAGGCATAATGCCAGTCTTAGGAAGTCCAAACAGTAATTTAATACACCGCAACCGAATATAGAAAGAAGACAAACACCAGTAAAATTGAACTAATGAATCATGATTCGAAAATAGATCACCGCTTTAAGGTAAACCGGAAACATAGCGGAGAAGCGTTGCAACATGTTGAGTTGTACAAATACTTAAATACACAAACGCAGATGCAAATAGTCGATGACATAAAATCATAATCAGATAGTGTCACTTACACGTGTGCGTGTATGAATATATATATATATATATATATATATATATATATATATATATATATATATATATATATATATATATATATATATATATGTGTGTGTGTGTGTGTGTGTGTGTGTGTGTGTGTGTATGTGTGTATGTGCGTGTGCGTGTGCGTGTGCGTGTGCGTGTGCGTGTGCGTGTGCGTGTGCGTGTGCGTGTGCGTGTGCGTGTGCGTGTGCGTGCACGCGCTCGCGGGTGCGTGCGCGTGTGTGTACATTCATATACATAGGTGCGTGCGTTTGTGTGTTTATGTGCGTTTGTGTGTATATGGGCGCAGGATATAGGAATATGAATTGAAATGCGACCGCAAAAATCTTTAGAAAATTATTCAACAATTCATAAACAAACAAGCGAAACGTGTGATGGCTCATGAAGGCGACGCTTCTTGAAAGGTGCGACGAAGCAGACGACCACCGTGACTCGGCTTAATTTATAATAATGGATTTATTTGATCATCAACCGTGTGGCGTGTTTGAGATATTTCTCATTATAACGTGGCCTTTTTACTCGGGTTGATGACCGTATTGACGAAACTGACGACAAACAAACGTTGTCGACAAACTCGATCAACGACTTAAACTGAGTGTTGTTTTGGTATAAACATTGGCATAATATATGATGGTTAACTTTATAGGATAAATCATCTACACTTACGTGACATAAGGCTAAACGCACAACGTGCCTCTCTTGTATGTTGCTCGACGAAGGATTCATCTGTTGAAGTTAAGGAAAATATTCGTAATTATGCCAATGTTTACATGTATGGTAGATTGTGTTTGTGCTTACCCCAAGTAGCCTGTGTATCAATGTTTACCTGTCTCTATGTATTCGTTATGCCAATGTTTACCACAAAGGCGAAATAGGCATTACATTTAAGTGCACCCTGGATCGAGTTTGTCGACAACGTTTGTTTGCCCTCGGCTTCGTCAATACGGTCAGCAGCCCAAGTAAAAAGGTTTTGTTATAATGAGAAACATCTACAACTCATCAAGTGCATAATACGTCACGAAGGACTGCCACAATAATGACTTCGTTCTTTGTAAATTTTCCACTTTAGTTGATGATCGACTAAATCTATTGTCATTAAAGAAGCTGGGTCACGTTGACCTTCGTCAAAGAGTCACAGCTTTGTGACACCTTTGACGAAACATCGCCTTGATGTACGACGACACAACACGACGACATAACACGACTAGTGTATTTATTAGTTGTCATGCAGCAGCCGGGGGTGTCACCGCGATCTTGCTCGGGTACCGATCTAGAACAGATCAGATCTTATACACTTTTCATTTCAGATTAGAAATTTGTGTCTACACCAAAAAACATCAAGAAGCGCTTTTTAAAATGCCACCATTTAAATACAGTACATGTTTAGATATAAAAGGGACGTGGAAGATTCTTCTTCTTGTCGTGTCACACACACAATATGTTCACATTTCGTGGCGCATGTCTTTGCCCATTGAAGATTACGAAAGTTACTGACAGGAGAATTGATGTATCCAGTAAGTCGCGGTTTGCTTACGTCACAATCACAATTACACGAGTGACCTCCGTTATATTTTCTCTTTGCCAAGAATGTTGACAACTGAGTTACGTATGATTATTGCGGAATCACATCTCGCAGATCAAACGCAATCATTTATCATATTACCAAACTTTCGTTATAGGTTTGTCATAAATAAAATCTTCTAAACATAGCATTTCAACAACATACATGACAAAACGCACGAGAGCGCCACATGTTCGGCATCCATTATTTGATAACTTGACGGCCTTTTTGCTAAGCAACGGGTCGTGTGAAGGATAGATCAGTTGACTCGATTGTGAAAGTTCTGAACCTGTAATTGTTGCAATTTTTTGTTTGTGCAAATGGGCGTTGCAATTACAACTTCCAAGTCAGTGTGCATTTACAGTATAGTACAAAACATATTTTTATCATGAATAGTTTCTTAGCAATTGCCAAAACTGCAATTTAATCAGGAATATTGTTTACGCAACCCAACTCTAGTCAACTCGCCGTTTACCCCGCGGACAATGTTGCTGTGGTTCGTCAAAGGCAAGCGGAGCTGGGACGTTCGGTGGTAAACCTATATGGTGACCGAACTGTCGTCACTGGGCTTCTTGGACGACTAACCTGCTGACTAGTTTGCACTGATAGCGACAAGACTTCTGGTGCCACCTTCTGCTGGCAGTGAAAACCAAAGAGCTGAAACAAGTGGCGGTGGCATGAATCCAGTCTGTTCAACTCCGTTTCAGTCCGGCCCCGGATGTTCACGCTGTAGGTCAGTATAGACCAGAGCCGTAATGTAACGAAGTACTTTTACTTCGTTACTTTACTTAAGTAGAAAAGTTTACTTTTCTTGAGTAACGAAGTACATTTTTGGGGAAGTACTTTTACTTGTAACGAAGTACAAATGTGAGTACTTTTTCTAAATGTAACGAAGTACTCATAATTTCTTTATTAAATTTGCGAAGCTCCTAAAAAGTTCCGCGAATGATCTGTGTCAGAAGCACGTGCGGCACTGTTTGCCGTCAGCGTAGATTTATTTTTAAATGTCACAGGAAACAACAAATAGAAATAACAGATAAGCAGAGACAGACGTGTTAAATGTCCCGGACTGGCCGGATTTCTTTTGTTACGTGATGAATTCGGTGAGATAATTGCAATCTTAAGGTCTGGCGCTGAGCCTGAATTAGGTGTCAGCAGGACCACAGCCGGTGACTCCCACAGCCGGCTATGCCGGTTGCCCCGACTGGGCCGCTCAGAAAACAATAGCCAAGAATTATTTAACTCCTTGTTTTGACCAGACAAGTAAAAACAGCTGCCTTACTATCTTCTTGTGTCTTGCCTGTTGTTGACACAGTTTGTTAACTTTACATGATCCTTGTGAATGTCACATGCTAGTTGTATAACGAGAGTTCCCCATTATCGCCCACCACAAATCTGCCTATCTTTATCATCTGTAGGCTTATATATCTGTAATATAGATCAGTGTGTATAACTTAGTGAAATCAGTTTCTATACATATTTACATTAGTCTTTTGAAATAAATGTTGCAATTACACATGAAGGCATAATTATTATGAAAGGAATGTTGTAACCACATGGTCTAGACCTTCGTCAAATATCACAAATGAAAAAAAAATCTTCACACGTCCAAGATGACAACAATGTTAACAACCCTATTATAACGTGTATATCTTCTACTTATTAATACGATGGTTGCTGTAGTCGTGTTAGTAATCAAACATGATGTAGGCTATTTACAGCCTGTGTGTAGTGATGTTTGCACTATGATACTTATATTTCACACTGTTAAAACATTTATCTATTATGCAGCGAATAAAATATTACTAAAGAAAATTATATCAGCTTGGTATATATGCTAAATGATATTGTGAATATTTTGTTTTATTCACATTAGTTGGCTGCATCGGTCATTTTAGATCATTACAGGAGAAAAGTACTTTTGTGTTTACTTCAAGTACAAGTTTTTACTTTTTACTTGTACTTCAAGTACATTTTTATAGCAGTACTTTTACTTTTACTTGAGTAGCTTTTTCTTGAGTTACTTTTACTTTTACTCAAGTACAAAATAAATGTACTTGTTACAGCTCTGGTATAGACAGACCAAATGATCTATATTGGTGGAACCGTAATGCTAAACTAATCTTGTTCAGCCCGAACCAGGCAGTTCATTGGCTACGGAATGCTTCCTTTGCAACTATATACGAGGTGCAACTAAAATATGTATCCCCTATAATATAGAATTTTATTGTTTCCGGTAGGTATCCGAAAGATATTCTTTCGGTTTTGGATTCGTTGATGGTGCGGAACCAATCCTCCGGGCTACTTGGGACAAATGGTTCGAATTGATTTTTGGGAATGACTTATACACTCATGATATAGTTAGACACAACAGACAAGTTTGGCCAGAACCAGTGTAGCCATAAACGGCAATGTGGGTCAAATGCCTCTGGTGATATATGGTTGGAGCGAACATTGCTCGACCCCAGAGATCGATACGCACGAGTGAGTACTTGCACAATGAGACGGGCCGACGTGCGTATGTAGCTACTTGCAAAATGGTAAAGGGGTATATGCTGTAGGCCCTACATTGGGTTTGGCTGAGCGGTGCACCAGCAGAAGCAAATTATTGCACTGCAAAAGAAGCACCCTGCACCGTCACGCGCGAATACACCCTTTGCAACGTAAGCTCCTAAGCGGAAGTGTAAAGCGTCACGTTCACCTGGCTTAACCTGAAAGCGATAGTTCTTTACTGAATCCATATGAACCTAAAGCGGACTGGGTCAGCAGATTTGGTGATTATTACCGGGAAAATGTTGCAGCCTAACCGTTAATCGATTGTCGCCCAGCAATTGTAAGTGTGTAAACAGATTGGCGTTTCAAACATAATTGTGATCATTGGCGATAACAAGTTGCGCCGCATAACCTTTGGCATTATTAACTGCGCGTCCGCTATCGGTGAGTTATGGCAAAAACAACATTTCTATATGTCATGTACCGGTTGCAATATAATTCATGTTATTGAATTGCTCAAACATTAGCTTCATCAATGGTTTGTTGTGACAACTGAGATTTGTTCTATCCTCCTTGCACGTGAAAGACAATTATGTTGCATTTCAAGTGTTTCTGTTGATAATAACATACTAAATACGAGAGTAATAGATATAAAACAACTACTTTTAAATTCTACGCACACATGCATACAAAGATTTATATATATATATATATATGTGTGTGTGTGTGTGTGTGTGTGTGTGTGTGTGTGTGTGTGTGTGTGTGTGTGTGTGTGTGTGTGTGTGTGTGTGTGTGTGTGTGTGTGTGTGTATGTATGTATGTGTTTGTGTATGTATGTATATATGTATGTATGTATGTATGTATGTATGTATGTATGTATGCATGTATGTATGTATGTATGCATGTATGCATGTATGCATGCATGTATGTGTGTATGTATGTATACATGTGTAAGTTACACATTCATTATACACATACACATGTATATAATGTTACACCAGCACACACTACATGCATATGCACGCACGCACATACACACATGCACAAACACACACACCCATGCACTCACAGACACACGCATACATTCACACGCACGCACGCACGCACGCATGCACGCACAGACTCACGCACAATACACTCATTATGTGGTTGTTACGAAATGTCACTACCAAAATACTAATGCACCTATCAATCCCCGTCCATTGCAGCAACTCCGTATGCTTGCTGAATGCAAGTTTTCTTGGCAAATTAAATACAAAAAGAATGGTTATATTAGCACCACATGCCGGAACTGTAACTGTTGCTTGCCCCCCCCCCCCCCCCCCTGCTCCGTGCGCTGATTCCAGTAGTGAACTGGCGTGTGCCAAGTAAAGCGAGACCAACACGCACTTGTTCACCCAGCCTCACACAATAGTGCGCCGGCATGTAGGCATTAACTCATGGTCAGGTAGCTTCATGTTTACTGGCCTCCTTAAGGCCAATTACCTCGGAACAGTCAGCGATTATCCCAACATCAATAGCCCCGGAATCTAGACCACGTGCATGCTGCTGCGTGGATCGAAAGCCTTGCAACGTAACTATCAATAATTTGACCTAGTTTCTAAAACTGTTTCCAAACGTTTTTATATCCTATCGTTGGCTTATAATGTGTTTCAGTCTATAGGAAATATTTGGAACCCTTGGTTCTAATGTGTTGAAACAGAATTTAAGTTTCAATAGATCACGAGTCCTTCTTATTTATGTTACCAAGTTATGCGCTAACTCCGTGTAGACTACTGGCAACATTATAATTTTGTAATTTAAAACTGTTCTGAATGTCATTTAGGGATTTGTGTTGTTAGAGAGACATACTCAGTGCAGAACATTTATGAGTCAGTACTAAAAATAATACTGAGTCATTGTTACGAGGCACTTATATCAATGTTACCAGTTAAGTCGGTAAAATTAAAATGTGATGATGACAAATATTGCTTAAGGTGATCGCATTGCACGTCGTTCCTCATAGTAACAATCTAAGCGACTAATGTCCAGAAGCATGTGCAGGAGGGTCTTTCAACAATACATACAATGCAGCCCCTGAGAGATTTTTGCAATTATTACTCTAAGTGAACCTAATCTCAAAAGGCAGTATTGTATTTAGGTGACCTTTTCAACAATATGTGTCAAACCTATTTGTCAAATATACGCACAGCCGGTTACATTCAATAGGTGCTTCTGAAATACCAAGTATAATAATCGCCATCACTATGTGAATATTGTTCTTTGTGTACCAACTTTTGCTGTTCGGCCAATACAGTAACACAATTGCACCGCTGTGTCCAGTGCACTGTTGAACGAAGGCAAACACCGCATCGGGTTACTTTGAAAGGCACACTTAGTGACTTCAGTTTGCTTTCCGGATTTCCAACGACAACGGTATTTTAGGTATTCAAACACAGTTGCTTTAAATGATAGATCAGGGCATGGACGACACGGAGGACACCTAGACTGCACGTGTGTAAATACACCAGGAGACACGTAGGCATATATATATATATATATATATATATATATATATATATATATATATTATGTGTATATATATATATATGTGTGTGTACTTGTATATCTATAATATATATGTACATTGTGCGTGTATGTGCGATCGTGCGTGCGTGCGTATGTATATATATATATATATATATATATATATATATATATATATATATATATATATATATATATATATATATGTGTGTATGTGTGTGTGTGTGTGTGTAGGTATGTAAGTAGGTGTGTAAGCATACCTATAAAATATATATAAACACATTAATGATAAAGGATGCTTTGCTTTGATGTTAATGAACATAGCTATGGAATTATTGAACTCCGCTGCAATCAATAGTGTTCATGTTATCAACTCATTTGTGTCAAGGTAATGTAGCAGAATAATCGAATGCATAGTTTGCATTTGTGCTGACTCAGATAATGAAGGTCATTCTGGAAATATCGAATTATCTCACATTAAAGGAGTTCTTGATGTGAGTTCTTGGTTGGAGCAAAAATAAATTGAATCGAATGAAGTTACTCAGTGCAATGCCAGGCGTTTATTAAACCTACACAAATACTAATTATGTGATTGCGAATTCTCTTTTTATACGGGAACACCGAGTTTCTTTATTTACTAAATTGCTCGAATATTTTGCTAAGATCATAAAATAAAACTAGTAACTGCTTGAATATGAAGTATAACATTTTAAGCCGGATTATGTATTGGTCTGTCAAGTTTTCGTTTTACGCAAATGATTATGGGGAGTATATACTTCAACAGTAAACGCTAACATGAAATATAACATTGGTAACAGCGGTGGAGAATATTTAACCAATGGGTCATTTTACACAAGTGTTACTTTTCGTATGACGAGTTACTATTAGACTCGATTATATTTAATAAGAGTCTTTTTGGCGAAATAGTGCCATTGTTATCGCAAAGGACACCAGTTTAACTACTCGCATGTGGAAATATTAATTATACCATCACTTCAACAAGCTAACTTTGATGTATGTGTTGTTCAAAACTGTCCATCATTTATGGTTTACTTATTAATTATTGTTTTTAATTATATCATTGTATCAGTGTTGCTAATTGTGTCATTATTGTTAATTATTGATGTTTAATTTAATTACGTCGTTGTTACCAATACAATGTTAATGAGATCATTTAGTTTACTGATTAATTACTTACCTATGATTGACCTCGTAATATGAGTTCAATCTGAGCTTCTGTGTTCTTTGTCGGTGACTGTGATAATTATAGCTGACGGTTTTATTGATTTATTTATCAATTTATTTATTGATACTTGACTGTACTGTGCATGATGTTAGTTTTGTTATTAGTTTACTAAAGGTATATTTTAACATAATCATTTGCTGCAAGCGAATGTATTGCCATGAATATATGCAAACTAATTCCAATGTTTTATTGTATTAACTTTAATAACAACACAAGACAATAAATGTTATTTTATCTTATGCCTAGTGCGTGTATTTGGCTGGAAACAAAAGCATTGTTTAACTTATATTCAGCGGCTTGGCTAAATAAAATCGTCAAAAATGAAATATCAATAGAAACTGTCGAGTGTGGCGCGACACCTTATGGTAGATTGACAGCGTAAAGGGCGGAGAGGAATTGGCGCGATATTGCACACAAAATGCAGTACACGCTCGTTAAATCAATCAGAAACTTCCGTGCGCGATTCACATTTATAACCAAAATTCTTGAGAAAACCAATTCCATAATGCGTTAGTTGCGTGTCGCCCTTCAAACGTACAATGTAATAGTTTTCAGCTAAGCCTACCTAGCGATCTGTTACTTGTTAATCCGAACTCTAAATGCCGCGTGAGACGTCAGTGTCGCGTGGTTAAAAATCAATACGACTTATAAAGAACAACTGTGCATATACCAGAGTATACATATGTGTAAGTATGTGTGTGTTTGTGTATGTATATATGTATATTATACGTGATAATATATAAATATATATGTATATATACACGGTTATATTATATACTATAATATATATATATATATATATATATATATATATATATATATATATATATATATATATGTATATATATATAGGCGGGTCCGATCGTCCGGGACGAATAGCTTCAGAGCTAGGACTAGTAGTTTTAGATGGGCATTCCCGTCGAACTAGCTATAATGACATGCAAATGGCAGCCGGACTACCAGCTACCTAAAACTACCATGCACCCTATAATAAATATATATATATATATATATATATATATATATATATATATATATATATATATATATATATATATATATATTATAACATAATATAGTGGCGCATTTTATTGGCAGTAGTTGAATCGTGTCAAGATATCAGTTGGATAAATAATACGCAGGTCGGTAAATTTAAATTTAATTTGCATGCATATTTTTTTCTATTTCATTAAAACAAAGACATGTTGATGTGGTTTTAATTGAAGAAGCGTCGCCTGTACCTGTCATATGACTAGTACATTTAAAACCACACCTGGGATATTCTGTGTTTGGTCGACTTTATGACAACCAATTGACGTATACAGAATTATAGATGGACAAAGACAAATATCATCAAGGCCTTCGCAAATATTAGTTACATTTATTAAAATTCCATAGCTATTATATTTTATTTTATTGCCAAATCGTATATTATATTTTGTAAAGGATAAGTAAACGCTCGCCAGATCCTTTTATTATGGTGTTTTCACAAGAGACCGGTTTACCAGGAGACCCGGCAACGGGACACCCGTGAGAAAGTATATAAACTACGTACAACGGGAATTCTCCAATAGTAGCAGTGACAGTCTGGTATTACCGAGCACTCAATACACGACTCGACGAAAGATCATCGTCATTATCATCAAGACCCGCTGCGTTATCAGTTAACAAACTACACAAACCGGAATAACTACAATAGCCTCACAAACATGCGTGCAAATATCAATTGTGGTAGTGTGTACACCGCCAAGAGAATACTAACAATTAAGATGATTTAATTACTCAAGTATGTGTAAATATTGAGGATAAATAAGATATTCAAAACAACTGTGGGTGTTGTGTTTGTCGTTGGCTACGTGATAATACCCGGTTGGGGGCAATGATATTTTGACCGACTGCTCAGTAACCATAAACCATTTGGTGGACTTGGTGTCCTTGGTCGCTTGCCTACTGCAAAATGTTGCTTTGCGCGGTCATCTTGCTAAATGTGTTTGCTTCTTGTCAACGTCCACGCGTTGTTAGTGTCTTGGTGACAATTTGCCGTGATTTGTTTTTACAAATGGAGCGTTCGCACTATCTTCGCACAAACTCGTCGCAGGCATTCATGCCTTGTGCGACTGTAGCGCCACCAACCACTCCGGCTGCAGTCGACTGAACTAATACAGTTGGTCGAGGTCGCCTCAGGGAAATGTTGGGAAACGGACGGAACTCAGAAATTAACTCATCGTCCGAGGCCCGTGATTTGATTGCAGGTCTTATGGGGAATCTAAACAAACCTTGCGTTACGCCAATGTCCTCCCTCGGGCGAGTTCGCCTCATTCAGGTCGACGATTAATGATGTATGGAAAATTGCTCGCTACTTCAGCATTGATTTTACCTTTCGTTTCGACATTACATGTGCAAATACATTTATCGAGACCACCTTGCACAACGGTCTGGCATAATGTCATCGATTATCATAATATGATGTTGCACAATTTGTTTAAATGTCATATTCATCACAATGACATGCACGTTCGTCGCTGTTGCACTGAGGTGGCACAGACAGACGTCAACACAAACATTTTGATTACAGACATTGGCTGAAGTCTTTCAGATCAGACAACCAGAGTGCATCAATCGATAATCCACTCGTTTTACGCTTTACTAATTAATCGCATTACGACGTCATTAAACAAACGACCTTTTGAATGTTACCCTCTACAACGAATACATCAAAGTTGTAGTGCGTGGTAAGATTTTACGCAATGTGTTGTCGCCTGTGTTGTTTACATAGTTCACTTGCGACCTTGTCGCAAACACTGAGACTGGTATTAGTTTCAGAGTAGTTTCCGGTAATGCATACCCAGATTACCAGATTAAATCAACAGCATATTAACCTCAGTTTTCATATCAAAATATGGTGTTTTTCAACACCAATTCGCTAAATACATGGACCCTTATAAAATTATTATTTATTTGTAGCGTGTTGCGTAAGTTCTTAACATTATCACTAAACGGGAAACAACATTGTTGATCTACATGTCCAAGCTTTGAACGTGCATGACGTTGTGTATATTTTGCTTTGGCTTTCTTTGTAAAACCATATTTGACATATAAACGTTAGAAGACAATGCAACGTAGGCTGTATTAATAGTTAAAAGGCAAGTATAGAAAAAGGCAAGTTCTTATATAGCGCAGTATACAGTCCTCAGGACCGTTCAAAGCGCTTTACATTTTACTTCCCTGACAGACCTGTTCACTCAGACACCATCTCGTCTTCTCTGGGAAGCATCCAGCCATATGCTGCAATTAATGCGCGAAGGCTGCTCGTACACATATCCACCACTGTCTATAGCCAGATACTCATTTATTCATTTGAGTGAACTGGAGCAATGTAAAGTGAAAAAACTTGCCCAAGGTTTTAACACCGCAGCATATGATTTGAACCCGGGTTCTCGTAGTCGAGAGTCCGAAGCTCTACCCCTGAGCCATTGCGCTCTACAAATAGTTGACGAAGGATCCTCTTTTTACCATCCATCACTGTTAAAATTATTAAATTAACAGACCATTCGTCATATTAGCTTCATAGGCATAGTCTTTAACGTGCATAACTAACAGGACCAAGCTTTGCCGTGGGCAGGGGCATAGCATTTGCTTTAGCAACATAAACTCCTTCTTGAATCATTTCCAAGTCATGTTGGTGTGTTATGTATATCCCTCGTTGTTTTTGACTAAACAGCAAATCCTAGGGTAATGTAAATAATGTATCATTGAGTATAATAGACCAATTCAGGTATCTTTGTATGTATTCAAAAAGTGATGCATTGCGACATTTCGCGGTATATTGTGACCAACACTACACCTTAAACTTGCGACCTTTCAAGCTCACCCAAGGGTATGCAAAGGGTCAGATTTAAATGAGGCGAATCCAGACTAGGATGGTGCAAGTAGGTCCAAAAACGTAGACCAGAGCAGTGCAAGTATGTCCAAAAAAACCGTAGACCAGAGCGGTGCAACTCTAAGATAAGATGAGATCAGCTTTATTGCCATGTGTTTTCGTTGCAGTTACAATAAAACATTGGAATACGTTGTAATGTTGGATCGTCGTACAAGTATGTTCCATGACATGACTTTGTGGGCATCTCAGCCAGTAAATGTTGCTACCTACTGTTCTGGAAGAGAAAAAATCTTGGGTCCGTCCATGTTAGGTCATGCTAGCAACAGTTTGACGCGTTATTTTTTTTTATTCTGTTGACAGGAATCTGTATGAATGTAACAATGCTCATTCCCTTTGTAACAGTAACAAAGTGGATGACTTTTGTTGGACAACGAGGAACTGTGCGTGACGTTTGAACGGGAACACAAAACTCGTGTTACTATTTAATGAAGGGATTTGCACGTGTAATCAATGCGACAGCACTCGCTCGTGATTTGTAAACACAGCGTTGCCACTGTTGTGGGTCTGCTTGTTTTCTATGCCTTTCAACACAGTCGCAGTCGCTGCTATCATAGTCAATACATGTCGACATATTCGTTGATGGGTCACATCATCGTTGTCTCTGCTGTAACGCGTCTGTTTTATTTCAGGACCACCCCAGTAACCTGGCTGCCCTGCTCGGAGAGAGAGACCGAACATTTACCATTGGTGCTTGATGACGAGCGATAACTACTCGGCTGTCGCCTCGACCTTCCGGCGATCGATACGGACTGCGACTGGACCGCCGTGTCAATCGGCCTCGTGACATCACCGCTTTCGCCGGCGTACCGCTCGCTCCTAGTGGCCAGCCGGCCCGGGGCAGCACACCAAGGTACAGGTTGTCTTCCCGCTGGTCGAGATTGGCTGTATATAAGGACGCGTGGCGGAGGACGTCTTCAAAGGCGTACGTCTTTATTGGATGTGGCAAGACGGATTGCCAGGTCTGGACCACGGCTTTAGTGTAACGACAGATGCTGAGCACTCGATCACTGCACGTAAGAGTTGTTGCTCTTGCTTTAACGGACAGCTGCTGTTTGTTTGCTTGTCATAAGCGAACAACGGCTCTTTGTGGATTGTGACAGAAGTCATACGTGAGACCATCGCGGACTTGCTCTACATTGATGGCGGCACAGACACCTCATGACAATGAATCCGACAGTTGGTCAGTTGTGTGTAACTCGCCCGGTAGGCAGCCTTGCCCAGTGCAACAGTTGAACACCAGTTACGGGTCCAATTGAACGATTTCACACAAGAGAAAGTCGGAACCTTTCCATCCCTGACTCCGGCTTCGACGTGTGGTTTTGATTAAGGTAGCCTACGCCGAAGGAGTACACTGTCGTTGACCAACGGTCAGCACCTCTTTTGACCATACGACAAACAGACTCATAAGTGAACCAAGCAAAATGGTGAGTTGTGGCTTAATTAGTACATATCACAGTATTGACTCATATGTTCTGCTGTATTATTTACATGTGTACGAATGTTCCGCATTGTTAGTTAGTATTGCAAAACAACTGAGTCATGTTTACGATTGTCTTTGAATCTCGTAGCATAGTAATACCATTGGTCTTTACAAAGCAGCCGTTGTTACCATCATATTTAAAAATTGAAAATGTCTATGAAAGCGCGGATACACCTTACATTGAATAGTGATTTAATATTAGAAAAATGCAATCTGGTTGTTCGGTCATTTGAAGCAATGCTTTTACTATTAGAAACAAGATATATTTAGACCTAGACTTCGTCGTACATACACAATGCTTTAATAAGCGGTTTCACCAAAGAAAAGTTAAATCAGGATTCTTACGCGGCAGCAAGCCATTACTACCAAAACAGAATCAGACCAAACCCAATGATATTCGAGTAAAACATTGCATCTTTTCATGATGCTAAGTCAGGATTATTGGGTTTCCAACTAAACAGCAACCTTTTAACCAAGGATTATTTGGTTTCCAACTAAACAGCAACCTTTTAACCGGGTCTTCGTCCATTGGTCAGCCTGGCCGAGAAGCAGTGGTCAGTTTCACGGACATCCTGGTTGATGTTGCCTCACTTGAAGGACCGCCTTTTCTACATCAATAACTATATACTATTCCTCGTGGGCCACTTCCGCCTTCCCGGATCAGCAAGTCCTTTTCCGCAATGTTATTCATTGTCGACTGGCCAATATTTCAAAACGATGAATACAAAGTACACATGTGACAACATATATAATAACATATACGTAAAGTACAGCAGACCCCCGTATACAACCGCCACGTGACTGTGATGTACTTCTCCAAAGAACGTACGCACTCTTGTCACGAGAATGAGACCTGTCGTGTTTCTCCATAAATCAGTTTACATCTCTGCTAACCTTGGTAACACCTAACCATTTGCAAATATAATCAAACCTGTTATGCCAGTA
This sequence comes from Oasisia sp. SBJ-2009, assembly GCA_964017155.1. Lineage (NCBI taxonomy): Eukaryota > Metazoa > Annelida > Polychaeta > Sabellida > Siboglinidae > Oasisia > Oasisia sp. SBJ-2009. The sequence goes on from OZ024854.1 coordinate 49,325,856, forward strand.
GCTTACAAGAAAAACTATGTCGAAGACATGAAGCTCATGTTGCATAGACAGCGCCATTTTCAAAGAAAGGACAAAATCACGCATTTCTATACGCTAACCAGGTGGCCGGCATTGTTCCGGGAACGGAAGTAATCTTGGGGCGACAGAGAACCGCCATTAGCTTCCGCACCACTGAGCTTCCGCAGGCTACGGCGAAATGTTACGTCGGAAGACGGGGGAAGGTTGTCTGTTGACAATGTTTCGCCGCCGCGGCTCATAACTCTCTAGTCGATTGCTCGATCCATATGCACTGACACAGACGTCAGATGATGTGCGAATGCTGTCGAGAAATGTTCAGCCGTCTCTTGGCGTAACTTCTGGGGGTGCACAAACTATATATTTGCCCCAACGAAATCTAGGGGACAGTTAACCGGTCGCCGAAATCAGCTTTCCATCATGTAAGTTGATTTTTTATTGTGGACATTTATAGCCCCGATCCCTTAGCCAGTACAGGAGTTATATATATATTATATATTATATATTATATCATATATATGTTATATATATATATATATATATATATATATATATATATATATATATATATATAAAGCCAACAACCAAACTCTCGCCTTGTATCTTTAGTATATAGTTATAATATAAAATACAAATGTATTTCGCCAGCATTTGATAAAACAATGCATATATATATATATATATATATATATATATATATATATATATATATATATACACACACACATCGTTCTATTACACATTCCTTCAACGGTATGTCGAAATGCAGTGCTTTATCAAATGCTGGCGAAATACATTTGTATTTTATATAATAACTATATACCAGACATACAAAGCGAGAGTTTGGTTGTTGGCCTAGTAAATACGTATGTATTTTGTATGAATTGGCTAACATTTGCTTAACGTGGTTTATTGCAATACAGTGAGTTACCGTCGCGCTGTTTTCTTTGCCATCACGGGTGTGTTTTGATGAGAGTATGCACGCGTGTGCGTTCATTCATCAGTGCATGTTATTGGCTGCGTGGGAACCTAGGTATACGTAACACTACCCACCGATGATTAAAACAAAATGTTGATATGCGCGGGAAGTCTGCCTCTATTTTGCCACGTATTTACAACACTTCCTCTTACCAATTATTCTTACATGACAGAAACCGCGATGTTTTCATACCGATGCCGACGTGAGCAGATTTGGAGTTAATTTAGACCCAGTGACAACGCTTAACAACGTATTTACGGAATGTTTTCAATTACCTGGCCGGTGCCTATCTGCCACCATCCACCGCCTACCATCGTCTCATAAACGCGGTCTCTGCGCACGTGATGCCAAGGACGACGTCACGGTGGTCACAAGCAGGTCAATAGATCATGCTGACAGATACGCAGTCGTAATCCTTAAATTAGTAATGGTCGCGCAGTGCTCAGCCGCTCTGACGATAATCTCCGTTTTGTAGCTTGTCGCTAATGAGTTCCGGTTAAGTGATACGGTGTGCCACTTAATCCATACAAAAAAATTAATTCGTTGCAGGCGAGAGAGCATTTACTCTCCTGTCGATGAGCAGGTATAAATCAATTCAGTTGTTTTGGTGCAGCAAACGACTCACGTGTCGTTTACAGCTAGGTAGGACGACGTCACGACAGCTGGGATTTGCCAAACCGCGCGTCCTGCGACATCTATTGAACGTGCATTGCGCGCACGTAACAGATTACTGTGACGTATTTGACATAGACTGGGTATCGCTTGCGATGGCGTCACGTCCGAATACATTCTTCTTCTTGGTTTTTATCAGTGTAATGAACCCACCGTTGGATACGAGCAGATTACGAGTCAATAAATGCTGTGTCATTGTTTATAGTCGTATACCGTGACAAAGCACATGAACGTGGGTTTTGAAACGGTTACTATGGAGATAAATAAATAAATATTCAAATAAATTAAATGAAACAATAACAAGCTGTTGCTTTAAGATGGTGGTTTACCGCCCAGAAGGACTCTAAAACGTACATCCATTTATTTTATAACAATGTTTATGTAAAGTGTATTTTAATGTATATGTTTTAAATTTATGACATAGATTTCCAGTGATGATTTTAATTTTTAATAAGACAGGCTAACTTTGTACATTAATATGATATTTAATGGAATTGTTGATTTTAGTATGAATGTACATGTGCAAACTGTAAAGTTCCCATATAATAAAGCTTATATATATATATATATATATATATATATATATATATATATATATATATATATATATATATATATATATATATATCTTATCTATTACAAGTAACTTTATAACCATAGCTACATAGCCAATGATCAAGTATATAAACAGTCCATATACTCTTTAACATAAAGTGTCAAATTACCAATCATCACAGGTATCGTCACGTGACGTTTCAAATGACCAATAATAATGCAGTTTGTGGCAACACTTCATACGTAAATACTGAAGAAACCATAGTCGAATTAGAAGTGCTATTCCACGGCGTGTGTTCCCTTGAAAGGCCTCTGTACCAATTTAGGGGAGGCAGCCTATAGCCAATTACACTAGCAAACTGCTGTCAACAGAACTTGACATCAGCGTCTCCACGCAGCACGGTTTTCAAGATAAATATCGTTCAGGAGTAAACAACTTTATATCATCTGACCTATATAAAAATGTCACTGTTGACGCAAGTTATATGTGAAATACTCTTAAATCACAAAGCTCCGTAGAATGTACGTTTTAGAGTCCATCCATTGGTCATAAGAATAATTTTCACCTGCAGACAACGTATTTGCGTTTGCACACGAGAAGCAAAAAATGACCGGAACTGAACTGGTCCAGTGACCCTCGAGTGGAACCGTGCGTTACTTAATGTAATGTGAGTATCGCAATGATGCTATCAAACACATGTCGTAACAGTGTTGACTCTACAAATAGCATGTATGTGTCCTAGCAGAGGTGTGTAGATGATGGGGCGCCAGTAGAAAAGTAGGCCCAAGCATCTGCCTGCCACAGGTCGACGCACATGGTACGATGGTGTCAGAAATCAATTAATTAGTCAGGCGTAGCGTGCGTGCTGATAATACGATCCATTTCAGCGTGGCTGCCGCGATAAATAGTGACCATAAAATTCATCTTGCACATTATTTCTGTTGACAGTACGGCCAGATACACATGTGTGCACGGAGCCTCGTTCTGGAGAAGTTCGGAGTAGAAGCCTGGAACAAAATATTGTGAGTAGAATATTGCATCAATGCTTGTGTCGTATGGTGTTAGAGTACATCGTGTGCTAAAACATTTCAGAAATGCCATCAATCAGCAACTTTCAACTGTCTTGACAACGACACTGGCCCTACTTTCACACCACACCATAATAACTTGACGTCCTCAATGCGACAGTTTTCCATAATTAAAACCCATGATCTGACATATAATGTTCTTCAAATTTAGGTATAGTCAACCTTAAAATGGAATATATTTTCATAACTAATAATTTACACTGTACACTCATTCCGTTAGTAATTTTCGGCACTTTCAAAGGCGTCATTTATGACTTTGTGACCAGATTAACCGAGTGTTGTATATTTTCCTTCCACGTGCGTGTATTACGAATAAATTACGACCAGTGTGTTTCTCGCGCCAGTGACCAATTCTTCGTGGCGCAGAAGCGACATATTTATGGTAATTATACTAACATTGATTCGACTTCGCGGCAATGTCTTATGCCCGTTAATCGTAGTATCGGATACTACGGGAACTAATCTAGCTACTTCAACTCCAGAGTGGGTCGTGAAATTACTGCCACGGCTTAGGTCATAACTTCGGCATAATGGGCTTTCGCTTCCAAATGAATAATAGGCAAGAATTCCAGCCACTGAAATGTGTTTTTCCGACGCACATTTTGCGTATTTCAAGTCAACACTTAATCAAATAATATTATATTTATTTATCAAATATAACAAATTAATCTATTAATTGTCAAACCAAGAACAGCAATAATCACAATTGCACTATCGTGAACTTAAACGTGTACCTGTTACTATTAAGTTCCACTGTCGGCAAATAACAATTTCCATATAAATCGAACGTATTCCACAGAATTCTCTATTCCCTAGGGAGTAGCTAACAATTCAGTGTGTCAAATGAAAACGTATATCAGTATAAATGATTAGCTTTGTGTTTGTTAATAATGATGTCCTTATGTGAGAAACCGGAGATTGATAATTAATCTTTGCCTCTGAGGTGAATACACGGGAACCTGGCTTCATAATAATAATGGTGATAATGATGATAATAATGATAATAATGATGATAATGATGATAATGATGATAATGATGATAATGATGATAATGATGATAATGATGATAATGATGATAATGATGATAATGATGATAATGATGATAATGATGATAATAATGATAATAATGACGATAATGATAATAATGATATAAAAGTTACAATTTTGAGCGATATGTAGTTTACAGTTAATCATTGTACTGACAATGTAAAATCAGTATAAGACAATTAAAATGTATTAATGACTAAAATAAATAAGTTAATAAATTTATAATAAAAAATAAGTAAAAACGTTATGTAAAATAATTCAAGGTAATGTATGTTGGCCTGTAAGTAAATCATCGTATTCATTGCGACATCGACTGCGTCGATGGCGGCTCTCTCTTGTTACAGCATGACTTATCCAAATTGGAGGTCATGTCGTGTTCGTGCATTCTGACCTGTTAACCCACATACCACACGACTCTCCGACCTGGCACAATGCGATTGATTATTGCCGATCACGTTTCTACCCTCGTTTGTACAAAACTGGGAAGCACACATGCATATGACTAGACTAAACACAACTTGTTCGCCGCGGGAATTTCTGTGTCCCACGTTAAATTGAACATGGCACAACTGTTTGCTGCGGATAATTGATTTTCGTGCAGCCAGCGTACTACAAATTGGTCAGTGTTGACCAAAGTACAATTGCTCAATTAAATCACGACGTCGGGTGTATGCACGAATCAGCCTAATTTTTGGATGACCTCGACCAAATCAAAGAAGAGCTTGAAACGGGTCAATGGCACTTCCCGTCGCCAAGGCACTGATGGGAGAGTTGTATCTGACTCCGTAGGCAATAACTAGGCATGTAGGTTAGTTAGCACAATTCTGAAGTGGACCCAGTTTAATTAACATCACGGGCAATAGGGCACGCAAGTTTCGTCTACCGCCATATCGTTGTTATGCTATTTTGCCATTTTTATTCATGATCCGATCCCCAATGGCTCGAATAAGTTATGTATTCTTTCGCATACGGGTGTGACTACCACGTCTTCTAAAGCGTGGGAAACTAGAGTGGTGTGGTGTGGTGTGGTGTGGTGTGGCGTGGTGTGGCGTGGTGTGGCGTGGCGTGGCGTGGCGTGGCGTGGCGTGGCGTGGCGTGGCGTGGCGTGGCGTGGCGTGGCGTGGCGTGGCGTGGCGTGGCGTGGCGTGGCGTGGCGTGGCGTGGCGTGGCGTGGCGTGGCGTGGCGTGGCGTGGCGTGGCGTGGCGTGGCGTGGCGTGGCGTGGCGTGGCGTGGCGTGGCGTGGCGTGGCGTGGCGTGGCGTGGCGTGGCGTGGCGTGGCGTGGCGTGGCGTGGCGTGGCGTGGCGTGGCGTGGCGTGGCGTGGCGTGGCGTGGCGTGGCGTGGCGTGGCGTGGCGTGGCGTGGCGTGGCGTGGCGTGGCGTGGCGTGGCGTGGCGTGGCGTGGCGTGGCGTGGCGTGGCGTGGCGTGGCGTGGCGTGGCGTGGCGTGGCGTGGCGTGGCGTGGCGTGGCGTGGCGTGGCGTGGCGTGGCGTGGCGTGGCGTGGCGTGGCGTGGCGTGGCGTGGCGTGGCGTGGCGTGGCGTGGCGTGGCGTGGCGTGGCGTGGCGTGGCGTGGCGTGGCGTGGCGTGGCGTGGCGTGGCGTGGCGTGGCGTGGCGTGGCGTGGCGTGGCGTGGCGTGGCGTGGCGTGGCGTGGCGTGGCGTGGCGTGGCGTGGCGTGGCGTGGCGTGGCGTGGCGTGGCGTGGCGTGGCGTGGCGTGGCGTGGCGTGGCGTGGCGTGGCGTGGCGTGGCGTGGCGTGGCGTGGCGTGGCGTGGCGTGGCGTGGCGTGGCGTGGCGTGGCGTGGCGTGGCGTGGCGTGGCGTGGCGTGGCGTGGCGTGGCGTGGCGTGGCGTGGTGTGGTGTGTGTGGGGGGTGCGTGCGTGCTTGCGTGCGTGCGTGCGTGCGTGCGTGCGTGCGTGCGTGCGTGCGTGCGTGCGTGCGTGCGTGCGTGCGTGCGTGCGTGCGTGCGTGCGTGCGTGCGTGCGTGCGTGCGTGCGTGCGTGCGTGCGTGCGTGCGTGCGTGCGTGCGTGCGTGCGTGCGTGCGTGTGTGTGAGACAAAGCAGCCAAAATTAATTGCTATGACAGCTTTCCAAATGCGATAATCTTGTTTGTTAACGACAGTGACACCAGATCGCAGTTCGATCGTGATTGTCATAAATTACCAGCTGGCGGTAAATTCTTGCGACTGAGCATTGCAGTAATATTATATAACCGGTGGCGCATATTGATTAAGCAACGTGTTTATGTAGAATTTATTTCTTACCTTAATCTTCGTGCTAACATGCCAACAAGGCAGAAACAAGACGTAATCATCTTTCGACAGTAATAAATAAAAAAGGTTAGTGCGTTATTGATAATCAAGACATTCCTTCTGTCAGAATGGTTTACTTTACATAAGAGTGATATATTATAACATAATAACTGACTCCATTTACGCTCCATTCGGTACACCGAGCCTAAACATGTTTCCCGAAACTAAGTTTGGTCCTGTCTTTCCTCGCAACGACATCTGAAATCATTGTTCCCCCGATATGTGTTGCTATGCGAGTACATTTTCTTCCTCTTAATAAATTCCTTTGACTTACACTGTATATATGCCTTACAATAATGTACGTGTCATTTGTTAATTTTGCTTGTTGCACATTTGCTATCATCTTTGCTTCAGTATCGGTCATCTGGACATGTTTGTATGGGTTTTAATTGTGTGTATTTTTAGTTTTGAAAACATGCTTTGATACGCTGGTGAATGTTTCTGTTCCATCCAACTGTGCGACGTTTACTTGGGCAATACATATGTAGACGAAGTGTTGATAGATTGTGTAAATGTTTTACAGAGAGAAGTCAGGCGCTGACGACGCCGAACACTTCATGACGTTCCATTGTTACAAGGACAGTCTCACCATCTCTCTCATCGTCACAATATCAGAGGTACTCGGTGAGTGCGCATGTCTTGTCACGTGGTCGAAGCAGCCAATCCGGTTTGCTGTATTGGGCATTTCGCAGTGATGTTCATCGACAAATAATGTTGTTTTGTTAATGCGCCGTGAGTTAAAACTACGATGTTAACTGTTTAAGACGGTGTTGTGTACAACATGAATACTATTTACTTATTTGAACATACATATTACTACCGTTACGTTACTTTTCGTTTGCTATGTTATTCGATAAATAGACTATCGTGATTGCAAAATCACTGTTTCCCAGTCCAACCAGTGGAATTTAAAATATATTTTGACACGCGGCTGCAACATTTCGTCGTCGTTTATCTTAAAATTCATGTTTTGTTAAAATTAATTAGGAGAGTTGAGTTTATGTGGTGTATGTGGAATGACAATTCACTTAAGATAGTGTTAAACAATGGACACTCTTAGAATGCAAATGAATTGCTAGGTGTAGCCTTAATAATTTATATTAGTAATACACCCTGACAATAAGCCGAAGTCATGCCCATAGTTGGGTGGTCTGTAGTGGTTAATGATAAGCTTATTTCAAGGCATCGCAGCTTACTAGTTCTTTATAAAATAAAAATTTCCACTTTGACATACTAAACACTTCGAGCAATGTCTTATATCCACATATACTGATTGCAGCTACAGTTAGAATTAATTTGACAAATCCCGCGGACATCCTAATTTCCGGACGGCTTTTTTCTCTCACCTAAGCATAGCATATTGCACGATAACCTCGCGTATGGACGCTGTGTAAACGGTGCATTTAATCTCAATATTGCTCTATTGAAACATAAAATCAATGAGAGCTGATCATCCGAGTAACTATTCTGCTGTCGTTAAAATCGCTATGCTATTTATATGGTAGGGGATCAACAATCGATAGAAAATCTGACAAAACGCATTATTTATATAAGATTTCGGTGCAGAAACGTGACACATGGCACAAACACGTACGTGCGAGACTTTGCTCAATGGCTATGGACATCGACTTTCATCTGAGATACATTAACAAATCAATGGGCTAACATACACGTGTTTATGTTGTGGACGTTACCACCGTAACTCGTTTGGATTGCAATGTTATCGTGAATTCATTTGCCGCTTGAGAAGACATTTCCGAGAAATCGTGTCGTCGCTGTGTGATACATTTACACGTTTTGGAGTGGAGTGGAAACGTCATTATGGCCACCAAAGTGACACTATCAAATGGGATCATTTGTGGTAGAAAGTGCATAAACGTCCGTTCGTGCGCGCCAACATAGACTCAGTCGTTTATAATAATTGTACACAAACACTTTCATATTCAATCACGCTTACATTAGTACCATTCCATTCCATGTGTATTTGATTACTTCGCTCTCGCTCTTTTATTGTGTTCTCCCATAATTTTTTATTATCCGTATTTCTCTACACATTATCCCTACAATTTAATATTCAGCCATTCAATGTAAGCCGAACCATTGATTTCTAACGACTCCAGAGTATTTATGTTTGTTCTTGGGTACGAATTAAAAACCGCAGCCACCTGCATCAACAAAATATTAACCAGTTGCATCACTATATTATATCATTACGACCAATGGTAATTTTGGAACTATCAAGGTCCGTAAATTCACGCACAAGAGTTACTTGCAACAAGATTCGAAATTTGGCATAGCGTTCACACTAGGTAAAATATGTACTGGGTGCTTGTAGCTATACAGGCCATCTTTGTGATCATTATACAAACTATCACTAATACGTGTAGTATTGACCAATGGATTGGTTGACTGATCCAATTCGTTCATCATCATCGTTGTACAGCCATAGTTTCCCGTGGTTGGGCGAAGGCCTCAGCATGCTGCTTCCACATCTGCCTATCTTGCACTATCCTCTGCCAGATTGTACCCTTCCAGTAGTCGTCTCTCCAACGTATCGCCGGTCTTCCTCTGGGGCTTTTCTTTGCGTAGGGTTTCCATGTGGTGATACGCAGTTGAGTTCGTTAGCATAATAATATCATTGGTAAATTTATAATTTACAGTCAGGTATCTTATTAATTACATTGATGGCATTGAAACATGGCGAACAAATATCAAATATTTGTACATGTTCTGGTAACTTTTGTGTGATGTACTTCATTGTACTTTACTCTCATTAACTGGAGTGCGGAATTGTCCGCTGAACGAGATGGTCTGGAGAGCAATCGATCAAAAGCGCCACCTCTCACCTCGTTAACCAACCGACTGCGATATTCAGCGGCTATTGAGACGGGATAACTCTATTGAAGTGAGTGCACGGCTCGGTACCAGTTCGACACTGGCCAACCGAATAATGCGACGCGTCTGGGTAGAAATCGTTTGTCTCGTGGATCTAGGATTAGAAGTGTTTCATTTCAGAGCAATGGTGTTCTAATACGCCTGCCTGCACTGATAGCTGGAGGTGATGGTCACATTACAAAGAGTTCTTATTCCACTTGCCCTAATTCTACACATAGGCAGGCAATTTGTGGATAGAGCGTTGACGATGTGTATGATATTACACCCCTGTCGAGTTTATACTGCAGGATGAAACCGAATAATTAGATAATCACGATTTGACACAGAACAGAACGACCACATGATACAGGGCAGACCTACTAGTTAGTTCAAAACAGACCAACTAATTAGTACAGAACAGACCAATCAGCTAGAACAAAACAGACCAACCGGTTGCTACAGAACAGACCAATCGGTTGCTATAGAACATATCAACCGGTTGCTACAGAACAGACCAATCGGTTGCTGTAGAACATAACAACCGGTTGGTAAAGAACAGACCAACCTGTTGCTACAGAACAGACCAGCCGGTTGCTACAGAACAGACCAACCGGTTGCTACAGAACAGACCAACCGGTTGCTACAGAAGAGACCAACCGTTTGCTTCAGAACAGACCAACCGTTTGCTTCAGAACAGACCAACCGTTTGCTACATAATAGACCAACCGGTTGCTACAGAACAGACCAACCGGTTGCTACAGAACAGACCAACCGGTTGCTACAGAACAGACCAACCGTCTGCTTCAGAACAGACCAACCGTTTGCTTCAGAACAGACCAACCGGTTGCTACAGAATAGACCAACCGTTTGCTATAGAACAGAACTAGCTGGGATTATGTTCAACGATCTTCAGAGGACTCTAAACAAAGATACAATAGATAAGTTCCAACGATAATAATAGACACAATAGATAAGATCCAACGACGATAATAAGTTGGATTCCAAAAGGAAGAACATAGGCTCTAAACAGAACACGTCTCCGTCACAGAAACGTCATTGCATAGTGCACAGAGTGGCAGAGACTGCGTCAGCCGCGAAGTCTTTGAAACAGTCCCGATGACATCAACACAGTAGCTTGTGAAGCTCACACAAAGACATCGCAAAATTATCTTACGAGAACCATCAGACAGTCAGATATCGCGTTCAAGGGCAATGCATGGGTCAGAAAAGTGATCACAGTCTTAATCAACCTTGTCATGTCTTGTCATGTATTATTAGGGGGAGAGTAAAAGAACCGATAATTACAAAGAGAAAATATTGTTCTCCTTTCATGACGTGGGTTGATTATGCTGATAGTATATAGCCCTCCTGTCCATATACGGCACGATATGGAAGCACAAGACAAACAGATTAATGAACACCAAACAGTATACGGGTTTCGAGTGGAACAGTTATAAATCCAAGGTGACGTGGCTGAACTAAATACACACTGTATCAATGAATACTGATCTTGAAATCATTACGCATCGGTGGACGAGCGACCGCGCTCGTCAAGAATCGCATGAACAAGATCATATGTGCCTTCTTCGTACTGACAACCGATTTCCAACATAGAAATGCTGAACCGCAATTCCGAAAATTGGCCTAGTGAACTGTAAAGAACCAGCGGGAATAGTTAGGTCAATCCTTTGTTAGAGAAGATGACCATTCTATATATTACCATGCCCAAATCTAACTAATACCAATTTACTGTACCGTATCAGGCCTCGGTATCGATCAGCGCAATTACGGCGTAGTCGTGTGAAAGACACGTAACAAGCGAAATCTTAATCGTCCTCAGATTTCCGATTGGTGCTTGTGTGTAGCACATTATAGTACAATAAGTTCATTAACTGGAGTGATGGAAAAGTTGGTTGAGCGACACAGTCTTGAGGTCCATTGATTTACAGCGTCAGCTTTCCCTACTTCACCACGCCGCGATGATATTACGCGGATAGTTGGAGAGGAGAATTCGATTGGAGAGAAACAATGGTATGCCCCCAGTTCGACACTGGACACGCGGATAGTGCGACGTATCGCGGTAGAATTCTTCTGTCGTGTGTATATAGGATTATGTTTCCTTTCAGGTGACCTGTGTACAATGACAGCGGAATATGGTATTCATTCAGGCTAAGTGTTTGCGTCTTCCACTTGCCACGATGCTGTGCAGTTCGAGATAACCAGCAATGGAGGTTTATGTCGCTTACTGTTAATAGTAAGACCATTACAAGTTGATACAGAACTGGATTGACATGACATATCGAGTAATTGGTTTGGAACAACTCGAGCCAGAACATGATATGTTGATCAGTTGGTATCGTATCGAAATTGTTAAACAGTTCGTATTAAACACGTTGAACAATTGATAAGGACGATGCCTACCGGAGGGTTTTAAACATTAGGCCTACATGTTGACCAGCTTATACAAAAACACATGCGCAAGTGTATCGCTACATTGTGATCATTGTCAATGCTGCTTTACTAAATATAGCGAATATAGCTGAGGGGGGAATCTGATGCGCAATGAATTCCGTGAAATGTAGACCATTCGCAAACAATGCCATTTAGACTCTGACGATGTCATCCTTCTATTGTGCCATGCTAAGCATTGATTAGAATAATATTGTATGCAGCCAATATCGATCAAGGCAATTCTAGATATTGACTGCATCTGAATTGTCCCGGGCGTCGGGGGCAGTGGGACAAGTGTCCGGCCCCGGGCACGCGCCATGCACTCGGTGGCTGACGGAGATCGTTGCATCCGCGGCTGATGCAAATATCACGTAACCCGGCTACACGAGGACACCGCGGCGATAGGAGCCTTATCGGGTGCGGCGTGGCAGATAACGAATTTGTGTAATTGTGCACACGTGCGTGACACGTTAAGCGCCGCCAGAGCAATTGGTTCAGATAAACCAAGAAGAAGTTCGCACGGGCGAAGGTGTACGTGTTAATACTAGCTGAAATAAGCGACGTGTATTATCATCACTAAAAGATGCTCCCGTCGCGAGAAGATACGGAAGTTGATATCCACTAGGCATGTTATGTACGTTGCAACAGTCGCTTATGTATTCTCCAGAAATGAAACGAAAAAAATACGGAACCTTGACCTAACAGGTGCTGAGTGCTGACACGCGAAGCGACATAACCGTTCCGACTTACGTAACATCTAAATCCTGCATTGATATATATATATATATATATATATATATATATATATATATATATATATATATATATATATATATATATATTTGGCAATTTACGTGCGTGCATGTGGGCATCTGTTTGTTCGTACGTCACGTACGTAGTACGTGGTTTTACCTCAAATATTAACACACACCAAACGCCATGCATTGATAATGCAATATACAAATATGCAGACACGCATTCCAAATGCAGCAGCTGTCCCACAGAAACGCGTCGGCTTTGTTGTTTTTTATTTTTCGACACGAGGAGGCAGTCGCTTATCTGCTTTTCGACACCGTCGGTCGGTAGGTGCCGAGGCAAACAGGAGTACTTCTGCAGCCGGTGCATGTAGTGGAAAACGGTGGATAACAATATCCTCACATCGCATGGGTGTGAAAATGTTGAACATTAAAGCAATCCGGGGGTTTGCTCTTTATCGTAACAATTTGTTTCTGTGATATTATATAACGGTCGTTTCTTTAAAATGTTTTAACACAAATAAGTGACAATAAACAGTATGTTCCCCCACAGCACATACAGCCTCCCACGCCAAGCAGCAACGCAAGACAACTGATCATTGAAATAGGTCAATTTAATGGCATTGCTTTATTCAATTAGATAAATCATGTGATTGATCACATATATGTTTTTATACAATACATACATCAAAACGTCTACATGGCAAGCATGCCGAATATACATTAATTTGTACGTTTATTTACATAGAAAAACGCCGTTTGGACAAGTAATTAATCAGGACTGTAACGTGACCGGAGGTGTCAAATCACAGTTTTAGTTGTCAACGTAGAGTACACGATGTTTTTGATGTAACTTTTCCATGCATTTGACAACCGAGAACATGATTGGTTTCTGATTGCATACATTGGCGCCCAGTCAGTGATACAGCGTTGAGCACGCCGTGTTATCAACTCATCTCACCACTCAACGACACAAACAAACTGCCGAGCTCGCGCGATCGATCTTTTCTTTGATAATTATAGGAGAAAGCCAATTAAATACACCTAGACTGTGTTTTCACCATCGACTAATGATGTTTACAAAATGTTATGCTTATGCGATATGTAATAAAGTGGAACTAAATGTACTGTGACTACAAACATCTCAGCTACGAATGGAAGGAAGAATTCAAAGTATCCTTGGAACGTGATCACGGTCTGCAGGTGACATAACGAAACGTTCCAAAATAATTTTTAATTATGGCTGCCCGTTCTAACATTGGAACCTAAACAACATTTTCTACTTGTGTGCCGCGCTCGGCTAAGGTCATAAGCTCCCAATGGACAAGTCACTGGCTTCTCCGTAATGTCACATGGAGCGTGCTGGATTATACGGCAATCTTGTCAAATCTTAATTAATGCTGCAATTACCACAGCCCATACATCAACTCTGGTTGACAGCATCAGCAACATGTCAACGGAAACATTTATCTACTGTCACCAGTGAGCACTTTCTAGGTTGATTAGTTCCGGTTGTAGGACAAGGAGAAAAAAATATGATGTTTTGAAGTTTTGTTGGGGTTACAAATTACATTACTGTAATAATATGAATTATATTACTTTCAAAAGATGTTTTTCAAAGTTGTTACCTAGTTTGTTATTACACAAATTGTGGTAGTGTTGGTGTAAGTGAATGATGGGTATGGAACTTCTATGTTACCTAATTTCTATGTGCAATTGTTTATTAGTTTTATTGTTTATTAATTTATTTTGAGTGCCCTATTCTTTGTATTGTCCACGTGGAAATAAGCTCCATTCATTCCTTCATTCCTTCATTCCTTCATTCCTTCATTCCTTCATTCCTTCATTCCTTCATTCCTTCATTCCTTCCTTCATTCATTCATTCATTCATTCATTCATTCATTCAGTCAGTCAGTCAGTCAGTCAGTCAGTCAGTCAGTCAGTCAGTCATTCAATCATTCATATAAGTGGATTGTATCAAATAGCAGATATATTGCTTTAGTTGTTTGTGTTGTATCAAGGAACATACAATAATATTCAATTATTTAGTGGTATGTATAATGTATGCAGCAACGTATATAACTTGAGTCGTTTGTATTCGTCTATATATCACTTCTATCATTGAACAATGTACGTTCCAGCTGCCCTATGTGTATGAAGTGATTATTAGAAAATTAGAAATGTTATAATACTGGCTTACGTAGCTCATTCCACAAAGGATACAGTGGTATATATCAGGTTGCATTCAAGAGGTCGATTTGTGTATATGATCTGAGATATTTGTTTAAAAGATCAAACGCTGTAATATTACCATTAATTGTGTTGTACAAGTTGCTTACCAAATTCGTAGCAGCATCTTCTTACTCTCACAATTGTGGAACCACTTAGGTGTGGCAATATCCACCATTATAGAAATGTAGACGTGTATAAAGTTAGTCATCATTAAGTATTTCGCATGCGTGTGAAGTCCTACTGCTATATTGGCTGCCATATAAATGTCGACTTTTATGCAGCGGTGCGAACATATGGGCTTCTGCGTGTCAGCAAGAATGAGTCCTTAATAGCAGACAGCGAAAGTAATAGACGCACAGCGCCTTTTGACGCCAAATGCCCGTCCAGTAAATCACATGAATGACAACTAAGCTAATTAAACGCACACATTATTTGCACATGATAGCTGTAATTCCTGATTATAAAAACATGTTGTCGTTGTTTATTGACAGTCAGTAAAAATGGTTGAATGCGTTCGGAATGCATACAGGAAATAGGCAGTTAGTTCAATTAAGTGAGATATTCAACCATTGGCGGAAGTTCAGTTCAATGATTATCGAAGTCTGTTATGCGGGCGGAAGTTGCCATTGTGTAGGTGTTTGGCGATGAGATAAGGTAGCTCAATCAATCAATCAATGCCATATTTCTAAATTAAAATTAATTACAAACAGTATAAAATACATAACAAAAAGTAAAAAAATCTAAATATAGCGTGAACATCGAAATTCAACACAGGCTAAATGTATATAGACGTCACATGTAAGGTGTAATTCCTTTTTCTCCGTTAAGCCATTTAAGAATATATATATATATATATATATATATATATATATATATATATATATATATATATATATATATATATATGCATATATATATATATATATATATATGCATATATATGCATATATATATATATATATATATATATATATATATATATATATATATATATAAATATATATGCATATATATATATATATATATATATATATATATATATATATATATATAATAATAATATATATATATTGCAATTTACATGCGGGCATCTGTTTGTTCGTGCACCACGAACGTGGTTTTACCTCATATAGTAAACTCCTATACACGTGTGTCCGGTCTTTCTTGTTCAGGGGTTCCGTTGCCAACCGTGCTGGAGATCTTCGGCGAGTACTTCTTCACGTACTGCCTGCAGACTGGCTACGACAAGATGCTCATGACGCTGGGAGACAACATCGAGACGTTCATTCAGAACCTCGACTCGCTACACGCCCTCCTCTCCGTCACCTACGTCAGCATGGACGCGCCGAGCTTCCGGTTGACGTCAATTCTTTGTTAACACAATGTTATATGCTTATTATTTTATTGCAAAACAATATATCTTTTTTTCTGCTTAAATCTATTGATTTCTACACTAATTTATACATATTGGAATATATATATATATATATATATATATATATATATATATATATATATATATATATATATATATATATATATATATATATATATATATATATATGGAGAGAGAGAGAGAGATTTATTTTGCCTAATAAAACATCCTATATAAAACTGCAAAATAGTCCTATTGCAAATTATGTCCATAATTCCATACACTATACTCTGCAGAAGTGCATAGGATTCTGTATGTGTAAACCATTACAAAATACTGCAGATTCTATTGGAATTTGTTCGTCCTTTTCAATACTCTAATTTCGAACGTGTGGTTTAGTTTCGTATGAACAGTTTGCTTCAAGCATATTAAAATATGGGTATTCCTGTTGAATTTGATAGACACATTTAGAGATAATGTTTGTGATATTTTACATTACGCCCGGTACCGCATAGCCCATGCATTGCATCACAAATATACAAGATGGCTGTTCCATTTGGCGTGCTTTTTTGTCAACGACTTCGGCTAACCGCATTCATGAATTTCATGTCCAATCTTTCATTGGATGTGTCTTCGTATTTATTTGTCAATTTCTAATAAAAAAAATACAGTTTAAGACAACTACGAACATACTATTTTGTGGCAGCTAAATAGAACAATAGGCGGCGAACATTTAGGAGGCATACTATTAAAATTGTTGCGTTCAGAAGAGTCATTCGACGCCATCTTGTGTCGTAGGTGCGAGCCGGACCCGGATGTGAGTGGAGCGATCCGCCTGCATTACTATAGTTCTCGGGCCGGACTATATCCAATCGTAGTCGGTGAGTTACAGCTGACTGTTATAATATTCACAACTCCTCGCTCTTTGAAGAATGCTCATTTCTACAATCTGAACACCGTCCGCTGTTCGTGGATAATTTTTCAAAAAAGACAAGAAATTTGTGACGATTTTTTAGACGTTTGAGCAAGAAAACGAACATGTAAACATAAGTCATTACTGTTTCATCACATGCAAATAAGAACATTACGGTGTTGAAACGCATTTCGATTAAACAGTATTTTGGATTATATGATTTCCCACTTCAACTGTCCCGTTATTGTCACAATCAAACGTCTAATGTCACATATAAATAACAAAATTATATAACTATCAACACTCGTTGCATGCGGACAACGTTTCCCTGCTGTCAGTTTACACCTCAACTAAGACTCGGTGCCGCTTATGAGGTTTCTGTGTTACTACTGTCTAGTCGTTTTCTCCACCAGCCTTTTCCATTTTGCAGGGGTCCTCAAAGCTGTGGGTCGCCACATTTACGACCTAGACGTCAAAGCGGAAGTCGTCGAGATCAACAAGGCGGAGGCAGCACAAGAGACGTATGAACACGTGACCTTCCGGTTCTTCACGAAGACGCTCAAGCAGGAGGCCGGCGCGAAGTCAACGACCAGCGCCAAGCCTGCGATTTGCGCTGGCGGAGCGACTGACATCAGCCTAACGTACCCGCCCAGCACCATCGTCGGCGCGAAGGACTTCTGCAACATCTTCCCCTTCCACGTCGCCTTCAACAAGAACCTCGAGTTGGTTCAGTGCGGGACGAAAGTACAGGTGCGTCTACTTCCGGTCGGTGTCCTGGCTCGCCGTCAGGTCGCAGTGACGTCACACACTTCATTTGGGTTTTCGTGTAGTAGATGACTGTGACATTTTCAAGTCAGTGAAGGTCATCGCGATGTCAAATACGTCTAACAATTAGATTTTCAGATCCGATATAATGCTATTTTACAGCCAGAGTCTGTAACACAATCGTAGTGATACAATCGTCTAGACGTTTCAGCATGACGTTCGGCACTTAAGCAAACCGTGTCAAATTCATGAAGACATGCAGTAGCCAACTAACATGCAGAACGTTGTG
The DNA here is from genome assembly GCA_964017155.1 of Oasisia sp. SBJ-2009. Lineage (NCBI taxonomy): Eukaryota > Metazoa > Annelida > Polychaeta > Sabellida > Siboglinidae > Oasisia > Oasisia sp. SBJ-2009. The sequence goes on from OZ024854.1 coordinate 49,344,178, forward strand.
TTCTTGTTTTCATTTAACTAGCAGCCATCGCGGTAAAACACTAAACTGTTCCAATACGTAGACAATGCATCCATCTTGTAATATATGTGTATGTAATAATGTAGGTGACCATTTTATGAATGTTGATTCTAACAACTAAGACTGCATTATGTTGTGTCCTTCCTTGGCCACAGACAATGACGAACTTTTCTACACTGAAACATCCCCGTCTGGACGACATCTTCACGCTTCTGTATCCAAAGATGCCTTTGACCTTTGACCATATCCTACGCTTCATCAACTCTGTCTACATCTTTCAGGTATTATTTCAATTTGTTGTTTTCTCATAAACTGCTATTAACGTTGTGGACAATATGATAATATGAATATAAAATATAATATAAAATGATATCGAATACATACAAAATTATACAATATATATATATATATATATATATATATATATATATATATATATATATAATTGTATTATTTGCTCTAATATTCTTTATGACCCGTTACGCTGTATTAAAAGTAAATTACTTAGAAGTTTAACTTGGTATTATTAACTTGTTCTTTGCTATTATACGTAATATTGCAATCCCTCTTTCGAACTTCGAAAACGGTTGCCTTTAGGATAAACTACTCCCTTTTTATCCTCCGATGCAAAATGTATGTCTGGTGGGAACGTAGACGTGTGATTGCTTTTAGCGGACTGTGACAGTCAGTACGCATATGCTGCTTACAGGCGAAGAAGGTGGTGGACGGCAGTGACGAATTGAAGCACAAGGTGGACACCAACAGACTTGTCCTGAAAGGTACAGGCACCAATAACGGACAACTTAATCTCTGGTCACTGGTCCGACCCACCAGATCAACCGCATGCGTCACACTTAATAACACAATTGTTATAGCACATAGTCACCGAGATGATATCAGTGTTTGTCTCGCCGATGTAGATAACCATAGTTTCCCCAAATTAGGTGGTGCGTTTCTAGGGACGTACCATGCAATATATGGTTGTCGACAGAAGATAACGTTCTTCCAACGGATGTGTAGGTTTCTCAGCAGTATTGCCAAGTGGTCGATCCGTGCAGGTAAATTGGATGATATTTAGGTTGCAAGGATTTTGCAGCATTTTGTAACCTTTATACTAGTATTATTATTTCTACACACACACGCACACACGCACACACGCGCACACGCGCACACACGCACACACGCACACACGCACACACGCACACACGCACACACGCACACACGCACACACGCACACACGCACACACGCACACACGCACACACGCACACACGCACACACGCACACACGCACACACGACACACGCATACACGCACACACATACACACACTCAAACACATACGCACTCACATACACACGCATACATATACGCACGCACACATACACACAAACACATACACGCATACATAAACACACATTCACGCTCGCACGCATGCACACACACGCGCGCGCACACAAACACACACGCACGCACGCTGTGTCTAGACAACATTGCTCTGGTGGCACTCTTGTCGGTTTGCATGTCCGTCACATGTTACTGATGTGTTATCCAGGACAGATGGTGTGGCTCGAGGACAACAACTACATGGTGTATATCGCCTCTCTCCGTGTGTCCAGCCTCACAGAGCTACAGGTAAGTCCTTTCTAACGCAGTATCACTGAATGCACATTTGACTTAGTTAATGACGGTAATAATAGGTGGTTACTAGAAGCTCGTAAAACGATGGTTTATGATTTCCGGTAACGCTGGTTGAGATCACGCTGTTGTCAACTGTATCGCAGCATTCTTTCATATAAAGGTACTACGACATAAAATTAGTTTCTTGCCGTGTCTGTAGTTGGTTTATCCGTCACCCAAACCAAATAAATGTTTCTTGAATTTTGGTTGTCCTTTTGCCGTCTGTTTACGTTTGTTAAAGCTAATCTTATGTCGAATGTAGCGTGGTATTAATTATATTTTGTGCACATGCCTGCTCTTCATACTAATCACACGTAACTATGTCTCCTTCGATTTAGTAACATTGGGTTATTCAGAACAACTTTTCTCATGCAAATATTACACACCTTCTAAGTATCACTTTTTTAACAGCAACTGCGTTTTATCTCGTGCACTAGCTGACCTTGGTAGATGTAGGTGACAGTAGCCTTGTAAACAAAGTAACTTAGCATTGAATGTGATGTTGTAGTACATATCTAATCCCTGATTAAAACTATATATAGGCCCTATATATATAATTCATAACGTAATTATATGATTATTGCTTTCAACAGATAATGTGATGTAGACAACATAGTTATCGCTAATGCGAACAACAAGGAGCCGCTATCAACAAGAATAATACTAACCGCAGTACTACTACATTAGTTATTGTCTAACAACAAATATACATAACATTCCATGGGTGTTGTGTTGGAGTAAGGGTGTGCAACTAATGTGATTTAGCAGTTTTATCTTTTGAATGCATTTTTATTGAATGATCTATATGCGTTCATCATCACACACGCACGTACCCACGCACGCATACGCCACACCTACACACCACACATCAAAACACACTCACGCACGCAATCGCTACGCATGCAACCACCCACCCACGCACGCACTCACACTCACACTCACACCTACGTACTTACACACATCCACGTGTTCTTGCTACTCCAGTTGAACGTTAGTGACGTTTACAATAACAACAACATTTGTATGCTTCGTCGGTATTATTGATGCTGCTATATTATTATAAAATTGATATTGATATTGCTATATATTATAAAACAAACCTACTTGTGTCGCAGGAACGTGGTCTCTACCTCTCAGACATCCCCGTGTATGACGTCACTAGGGAGTTGGTTCTGCTAAACCAACAGCGCATTGCAGAGATCGACATAGCGTAAGTGGCAATGTTGAATAAAAAAAACATCTTCAAGAAAGTTGTAATGGATCTATAGAAAACGAAATATATTAAAAACCACGAAGAATACCGTTGGACATATTATGGAGATTCACGATTTATATATAGGCCTATATGCATATAAATCTTATGTACTAATCAAAATAATGATACCCCATTAGTAAAATATACTAGCACAACTACACGCATGTTTAGGAGACAACTTGGAATGAACTGTTTACGCACATGCATGCACCTGGATTAGCTACTACACCTATGTTGGCCAAGGCAGCCGCGAATTTTGCAATATTTCGACGCTTGTGGTTGCCTCTTAACAATTACGTGAACTAGTGTCTAATTCATCATTAATCTTAACCCTACCCCTACGCCTAACCTTAACCGTGGCAAATTCACAATTGACCAATCAGACGTGTTGACATGTTTTCCGATGGCAATTCTGTTAGGGAATCCAAAATGTGCGTGCGGCTCATGGCGACCCCGTTGACGAAACGTACTGGGTGATACGTAGTGTTGACCAGCGCGTCGGTTTGCAGGAAGAAACTCGACCAGACGATGGCAGAACTGAAGCGGACGTCAAGCGCTCTGGAGCGAGAGAAGGCGAAGACGGAGATGCTGCTGAGTCAGATGCTGCCGCCAAAGATAGCGATGCAACTGAGAGACGGCAAGAAAGTACAAGCAGGTGCGTGCACCCGCCCCCACGGAGAACATTCCGTGAATCTAAAAGGGCACAATGGGTATGCCCTTCCTTGTGGATGGGGCTTATGTTCATTAAGCTTGTCTGAATTTAGGGTATCACTACGGCAGATGCTAATGAACAAAACATGATCTTTAAACGTCGAATCTGGTTAATGACAACATATAATTAAAACAGCCTTAACGAAACACCAACTAAATTACAATTACCCTGATTTAGTCTCATTTCAAAATTCAGGTTGTGGTCCATTGTATTATAGATTACTCTACACCGCCGTGTTTACGACATATGGGGATGTTAAATAAATGTCACACTCCGTGAAAGCTTTTATCTATAACAATGCAGCAAAATCCAACATGCTGCCATAAACCAGAATGAATCTACAAGTGCCTCAAATTTATTTATTTCAGTGCCCAATGAAACATGGAGTCATTCCAAGCACATTTATTATTCATCCGTAAATCGAAAAAGTGACATTTAATCATCTCCCTTCGCAGATGTGTTATTACCTGTGGCAATAGTTACAACATCGTCCAGACCTACCACAAACTAAGAACATTGACTTTTATACAAATGTACATGTCTGTTTTGTTCTCGTTTTGTGCAGAGAAGTTCAGGCAGGTGACGATCTTATTCAGTGACATCGTCACATTCACGAACATCGCTGCCGCAGTGCAGCCGACAGACATCGTGAGTATGCTGGACGAGATGTACAGTCGCTTCGACAAACTCACCACCCTGCACGACGTCTACAAGGTAGGTCGCCAGCCAGCGCTCCAAAACGAACATTTAATATATTTTATTTCCTTTTTCCTTTTTCGTTTTGCTCGGAAGCTCCAAAAAGTGAACATAGCCTCATATATCATGCAGCAATTAAAATGACCTTATTGTTAATGTCACGGCGTTATATTTAAATCACACCTTTATTACGTCCAGGTTGAAACGATCGGAGACGCCTATATGGTGGTCGGCGGTGTACCGGAAATAAACGACACGCATGCGTCATCGGTTGCCAACATGGCGATAGATATGATGTTCAAAGCTAGAGAGGTTTTGTCTCCTGCCACTGGAGAACCACTTAAGGCAAGTGTTTGTCTTGTTTATAGTTCTACAATACATGTCAGCCGTTGTATTAAGAAACCGCTCGTTTAACACGTATATAAAGTTGACGACACGGAGGGGTTATAATTTTATCATCGTTGATATTTACAACAACACATACCATTGTACATGAACGAAGAAGAAACTGGGCACGCTTCTCCGCCTATCAAAGCTTGTGACATGTTACTTACAACGTATACGATCCAGAGTGACTCGCGCTTCATTTTCGGTGTTCGTATAGGTGCGTTATTCATCCGTGTGCTTCTTGTAGCTCTGTCATTGTTTCGTAATGTTCCTTACAGTGAATTTGATTGCACGGATATGTCCCGCAGATTCGCATTGGCATACACACGGGGTCTGTGGTGGCGGGAGTCGTGGGCCAGAAGATGCCGCGGTACTGTCTCTTCGGAGACACCGTCAACACGGCGAGCCGCATGGAGAGCAACGGAATTCCAGCTTGCATTCACTGCAGCGAAACGACTTACAGGTGATTAAGCCGGAGCTTCTGCGCAGAGAAAATAGATTAATGTCGCTCCCCTCGTCGTGTCAGTCTTACGGGTGGATCTCCATTTACCACGTCCGTCGGCGGCTGCATGTGCGTGCGTGCGTGTGTGCGTGTGTGCGTGTGTGTATGTGTGTGCTGGCGTGTGTGCGTGCGTGCGTGCGTGCGTGTGTGTGTGTGTGTGTGTGTGTGTGTGTGTGTGTGTGTGTGTGTGCGCGCGCGCGCGAGTTTGTGCATATACAGCTCAGCAATTACTTGTAAGCATTAAAGTGGTGAATTTCAACGTTTTCTCTGCTTTCATATATCGGCGGAACGCAGTTTATGTAATACAAATTATTCAGTGTGTAGCGCGATTTTGAAATAACCATGTACGGACTACCTCCCTATGGCGACTGACAGACCGACAGAGAACAACAAGTTGGATGGGTTGACCGAGCGACCAGACAACAGAACGGCGCGCATGGTCGACAGAACATACACGTACAAATTGATGTCAGATGTGTACACGTCGATGTTCCGTTTGCAGTGCCCTGCAGACACACGACTACCGCTTCGTCGACCGAGGACAGATCATTGTGAAGGGAAAGGGTTCGATGCACACGTACTTTCTCATCGGCAACGCCACCAAGAGCATCCCCCTTAGCGAAGACTTCAACTCCACCACGAACTTCTCGAGCGTGGCGACCATCGAGGGCATGATGTCGTTGAACAGCGCCGTGCCCTCGCCCTCACCCCCGGTGCCTGCATCCACGACCTGTGTACAGCCGTTGATGACGAAACTTCCGGTCGAAGACACCGGCATGACGTATCCGGAGAAGACCAAGATGCATAAGTTAACGGAGAAAGACAAACACAGCAATGTATGTGATATATTATAGTCCGGTTGTGCGCAGTGGGAAGAAAGGCATCGCTCGTCCTGAACCTTGCACCACGACGCTAACACTCGACTGTTCCGACAGGACAATTGCTGGCGTCTGGCTGTAGGGCTTGGTAGACATTGGCCAGTCTTTTAAGAACATTCCCGAGAAGTAAAATCAACGCACAGTGACGAGACAGTGGCTTTGGAATGAAGTAAACAGCAATGTTTGGTATGTTTGAAACATCCGGTGTCATTCGCATCTCGATGTACGTGCTTGTGATACTGACTCAGAGGTCACGACTTGAACGCTTGAAGTATAATAAGACAAGCAGAAGCATTTCACTTTGCAACATGACGCAGCTTCGTGAACTGTGAAATGCTTAATATAATTCTTATATAGAAATAAAATATCCGTGTTTATCACACGGCATTATATCGAAGTGAACTGTACTTGATTTGATTCAAACACATGTTTATATAATGTTGTTTTTTCAGACAACCTGACAATATGCGGTAAAATAATAAATAGTATATTATAATAAAAAAGGCCCATTGTTGCCGCGCGTGAGACATACAGTAATGTCGCCAATTGCAATGTTCTGTATAACGGGATTCAACAGATTTTCAGTCGCATTTACACGAAATTATAGTAGCAGTTACGAACATGTGGCTAGTGTTACACATGCAAACTGTTCAATGCCATGTAGGAATCAATGCAAGCAATAACAAACTTGCAAATCAAATCGTATCAGCGCAGGAATCGGTTAGTAAATTCCCAGTCGCGACGTCATTGCAGAGGTATTCCCCATTCGACTTTCATGTCCGTCTTCATTATGGATTCTTAGCTTTAGCAGACAATGGTTTAATTTTAGCTCAAAGCTCCGCCTCATCCAATAACTAATCACAAAGAACACGCCCAAGGTATAGACATTTAACTTTTTTCACGACCGTGTAAACACAATGAACTGATATGCGCTGATTAACCACCGTTGTACCAAGACTACAACTAGCGGGTAGTTGTGTGCACTCAGTAATAGAGATTGTATTGGATTACTTCCCATTTTCTCATCCAGGTAAATATATCCTGTTAGATATACAGTTACATACATATTGAACTCATTGCTGAATACTCTTAAATATATATATTAATATATACATATATATATATTTGGTATATCGTTTTATTCTATTGTCATAGTAAAATATATTTGGTACATCGCTTTATTGTGTTATAGTAAACGGCGCAAGCATACTCGAACTGTGGCAGTGAATGTATGCTTATTATTATTACTTATTCAGTCTCCGTTGCCGGAGAAGAAACATTAGATATTATACATACATATTCATACATATATATATATATATATAAAAGACACGGCGAAGAATAAAATTAATGTTTAATAAAATAGATAGCAACAATAAGCAGAATGGCATAATACATAAAGCTCAGTGTATGTTGTGTATATCAGTTAAAAGAAAGACGCGTAGCGTACTATATTAGAGTGCAGTGGTTAAGAGATGAACTAAAACATGTTCATGTGAATGTGGTTGGTAACATTATCGGTAAATAAAAGGTGTATAATTGAGTCAACATGACAATCATTATTTGCCACACTAAGATATGAATTGAGAATAAAAAAACTCGTTTAGTGGGCGACTCGCCCCCAGATACCCCCCTATCCAGCAGTCCCGGGTACCGTTACAACATTCAAAATAAAAACGAGACAACAAATGCTGCGTCAGTCGACGCGCTGGACTTTCTACTTTAAATAGTATGTTGTACAAGAATATATATTAGGATATACATTAAAACAATGGAACAGAACATTTTATTACAGCAAGATTGCAAGCATGCCAGTGTAGTCGATGCTGGGACAATTTATTCGTACTGAAATGTCTTATAATCTTCGTAATTTACGACAATCTTCTGGTAGGTCAGTAAGTCACGTACACCTTGCAATTTTTTGGAAGTGTTAGTTCGTTTTCATAGACATGGCAATAACTCAAACAAACAATATAAAACGATCATGGCATTGGCTCCCTGTGCACTATCGCATTATTTTCGAGATTTGTACAATAGCCTTTCCAAGTCCTCTCATCTACACAACCAGCATTTATAAATTCTATGTTCACTCAAGGAATAAATCCCATACAGCTACGATCAATCAGAAATAACATTTTTTTTACATATTCCTCTAGTGAAAATACAAGCTGGAACAGGAGCTTTTTCGGTTGCCGCTTCCAACTGTGTGAAATTTGTTTCCTGCCAGCGTCAAATTAGAAGGAAATATCGTTTCACATCGCCGCTGTCTAAAACCCTATCTCTTTAGTACTCCTTAGCCTCCTGACACTTTCACAATATGTCAACGACTCTTGCATTGCTTACGATTACGAGATTGCTTAATCCCTTGGTTTTGTCGCGACACTTAGCTTGATCTTCGATGATATTTGGCGCATGAAAAAGTCATTATTATTGAATTGAATTATATTAAATTGAGCATTTAATCGAAACAGAAATGTATATTTATTTATTTTAAATTCACTTTTCAAAAAAACCTAAATCACAGTTTTGCCTGAGGTATTGCGTCAACCGAGAAACGAAGGTTACAGTGGTAGACGATGTCATCTTGCCGTCGTATCTGGAACTGTACTAGATCTGGGTGCTGTTGCCAGCCGTGAACGACGAGGTCGTCGCCGGCGAGGCACTCGCGGGCGTGGAATGTATCGGCGGCCGTGATCCTCTGCGCCCAGTCGTCTCGGTGAGCGTCGCGCAAGGCGGCAAGGGGACCGACGAGCGGTGCCTCATCCACACACCGCAGGCACTCCCGCAAGTAGACCTTGTTGTTGACGTGGTGGAATGAGTCGATGTCGTCCTCGCGCACCCGATACGCGTGGCTGAACGTCATGCGTGGCAACCGCTGCACGGCGTAGACGGGCATCGGTACGTCGCCGGAGTTGTGCTCGGAGAAGGCATCGCGGAACCAGCGCGGCACTCGCACCGACCTACGTGTCGCGCTGTTAGTGAGCACCATTCGACTCAACATCGACCCCAACACCGTATCGTCGAACGTATCGATTAAATCCGCCTTCAGCAGCAGACACGACTTGCTGAACCCTTCCAGTGTCAGCGACAGCTTCAGCGGTGCGTTCTGGTAGCAGCCATGCCTGTAGCGCTTCTCCAGTTCGCTGGAGACATAGTTGATGCCGCCTAGTATTACTGGTGTCGTCGACTGGAGGATGTTAGTCCGGCCGCTGACATCGAGGAAGTCAGTCTCTTCGAACACTTGAATCCGCCAGTTTTCAATGATCAGTAATAGTTTAATGATGTTCGGATCATCTGAAAGAGAAGATTCAGTATGACTGTCTTGGATAGGCAGGTTTTTGCATTGAAGGGGGCCACCCGACAACCAAGCAAACTCTGTATAATATATATATATATATATATATATATATATATATATATATATATATATATACAAAATTCAAAGTTCAAACCCAACTCGCTTAAAATGAATGACAACCAAGTTCACTGGCCAATGTAGCTGGCAGTTCAGCATAACCATTCACAGAAGGCATCAGAGTTTGAAAAAAGTAGGAGTGAAACGACACATTATTAAAAAGACACAACCCAAAGCTCCTACATAACATCAGCCTATATCCGGCCACCATATTCTGCACGCTACTCTCCCAAACTTACTGACAAAGACCATGGTAAATACCAACATGTAGTCACTTACTCATAAAAGTGGAGGTTGGAGTGAAAGAAAGTTCTAAGAAGACATTGGTGAGGAGTACATGGGCTGGTTACGTGGAAAAAATGGGAGATGGAGAACTGGTAAAGAGAGCAGTGCCCGGAAAGTGGAGGGGAAATTAAGATGAGGAAGACCGAAATTGCGATTTGGTTTGCATTAAAAGTGACCTAGAAAGAGTGGAAGAATATAAAAAATAGATAGAAGGAATTGGAGACTGCTGACAGAGAACGTTAAAAAGTAAAGTGAGAGGAAGAAAAAAGACAATGGAAAAGGAAATCATGGTCAACTCACCCCTGACGGCACTGATACCAGGAAAATAATAACAACAAATGCAATTTGACCCTAGTCTAGTAACCGGGCTACCATAATTTGGAATCCTTAATAGCCATGTATAATATTTTTGTATATTCATTGAGAATAATGAAATTGTCATTGCTCTATCAATTCTTAGGCTGCAGCCAGTGACAGAAGTGGAGAATTCCAAACTTAGTGCTATTTGAATGATGACAATATATTTCAAAAGAGTACCACTGGGAAGGAAAATCTTACACATGCATCCTGAAACTACTGTACTTTGTGACTCTATGAATGAGGCAGGGTCCTACGTTTGGGAGGCCATGGCCCCCTTGGCACCCCCTCTGGCTACGCCACTGTGGATAGGTTTGTGTATTTTAAGAATAGGGATCGTCAAAAGCGTGTACATAGGAACACAAACTGTATACTTTGTTCTGACCTGACTTGTACAACCTACTGTGTTTCTCATTTATTAAGATAATGTTATTAATACCAAAATAGAATATATGTTCATTATGTTGATGGCAGTATACTCCTACAAAAGTAATTGTGGTTAATAAGCACGAGGCTTTGTTCACAACTTGAATGCTGATCAAAAAAAACTTTAATTGTTTACAAAAGAGCCAACTGAATAACAAAACACCAATAAAACATTGACATACAGAGCTAATCAGAAGTTCCTGGAATGTTCTTTGAACTTTGTATAGCTTTAGAATAACATGTCATTATTATCCCTGGCTTGAGAAGTTGATTGCAAGAAAACGGTGACCATCACTTTAGTACGGTCAATTTTCAGTGCACATAATTTTGCCAACGTCAATTTCTTTCTGTATAAATTGAAAGTGAAATTTCAGTGCAAATTTGTTTACTGGAAGGTTCGCTGTGGTGTTGGATTTCGAATCATTTCCCTAACTCAACCAAGAAAAATATTAATTACAGCTCTAGATTAGTATTGTTATCAGCCATGATTTGAGAATGTATTAAACTAGAACACAAATGTAGTTAATTACTTTGTGGTATTTAGAGATAGTTTGTATGCTTCTCAGAGGCAGAACAGTTGATGAATTAAGTGGTGAACTACCAGGTAGTCTTCATGTTGTGTAACGGTTTTATTAGGAAATGCTGTCAAAGCGTACATGGTCAACTAAATAAGTTAAAATATATAATCAAGATTAGTAGTATTGTGGCATGTGTTTGATCTGTTATTTCATATTTTGATATAAACTAATTACTATAAAAAGTATAAAGTCATTATCTTAAATCTTATATAAAGTTATAAACATTCTAAAAAAATTACCATCTCGGTATGTATAAGAAGTACACTATGATCAATGCATTTTTAGAAATATAACACAAAATGCCATACCTACAATTTCATATTGTTGCCTGTCTAATCACATTTCCTACTCGAATTCGCTTGATCTGCTCACATAAGAAAAATACAACACAGAAAGCAATTGGGTACAGCTGTAATTGAAGCCTATGGCACTTAATTAGTGAAGATGACAGAATACTTAGAACTACTCTTCTGATGTAGTCAGGTAGGCCTACTTTAAATAACCTATAATCTAGCAATCAACTGTGCTCACCTGATGTAAGAACCAATGCAGATCAGGTACTTAATTGCAATTAAGCTTTGTGTGTGGGTGGTGAGGAATGCTGATTGTACCATTGTGTTTTACATAATGTACCATTGTGTTTTACATAAGTGGTAACATCTGTTTGGCTATCACTGGAGTTTTATAGCGGCCTTTAAAGCTGCTAGTACAAATAAAACAGTTTAGTAATGTTGTGTAGTTTGATTAAAATCATCAACAATATATTTATTTTACATAGCGCATATATCCATAGCAATCACAGCACTTTACATATGACTTCATCAAGAAAACAGCTCTGATCATACGATTGTAAGGTTTGCATAGAAGTGTCACACAGCTTATAGACTTAAACCACTTATAGTCAGAACAAGTTCTTGATAATACTCATTACCACATCATTCATGCTATAGCAATTTTTTTTATTAAATTGAAATCTTGCGTTCTAACACTCTCTATTAAAATATACTATAATGACCTCACACTTATTTCAAGGACACGTTCTGGCCATAGAATGTTTTATACAGTCCAGATACAATAGCTTTTTTACGCAGGTACCTTTTATAAGGTTTATAATTTTCCTTGTCTACTTTTGTAAGTATTTCACACAAGACAACTTTCTAACAGTTATTTTGCGTAAAACAATTGATGGAATGTGTTAGGGGCTTTATAAATATATTAAAAATATTCCAATAATCCATTAAAAAAAATTGATAGGATCAACGCCACCCACTCGCCTCTAATAAATTAGAATATTAAGGTGAGACATTGATCTTCTTTCAGTGGTGGAGTTTCTAGAAAATTACAGGATGTACATACAGGATTCTAATTTCTTTTGAAAAGAAAGATAGTTACAACAATTACACAACAGCTTTATTATATCAAAAAGTAACCACACATTTACAGGCGCAGCTAAAATGTATACCATAAAAGCTTAATTTGTCCATGTTTTGTGTTTACTGTGAAGTAGTAAACCCATTTTGTTTATTCCAAATGTACCCTCCAATTTTTTGGCTTATTGTTTTATTTTATTTTACAAAGCCTCTTAGACATTTAGCCTATTTAGATACATTATGGATGAAATCTGTTTAGGTTTTGTTAAAACTGCATAAAATATTAAGATGCATGGTTAGTGGCCTACACCTAATACATACAATCTAACTTGTTGTTTTTATTTTGCTTACCATGTAAATTTTTGCTGTCACAACATATCCTGATAATCCAAACTGTTGGTATCACCACGGACTTATGTGCATATATGTCCGTGGTATCATCATATGTGGGAAACTAGAACTAGTTTTTGCCAAATATACCAAGCAACATCTACATGCCTGGGCTACCTTACCGAGTTTTGACCACATTTGCAATACCCTGTTGTGGTTTTGTACATTTGGGTTTTGTCCTTGCATCACCTTACCTGTCACTATAGTATTACTCAGAGATGGAATAGTTACAATACAAATGTAATTGATTACAAGTATGAAGATGCATGAGTATGATTATGAGTACAACTACTCAGAAAACAAATGTAATCGATATTACAATTAACAATGATTATTTTCATGATTACTTTAAGGAAGATATATCAAATAATATTTTTAGATGAGAACCTTGTCAAGTAGAACACAACAGAGTGAAATAAATATTTATAACATATGTTACCAAGCAGCAGAGAATGGAACTGCTATGTAGCCGCTACAGTGTAGAGAGGGCAGAGGGGAAAGTATTGTTTGCTAAGGCAGTTAATTTGACTTTGCCAATATCCACCTCTTGTTCCAAGTCTGCTACCCTAGCTCCAGGGACAATCCAGGTACAGTGCAATGTGTGCACACACACTGATTGAACCGTTGCCGAACAGGTCACTATAGGGTCACAGAATTATAAATTCATAGCATCAGACAAAACTTCAAATTTCCTCTGTCTAAAATGTCAAGTACAAATACACATTACACTAATAACCTTTCAAACACGGAAATTCAGAGTTACCAGGGTATCTCATATGCTTGAAATGGATGTGTAAAATATTGTAATGCTTTGAATATTTTTTATATCCGTTTATTTTAATGTTTTAAACTATTTACTATTTTTAATAAGTTTATTCAAATAATCACAGAAAATGTTTTAATATCTTAAATTATTAAAATTAGTTTTATAGATACATAATGTATATTATTTACATTATAATTTATATATATTTATGCTAATGTCTTAAATAAAAATTATTTCAATCTATTTTTAACAACTATACTTTGCATGTTTTATGTACACATTCCTATCTCTATGATTCCCCAGAGTGAAATTAAACCATTATTATTATAAACCATTATTACACTAGTCCAGTCCAAGAAGAGCAGAGGCCAGAGGCAGAGCGTCGAGATCTGCTCTCAGCTCTGTAACCCCCCCCCCCCCCCCCCCCGAGACTGCCAGAGGCTCACCTGTCCTAAGCCATGAACCAAAGATGCTTCGTGGAACTATCAAATCGGTTTTTGCCTTATCTGCAGAAACGATTTCTGACCGTTCGTACATGGGGGTATCTACAGTGTTTCAGGATTTGTCAAAAGGCAGAATATGAGATATCCGTCCAGTAGGTCAAACCAGTTCAAGTCTAGGTTTGGGAAATGGTCCGAGTGGCCCTCTGGACGCGGTGGCGCCACATCGCGGAAACGGTGGAATCATATCGATACATTATCGCGGATCGAATTAATTTTTCTCAAACACTTCTCATTATGTGGATCATTATAAAACGGCACTAAAAATCATTAAATAATAAGTACAATAGAATCATATAACTTATCGTAATAATATAGGTATATTTTTACCATCATGTAAACGCTTGTTAATATAAACCAATCACCTTTCCAAGAAAGATTCGCACCAGTTTGTTGTTGTCATGGCTTTATCAGTACACTTCCTGTTTAGTTACTCAATCGTGCCGCTGGTTCGAATTATACAACGGTAATCACCACTTGAAATGATCAGTGCCTATTTTTGGCAAACGAAGGTTATAGATAAAGCTTAATGCGTTAAATAATTTACGAGTTGTCGTACATGGAAGGCCAGTTTGGTAAACCTTTCTCCTTATAGTCACACTTCACCGTTCACGTTCTTGGTAACAATCAACCTCTACCTGAAACGATAAACTGTTCATCAAGTCTTGACTAGCCGCGTTCAACAAGGTGAGGATATGCCGATCGCGAGGGCGTCGTACGTAGATAGGCAGGCACATGTCATATCTATGTGTGTTTGTTGTAGTTCCAGTTCTAGTTGTTTCCAGCACTCGGCAGGTTTTTATTAACAAGCTGACAGTGACAACATGTCATGTGCACACACCACCGGCACCACCCCGCCCCTATCACACCCCCACCCTGACCCTGGAGCTCCAACACTGACTTATGCTTTTCCCCATCCACTCCACCTAAATCCCATATTCCCGAGCACAAACACCCTTATTTCACTTCCATAACATGAAGCTAGCCATCCTGAAATCGACCAACCAATTGAACCATACTAGACTCTACTGTCTAGACTAGTGCGTGTTGCTCCAGTGGGGTTTTGCACTACAAAAGATGAGACTCGGAATTAACTGACTATATAGTCTGTTTATATTGTGGTTACAATAAATTATTATGATCTATGCTCTACATTCTAATTAATATTTTTACACTAAATTGGTTATTTGTAAAAAGAAATGTTGTTTTATACATAAAGATAACATGTGTCGATCACTTATATAGTTGTAGCGTTTGCGGGATAACACCCCGCCACCAAATCGTATCGTTTGGCGCGAGCGGTCGGCACGGAGGCGTCTAGTGGCGGACTCGGGCACACGTTCACTCACTCAGTCTAACCAGTCTAACACCAACAATATATATAAGGTTTCTACAGTTTATTACATCAAAATCCTACCAGTACAAATCTAAGACACTCACTAAAATACTTCACTAACTAAACCAATATAAACACAATACAAATGTGACGGTACTGACAGCGTGTTTGACACGCGATCAAGCAAAGAACTCACCCACAGGTGTGGTGTGGTTCCTCAATCAGAGCACAATATGCCTCGTACGGCACAACTTCTTTCAGCACAATGGACTGTGACAGTATCTTTGTCACAGGGCGCTCTGGAGCGGCGTGTTTCGGGGTGAACAGCGTATGTGTGTGTTCCCCGACAAATGGCCCCAGTAGTCAACCTCGAATCATTAAAATACTCCCTACCCAGATAGCAAGCCTACGTTGGCCCAATGTTGGCCCAACTATGGTACCGTTGGCATAATGTTGGCGTTGGGTGAACAACGTTGGGCCAACATTGGGCCAATGATGTACCGCCAACATAAATTTCAAATAAACTGAGTTTGATATTATTAATGTTGGTACAGGGGTGGTTCAATTAATGACACAATCCACATAATTATACAGTTAAATTTTCAGTTATACAAATTTGGACTAACGTTGGGCCAACGTTGGGCCAACATTGGCATTTTACATTGGGCCAACATTGGCAAAATACGTGGGGCCAACGTCATTTTGCTCGTTGGCCCTACGTTGGCCCAACATGTTGGGCCAACGTTGGGCCAACGTTGGCAAATTATAATCCAATGTTGGGCCAACGTTGGGCCAACGTTGGCATTTTACATTGGGCCAACGTTGGCAACATACGTTGGGCCAACGTCATTTTGCTCGTTGGCCCTACGTTGGCCCAACATGTTGGGCCAACGTTGGGCCAACGTTGGCAAATTATAATCCAATGTTGGGCCAACGTTGGCATTTTACATTGGGCCAACGTTGGCAACATACGTTGGGCCAACGTCATTTTGCTCGTTGGCCCTACGTTGGCCCAACATGTTGGGCCAACGTTGGCAACATACGTTGGGCCAACGTCATTTTGCTCGTTGGCCCTACGTTGGCCCAACATGTTGGGCCAACGTTGGGCCAACGTTGGCAAATTATAATCCAATGTTGGGCCAACGTTGGCATTTTACATTGGGCCAACGTTGGCAACATACGTTGGGTCAACGTCATTTTGCTCGTTGGCCCTACGTTGGCCCAACATGTTGGGCCAACATTGGGCCAACGTTGGCAAATTATAATCCAATGTTGGGCCAACGTTGGCATTTTACATTGGGCCAACGTTGGCAACATACGTTGGGCCAACGTCATTTTGCTCGTTGGCCCAACATGTTGGGCCAACGTTGGCAAATTATAATCCAATGTTGGGCTAACGTTGGCACATTTTAATCCAATGATGGCCCAACGTTGGGTTTGTGTTGGGCCAACGTTGGCCCAATATTGGGCCAACGTAAGCTTAATATGTGTATGTGGTTTTTATGTTCAGCCAGCATTAACTGGCTTAACGAATATATTTTTGGTCTTGTGTTCAGAAGCTACATGTTTCTTATATAGCACACAGGTCTTGGTTTTTAAAAATGGTTTATTAATATGGAACTGCTCATAACATATGATACCGTCACATCACTAAACTTCAATACACCCACACACAAGCACACATTCACATACATCTACATACACACCACCACAGCTACATGCACACAACAGCATAGCACACACCACACACACACACACACACACGCACGCACGCACATGTACACACACATCCACACACTCACACACATACTCAGTCACTCACACGTACACATTACACAACTACACACACACTCGCACACACTCGGTCACTCACACACACGTTTACACACATACACATGCACATGCACATGCACATGCACATGCACATGCACATGCACATAAGCACCACACACACACACACCACATAAACACACATATGCACACCTATGTATGCATCAACACAAATGTGCACACACTCGTATGCACATACATGTGCACACACACACACATATATATATATATATATATATATATATATGAACACACGTGTATGTGTGCATATGCATGCACACATGGATCGATTTGCAGGTATACACATATATAGACAACCAACACACACACACATAGACAACATATAAACATCACACACACCACATATACACATCCACACAACTACACTTATGCACAAACATGTACCCAGACAGCATGCAAACGTTAATCTAACGTTAATTTAACGTTTGCATTAACGTTTGTTTAACGTCTACGTACGAACGTTTTTTTGCGTTATTTTGCTCGTTTATTTAATGTAGATCTACGTTTACTTTCTAACCAAAAAAACAAACCAAAAACTAACATTTCGGGAACGTTAGAGATTTAACCGTAACCAAAATAAAACGGTTATAACCAAATGCAAACGTTAATGTAACGTTTGCATGCTATCTGGGTATGCATACACACACTCATACACGTGCACATACATATGCACACACACATATGGGTGTCCATACATATACACACACAGATGCACACACAGGTATACACACACACTTACACACATATACAACCAACATACACATACCACGTACATACATAGACACACCACATGAACACACACACACCATGTAGATGCATACAAATTAATTGAGTTTAATATTCTAACGATGGTACAGTGATGGCTCAATTACTGACCTGATACACATAATTATGCAATTCCATTTTTATACAAATATCAACCAACGTTGGACCGACATTGGGCCAACAACTCTAAATCAACGTAGTGCTAATATTGGGCCAACGCTGGGGCAATATGTTGGCCAAATAAAAAAATGTCACCAAAAAAATTCATATAAAGCATGATGGAATTAACCTATTTAGTTAATTAAAGTACAATTACTATGAAATATGTCAATTAGATTAACCGGATGCATTTATCAGGTCAATCAAAGTAAAATATTGCACATATATACACTGGCAAATAATGACAGTTATTCATACACTATCATTGTGTCACATATGTAATATAGTTTTGGGGAATGGACATTAATTTTGTTATCCATTTATAACTACAGTCTATACAGACCAAAGTTGGTCAACCACCCTAAACCAACGTTGTGCCAAATTTACCAAAAAGGAATCAACTATACATTTACAGTTAACTATTAATAACCTCACACATGTATCTGCTCAAAGAAATGGCTCTTTCTAAAGAATACCGGGGTAATTGTACATTCTCTGACACGTGGTTGCAATTATTATGTACACTGTCACTGTCTCACAGGGAGAAGGCATTTTTGAGGAAATGAAATAGAATATTTTTTCTAGTTTTACATATTGTAAACAGATGTTTTACAGATGTTGAAACATGGCAAACAATAAACAGAGAACATACGGTGCTTACATCCACTTACATTACATACTGATATATATAAAAGTTCTAATAATTATATACATATATTGATTAATTAGTATCTACACTGACACATGTCATATATAAATATATATAAAAAATATATAAATTTATGTAATATAAACATACATATATACTCACACACATATGTATATACATATATATATATATATATATATATATATATATATACATATATATATATATATATACACTATAATTTTTACAAGTGTTGATGCAGATACTAATTCATTTGTAGACTATCATAAGTCATTATATAATTATACCTGCTGATCACCAATATTGTGCTCAATATTTCGAAATATGTAACTTGAAATCTGGAGTACCTGTTTAAATAATAGTGAACTTCTAATAGAACTAAAATCCAGATATGTACGTTACCCAGTGACTATATATATAATGCAAATTATTACTGCATGACTTTCCCCTCTGAGACTTAGTTGGTGGCACTGCCTAAGTTGGTTAGAGTTACTTCCTTATTTATTTTCCCCTACCCTGAATGAAATTAAAATGAATGAAATGAGAGTGAAAAACACTGACAGAGAGCAGATGCCCAGAAAGTGGAGGGGAAATGGAGGCGAGAAAGATCAAAATTGCAATGGGGGATTGCATTTAAAACCATTATCCATCATGCACATTGAGAATAATAACATTTTCATTGCTCTGTCAATTCTTATGCTACAGTCAGTGACAGAAGTGAAGATTCGTGAAAATTCCTAACTTAATTCCTTAACTATATATGAATGATGACAATTGTTTTTTGAAAGGGTAGATCTGGGAAAGAAAATCTAACACATGCATCCTGAAACCAACTGTACTTTGTGACTCCATGAATCAGGCAGCCAGTTATTGGTCCTCCATTCCTCACCATCCTAATTGTTTTCCAGGTTTGGGGGGCCATGGCCCCCTGGCCCCCCTCTTACTGTACCAATGTATACCAAAATATACAGACACACCACAGCCTAGAAAAACAGCTTGGCTAGAATGTCAAAGGACTAGCAGTTCATATCATCTTCAGAGAAGTTGGATGACTACTTAATTGATTCCTTATCAAACCCCTAGATGTTCCCCATTTAGCAAATGATTATTGAATGACCATATCACTTTCCTCCTTAGACACTATAAGCCTGCAAGTTATAGGATTTCTTCAGTTGTCACCATCACTGCCAGTGTATAAAGACCTATAGGGCCTACTTCTGTGAATTACAGCCTTTTGTTTATTGGCCTTACTGTCTCCAGCTGATATCAAATTAGTGTTGGGGCTAAAATGCTGTTTTATCAGGAAGGCCTGGTTCTGACTGTGGTAATGTGATAATTACCCTGACAGGATGGGCAGTAAATTGATCAAGTCCAGTGTGTCTGGATTCTGGAAGCTGGTTTGTGGTGGCAGGCAGTCCAGATATTATAAACAGATGTGATAGTCCCAATGAAGCAATTACTTTAATTCCCAGCTTGAATCACTGTATCAGCAGTCCTCTGGGATGCACACATATTCTACTTCCAGACTTGCCTTCCACTATATATAACATATACTTAATTTATGCTATTTTATAAATATATTATTTTATACCTAATGTATTTTATTTTGATCCTAGATCTTATGTAATTTCTCACAAAAATTGTGCCAACCATTTTTTTATCATAGGTTGTTTAATTTATTTGGCTAGAAGGGATACCCCCTTTCGCACACGAATATTTTAAATCCACAAAACTGTGGCCAATAGATGGTCATATTTTCATATGTTTTGGACAATTTCTTGGCTATAGGTAATTAATTATTTTATTATGTTACACTGTATGTAAGGCATTCAGCTAATATTTATGTAGGATTACGTATACTTCTGCATTTATTTACCAAAAAAATAGGAGTTAATGTCATATCCTTACCATCAGTGTTATTGTGCTGGGGAAGTTTTGCAACACCGTCCATCTGCAGGCCTTTGTAGGTATAACCTATCAATAATGACCATGCATGCACTTATTCTACACTCAATGTTAGTTGATAAATTGTATGTTAAGTGATTTTAGGTGTATTTCTTTATTAATGTCTTAACAATGATCTTAACACCAATTTGGAGACATTTTTACATCACCATCCGTCTCGCACTAGGATACGTACTATAACGTGATTTTTAGAGATTATAGTTAAACTAATTCCAAATCCGTGATTATGACGTGTCAAACTTCATATATACCAAAGGAATTATAAATATTCCTATTTCCCTGCATTATGTGGTGTCTTATTTTCACTCTACATTGCTTTAGTGCACTCAGCTGTATAAATGAGTATCTGGCTATAGACAGTGGTGGATATGTGTACGAGCAGCCTTCGCGCATTAATTGTAGCATATGGCGGGATGCTTCCCAGAGAAGTTGAGACTGTGTTTGACTGAACAGATCTGCCAGGGAAGTAAAGTGTAAAAGTGCTTTGAGCAGTTCTGGGGACTGTATAAAATATACTGTGCTATATAAGAACTTACATTTTTACAATAAAGTGACTGGTGTATGCCTATTGGGTAATGCAAGAGGTTAAACATATATATATTTTATTCATTTGAACTAAGAATGTGTATTTTATGTATAGTTTACAAGTTATTTGCATCACATTTGGCACCTACACACACAATCTGATTGAGGTTTGTGAACATACATATTCAAAATAAATACCTTATATTACATGTAATACTCATTTTTGATGTATGTAACCGCACAGTGCGAGTAGCATGTTTGTTAATAATGCAAATGATACATTTGACATCCTATTGCGTAAGAATATTTATGGTTTAAAAAAATGCATTTTTAACATAACCAATTAACTGTATTGATATAGTAAAATTTATGGTCCAATGTGGAACAGCTGGGCCAAATCACTGTACACTGTAAACCAGGAGGATTAACATCATGTCTTGCATATAATATATGTTTAATGTTATTTTTTAAGTTATTAATTTGTTTATATAACTTAACAATTTATAAATTTTATCCATTTAGCTACAGGTGTAAATTATATATTATACAATCATATATAATATATAATATTATTTTTAATGTTTTACTGCACTTTTACATTAATCTAACATGTAACCTTATTTATTTTTTATCTACTCATTGTTTAACATATTTACCTTGTAAAGGCTCTTTATGTGTATATGTATCAACTGTATATGGGTTTTACCTGAAATAAATATATTAGTAGGGGAAGTAGGGGCATATCGGCACACTGAGGCATGTCCGCACACCCTATTATTTGTGCATCCCGTAACATCTGGTTAGTGGAATCATGCTAATCAGCATCGTCTAACCCCCAAATCAACCACTTGTATATACTTTTTGACAGAAGTGTATAAGTAAAAAGTTATGACATACAATTTTATTTTCGTAAACACTGATGTAATTTTACTCATATGCTGTTATGTGTATTACTTTAACTGTAAGACGTGCAGATACATTTTTGTTCATAATTCCAAAGTGCATTTTAATGTTTTATGATGTGTGAAATAATGGATACTTTCATAAGTAGCATTTTCGCGCAATTCAGAATTATTCACGTGTTCGATGCTTGGGGCATGTTCGCACAGGCCTGTGCGGTCATACCCCACCCGCTGTGCAGACGTATTTCGTGCATCGATTGGTGCTTATCATATTATATAGTCTACTTAGATACATATTTAGATACTACAGTTGCATACCAGAAATATTATAGAAAACTTTGATGTGAGATAGTATATATATATGATTATTATTATATAATTATTTAATATTATCAAACTTATTATATCATACATCGCTTCGTCAGTGTGTAATAGGCTATATCGCGTTGACGTCACTTTTTTCATGTTGTGTATCATTAGGTCCGTTAAAGAAATAAAGCTTAATTGATCATTGCTCATAGACTAAAATAACCAAGATGACAACTGATGTATAATCTATAATATAGAACTTTGCCCGTATATATTAGTCCATACAAAGCCATGCTCGCACAGCCAACAAACTGAGTTTTTAGTTTGACATTGCGCTTTACGAGATTATGCTGTTTTAGCTAGAAGGCTTCAGACAAGCTGCGTTGCAAACTTTGACTTTCCCCGTTACAAAATCATGCTGTTGTTTGCTATGACTCTCATGGAGGAATAAACGTCGACTATGATTCAAGGCCACTGTATTTTCTAAACTTTACGTATATATGAAAACTTGAAACCGTTGATTTGTGTTCTGTTGTGTTTTTTTAGTAATGCACGTGTCAGTAGTGTACACATACCAATACATATTATTATTGCAGTTAATGGTCGTCTCTGTGAGACCAGCTGTTGTTTCGCCATTCCTGGGGCATAACTGCACACAGTGTGCGGCTATGCCCCGTACCTTGGGGCATGGCCGCACAAAGATATGCCTCTACATTTGACCAAATATTTAAATATCTGATGGGATATGCGATCTCTTAACTAACTAACAACAAAGTAATATGATTGCTCATTCTGAATACTAAATATCACCCTCTTAGCACACACTGTGCATTATCTATAGCTTGTTTCACCTTAAGTTTGCGGACATGCCCCTACTTCCCCTATTTATAATTGACATCCGTTGCATAATGAGGTAAAAAAAATGTGCAGATAACTCAAAAGGGTGGAATATACATAGATAATATGGATTGGATTCTCAATATGCTGAAGGCAAAGGCTTCCTAGCCCACTTTCCATCTGGAGTTCACTCTCAGATGGCAATCTTGTTAAATTTGGTTAAATCTTGTAATTATTACCACCACCGCGTTACCATTTCGAATCGCAGCACGGAAATTTCTTCGCGCGACATTGTCTCGAATGGGTATATTTTGTATTTCGCCAAAATATACCTTTTTAAAAATTCATTTGCACAAGTGGAATAAAATAAGTGTTACATACACTGTATTTTGAATATCGGTACACTTTGCAAATGTTTCTTCATATTTTGAAAAATCGGCATGTTTTTTACTCATGTGTTCGACTAACAGGCTGGCCAGTAATAAAAAGGCAGTATCATATTATAGACCTGGCTTATAGTTACAATAGTAGCAGGATTTCTTTCATTTCCATTTGTTCTGGGTGAGGCACCCATTGACAGTGGACCCCATTGATTGCTTCTGCTTCTACAGCCATTTGTTTATTGCCCTTGTGATAGCAGGCTGACATCAAATGAGTGTTGCAACTGGTCTAGACTAGATTGTGTTTAATCAGGACATCTTGATGCTGATAGTGACCATGTGATAATTAGCCTAACATCTTTCGATGTAAATTGATTACAGTGCTTCTGTCTGGCATCTGGCTGACACTGACTGTAAACAGACCTAGCTATCACGTGATAGTGCCAATGAAGTAAATGACAAATTCATAGTATTCATTTCCATAAAAAGGAATTTTAACATAACTTAAAAAGGTAATGTATTAAGCAATTTTGATTAAAAATGTATATGTAATAAACATTGTAAATGAGAATGATACTTTCACAGAATAGTATTTTCAAAGCAAGAGCAGTTGTTTGGTGCGGGGCAGCTTCTGGCTTTGGCGCCCGGGGATTAACGGACGCTAATGGATTAGACCATTAGTGGCCTGCTGCTTCTACAGGGTGGACAGTTTTATTGTTGATTGCGATTTCCGTTGGAATTAAGACTGTGCAAGGATTGAGGTTTGTGTAACACATATTTTGCTTTTTATTTAAGTGTCTGGTTGTCAAACTGCATCATATTACATATCTATACTGATTGATGTATATATAATATAGCCATTTATTTAGTGGGATCATTTGCGTTATTAATCAGTCAGGCTCAAAACAGTTGTTGAAATATTTTTTCCTATATTCTATGAATCTATCATGAACGATAAGGCATCATCATCATACTGGACACAACGGCGGATAATCAGGGAGAATGTAGCCCAACATATCAATAGTATCATAGGTGAATATGTTTGTTCAGAAGAACAGGATTCTGAGACTGAGTCCACCGTGACCAGTGAAACTTTTGAACAGCATCATGATCATGTCACGGGCATGGATGTCTGTAATGGATTTCATGGCAATATGGATGAAACTGTTCAGACTGTGCCTGAGCCAATTGCTTGTGAGTTTGATGACAATGTTGATGTCAATCAGTTTGATGATATGGAGGGTATCAATTCACCGAATCTCTCCTGTGTCAGTGAGAGTGACAGTGATACTGACAGTGATGATTTTAGTGATGTATTGACTTGCATCAAAGAGTGGGCAGTGGAATGTCAGATACCAATGTCTTCACTGGCATCTTTGTTACAAATCCTGCGGCCATATTTTCCAAACCTCCCAAAAGATCCTAGGACTTTGTTGCGTACGAAAACAAAGTACGATATAACAGAGGTGGCCGGTGGTTTATATTACCACTTTGGGATAGAATCAGGGATTCTATCCAGGTTTGTAGAACACCCTGAATTTATCCTGGATGATATGTGTGTTTTTGTTCAAGTGAACATTGATGGACTGCCGCTTTTCAAAAGTTCAAATCATCAATTCTGGCCTATACTGTGTCGCATGGAACAGCTTCCTGACACAGAGCCTTTTGTAGTCGGGTTGTACTCTGGGAAAAGTAAACCTTCAAATGCTGAAGAGTACCTGCGTGCTTTCAAAAATGAAGTTAACCATCTCACCACTGACGGATTTGAACACAAGGGCATGCAGTATACAGTGAAGGTATCCTCTGTCATATGTGACACACCTGCCCGAGCTTTTGTGAAGAGGGTCAAATCTCATACTGGTTACTATGGTTGTGACAAATGTAGCCAAAGTGGTGAATGGTTGGGAAAGTTAATATTCCCGGAGACAGATGCGACACCAAGAACAGATGTAGCATTTGATGAGATGGAAGATGAATACCATCATCTAGGACCTTCTCCTCTAGCAGGTTGTGGCATTGGCATGGTGTCTCAGTTCCCACTAGACTACATGCACCTTGTGTGTCTGGGTGTGATGAGACGCCTGCTGATGCTTCTGACTAAAGGGCCACTGCTGTGTAGGTTAGGGCCACGTGTTGTTACACACATATCGGATTCTTTGGTAGCAATGAAACATTTCATGCCCAGAGAGTTTGCCAGAAAGCCAAGAGCTCTTTCTGAGATGGACCGATGGAAAGCTACTGAATTTCGCCAATTTCTCCTGTATACCGGACCTGTAGTTTTGTTAAACAACGTCTCTGATGCAGTATACAAGAACTTTCTTCTTTTATTTGTGTCTATCCACATACTTGTGAATCCACAGCTTTGCTCTCTCAATTGTGATTATGCACATAAGCTGCTGGTCTTGTTTGTCCAACATTTTGAAACAATCTATGGGCGAAACATGTTGGTATACAATGTTCATGGATTGGTCCATTTAGCAGAGGATGCAAGAAGATTTGGCTGTCTTGACAATATATCAGCATTTCCCTTTGAGAATTTCCTAGGTAAACTAAAAAGAATGGTACGTAAACCATCATTTCCACTGCAGCAGATAATTCGTAGGCTTCATGAAAAATCAGAACACCACAGGAGAGACAAAGATTCTCATAAGTTTCCACCATATCTGAAGAAACAACACAATATGGGTCCTGTTCCACAGGGATATCCTTTATGTGAACAGTACAGTCAAGTGCACCTTCAGAATTGTTGTTTTACTACCCTGCAAGGTGACAACTGTGTGAAAGTTTCCCAAAACATAGGTCTTGTAAGAAATATATTATTATGCAAAGGTGACATTCACCTAGTTCTGGAATACTTTCAGACAGTTGACAATTTTTTTGATTATCCTTTGACATCCGAAACACTTGGAATCCATAAAGTGTCACATCTTAATGGTCACCTACATGCAGTACCTTTGTCTGAAATTCAATGTAAATGTGTTCTGCTGCCATACAGGAATTCTTATATTGTGACACCTGTCACAACCACATCAGTGTGGTAATTATCTACTGACCAATGTCCACCCTTCCAGTAGCAACTTTCAGAGTTTGTATGATTGTCTCCGGATCATTATATTTTTGTTAGTTTATAGTTTTATACATGATAATTGCCATCCATGAGTAGGACGTTTTTTTACTGCCATTTAGCAATATGTGTATCCTGTCTTTTTGATATTCTTTTTACCTCATACTTAGAACCTGATGACGTGCCGAGATATTATAAAAGGGATTAAAATGTGCATTATACATAGAATTTTTTTTTTTTTAATATAACTATTCACAAATATTAATTTTTAATGGAAATCATTCAAGCAATCAACTGTATAATTGCTTTCTGTAGAATGTATGTGATAGTGGAATTTGCGTTGGATGGCTCCATCGCATTAGTCCATAAAAAATGGATGACAACTGAAAAAGCTTGTATGTGGCCTGAATCCAAGTCGGCCATGAAAATTAACAAGGCTGTGCGGTCAGGCATGGAGCCTGACTCCTCGTTTAAGGCACACGAATGTCGTGTGCTGTACACGTCAAGTAAGTAAAAGTATTGATTAGTATTAATATTAACTGTGACTGGTAAAATAATAAATCTTTGTGAAATTTCTTACCAGTCTATGTGTTTTATTTTTAATGTTTCCTTAATTCAGATTAACATTTAGCTATTTGTTTGTAAAAAGTATAATATCAGAATTTTTTTATGTTAGGTAGGTTTGCTGCAGGCAGAAACAGGACCACTACTAATTGATTCCATCATTGACCAGTTTACTGTTTTAAAGTTGACCAGTTTAATGGTTTAAGTTTTAAACCTCTACAATTACTAAGGTCACATTTGGTGCATTCCATGTCAAATCAATAAAAAAACAGTGTGAAATTTACATGGCCATCTTTGATTATAATAAAATCAACTGCATTGAACTGGGCATTTTCACTATTTGTTATTGACAGCTTTCTACGACAAAGCTCGACAAAAATTACAGCAGGCAGAGATGACCTCAGATCTGGCAACAGATGCAGAAGAAGAAACACCCAAAAAAAGACAAAAAAGGTTAGTTATTATACACTCATCTCAGTTCTGACTTAGACACAAATTATTGTAGCTGTAATTTTGGAGTAATACAGTTAAGTTGTATTATGCGACCAGGAGATGCGGATGCCTAGATGATTCCTGATTTTTATTGTTTCTATAAATAGTAAACCCATTGAACCAGATCCATCAAGGAAGTTTAGTTGACTGTGCACATGTTTTCTCTTTGTCAGCCATGGCCTGTCATGCTTGGTGGGTATCTCGGTAAGCAATACAAAGTGCTGCATTCTCTCCCAAAACAGTTCATGCTGTATAATTCAAGCTGTACAGCTGACTTGAAATTACTTTTTATTATTGCAGGCCTACATCTCGCTACTTATTGTCGGACTCGGATTCTGATTCTGGATCAGCAGATGTGAGACAGCCACAGCCCACCCGGATGGCATCACCTCCACCACATCAGAATTCACTCTCTTCGCCTCCACCACGTCAGAATTCATTGCCATCACCTTCATCATGCCAGAATTCGTTGCCTTCACCACCCCCAGTTCCATATGGTCTGACCAGCCCTCACACACCAACTTCAGTATCAGGTATATCATTTTTAATTAGGTGTATTATTTGATGTGTTATTATCAGTTTAATGCTGCTGCAGTTTAATGCACATTTTGCTGAAAAAATTTAAGCTTGATGTTATGCTGCTGCGTAACATCTAGCTTCAATTTTTCAGCAAAATGTTATTCATACGGAATCATAAAAAAATGTATGTTCCCTATGATGACTAGTGTTTGTAATATGTCAGAATATCACACAATGATTCATTCTAATGCTCATTTCGACCCAAAAGCTATCCTTGTAAACATGCTCAGAATGTAAAGAAAAGCCTGATGCCAGTATGTGCCATCTCTGATGTCATAATTGGGCATCCAGAAAACAGGGCAAAAATCTGCACATGTCAGATTTGTTGTGATGAGCTAAAATATATGAGTTGTGTTAAATATTTACACCTTGATGAGATTGTAAAGCTGTGAATATTTAACACAGAGCTTTGAAAGCCATTTCTAAGACGGTTTGGTGGAAAGTTGCCCGAAAATATATTTCTCTGACACAGAATGACCTAGTATGTCTTATGCTTGATCAGCCGCAAGGTTAATGTCAGTGGTACTCTCGGTCAAGTGATTTCATGAAAAGGAATGTTGCACAAGTGCAAGATATTGAGCCTATAAAAATAGGAAAGGGATTGCCCCTAACACTCTATGACCACTTTGCAAACATATTCAGTGAAGTACTCAAGTTTTGGTTTCATTATTCATACAAATGTGCTATTCTTTGTTGACAGCCATTGATAGGAAAATGCTGACCCTTCTCGAAGAGCTAAAACAGCAGGGAAAGCAAACTCAAGCGTTGCTGAGACAAATCTTGAACAGTCAAGGTGCTGCCAGCAAAGATACTGGCCCAGCAGAACTGCCAGATGGCGTGGTCTTCCCTCTAGGAAGCCTTGATGCTATGAGGGAAATGGAAGCACTCCTGTGCAGACAGGAAATCTACAAACGTGTGGTATGTACATTATTTATATGCAGGGCTTTATGCAGGACCAAATTTAATTAATTATTGCCAGTCACACATGTTTTGATGGACACATGGATGTTAACTGTTAAGCCAGTTTACAAACTTTAAAATGTGTCTGATGACCTGAAATGGACTACAAACACAAATGTGACACCATTTCAACTCACTTCTAAGGCATAACTGACAATATCTATGGTTTTGGAACACCTTTTCTGCGCCATTTTTTACCCGTCCACCCATATTTCTAACCATCCACAATGGTTTTTACCCATCCAAGTGACGGGTGGAAGGGTCTCTGCATAATGCTGTGTTTATGCTACTATCAAACATATTCTGGGCAGTTAGATGCCTAGCCTGTTATCTAATTGTATAGAGATTTTATTATGACACTATAGATTTTTTTAGAGCAGTATCAATTATTCTTATTTAATACATATTTGTATGAAATTATTTCTTTAATAAC
The DNA here is from genome assembly GCA_964017155.1 of Oasisia sp. SBJ-2009. Lineage (NCBI taxonomy): Eukaryota > Metazoa > Annelida > Polychaeta > Sabellida > Siboglinidae > Oasisia > Oasisia sp. SBJ-2009. The sequence goes on from OZ024854.1 coordinate 49,374,180, forward strand.
ATATATACATATACATATATATATTTGTATATTCAAGTATATATTTGGATAGCATACTTAATGCAGTTGAAGTCTTGGGACAAATACTGCTTATAATAGGTTTATTCGTAATTTAGAATAATAAATATAATGTTAAATTATGACATCTGATATTACTTTTCAAGATTATGCAAACAAACTTCAGTGTGTGTTGAATGTAAACTAAAACATATTCCTTGTTGCAGTTGGCTTTTCTTGGCACAGTGGGTGGGGAAAGCACCAGGGACACAGTGCGTCGTATCATGCGGCTTGTGCTGTCAACCCATCTGGCCCAGCAGCTGAACTGGATCGGGAAGGGGATCACCAAAACAGCCTTCTCCAACACGAAGATTCAGCTGATGATTACAAGTAAGAATATTATGTGGTATTTTTATGGCATACAGACTTTGTAATTGGTGAAAGTTTAATGGAATTCTAATCTTATCTGGTCAAAGCAATCTCTGTCAAGTTATCCTATAAATTATATGTATTATAATGTACATGTGCAGACGTTTAATATAATTTATGGTAGAATCACAGCTTGGATGACAACCAAGTACCTATTAATTTCACAGTTCTGTATATGTTTTTATGAAATTGTATTGAAAATAGATAGAGCCTATTCATGGTGTGCAGTATTTTGTATTATACCAAATACCCCCTTAGGGTTATTACAATAAGAGAATCTAGAATTTCACTTAAATCGAATATCTTTGACATTTGTTATACAACTCGAATATTGAATTGAATACAAATATTGAGTGGCTTCGAATTCAACTAGAATATTGAACGCTCTAGAGATGTCTTGCCGGGACCTGCATGGCAGCATTATCCCATGGCCATAGGCACAACTCCGAGCTGGAGTTGTCCGCATTGTGGCCATACGGCATACACATCGATCTTTTTGTTTACTTTCTGACCTAATCATGAAAGCAATTTCTTACAGCCGCCACACTTCTCACATCTTATGTACATATACACACACTTTGTTAAAAAAATTAACAAAACAAACGCTATACCTGACATGATTTGCGGCAGGTACATGTAAGCCAGCAAGTTTTTGCAAGTTTTTAAATATTTTATGTTTTATAGTAATGCTAATGATTTTACTTTGTAACCTAGTGTGTGTATAATTATATATATATATATATATATATATATATATATATATATATATATATATATATATATATATATATATATATATATATATACATATGTGTATATATATATGTGTGTGTGAGGATAAGTTTGGTGGTAGTTATTTAAGAGTTCACACTGACTAATTACCAGATATATTGCCATATGCTACTTAGTTGTGGATAATCATCAAAGGATATGATTATTTGTATTTAATGTGTGGAGAACAGATAATAGTTGATATTTCAACCAAGGCCATTGCAGCTATGCAGATTGAATAATCTGATGCATAGTAGAGTAGATGTCTCGCAAAAATCAGATTATACTAGTTATGACTTTGTTATACAAAACTAATCCACCATTATTGTATCCATTGCAGAGGCCGTCCGCTTCAATGCAGCGTCTGTAAAGGCGACAGATGCAGACATTGAAGCAGTCATGAAAGATTGGCTGCGCTATGCGAAGGATCGCGATGGTGGGCGCAGAAGGCGGGCTGAGGCGAAGACTCAGCAGGAAAACCGAGATGGAGACTTTTAAAACTTGTATGTAATAAATAAGTTACATTAAATTCATTTCTCTAATTACTATATGTTTGGACATTTGTTTGTTACACCAATTGTGTCATGTCATGATTAGTTGTATATTAATAAACATTTATTAACAATCAAGATCAATCGTATACACCAAGACCAATCGTATACACCTGTTGAAAATGCACTTGAAACATAGTGTCTCAATCAACACTAAAGCAGATCTGTACCAGCATAAATACTAAATGTAATAAATACATGATCCAATACCAGGCACATATACAACGATTTTGCATTGACAAACACGGCCTATGGTTACATATTATGACCTAATGTTGGGCCAACCGTGGCACATGCATAACCCAACGTTGGGCCAACATTGGCACATCCATAACCCAACGTTGGCCCAACGTTGAGCCAACGTTGGCCCAACATTGAACCAACATTGAGCCAATGTTGGGCCAACCGTGGCTCATCCATAACCCAACGTTGGGCCAATGGTGGCACATCCATAACCCAACGTTGGCCCAACATTGATCCAACGTTGGCCCAACATTGATCCAACGTTGGCCCAACATTGATCCAACGTTGGCCCAACATTGAGCCAATGTTGGCCCAACATTGAGCCAACGTTGGCCCAACATTGAGCCAATGTTGGGCCAACAATGGCACATCCATAACCCAACGTTGGCCCAACATTGATCCAATGTTGGCCCAACATTGAGCCAACGTTGGCCCAACATTGAGCCAATGTTGGGCCAACAGTGGCACATCCATAACCCAACGTTGGCCCAACATTGACCCAACATTGGCCCAACGTCGAGCCAACGCTGGCCCAACATTGAGCCAATGTTGGGCCAACAGTGGCACATCCATAACCCAACGTTGGCCCAACATTGATCCAATGTTGGCCCAACATTGATCCAACGTTGGCCCAACATTGAGCCAACGTTGGCCCAACATTGAGCCAATGTTGGGCCAACAGTGGCACATCCATAACCCAACGTTGGCCCAACATTGACCCAACGCTGGCCCAACATTGAGCCAACGTTGGCCCAACATTGAGCCAACGTTGGCCCAACATTGAGCCAATGTTGGGCCAACAGTGGCACATCCATAACCCAACGTTAGCCCAACATTGAGCCAACGTTGGCCCAACATTGATCCAACGTTGGCCCAACATTGAGCCAACGTTGGCCCAATGTTCGGCCAATGTTGGATTATAATTTGCCAACGTTGGCCCAACGTTGGATTATAATTGGCCAACGTTGGCCCAACGTTGGGTCAACATGTTGGGCCAACGAGGGGCCAACGAGCAAAATGACATTGGCCCAACGTACGTTGCCAATGTTGGCCCAACGTAAAATGCCAACGTTGGCCCAACGTGGGTCTGCTATCTGGGTATTTATACTAGTGGTACTGTAGCCCGAGGACAGACGCTAGACGCCTTACCTAATATTTTGTCCAGCGCGTCTACCCCTAGAAATCTTGGCAGGGTGCCAGCGGACTCTGCACCCTGTGGTTTTCCCCAACAACAATAAAGTGGAGCATTTTCTTAAACCAGATGGCCCTAGAAATTAGCATAGACGAGCCTGCAGTGCTAGTGAACTTTCCCTCCCCTGGTAGCGTCCCAAAATACCAGGGTTGGTCCTCTGCCTCAGCCAGATGGCCCTAAAATTACCATATAAATTGCATAGGAAACCTTCCATACTGGTTATAGTCTCTTAACTGGGTAAACACCCTCCTTGTAAAATTATATAAGTATTTGCATGGCTTTAGTAGCCCTAAATAGTGGTAGATATATATAAACAGTGGTACATAGATAATATCTATATATATATATATTACATATATATAGATATATATCATAATATGCACATACATACATGCATACATATATATATATATACTTATAATTATAATCGTTATCGCTGAAAAATCCCTACATTACCCCCGCCCCACTAAAATTTCGTCCCGAAATTATAACAGGTAACATGCATGCAACATTATAATAATCAATACAATGCTGAAAAAGAAAGCATACAATTTATACTCAAATGTTCACTTTTCACAAATGTTCATGTCCGGTTGATATGTCTTCCATCACGCGATCGTCAGTCGCATCTGTTGAGCCGATAGTATCCTCCGTCGTAACCCACTTCATGGACGCACGGTAGACGCACGTCAGTTCACCGCTAGTAGTGGACGCTCAGCTCAATCTCGCCTGCGTCTTCTTCCATCTTCTATCTTCTTTGCAGATAACGCTGCAGGTTGTGACCAGAATGAATTCTGGTTCCTGCGTCTTCTTCCATCTTCTTTGCAGATAACGCTGCAGGTTGTGACCAGAATGAATTCTGGTTCCTGCATTTTTGTGTGTACGTATCTCGTACGCAGCACTGTTATGGTGTTTGCCATAATTAGTGTCATATGACCGTCGTGGTCATACATCGTTCGCCATTGCTTGACATGTCACAGCACTGACATGTACCAGGAGAATAACGGACAACCATTGTCACATCCACAAAGATAGAACTTCATATCCTTGCCCTCAGACACAGAATGTGCCAATTAAGGTCGCCTGGCCTGACCAGGGTAATCGCTATCTCTGCCATCAGACAGTGTCTGCACCTTAGGGACTTGAAGCTGCCCTGTGATACAGATTCCTTGTGGCCAACTACGGCTGAGATACTGTTCTCAGGCCTATGCACTACTAACTCTTCTAGTATAGTTTCTCTGTGTATGTAACAGTATAATCTTCCAAGATATCTATATATATGACCAACAAGAGCTAACACATGAAAACTGACTCTAATCAACTTCATCCTATTCTGTTTAGCAGAACACACCCTGTGCCAATTAAATATCTATTAAGCCAGAAGCTGCCCTGAACAGAACTATGTTGATACTCGTTAACTCCTCTCATTACACCACTGGGCCAGTCATTGACCCCTAGACTGCAGCCATGCTGTGTGCTGACATAATCTAACCAGATGGTCTCACAGCCTGAAACAGCCACAATGACCAGTTCACTGGCTGGCTGGTCAAATTACTTCTGTTTGACCAAGACTACTCTCTATAATTGAAATAAATGCATGAACTATGCTTCAAGACCTAGCTGGCAAAAATCAGGATGAGAAGATGAACAATTCGAAGTGATGACATAAAACGCAGAAAGTTGAAAGCTGTATATGGCATCATAGCAATGAGGATGGTGATGATGATGATGATAAAATAAATATAGCTGTCCATGTCAGCAAGTGATTCCGTCCACTTTGACTGGGCAGATATGTGCAGGAACTTTTTGTTGGAAAGTACTTGAACGAAAACAATCACTTATTTTTAAACAATCTTTGAAACCAAACTTTCATGTGTTGAAAATAATTGGTTACAACGACATAGGGTAGACACGATTACACCGTAACATTTGTCATGTTCGGTTCTGTTTGTCACAGACCTCGTGTTTTGTGATGTTCGGTTCTACAAACTGTAGACCTCGCGTTTTGTGACTACCTCACAAACCATATGAACGATTACACCGTGACATCTGTCATGTCCGGTTCTGCACGGGGCAGACCTCGCGTTTTGTGACTATTTCACAAACCATATGAACGATTACACCGAAATATTTGTGTTGTTCGGCTCTGCTTATAGCAGACCTCGCGTTTTGTGACTATTTCACAAACCATATGAACGATTACACCGAAATATTTGTCAGGTCCGGCTCTGCATCTAGCAGACCTCCTGTTTTGTGAATCTCACAAATCATCTGAACGATTACACCGTGACATTTGTCATGTCCGGCTCTGCGTCTAGCAGACCTCGTGTTTTGTGAATCTCTCTTAGGCAATAAAACATACCATTGCCGACTATCATTCTCAGTTGGGTGTGACATATCCTGATGATAATATGTGTTAGCGCTGTCTATCACAGACAGCGAATCAAGCCGTTATTTCTATATGACCATACATCAAATCCAGAATCCGCTAAACATTCTACTGTATACCCTAATTCGATGAAAATATAACTAAGCAAACACCTATAATAGTAACTTGACATTATAGCAGATATAACATCTCTTCAACAGATCCAGCTATCCATTGAAGAAACCTTTCTCAGGTCACCCCACCATGATCCTTTTACTGTTGTGACATTTCAAACTGTGTTGCCAGTGTCCAGAATCACCGCAACTGTAGCATTTCCTCCAGTTATGCCACTCCGCACGACGGTCATTCTCTCCCGACATTTGTGGGCGATCTATCTTGGTTTCCACCAAAGATAATCTTTCAGCCATACGTTGCAATAGCGTTGCAACGTCTTGACTGCCGACATTACTGCCTTCAGTCTTAGTGTGGCTGATGGACCGCAAAGCATACCTTGGGCCGGCTCTCCGAGATCGGCCCATTTGAAATGCTTCATATTCAAGCGCCAGTCGTAATGCGTCATCCACCCCCTTCGGTTTTCCTTGGAATATGTTCCACTCCATGTCAGAGTCTCCCACGGCATCGGTAAAAGCGTCGCAGGCAAGCGCCTCTTTAACATCAACGCTGGCCTCAGGATAAGCCTTTCGCACAAGTCGTTTGATATCTTGCGCTAGTTCCGCCAGGGGTTCGCCGCGCCGGCGCTGTCTCGCCTTCATTTGCGCACGAAACGCCTCGGATTGGTATTCCGGCTCGAAGCGATTCAACAGAGCCCGGACTAACTTGGGATAGTTAGCCCTGTCTGCTGCCTCGAGATCACTTAAGACACCCTGTGCCTGACCACGCAAACTCGTAGCCAGTTCAAGCGCGCGAGTGTCTGCGGTCCATCGGTTTAATTCTGATACCATCTCGAATTGTACCAGGTAGTCTCGGCAACTACTTTTTCCATCGTACAACGCAGGACTTTTTGGTCTTGGGGCATTGATCTGAGTTGCTGGCACTGAGAACACCCCTTGACCTGCGGTGTTGTTACTGGCGTCATTATGTCTACGGCCCCAACGGTCATTAACGAGACCGCTATCTGGGTGACTTGGGTTGACCCACTGACCATCTCGGTCACCAGTGTCATACACTGGCCGACAAGATGTAAACATTGGCTGCCGTCGCAGACTATCAACACCCCGGGGGGGTTGGTACTGACGAGGGTAACTCGACGCCGGTGCTGGTGTCTGAGACTGAGGTCCAACTGCCCAGTCGTAGTTACGCATACGAGATGGAACATCAATGTCGCGTTCTGTAACGTGTACAGGTTCAACATTCGATCTGCCAACATAATCTGGCAGATTTGTAGCCGGCACCCTCGCATAGGAGGCCGTAAACAAAGGGGACGGAACACGATTGGTGTCATCTCTGCTTGGATCAGAAATAACGTTATCTGGCGCTTTACACGCCTGGAATTTCTGTGCAACCGCTACAGGTTGTAGCATGGTAGCAACGGTATCACGAATCATCGGAGTAGATTTGTCCTGGGGACTGGGCAAAACTGGGACAGTTTCTGTCCTGTTCTCAAACAGCGATTGCGCCCGGTTTCCTGCACTCAGACCAGCGCAAGTTTCTGGGAACAAATTTAGTACTGACCGTTCCAGCTCTGATCTACTAATTTCATTTAGCAGCAAATCTTCTTCAGAGGCTAATTGATTATTTTCTACCATCAACTGCTCCTCCTGAAATTTCAATTGCTGCTCTTCTAATTTCAGCATTTCTTTCTGCTGTCTCAGTTTGGACAACCTCTCACCTAGCTCAGCCTTTCTATCCCTTAGAAACTGTAATGACCTCTCCCTATCTGTTCTGTCTATTCCTATAGACCTGTCTAACCTGACAGTGGATTGCATAACGTCGTCCATCCTACCAGGTAGCCTTAGCAAAACTTCACTATCCTCGTCCTCGATCACTGGGGAATTATCACCCACAGTTGACATGTTATATAATATTTTGCTGCCACCAGAGAAGTAACTTCTCACTAAACTATTCTACTTTAATCTATCTGAAGCAAGTAAACGTGCGGCCCGTGTGAGTTCTTTCAAGTGAGATTTTCAAGATAGATTAACCAAAAACCGTTACTACGGAACGTAGAGGAATACGGTCAGGTTTATCTACCGAAATCCCACCCCGGCTGCCACCAAATTGTAGCGTTTGCGGGATAACACCCCGCCACCAAATCGTATCGTTTGGCGCGAGCGGTCGGCACGGAGGCGTCTAGTGGCGGACTCGGGCACACGTTCACTCACTCAGTCTAACCAGTCTAACACCAACAATATATATAAGGTTTCTACAGTTTATTACATCAAAATCCTACCAGTACAAATCTAAGACACTCACTAAAATACTTCACTAACTAAACCAATATAAACACAATACAAATGTGACGGTACTGACAGCGTGTTTGACACGCGATCAAGCAAAGAACTCACCCACAGGTGTGGTGTGGTTCCTCAATCAGAGCACAATATGCCTCGTACGGCACAACTTCTTTCAGCACAATGGACTGTGACAGTATCTTTGTCACAGGGCGCTCTGGAGCGGCGTGTTTCGGGGTGAACAGCGTATGTGTGTGTTCCCCGACAAATGGCCCCAGTAGTCAACCTCGAATCATTAAAATACTCCCTATTTATACTAGTGGTACTGTAGCCCGAGGACAGACGCTAGACGCCTTACCTAATATTTTGTCCAGCGCGTCTACCCCTAGAAATCTTGGCAGGGTGCCAGCGGACTCTGCACCCTGTGGTTTTCCCCAACAACAATAAAGTGGAGCATTTTCTTAAACCAGATGGCCCTAGAAATTAGCATAGACGAGCCTGCAGTGCTAGTGAACTTTCCCTCCCCTGGTAGCGTCCCAAAATACCAGGGTTGGTCCTCTGCCTCAGCCAGATGGCCCTAAAATTACCATATAAATTGCATAGGAAACCTTCCATACTGGTTATAGTCTCTTAACTGGGTAAACACCCTCCTTGTAAAATTATATAAGTATTTGCATGGCTTTAGTAGCCCTAAATAGTGGTAGATATATATAAACAGTGGTACATAGATAATATCTATATATATATATATTACATATATATAGATATATATCATAATATGCACATACATACATGCATACATATATATATATATACTTATAATTATAATCGTTATCGCTGAAAAATCCCTACATAGTGCCAGTTTCTGTCATTTTGTATAAAATTACAATTACATGGATATATCACATTTTGAAATAAAATGATATTGATTTATCGTATTCTGATAACAAATGTCATTTTTGTGTGCGATTTTTCATTAAAAAAATGCAAAACAAGATTGTATTTTTTTTACCAATCTCTTTGATTTTATGTTATTAAGATATTTGAGTATGATGCAAATGTGTACAACTACCCTTTGAGAGTGAAACGCAAACGTGCATTTATCTCAAAATGTAAACAATTGATAAATCGCGTTTGCCCTCAAGCCCTTCATATTTTTTATGCAAAAAGTTTGCTTTTTTAATATGTATCCTTTCCCTTTTGTTAGCATAACTCATTGTTAGTTGCAAGCACATTTAGGTATATACTTTAGCTATATATTGTCTATGTGTTCATGTACATGCATGTATAGATTTATAAAGGTTTAAATCTTGAATGTATGAAGACTGTTTTTCATTTGTAGACTACCAAAATGAGTACAGCACTGGATGTGAATTCCGGGAAGGTTTCCATCCCTCCCTCTGATCTCTCAGGAGGTAAGTCGGGAAGTAAACAAATGCAGTAAACATAAGCATTTAATGCTTCACCTAAATTTAAATACATTCAAGCAAGAATTATAATCCATAGGATGATCTAATGATTGAACTATTTTCAACATATAAATGCTCAGTGATCAAATCATGGCTTCTTGTTTAACTTCACACCAAATTTTGCAGGATTAAACTATTTCCAATATCATTGAATATAGTGATATGGTTTCACGGCTCATGTTATGTTGTCAATTATTTACCCTTCAAGGATTTTTTTTTCTATTTTTCCAATTATTTTGGCTGTATCTCACAGCTAGCTTCCTTAAGCAAACTGATTTTACAGTCATGTCACATGACATGACCATAAAATCAGTCCACTGATGAAAGCTGTGAAATGCAGCCAAAATATTCAGAAAAACAGAAAAAGGTTTCTTGATAGGTAAATCATTTATTAAGTATTTCCAATACGATTAGCACATTGCAATTAGAGATTGATAATTGATATAATGATGATTTGTAATTGCATTGAAAACTGACACAGTGATATTCTTTGATGTGAACTACACTATGATGTTTGTGCTGACTGATAGACAGGTATAATAATTTGTTGTAGGATTATAGAGGGAGTTTTCAAGCATCTCAATGCTTGTAAATAGCTGTTGAGGAGGGTGGGCTATATGACAACACTGTATAAAATAATTTTTTACAATTTTTTTTTTTACCTTTTATTTATTTTAATAAATTTAAGTAGATTCTTACTGCAGTTGATGATTGTGGTGATGTCATATATGGTGGAAGTTAACATAACTAAAAAGATTTATGTATAAAATATTCTGCCTTTTACATTAAGATACTTACTTTGTTTCAGCACACAACTCCCGACAATCAGAAAAGGTGACATTTCCGAATTCCGTTAACACAAATGGCATCAGTGACAAATCAGACTTTTCAGGTAATTTATGTTTGTTTTGTTTTCTCATAGCGCAAGTGTCTTTTTTGAGCAGCTGATAAATGGATGCACCTGGGATATGGTATATTCTGGGTACAAGAATATATATGCCTGCAGGCACACTGTGGTCTTCTTACATGTGTACATGTATTTTGGGGAACTGCATGGAGGCTAGCTGACATAATATAATATAAAATTATCTAGTAAAATTGAAAAACGTTATGCCATGTTTGATGATTTCTTGAAGGAGAAATAAATTACTTTGATTGAGTCCATCCAAAAAGCTTGCCATTACTAAAAATAACTGATTTATTAATGGCTGTATAAGTTTGTTAATGTAGTCATTATATTTCAGAGATGGAAGTTGCAAAGCACAACCCATTCAGGATGCCACCAGACAATGACATCTTCATGCTGCGGGACAAGGAGAGACAAAGAAAGAAGTTTGTAAGTACACTTTGTCAAATATAGTGGTATTGATCAGTAAAATTATTTCAAGCTTGATGAGAAAGCTAAATAAACTCAGCTTAATGTGAATTTTCACTGCACTCATGTGACATATAGCATTAAGCAGTCAAACTGTCATTGCTGTAAGTGGTGAACACTGGGTACTATTATACTATGGTGCCCCAAAACCTCCCAAGAACATTTATAATATCCTCCAACTTCACTCACTTGAATCTCAATAAAATCCTCCTACTCCGTGCCTCTGATGGAATAATGGTTCCGATGCCTTTGATTGGATATCTCTGAATAAATAATAGGAATGCCTATTTTACTTTAGAACATTATACATTATATATGACTTGATTTTTTAGAAACTGAAGTAACCATAATAATTATATAGATTTTCTATAAAAAAAATCCTGGAAAATCTGTTGAATTCTGTGCTGTGAATTTGTAATAAGAAAAATTTCATTGTCCACAAAAAAGGTGTGTGATAATATTTTCTTTGTAGATATATTTATTTGTTTTCAGAAATATTGATTTGTTTTCAGAAACATTGTAGAATTGTTTTATCTATAGAATCCAAACAAAGATTCTATATGTTTTGTTAATGGCTGTTAATCCGGAGCACAACTTTGACAGGAGAGGAAGAGACAGAGAGCCCTGAAGGTGCACGAGAAGACGACATACTTGACGCGGATGAACACGAAGACGACGAGTATGATCCACCCGATGGAGTCGGAGGAAGAGGAGGAAGAGGAGCGGTCAGATGAGGACGACAGTCACACGGTCGCCGTCAGAGACGACCCCCAGTTCACACTCGCCGTCACAAAAGGTGACTTAATTGCTTACTTATGCCTTTTCGCTCACTTGGATCATAGGCCATTGACCAAGGAACGCCACCATTTTCTGCCAGTGGCCATCTTCTCCATTTCTCTCCTGGTGTATCCCATCTCCTTTGTTTCTTTTTTGGTGTCTCTCTGCCAGTAGTTTCGTGGTCTACCTCTTCTCTTCCCTGGGGGGTTCCATGTGATGGCTTGACATGTGATTGTTTCTTGTGGTTTCCTGAGTGCATGTCCTATCCACCTCCATTTTCTCATCTTTATTTCATTTTTTATGGGTAATTGCTTGGTCATTTTCCAGAGTGTGGTGTTGGGTACTTTGTCTGTCCACTTCAGGTGTAAGATTCTGCGCAGGCATTCGTTGATGAAGGTCTGTATTCTCTTTAGTGTCTTCTGTGTAGTTCGCCATGTCTCCAATCCAAAGAGTAAAACTGCCTTGACATTTGAATTGAATATTCTCAGTTTGGTGTTAATTTTGATTTGTTTTGTTCTCCAAATGTTTCTCAACACGATGAATGTCACTCTTGCTTTCTGTATCCTTGCCTTGACGTCTTCTACTGAGCCTCCATTTTTGTTTATTGTACTGCCCAGGTGTGTGAATGAGTCTGTCAAAGGTGACACACCTATGTTAATATGTCCACGTCTGGTCTAAATTTAAATTAAATTTTGGTCACTTTCAAAGTGGAAGGCTTTTTTTGACATTTATGGTTAGTGTCCATAGTTTTCAAATCACCAGACATTTGTTTTGTTACCATGGAAACATGGATCTTGCAGAAAACATTCAGTGCATGTTTTGCATAAACTGTGCAAATAAGAAATAAACCAGACCATATGCTGTGTATCCTCCTAAATTGTAAACATTTGATTGGCCTCATACTATGGAGTGTAGCACTGGGCATTTTTTTGCTTTCTTCATGTATTTTGACTTGATGTGGTTTATAAAAAAATCTGATGAAATCAAAAAAATTACATAACAGTATTATACAATTGTATTTTATTGTATTATATTACTATTAGACCCATTTAGCTTTTCACAAAAATCATTGGAAATCTATTTTTTTAAATTTGTATATTAAGGGCGTTAATGCAAACTTTGGGAATGTAGGAACTGCACAATGATGTACTAACAGCTTTACAAAGGATGCAGTTAATGTTGACACAGGCTTCAGTTGCACAACGTTTGGTTTTGGTTAATTATACACCCAGTTATCTAATTTACAGCAATAATAAAAAAAGACTGCAAAACTGGAGGTGTCTTTTTGTTTTTGCTTTTGTATTAACTTTCTTTTGTAAAATTATAATAAAATAATAATAGTTTGTTGTTCCATGGAAAGGTGTGAGATGATATGTTCTTTGTACAAACACGTATTTGTTTGTTTTCTTGCAGATCGACATGTGGAAAAGGAGTCACTGGCTGGGTACATTGCAAAGAAACGCGAGATGTTTCTTGTTCAGGTAAGATATAATATTGTTGGTGATGTTATATTTGGTGTAGGAAATATCCAAACCTCCTTGTGTACATCACTGAGGTGATCATTATTAGACAATACGAGACGAAATGACCTCATTTGGTAAAAAGCCACTTTTTATGGTTTGCTTCAAATTTGTTGATAAACTTGAAGTTACTCAAAATATTAAGCTGAGGTCCACTCTTCTCTCATTGGCCAGTCTAAAAAGTTGCCTTAATGAAAGGCTTCATTCTATCATTAGACTTCACCTGTATAATACACCCACCCCTGTAATAAAACAAGCTTGCAATTATGGTCATCTTTAGAACAGGCCATCGTATTTATATTATATAATTTAAAAAACAGGAACTTAGTACTGGTGATACAGCCGTCTCACTTCAGTGAAGTGTTGTCTGTGTGATGTTGCAGTACTCTCTATGAGTGAAGTGTTGTCTGTGATATTGCAGTACTCCCTGTGAGTGAAGTGTTGTCTGTGATATTGCAGTACTCTCTGGGAGTGAAGTGTTGTCTGTGATGTTGCAGTACTCTCTGGGAATGAAATGTTGTCTGTATGATGTTGCAGTACTCTCTGGGAATGAAGTGTTGTCTGTATGCTGTTGCAGTACTCCCTGTGATTGAAGTGTTGTTTATGTGATGTTGCAGTACTCCCTGTGAGTGAAGTGTTGTCTGTGTGATGTTGCAGTACTCTCTGTGAGTGAAGTGTCTATGTGATGTTGCAGTACTCCCTGTGAGTGAAGTGTTGTCTGTGTGATGTTGCAGTACCCCCTGTGATTGAAGTGTTGTCTATGTGATGTTGCAATACTCCCTGTGAGTGAAGTGTTGTCTGTGTAATGTTGCAGTACTCTCTGTGAGTGAAGTGTTGTCTGTGATATTGCAGTACTCCCTGTGAGTGAAGTGTTGTCAGTGTGATGTTGCAGTACTCTCTGGGAGTGAAGTGTTGTCTGTGATGTTGCAGTACTCTCTGGGAATGAAGTGTTGTCTGTATGATGTTGCAGTACTCTCTGGGAATGAAGTGTTGTCTGTATGATGTTGCAGTACTCCCTGTGATTGAAGTGTTGTCTATGTGATGTTGCAGTACTCCCTGTGAGTGAAGTTTTGTCTGTGTGATGTTGCAGTACTCTCTGTGAGTGAAGTGTTGTCTGTGTAATGTTGCAGTACTCTCTGTGAGTGAAGTGTTGTCTGTGTGATGTTGCAGTACTCCCTGTGAGTGAAGTGTTGTCTGTGTGATGTTGCAGTACTCCCTGTGATTGAAGTGTTGTCTATGTGATGTTGCAATACTCCCTGTGAGTGAAGTGTTGTCTGTGTAATGTTGCAGTACTCCCTGTGAGTAAAGTGTTGTCTGTGTGATGTTGCAGTACTCCCTGTGAGTGAAGTGTTGTCTGTGTGATGTTGCAGTACTCCCTGTGAGTGAAGTGTTGTCTCTGTGATATTGCAGTACTCTCTATGAGTGAAGTGTTGTTTGTGTGATGTTGCAGTACTCTCTGTGAGTGAAGTGTTGTCTGTGTGGTGTTGCAGTACTCCCTGTGAGTAAAGTGTTGTATGTGTGATGTTACAGTACTCTCTGTGAGTGAAGTGTTGTCTGTGTGATGTTGCTGTACTCTCTGTGAGTGAAGTGTTGTCTGTGTGATGTTGCAGTACTCTCTATGAGTGAAGTGTTGTCTGTGTGATATTGCAGTACTCACTGGGAGTGAAGTGTTGTCTGTGTGATGTTGCAGTACTCTCTGTGAGTGAAGTGTTGTCTGTGTGGTGTTGCAGTACTCCCTGTGAGTAAAGTGTTGTATGTGTGATGTTGCAGTACTCTCTGTGAGTGAAGTGTTGTCTGTGTGATGTTGCTGTACTATCTGTGAGTGAAGTGTTGTCTGTGTGATGTTGCAGTACTCTCTATGAGTGAAGTGTTGTCTGTTTGATATTACAGTACTCACTGGGAGTGAAGTGTCTGTGTGAAGTTGCTGTACTCTCTATGAGTGAAGTGTTGTCTGTGTGATGTTGCAGTACTCTCTATGAGTGAAGTGTTGTCTGTGTGATATTGCAGTACTACTGGGAGTGAAGTGTTGTCTGTGTGATGTTGCTGTACTATATGTGAGTGAAGTATTGTCTGTGTGATGTTGCAGTACTCTCTATGAGTGAAGTGTTGTCTGTGTGATATTGCAGTACTCTCTGTGAGTGAAGTGTTGTCTGTGTGATGTTGCAGTACTCTCTGTGAGTGAATTGTTGTCTGTATGATGTTGCAGTACTCCCTGTGAGTGAAGTGTTGTCTATGTGATGTTGTAGTACTCCCTGTGAGTGAAGTGTTGTCTGTGTGCTGTCGCAGTACTCCCTGTGAGTGAAGTGTTGTCTGTGTGATGTCGCAGTACTCCCTGTGAGTGAAGTGTTGTCTGTGTGATGTCGCAGTACTCCCTGTGAGTGAAGTGTTGTCTGTGTGATGTTGCAGTACTCTCTATGAGTGAAGTGTTGTCTGTGTGATATTGCAGTACTCACTGGGAGTGAAGTGTTGTCTGTGTGATGTTGCTGTACTATCTGTGAGTGAAGTATTGTCTGTGTGATGTTGCAGTACTCTCTATGAGTGAAGTGTTGTCTGTGTGATATTGCAGTACTCTCTGTGAGTGAAGTGTTGTCTGTGTGATGTTGCAGTACTCTCTGTGAGTGAATTGTTGTCTGTATGATGTTGCAGTACTCCCTGTGAGTGAAGTGTTGTCTATGTGATGTTGTAGTACTCCCTGTGAGTGAAGTGTTGTCTGTGTGCTGTCGCAGTACTCCCTGTGAGTGAAGTGTTGTCTGTGTGATGTCGCAGTACTCCCTGTGAGTGAAGTGTTGTCTGTGTGATGTTGCAGTACTCTCTGGGAGTGAAGCGGGATGAGATGAGGAAGCTGGAGGAGATTGCCGTGGCGGAGGAGCGTAAGCTGGAGCTGGCAGAGCAGTATCTTGAGGAGGATGCGGCCATGTTTGATGAGTTCCTGAAGGAGAACGACAAGAACTCAGTGGAGGCCATCAAGATGTGAGTCAGTAGCCATGGCCGTTCTTCCTCCTGCATCCATTTCACCAACATTCTGAGCCCATGAAGAAAACCAATAAACAATATCCATTGTTAAATATCAGGAGCTTTTTTAAAAAGAAGTTTTATCGTTGAGAACATTATTTCCATGACACCCAGTAATAATGTGCCCTGGTGTATCGTGTCATCGAGGTCACAGTTTCAGTGTTCAATATCTCTTTTAAGAGAGAATTGGCTTTGACTAAAAAAATAAGCCTAAAGAGGTTGTATGAGTGTGTGAAGTGAACTTCTGGATCATCTGGATATACTGTGGTGTCTAGTTACTCTTCTGTTGTTTCCCTCCCTCCCTCCCATTCATCATTCTGTGTTAACAATATGCAACTTTGTTATGTAGAGCAGAGGCAGAAACGAAAGCGAAACTAGAGAAGGTCGGGGAGATCAAACGGATCAATGCCCAAATGATGGCCATCCGCAGCGAGATCTCCAAGTACGAGGACACACTGAAGGAGTACCAGTTGTACAAGAAGTTCCTTGAGGCTCTCACGCCAAAGGTAGTAACTGGTCTCTTTATCAGCACGTGCCAGAGAAGGAATGTGTTTGTGTGTGAACAGTGTTGTTGGCTCTAACATGACCGTGGGGAGCGGTGGTCACACAGTAGAAAGCCGAACTGTCAATTGAGGGGACGGTGGTTCAATCCCACCTACCGCTGTTTCGAAAGTTAGGCAATTTTGTTCACCCCACATTTGCCTGTGTCTTTCCGAAGAGACACTAAAAAGCCGGTGGTCCCTTCTATCTGGTGTCTATGCCAGGGGAAGTAAAACATCCCACACAGGTGGTAAATGTGTAACCAATAGTGGACTCACTAATTCTAGAGAAGGACAACTACCTGATGCCTGAGACCTGAAAACAATTTTATTTGTGTATGCTTTTGATAATTTGCAAAAACATTTATTTACTCATTATTGACTGTTTATCATACATGATTTTGAATCCAAACATTAGTCAAAAGTGTCGTTTTTGTGTTCATTGATTTCATGTTGTCGCTGGGGTTGTAATATTTGCAAACTGGGTTGTAACTGTAAACTGATCTTCCAGGAGTGGTTGGACGAGAATGTGAAACAGAAGGACAAAAAAAGCCAAGCAAAACTATCCCCGAAGAGGTCCGGTCGTCTCGGGAGGAAAGGTACGTTATGTCTCTAGTCATAGCTTTGAGCTTGCTGTTTCAGATTAAACGACAAACCACGCAGAGCAATCCAGAGGGTTTTGCATTCAATGTTCTTGTTTATGCGCTACCATAACATACCTGCTTAATAATATATAAATATAATTAATATATACTCACATTGCTGTTTCACTGGATGCTTTACACTGTTTTACTGCACATAATTACACCTATGCTTGGAGAAAAGGTTGACTACAGGAAGTTTGATGACATATTAACATATATTAACATATTAATTCACACTGTCTCATATTTATATCAACATAATATGTGAAACTTTGAACTAAACTGAGTTAATTCCGTTTAGTGGCTAGTATTTAGGCATATGGTTGCCATTTTTAAAATGCCATCAGTCAAACAATACATTGCATGGTTTGGCTATGTATTTAATTAATGATGTTCAATGACTGGCCAGTTGGCATCTGCATTGGTTGAATTTCATCATGTTCTGTCTTTCTGTCTATTAAGTTATGGTCACCCGTTTGTGATAAATGGAAATACGTCAAGTGTGATGTAACTTTCTATCTGTTGAGTTGTGACCAAATTGGTTTGATTTGTTGTGTTTCGGTTGATTACTAACTGCTGTTGCCGCTTACAACTAACAGACTCTGAATCCAGTGCTGAGGATGCAGTTGATGATGGTAAGTGGATGCCAACGGGCCATGTTGTCATCCTGTCCAGATGACACATGGTCCGGTACTAGGTCTGCCACTAGCTTATGATCTGTTATTTTTCTTGGCATTTGTGTAAATGGTCCTTTTGTTGTGGTCCATTTATATGTCTTGCTACCATGTGGTCCATTTTATGTGTATCCGTCTAACAATTGTATTAGTCTGCATGCACATGATCCATCATTTGCATCAGTGTCATACCTGCATGTGA
This sequence comes from Oasisia sp. SBJ-2009, assembly GCA_964017155.1. Lineage (NCBI taxonomy): Eukaryota > Metazoa > Annelida > Polychaeta > Sabellida > Siboglinidae > Oasisia > Oasisia sp. SBJ-2009. Next base: position 49,392,354 of record OZ024854.1, read on the forward strand.
TCCATCATTTGCTTCAGTATCATACCTGCATGTGATCCATCATTTGCATTAGTATCATATCAGCATGTGATCCATCATTTGCATCAGTATCATACCTGCATGTGATCCATCATTTGCATCAGTATCATACCTGCATGTGATCCATCATTTGCATTAGTATCATACCTGCATGTGATCCATCATTTGTGTTAGTATCATATCAGGTTGTGATCCATCAATTGCATTAGTATCATATCAGCATGTGATCCATCATTTGCACAAGTATCATACCTGCATGTGATCCATCATTTGCATTAGTATCATATCAGCATGTGATCCATCATTTGCATTAGTATCATACCTGCATGTGATCCATCATTTGTGTTAGTATCATATCAGGTTGTGATCCATCAATTGCATTAGTATCATATCAGCATGTGATCCATCATTTGCACAAGTATCATACCTGCATGTGATCCATCATTTGCATCAGTATCATACCTGCATGTGATCCATCATTTGCATTAGTATCATATCAGCATGTGATCCATCATTTGCATTAGTATCATACCTGCATGTGATCCATCATTTGCATTAGTATCATACCTGCATGTGATCCATCATTTGCATTAGTATCATACCTGCATGTGATCCATCATTTGCATTAGTATCATACCTGCATGTGATCCATCATTTACGTTAGTATCATATCAGGATGTGATCCATTATTTGCATCAGTATCATATCAGCATGTGATCCATCATTTGCATTAGTGTCATACCTGCATGTGATCCATTATTTGCATTAGTGTCATACCTGCATGTGATCCATTATTTGCATTAGTGTCATACCTGCATGTGATCCATCATTTGCATTAGTGTCATACCTGCATGTGATCCATTATTTGCATTAGTGTCATACCTGCATGTGATCCATCATTTGCATTAGTGTCATACCTGCATGTGATCCATTATTTGCATTAGTATCATATCAGCATGTGATCCATCATTTGCATTAGTATCATATCAGCATGTGATCCATCATTTGCATTAGTATCATACTTTCATGGTATCCATCATTTGCTTTATTATGTTATCAGAATGTGTTTCATCATTTGCATAAGTATCATAAGCATTGTTCCATGATTTCCATTAGGATATTACCAGCATGTGGTCCATCGTTTGCATAAGTATCATGCCTGCATGTGTTCCATGCTTTTCATTAGGACATAGCCAGCATATAGTCCATTGTTTGCATTAGTATTGTAGCTGTCTTACCCGCACGGGGTCCACCACTTTATTGGCATCTTACCAACATGTGATCTGTCACTTGCATTGTGAAGGTGATGGTTTAGTATAGACACTGTGATACAGTGATATAATCAGTATACCAAGGTACCTTCTCGAAAATGTTTCTCAGTGCACCATGTATGGAGGTGTTATTATTTAACATATTACATACTTTTGTAGTTTGATTAATTAAGATAGAAAACTATGTGTTGCACACTCTTTCACACACTTCAATACAAAACATTAGATCATAAACATTAAAATTATATACATATTTACATAGTACTGTCTCACAGGAAATGGTCCAATGAGCATTTGTTTTGCTTAATGTACAATTCTAACAGCTTTATCTATTTTAATTGTATACAGTATGTATGAAAAACCAACAACAGACTAGAATCTATTAGAATTCTGGGGAACTAAGAAGTAATTTTTGCAGTTCTTTGCAATTAACAAAATATATTGTATCTTACAAATTGAATAGGAAAAGGAATATTTTGTTTGTTAAAGACTTTGGACAGTAATTAAGGTATTGCATTACTGAAAAAAAATTGTTGAACATGACATCGTCTTTAATTAATCTATGTTGAGATGGTCCTGCTGGTAAAACACAGTTAAATAAACAATTAATGCTTAACCTGGAAATCAACCACGCGACCATTAGTGACCTTGGTAATAATTATAAACCACTCATGTTACTCTTAGCAATCTGTACTTCTCTTCCTCAAATGATATTTCAAATAATAGTAGTGTATTTTAATGATTGTTTAATTTCACTGAAACATATTGCTCCCTCTGTTAGTGACGAGGTGAACACTGTTGCTGCTGATGATGATGATGGTTTATTATAGACACTATACAAGCATTCAAATTGTACAAAGTGTAAGTTTTGGTCATATTATGAAAGTTTCCATAATGAGGGTTTTAGGCCAGAAATGGCAGATGTTCCCATCAATATATGCATTACATTGTTTCACAGCAATTTGTACTAGCTCTTGTGGAATAGCAGTGACTATAGGTGACGTATCTCAGACTTCATTATTCGTTTTATTAATCCTTAAGATAACATGTAAGAACGTTTCAAATGCATGTGTTTCCTTGTACGGCAGCCCATATATACACATTCTGTAATAATCTTAAATGTATTATGTATGAATGTTATATTATCATTATTATTATAATTATAATTATAGAAAGCTATCACGCAGAACATTCGATGGTATATTTTATTTTATACATATATTGTTATGGTTGTTATAATGGGGGTATTATCCACAAGTGATGCCTGATAGCTGCTCTAGCTATGTGTGGTATGTATATAGTTCCTTGATACAGATAGAACAACTTATTAAAACAGAAAATGGATTGTGCTGAAATAGAATATAGCGCCATAACTCACGAATGAATGTTAATTATATAAGTCACTAAAATTGCTTAGTGACAAAATATCTTGAGGTGAGATAAAATGTAAACAACAGATGCATCAGACCAGTACAGCATTGTTGCCATATGGTTTAATAACTCTGTTTCTTGTGGTTTCAGTTGTACTAATAATTTATTAATAAATTAATAATAAATGTTACATAACCCAGTGCATGTGGAAAATTGAATGTATTAGTGTCTTGCTTCCACGAGGTCAATATTTTGCGTAACCTGATATCGTTCATGTGTGCAACTCATCATGTGCCTACGCATCATGACAACAAGCAATCGATGTATACCTAAGAATATGCATGCAAGCCATACAACTAATAAAAAACAATCTCTTGGAGAAGGATAAAACACATTACGCTGTTTAATGTCTACATGTATGTCACTTCATGTGCTCCAGGCCTCAGAGTAGCTAATATGATCTTAATCCTAACCACACACCCTGTCAGAATGGATCATTTGTGTATCCAGTATGTACATTGTGGTTTGCTTATGTCACAACCAAAATTATGCACAAGCCCTCCGTCAAGCTATACCTTTACCAACAATGTTGATAACGGTTAAATATGTGAATTACATTACGAGACATATCCTAGCGCAAACATTACTGCATGCAGTGGACACGTTGAAATGCTTCTGTTAGGTTTTTGCCATAAGCAATCTCCTGAAACAAGAATTAAGACAAGATATACAATGAAGAGCATATGTTCAGGGCAGCCTTTCTTGGGTCACTTAGTGGAGTTTGTTACACTCACTGGTCAAGTCATAGATAGGTCAGTTTCTAATATGCCTGGATTGCTCTTTCGCTTTATTGTGAGCCATCAGTGCAGTCCTCCTGTCCTCTCCCCTCAACTGTGTCTTCTTGTATTCAAAGCTGTCTTTAGTAAGAAAAGCGCGAAAGTGACCATCTCCAAAGAGGGGCCTGAAATATGGCCCAGTGCAGGTACAGTGTCGCATAGGTCTTAACCAGGATACACTTGTGTATTTTGCCCGACTCAGACCAGACCAGACTAAACCAGACCCAACCAGACTTGACAAAACTGATACGAACTGATCCATATGCCTAGACCAATTGTCATCGATGGTGTTAGACTCGATTGAGGACAGCTGACTTAACCTGGACTATTGGCAGACCATTTTCATGCCGACTTCAACAAAGTCTTGAAATCAGCTTGACATCGCAGTCATATAAAGCAATGACATTATGACAACATTTGTCTGTGTCAGACTGACACTAACCAGTGTCAATATCAATTGGACATGTGAATATATTAACCAACTGACAACAGCCCAACGTGACTAACCTAACACTGAACGGTCTGATCGGTTCGGGTGAAAATACATTGTATCCCAGGTTTAGCCATAAAAATGTACTGTACTGTATGTAATTATAGTTACACAGAGGTGACAGAAGCTAAGGTTTAGTAAGTTAGCATTGCTAAAGTTGCAAATGAAAAGAGTCCTACAGAAATGAAGTCAAGTCAGTCAAGCACATAACCTGTATATTGTATGGGCAGGTGAATGAGTACGTGTCACAAGTGTTGAGTAGAATGCTATGATCATAGTCTGTTTGGTTGGTACGTTTCATGTTAGACATATGTTCACACCATGTTTCACAGATCTGATCTAAACCATTTATTCATTTTTATCTTCATCTAGTTATACAGGTATGGTAATATATACATCACATGTGTAAAGTCTCACAGCTCATAACAGTGTTTTTGTCTTCTGAATATAAGCAGGGAACACATTACTTGATACACACGCAAGTCTACAATACTTCCTATGTTACTCTGACAATGCATAACCTGAACAGAAATATATGCTCAAACACACTAATGAACAACAAGGGTTTCACTTTGTCTCTGGATACAGAAAAGATAATTGTGCATACAACACCATAAACCTGTTTTTTTTTAAATATAAATCCATAATTTTTCATAGAATATAAGTAATACATTTCCCATCATAAGTAACACCAATTCAAGGACTATTTCGTTCTATAAATGTTTACCAACAGCTAATAGTGATTTCAGCTGTACACAGCTATGGTCATAACATATATCGATGCCTCTTTCTGTTGCAAAATTTAAATATTGCAACTGCGCTCAATGCTAGAAGACTATTGTCATTCCCTTTTTCACAATATTCCTCCCTCTTAGTGTTAGATCACTGAAACTATTACACTAGTCTGCCGTCGTTTAATAATTTACCCTTAAAATCTTACTTTTCCACCACAGTTCCCTGGCTTACCAATCCATCTGTTATAACGTGTTTCTGTTTGGTGAGTTCTAGGTTGGCCCACCCTGTAGTCTCAATGTGCAGCTGAACTTGGTTTCCAATGTTTTAGATGAAACAAACGTTACCCACTAGGCCAGTTATTATCATCTGCCACCAAGGACGTGAATAATTTGATGAATGTTTTGTATGTACACATGCTTGCACCCATACATACACCATCTGTATATTAACACGCTAACTTAGGGTCACTGTAAGTGTATGACCTCCCAGGTGTTCAGGACCACTGCTATATGGGACTACATTTACACGTGTAGTGATACATATAATTAGACTGTGACAAGGTCACGTTCTCTTAGGCCTTGTAGCCGACACATATATAATTCTGATACAAGTAAGTGTACTCATTAAATGTACAATAGAGAAGTATTGTCATGAAGCATGTTGTCATTACAAACACATGACCTCCACTCACATCTTTCTGTATTACTTCAGCCCTTAGCCATTGTCCTCTGATTTAGTGGCGAAATATTAAGAAACATAAACGTGTTATATTAATTATGTGTTTATGGTTAATCTAGTCATTTATATCAAAATATATTTTTGCTGCATGTATATGTCATCATTAATGATGGCAGATAATAAACAGTTGTAGGAACCAGGTTTAGTTTAAGATAGCTAAAAGAAACAGCTGCTGCATTTTAATCTGTTGCTGTGTGGGGATGTAAGCGACAATATAGTTGGTATGATAAAAGCAATTATTAAGTAAGTAAGCAGATCGTGGGTATGTTAACAGTAAAATAGTTAAGATGTTTTATGTAATGATATTGCATTCAGTATATCTGATACACAACTCGGTAGTACATCAATTTAGGAATATTGTCCACACATGTATTTCTTCTTTGAGGCAGTGAGGTCAACTCGCCTCATCACCTGCTTAATCACCTCATTGGGTGGACCATTGGTGGACTATTATGAGCTAACAATTTGTGACATATTTTTTTACGAGACTGCTTTTTCAGTGTCACTGCTGCATTCCTGTGGAACAATTTATTAAGACTTGTGACATCCTCACCAGTTTCAAACATCTGCTGAAGACACATTTCTTTCATATGATATATTAGTGTAATTCAACATGAATATTAATTTTTGTACTAAATTATTTGTTACTATTATCAATACATAATTATACACTTATGTATTGGTATTATTGTTATATAATTGGTATTATTATTTTTAATATTTTTAACATATACTAAACTGTTTATTACTATTAATCATACCTTTGTCATCATTTATTAATATCATTATAATGTAATTATACACTAGATTTATTATTATGTATTTGTTATAACTAATATATAATTTATTTATTTATTTAAAAGTGCTACACACTATTTAATACTTTATTAATTTTAGTTATTATATACCTATACATATATCTTTTTTATTTATTTTTTAATATTAGTATAATGTATTATTCTATCCTGTATATCTTTTTATGTATTTTAAGTAGTAATATGTTGTGAAGCACCGTGAATTATTATGGATGTGGCACTATGCCAAATAAAATGTATTATTATTACATTTCAGAAAACAAAGCAATGGTTATTTGAGTTATTTCCTTACATGTTTTTGATGATAATGATAAGATACTGTATTAAAAATGTCATATATACAAATATGCTCCATTTAAATTTCAAATACACATGGTTCTATTGTGACTGATTCGGGTGTGTTTGCAAGATGACTGGTTGGTATATCTTTGTGAATTAACTGATTGGATATATGTTTGAGAGAACTCTGATTGGCATTTGTTTGATATCAGACTGATTTGGATGTGTTTGGAAGAAGACTGATTGGGATTTTTCTATTTTGGAATTGACTAATTGGTATGTTTCTGAGAGAAGTCTGTTTGGTATATTAATTGTTTTGGTATCAGAATGATTTGGATGTACATGTAAAATACATTTCATATGATTTTGGTGAGTGGGAGAAGAGTGCATGGAGGCTATTGTATAATGTGTTAATTATAGTTACTATTCTAGTCTTTGACAATTTAATATATGTAGTTACTATTATTTAATTAATTAAAATACTACGTAATTTTACCAATGCCTGAGATCCTAAAATGTTCTCGTTCATTCAGACCAAACACACACGACAGCAGCTATGTATTTGATGTGAATCTGGAATGTCATATAATGCGTGTATACATACATGACCTCCACACCTCTCAGTTCTCACATATTTAACTTATTTAACGGATGGACTGGTGAATGTTGTTAGACACTGACGCGACGCCAGAAGTGTCATCACCATCGGGGCAAAGTAAACGGCAGATGAAGAAATCTGTGACTGGGGTCAAGACCTCCAGTCGGGGTGGACTAGAGTCCTCGCCCAGAACACCAGTGTAAGTTCTCTGGTTCTTAGGTTCTTAGGTGGTTTCCTCCAAACAGCCCAAACTTGGACTAACGCAGGAGTTGTCCTCTAGAATTAGTTAGTCCACTACAGGTTACACATTTACCCCCTGTGTAGGATCATTTACTTTCCCTGACATAGACACCAGATAGAATGGACCACCGGCTTTTAGTGTCTCTTCCGAAAGACACAGGCAAATGTGGGGTGAACGAAATTGCCTAAGTTTCGAAACGGCGGTAGGTGGGATTGAACCACTGTCCCCTCGATTGACAGTCTGGCGCTCTACCCCACGATCACCACTCCTCTGGGCCAGTAGTGAGTACACATCACAGACAATCAGACAAATGTGTTGTTATAGTGTGTACCACACACGCGTCAACAGTGCCACTTTGTGACTTCTTCTGTGACATTCTCGTGGGCACATCAGTCTGATTTTTCTTTTACAAGTCAATATTCCACACCTTGTCAGTGATGTAGCAAGTTTGACAATCAATGCTTTAACTAAACAATGCTGGACTGCATTTCTACCAGCAATTTAGTTGATGTTTCATTTAACCTGTTTGTGTTTGCAGGAGTAGTTCTGGGAAACTTGCACCAGAGGGCAGCACTGCAAGTGCCGCTATCTCAGATGATGACTCAGATGAGGTGAGTGCATTGTGGGTAATTATAAGAACTCTGTCAACTTCTTGCACAGTGACCAGTGTGAATGGACTGGGTTGGCATTGACCACTTGTTGATAGTCATTTATCCGTAGCACTATTTGTGCGTGCATCTGACTTGTTATAGAGTTTGCTTCACTGTCAGCTTGAAATTATATTACAAAGTACTTATTATTTAATTAATTAAAAAGCTGGTTACAATGTTTGTTTTTGTATATAATGTTTTGTCATAACTAAACTTTCATGCCCTGGTGCCCACTGTCAACAATGAGTTATCTGTGTCTGGAATAGGTGTCCCTTCGTGTATGACTGATTTCAAACCAACAGTTTTCTTCATCAATTGAATTTTGGATAAGACTTAGGATTTTCTGGGGAAAGACTGGTTGCAAAATATTTGGGAGGAGACTAATTGAGGTGTCTCTTAGAGATGACTGATTGTGATGTGTTAGGATTAAGACTGATTTTATGATGACATATAAGACTGATTGGGGTGCGTTAGGAACAAGAATGATTGGGATGTGTTTGGAACAAGACTGATTGGGATGTGTTTGGAACAAGACTGATTGGGGTGCGTTAGGAACAAGACTGATTGGGATGTGTTTGGAACAAGACTGATTGGGGTGTGTTTGGAACAAGACTGATTGGGATGTGTTTGGAATAAGAGTGATTGGGATGTGTTTGGAACAAGACTGATTGGGATGTGTTTGGAACAAGATTGATTGGGATGTGTTTGGAACAAGAATGATTGGGATGTGTTTGGAACAAGACTGATTGGGATGTGTTTGGAACAAGACTGATTGGGATGTGTTTGGAACAAGACTGATTGGGATGCGTTTGGAACAAGACTGATTGGGATGTGTTTGGAACAAGACTGATTGGGATGTGTTTGGAACAAGACTGATTGGGATGTGTTTGGAACAAGACTGATTGGGATGTGTTTGGAACAAGACTGATTGGGATGTGTTTGGAACAAGACTGATTGGGATGTGTTTGGAACAAGACTGATTGGGGTGTATTTGGAACAAGACTGATTTGGATGTGTTTGGAACAAGACTGATTGGGGTGTGTTTGGAACAAGACTGATTGGGATGTGTTTGGAACAAGACTGATTGGGATGTGTTTGGAACAAGACTGATTGGGATGTGTTTGGAACAAGACTGATTCGGGTGTGTTTGGAACAAGACTGATTGGGATGTGTTTGGAACAAGACTGATTGGGATGTGTTTGGAACAAGACTGATTGGGATATGTTTGGAACAAGACTGATTGGGATGTGTTTGGAACAAGACTGATTGGGATGTGTTTGGAACAAGACTGATTGGGATATGTTTGGAACAAGACTGATTGGGATGTGTTTGGAACAAGACTGATTGGGGTGTGTTTGGAACAAGACTGATTGGGATGCGTTTGGAACAAGACTGATTGGGATGTGTTTGGAACAAGACTGATTGGGATGTGTTTGGAACAAGACTGATTGGGATGTGGTTGGAACAAGACTGATTGGGATGTGGTTGGAACAAGACTGATTGGGATGTGTTTGGAACAAGACTGATTGGGATGCGTTTCCTCTTCCAGGAGCAAGTGCTCTTCTTTGATGACCCCCAGCAGCTCCTGGACATCTTTGCTGAGTTGGAGGAGCAGAACCTGTCTCTCATCCAGAACAGTCAGGAGACAGAAGAAGCCCTGGAAGAGATGAAGCAGACCATCAAGGCCACCCAGACGAAGATGTAGGTTCAGTAGTTACTAAGGGTGTGGCTAAGTGTCAACATACGTATGTGTTATTATGTTATTGTGGGAATAAATGATATTGTATTGCATTGTAAGTGTGAACCTAGACTGATTGTCATAATCATTGTCACTTTCGTTGTTGTCACATTTATTTCACTTTCATTTGTTGTCACAGTGATTGTCGCTTTCACTGTGGGTAATTGTCACTTTCAATATGGCCATAATTGCTCTCATTGTTTTCATTTACAATGGTAACCACTGTCGTTATTGTGACTTTTATAATAATTATAATTATAATGACTTATTTTCATTGTTGGTATAATGACTTTCACTTCCAATGTTGTCACAATAATTTGCCTTCATTTTTGCCACAATGGCTCACTTTTTGTTGTCACAGTGACTTTCTAATTCATTTTCATTACTGTTAAATTTACAATTATGCTGACTTTCACTTTCATTGTTGTTACAATTACTTTTGCTTTCATTTTTGCCTCAAAGACTTCCACTGTTTTACTTTCAGTGTTATCAGAATAAGTTTCACTTCTATATTGTCACAATTACTTTAACTTATGTTGGTACAACAATTATGTTCAGTTTCAGTGTAACAACATTTGTCATTTAATCATATTGCGGTTTCATTACAGGGACAAAGAGACGTCAATTTTGAAAGAACAAATTGACAAATTGAAGAATGCAATTAAGAGAGAAGTGGACAAAGCGAAAGATTTAGAAACAAAAGCCAGGTGAGTTTCTTATTATTGATTATAACATTGTAAAACCAATTTTGTGCAATTAATTAACATTCATGTATATGTTAACTCGATTGTAGAGAGATGTTTGCTGTTGTATTTAAAACAAGGCTTTCTTTTTGTGATTTTAATATAATGTTTTAAATACTAAATTAAACGTGTTGAAATACTGCAGAATTACATTTTAACATGCCAAAAATAATGTACACAACCTGAACATTTCAATCATAACAAATTAAAATTGTAAGCAAAACATTCAGATATTAAACCCTCTCAAGTGACAATATTGCTGTGCATTATGGGTCAATTGTGCATGGTTTTCAGTGCATTTGCAATGTTCCCTCTTTCAAAACAATTATTATTAACTGATCATACTAATAATTACTGCATCTGCTAATTCAAGAATATTGTTAGAACCAGAGACAATCTCATCTCACACTGATGCGAGAGTGGCAGCTCCTAGGTTTTATTTCTTTCATTTGTTATTAGTACATTCTTATGACAAAAACATGCACATTGAATGTTTACCGCCTGCTAATTTGTGTTTGTTACTCTATTAAGCTTGGAACAATGTTTGCAATTTGAAAGGTTCAGCATGCAACATGTTCAAATGGTAGCCAAAACATCCTGTTTCAAAACAAAATTGATTGATAATATTTCCAAAGCGAACAGAGTTAACCGCGATACCCTTTCCCACATTCTAGACAGCTAACTTCCTGTTACAAATTACTGTTTGGCCAATTCTCAGCAGATGAGCTGGCACTCTTTAATTACTAGAAATGACTTGTAAATTTATTTTCTGCAGGTTATTTTCGTTTGGCGAGTTCAAGTCTGAGGATCAGGAACTGATGTTAGAAGCACTCAACAAGAAAGTCGAGGACGTGTACAAACATTGTATTGGGGAGAATGAGGCCAATATTGGGTAGGTTGGGCTGTCAGGCTGTGCATCAGGTCACATTTCTATAAAGTGTATTAATCTGTTTACTAATTTGAACAACGTACAACACAACATGGATGGTGTTTATAATTTCTGGTAATTATTCCAAGATGTACACACTTTGTTATAGTAAAATGTGGCCAAACTGTTTCTGTCTCCATGTGTGGTCAAAGAGTTCTGTCTCCATGTGTGGCCAAAGGTTTCTGTCTCCATGTGTGGCCAGAGGTTTCTGTCTCCATGTGTGGCCAAAGGTTTCTGTCTCCATGTGTGGCCAAAGGTTTCTGTCTCCATGTGTGGCCAAAGGTTTCTGTCTCCATGTGTGGCCAAAGGTTTCTGTCTCCATGTGTGGCCAAAGGTTTCTGTCTCCATGTGTGGCCAAAGGTTTCTGTCTCCATGTATGGCCAAAGGTTTCTGTCTCCATGTGTGGCCAAAGGTTTCTGTCTCCATGTGTGGCCAAAGGTTTCTGTCTCCATGTGTGGCCAAAGGTTTCTGTCTCCATGTGTGGCCAAAGGTTTCTGTCTCCATGTGTGGCCAAAGGTTTCTGTCTCCATGTGTGGCCAAAGGTTTCTGTCTCCATGTGTGGCCAAAGGTTCCTGTCTCCATGTGTGGCCAAAGGTTCCTGTCTCCAAGTATGGCCAAAAGTACTCATTGAAATAGGCACCTGCTACAATGTCATCAGGACACAGTTGCACAGTACATTTTATGTTTTATTCTTCCATAAATATTGTAATAGTCATAAGCCTGATTTATAATACGTTCACCATTGTAATTGTTACTTGATCATGATAACCAAGACAGAATCAATAAATTAGTTAGGTATCACACAATCTGGAAATATTTGTGATTGTAGTCAGGTCATGTTGACCGTGTTGCTATTGTTATGTGGTGTATGGTAGCTGTCCCACGATGGACATCATTATGACACTGACAGCAGTCAATGACAGTGTGACACAGAAACCACATCTAATATTCCAGCAGCAGACGGAAATGCACTTTACAATGCCATATGATCTCCTGGAACTCTCTAAATGTTGATATAAAATTATCTCTGAGACTGTATCAAAAATAACTCAGCAATTTTTAAGAATAGTGTCAAAGTTCAAATGAGATATGCATAATATTCTTAAAGTAGTTTGGTTTGTAAAGTTGACACGTCAATGTGAACGTTGATGTGCTGATGCAGGACGCTGCAGATGTTGACAAACATTGAGAACAGACTCGAGGAATTGTTTGAGGAGATTGAAATACTCCCTCAGGACAAGGTCGAGGCCGCAGAGAAGGTCAGTACAGGACAGTGACGTGACAGGACAGTGACATAGAGGAAAGTGACATAGAGGACAGTGACATGAGAGTGACATAGAGGACAGTGACATGAGAGGACGGCAGCAAGAGAGCACAGTGACATAGAGGACAGTGACATGACAGGAAAGTGTCATAGAAGACAGTGACATGACAGGATAGTGACATAGAGGAGAGTGACATGACAGGAAAGTGACACAGAGGACAGTGACATGAGAGTACAGTGACACCGAGGACAGTGACATAGAAGACAGTGACATGAGAGTACAGTGACATAGACGACAGTGACATAGACGACAGTGACATAGACGACAGTGACATAGACGACAGTGACATGAGAGTGCAGTAACACAGAGGACAGTGATATGACAGGAAATTGACATAGAGGACAGTGACATGAGAGTGCAGTGACATAGGGGACAGTGACATGACAGGAAAGTGACAGAGGACAGTGACATAGAAGACAGTGACATGACAGGAAAGTGACATAGAGGACAGTGACATGACAGGAAAGTGACAGAGGACAGTGACATGACAGGACAGTGACATAGAAGACAGTGACATGAGAGTGCAGTGACATAGAGGACAGTGACATGACAGGAAAGTGACATAGACGACAGTGACATGACAGGACAGCGACAGAGGACAGTGCCATGACAGGAGAGTGATGTGACAGGACAGTGATATGAGAAGATATGACATGACAGGACATTGTGGTTACATTGCATTGTCATTAAATGACATTGTGGTTATATTGTATTGTTGTTGCATTGTATTCTTGTTGTAATACATTGTGGTTGCATTTCATTTTGGTTATATGGCATTGTGCTTACATTGTATTGTTGTTGCATTACATTGCATTATGGTTACAGCATATTGTAATTGTAATGCATTGTGGTTACATTGCATTGTGGTTACATTGTATTGTTGTTGCATTGCATTGTGGTTACATTGCATTGTGGCTATGTTGTATTGTTGTTGCAATGCATTGTGGTTACAATGTATTGTTGCTGCAATGCATTGAGGTTTGACATATATTGCATTGTGTTTACAGTGTATTGGTGTTGCAATGCATTGTGGTTACATTGCATTGTGGTTATAGTGTATTGATGTTGTAGTGCATTGTCGTAGTTGTGCATTTTGTTGGTTTGTTCTGTTGTATTTACCAAAAGTGATTGTATTTACTGTGGTGAAATTTTTGAATGACATTTGACATATGCATGGTTCAGGAGTGTGATGTTACTTATACATTGACACTTCTGGTGATATGTTTAATGACACTTGTGGTGATATACATGTACATGTACACATACATATACATATATTTATACAGTGATTCCGGGTAAACAAATGTAGTGACATTTGTAGTGACATGGTGTGTTATGGTGACACTTGAGGTGCCACCTATGGTGACAATTGTGGTGACATTTGTGGTGACACATATGTTGACAACTGTGGTGACACTTTCTGTGACAATGTGTCACATGTGTTGACAAATGTGGTGACATTCATGGTGACACTTATGGTGACATTTGTGGTGATACATATGGTGACACATGTGAAAACACTTCTTGTGACACTTGTGGAAACACTCATGGTGACACTTGTGGTGACACTTGTTGTGACACTTGTGGTGACACTTGCGGTGTAACATGTGGACACACTTATGGTGACACTTAAAGTGACACTTGTGGTGACACTTATGGTGACACTTATGGTGACACTTGTGGTGCCACTTGTGGTGAAACATGTGGAAATACTTATGGTGACACTTGTGGTGACACTTGTGGTGAAATATGTGGAAACACTTATGGTGACACATATGGTGACACGTACGGTGACACATATGGTGACACTTGTGGTGACACTGTAGGCAAAGGAGAAGGAGCGTCGCATGAGGCAGCGGGAGGACAAGGTGGAGCAGCAGAAGATCCACCAGGAGGAGCGGATACGTCGCGCCCTGGAGCGGGCGAAGGCGGAGCCAAAGAAGAGGGTAAGACTGACTCCTACAGCGGAATCTCACACTCACTCACTTTCTGTATTTAATGAGTCGTTAATTTCAGTTTGATTTGTTAGTTTTGTCATCTGATGCAGACATTGATAGCAAAAATATCTGGAATTCTATAACAATTTTTATATATCTATTGAATCAAATGACATTTATGTAGATTCCAAAATAGCCATATATCTTATATAGAATTATGTGGAGGATCTGTACAGTAATGTATTACAGTCAATTCAATTTCTATATATTTTCTACAGATGTGCTATGAAAAAATTTAATTTCTATAGAAAATATTCTCCTGTACCCTGCAGCTTCACAAATCCATTTTTCAAATGTAAAACTCCAAATATGGAAATTGATGTTATTCTGATTGGTTGTCATAAAAACATCGCTGACGTCCATTGCAGACGGGTCGGCCATTGGTGTTCCGTTCCGAGCCTCCCAGCTTCCTCAAAGAGGAAGATGATGGGAGTGAACAGGCCACACGGGAAGAGGAGGAACTCGCTTACTATTTCACGTGAGTCCCGCCACTTAGTGTCATCACATGACATGTCACATGATGTACCTGGACATGCTGTGCTCGGTGTGCCGACGTGTTGTTACAGTTACGCACCACATTTGACACATTGAATGGTGACGTGTCATCTAGACATGTCGTGTGTCAACAGGAATGAGGTGACATGTAAGGTTACCAATGATTGGTTGACTTTTTACAAATGTCTGACATGGTGATGTGTTAAGTGTACATAATGTGTCCTCGATGACAGACTATATCTTATGTCACGTGGGGTAAAAGTTCATTCTGTCATCACGAATAAGTCACCAACGTCATTGGCAAGGTGATGGTATTTAATGTCATGTTGACTGGCCAATGATATTACAAAGACAATAATTGTGATAATACATGGTCTTCCGCAGTATTAAAAATTTAGTAATAAAATATAATTAAGTTGTAATTAATTTAGTAAAATTACTTATATACCATACACGATGTGGTGTGGTGCTTATATATATTTAATTGACACACATTATTGTTTATAGATCTTGATTACCCTCTCCAACGACATAGTCAAAGCAATTGTTTTTAAGTACAATGAGTTAATTTATGATGAATGCATTTTACTTATGTAACTTAGCTTGCATTCTGTCAATGTTGATATGTGTTTCAGCTACATTTGAATATAAATGGTGTCTTTATTTTAATTTAGAGAAACTAAGATGTTTGTTAAGGTTACTGATTCACTCTGTTTTACCATGTAAGATGTTTGTCAAGGTGATTCATTGTTCCAGTTGATATCTGGCAGTCTTCCAAGAGTCTACATGTAACAGGTCAAGGCCACCTAGTTAACTGTTGTTGTTCTGCTTCGTTCAGATGGTAAAACAAAGGTTCCAGTGTTGCCAAGTTGAGTATTTTGAATGGCGTTATCTGACACATTTGACCTTACCCTTTATGATTGTGTTGACATTTTTATTATTTTATTTGTATTGTGACATTGACCATAACCTCTCATGGCTGGGGACAAAGTACTTGTTAAATTTACTTGTTTTGGTGAAATTAACAAATGTAATATAAATAAGTGTTGTTAAATTTTATTAAATTATTATAGTTTAAAAGCATGAAATATTTGTTTTCATAAGTGTGTAAATATATTTATAAAGTAAGAGTACCATGTTACTCGTGAAGTACTCAAGTGCTTTCATGAAGTACTTGTCCCCACCCACAAGTACATGTGACCTTGTAATAACTGCTGACTGGTACGTTTTGTTCGTAGCAACCATCTAATTGCCTCAATTAACAGAGTGACATGTTTGAAATAATAACTGTACATTTGAGTAAACATTGTATTTACAGAATTTATCTATGTGTATTTATGCAAAATGTATTTAATATGTGCCTGAAATCTGCTGTGCTCATATGATTGTACGATTAAAGTATTTTTATAAATAAAATGTGCCCGTTTTCTTACCCGGATGAAAGCTGATTCCCCTGTGCAGGGTCAATCAACTCTCCACAATACAGTCACCTTGCAAATGTAGTCACTACAACATAGTCCCAAATTACTTTCAAATGTATGAAACTAATCCCATTAATTCTGTTACCTCCTCATTAAGATAACTTTGTCATGAGGAGGTCTTAATAAAGACATTCCACTGTGAATATATATATATTATAAATATATATACATATAGCAGGTATATTGTAATATATATATATATATATATATATATATATATATATATATATATATATATATATGACATATATAAAATACTGGGTATATTTTATGTATATATATACATATATATATATATATCTATATATATATATATATATATTATGTACATCATATATACATTATATAATATACCTGGTATATATGTGTATATCATATAATATACCTGGTATATATGTGTATATCATATAATATACCTGGTATATATGTGTATATCATATAATATACCTGGTATATACATAGAGTGCAATGGCTCAGAGGTAGAGCTTCAGACTCTCAACTACGAGAACCCGGGTTAGAATCCTATGCTGCGGTGTTAAAACCTTGAGCATGTTTTTCCACTCTACATTGCTCCAGTTCACTCCACTCGGCTGTGTAAATGAGTACCTGGCTATCCACTGGTGGATATGTGTAGGAGCAGCCTTCGTGCATTAATTATAGCATATGGCTGGATGCTTCCCAGGGAAGCCGAGATGGTGTCTGAGTGAACAGGTCTGTCAGGGAAGTAAAGTGTAAAGCATTTTGAACGCTCCTGAGAACTGGATTCTGTGCTATATAAGAACTTGCCTTGCCTTTATATATTGTGTAATATTATATATATAGTAGATATGTTATATAATACATATGGCATACATATTATATAATGGATATATTATATAATATATGATATATACATATATGTATATATATATATATATATATATGTAATATATATGTATATAATATATATATATATATGTATACCTAGTGTTATTTAGATATAGGCACTCACAAAAGGAAAGGATACCAAAGGTGAGTGTTCAGAAAGAGAGCCACATGGCTGGAGACACGTGTACAAGTGGACGCAGGAAGAGGTGGACAGAGTGTGTGGCAGACAGACAGATATCAAACATAGGAAAGGAGTGTTTGAAATGTGTAACGCCAGCAAGCCTTGCCTTGAGACTGTGTGACCCTTTGTAGGTGCATCTCTCTCTGCTCACTCATTTGCATCTCTACAAGTCCACACAGACAGGCAGTAGGCCACACACAACACAACAAATGTAGACATAAACAACTTGTGGAGAATACAGAAGAAAGTATTCAGCCACTGTCACACCAGCAGTCGTCTTCACAAGAGATCTGTCCATGCAGGCTGGTAGTTGTTGTGTTAGTGACTGTTGTTAAGTTGCATGATCCACATCAGACGCCAACTCTGCATAGCTCTTAACATGGGACAACTATTTCATGTAGCTCCATCAACATGTCTAATGGATATTCAGAAGTGTGTGGAAATATACAGACTTTCTATTTCTTCTGCTTAGTAAGAACACAATGTTATTCATAACAAACACTCATATTCAATCAACGCAAGGACAATTTCCTTGTTTCTAAATTATCTTTGTACATGCATATCTTTGCATGTAAACTTATGAAGAAATCTACAGCATTTAAAACCGCGAAGAGCCGCTGCAAACTCAATGATACACAGTTGTCGGCATGGTTGGTTATTTTGAGAAATCGAAATGAAAAATATCTTGAATTATTAGCAGTAATTAATAATTGATCCCCAAGAGAACAATATCAATCAATTATTTTTTAGTTGATACATGTATTCTTCTGTCGACAAATCCTTTCTTAACCTGTTCAAAACTGTATATATATATATATATATGTATATATATATATATATATATATATATATATATATATACATATATATATATATATACATATATATATATATACATATATATATATATATATAT
>OZ024854.1:49416066-49581066 GCA_964017155.1 Oasisia sp. SBJ-2009
GTGTTATATTGCATCAGCCTCACTAATTCCATCACTTCATTCGTCGCCACCAGATGGCACCACCTCCCCTGTTCTCTTTCCACCCTCCGAACCATTGGTATCACGTCTCGTACTTAGACTCCCAGTTTGTCCACTTTTCCCTTCCTTCCCTCTGTGCTTCCCCTTGCTCGTGGCGTCCTCTTCCGTGATTCTGTCGCCCGTCGAGCCAGAATCTCTCGCCTTCTTCGCGTCGCGGTTCGCGACCTCACAGAACCACTTGATGAGCCGCTTGAAGAAGATGGTCAGGCGGTTGGCGACGTTGTCCCTCATCACCGACGTTGTGCTGCTGGTGAGTCGGAGGTCGACCGCCAGCATCAGATGCGGGTCCAGGATCATGTTCTGATGGGTGAGCGTCGAGATGAGGCGCTGGAGCACGCTGATGTGGGTCGCTTCGGAGACGGGCCACAGCAGGGCCACTGCCGCTGCCATGTGGACCACAGTCGCCCGAGAACCCTGCAATGTGGTGCCAGACTGTCAGCAAACAAAGGCGAGGGTTGGGAGAAGGAAATGCCTACAGCTGTGTCGTGTGTAGCCATTTGTAGAACCCCGCTGCAGTTAAGCTTTTGGATCTGCAGGCAGTCCATGCAAAGTGCTTGAAGACACAGTATATTGACTTCTCAATTCACATTATTATTTTATTTATATAACTGAAGACAATTACCTCACGGTACAGCCATTTATATAATTTACAATATGTAAAACATGACAATATATAAATAGTTTCACATCCATGCAATACAGCATATTGCATAAAAACACTCCACATGCCAAAAGATACTCCAATCACACAACAATGTCAGATCACATGACACAGAATTGTGTAAGTTTACAACTGAATGACCGAAGGGTTGTTTTAATGAGTTAAAACCACATTTATGCTTACAGATATTTGTCTATATCATGTATATAAAACGTTTGATTTTATACACCAGACAGATTTTATGTATCATTCATCTATTCCCATACAATATTTCTTTACACACACACATACACACACACACACACACACACACACACACACACACACACACACACACACACACACACACACACACACACACACACATTACATATCACACAGTAATAGTGTTTATTCACCTTGTCAAGTTGTCCAAGTCCTGTGCGAGGTTCTTCGACATACTCCAACATTTGCGGTAAGTCTTGTGCATGCAGAACTGGCTCCTACAAATATTTGATGGCTCTCAATGCACCACTGAATGTCACTTCTTTCTCTATATATGCTTAGTGCATTACATCTAGTACTAGTACTAGGCAGTAGATTTTTTTTATACATTTCATTAATATACCTGATATGTTCTAGAAATCTACACCTGTATATATATATATATATATATATATACATACATACATCATATATATATATATACTATGTAAATATATATATATACATATACGTATAAATCTCTACATAAATCATAAGAAGAATGCATTGTGTACTACATGCGTTTTATATAAAAATGATATATAACATATATTATATATATGTTATATAATTTTTATTATTATAAATTATATATTACATAATATATATATATATATATATATGTTATATATAATTGTTATATAAAACATGGATTCCTCATAATTTATGTATAGAGATTTATATATATATATATATATAATCTATATAGAGATTTATATATATATATAATCTCTATACATAAATCAGATTGATATATATATATATATATATATATATAAATAATACATGTATATATATAATATATATATATATACATAATACATGTATATATATATATAGAGAGAGAGAGAGAGAGAGAGGGGGGGAGAGAGAGAATCAAAAGTAATCAAAAATGTAGAAATAACTATTTAATAATAATAATATTTATTATTTATAAAGCGCAATATTCAAATATGCTCAAAGCGCTGATTTGTGAGAAATTATTACTGTAAACTGAGGATCCTCACCTTCAGATGATCGATCCAGTCCCAGAGTAATGCGGAGAGGACTAGTGGCTCCTCCTCCTGGCTCAGTCTTGTCCAACTCCCATTTTCATTGTTGAGGCTCTTCTAAACAAACAGAAACCAAGATTGTTTTTCAAAACCATGTCATTTGTACCTAGACGTGATTTTTTACTCATGCACACACACACCTATGTATTATAAATCAGAGTCCCCGTTGTTCTATGTGCATTCCACATGTGTGTTTGTATACCTGCAAGTCTGAGCCAATCAGACTGACATTGTGTAGATATCCTTACTGGCTCCATTGAATGGTTCAGCGATTTTCAGGTCTTTTATTTCACTGTGCCTCATTGGGTTGGGAATTGAATTTTCTGTGCTATTTCTGGTAAGGTGGCATTAAATAAATGCCAGCATTGTATTATAGACGATAAGAGACGATGAACTCCTTCTATTGTTTTTTCTTCTAATATGCAAATTATATTCCTTCCTAATCAGAAATTCTTAGAACTTGTTTGACTATACTCTCTTAATTGTGCAACATACTTTATTTATTAACCATATTTTGTTATCTTTCGACCATCACAAGACAAATTTTCCCATAATGGTATTAATAGTGATTTTAATTACATGCAAAATGTGTTCGGATGACATATGCATATGTTTGTGAAGGTGAGTTATGTTGTGCATGCTATTTGACCATTATGTATCTTGATTTATATATAAAACAGTCATCTCTCAGTGAAATATGCACATTAATGCATAAAATACAAGCTAGAACAATGTGGAAGTCTCCAAAATGGCGTGTCAATTTTGGCTGGGACTGAAACTGTTTCACCAGGTGCCTTGCCTTGTAACTCGGATTAAGTCAGCTAGTAACTCAGCTAGTAAGTCACCTAGTAAGTCAGCTAGTACCTTATAAGTCTCCACTGCCTCCAACACTTCTGTGTCGTATTCTGTCGCCGCCATAGCCTGGGCTACCTTCTCTGCTGCCTCGTCGACCGTCTCCGTACCGTCCATCATGTCACTGTTCATCACAGCATCACTCTGACCACTGCTAAACTGCAGACTTGCCCCTGACGATGAGCTGCAGAAGTCAGAGAGTTGATTCTGCGAGCGAGACATGCGGAGGTGTTGTTCTCGCAGGAGTGGCGTGAAGCTGTCAAACGTGTTACACTGCCGCAGGTCCGTGGTCTCTTTCTTCTCAAGGGTCGGGGAAGAATGTGTCGACGAGAGCTTGGGTCTGGAGAGACCTGGGAGAACTATCTGTTCCCTCATTAGATCCCGCTTCTCCAGAAGGGAGACATCTTTCCCTGCCAGTTGAAGTAGTCTTGAGCAGCACACGGCGACAATCTGCAGAGGAAAGACAGCGTTGACTGTTTTATATAGGGACCTCTGTGAAGGCTACACGGCATACAGGAATATATCAAGTAGCTTACATTAACACATTTAGTACCAAAAAAACACAGGTACACACCATTAAAAGGTTTAAATCATGGCATATCAGGCATATCATCCAAAACACATCTACACCTTTAGTACCAAAACAAATACAGCTACACACCATTAAAAGGTTTAAATTATGGCATATCATCCAAAACACATTTAGTACCAAAACAAATACAAACACATACCATTAAAAGGTTTAAATCATGGCATATCAGGCATATCATCAAAAACACATTTAGTACCAAAACAAATACAGATACATGCCATTAAAAGGTTTAAATCATGCCATATCAGGCATATCATCCAAAATACATTTAGTACCAAAACAAATACAGATACATGCCATTAAAAGGTTTAAATTATGGCATATCATCCAAAACACAGTTAGTACCAAAACTAATACAAATACATGCCTTAAAAGGTTTATATTATGGCACATCTGGCTAGGTCACAGCTGCCAATGCTACTGGTCATCACAATTAGCATCTCCTGATTAAAACAACATATCAGCAAGTAGATGTGTTCCTTATTATTATGCTTAAATCACTAATACAGAAATCAACAATTTTGTCAAACATTATGAAATTTGTGACCGAAACGAGAAATTAAGCAACATTGCCAACATAATTAATATCTCGATGTAGTATAATTCCTTCTAGCAGACACGGGTTATTCTGTTTTCCTACCTTGGGAGTATCTCTCAATTTGCGAGCTTCTAAGCCATGGAGAAAGTGTTTCTGTCGTTCGAGGTATTGGGGAAGGGTAAAACTGTACACCCCATCAGCTCTGAAGAGAGACAGTATGAATATTGGGATGTCAAGATGTTGGCTTTGTAGCATTGGATAAATGCATGAGAATTTGTTTAATATATAACATACATGAAGTAATAAAAAACAACATACCTACCTAGTCTATATTACCTGCATCTTACTGTCAACTCTGTGGATACTCATTGTACGTAAATTGGCACAATAAATTAAATATATTCACAGTAACAGTAAATTTTAAAAGCAGGCTGACAGTTTTTTAAATAGATTGATGAATGGCTTGATTAGCTGCGGACACATAATTTTACAAATATGATCTTAAAACCCTTTAATTTATACTGATGAAAAATACCATAAAAGATACAATAGAAATACATTTAGGTGTGAGAGTGTGTGAGTGTGTGTGTGTGTGTGTGTGTGTGTGTGTGTGTGTGTGTGTGTGTGTGTGTGTGTGTGTGTGTGTGTGTGTGCGTGCGTGCGTGTGTGTGTGCATGTGTGTGCATGTCGTGTTCGAATGTGTGTTCTTGAGTGAGTACGTGCATGTGTGCATGCATGTGTGCACATATACATCATGTGGATATGATTGGACAATGAAATAACAAAATGATACTATCCGAATAACATTATGATACAAAATGACCAGACAATGATAACAACATTATAACAACTTGCCAGAACTGACTGATGAGACATACCTACTTATGAGTAAGTCCAAGAATAACGTAAATATGATCACTAGCGAGTCACGATGTTAGCGAGAGATGGATGGATGCACTTACACGGATGCAAAGATAACTCTGAATGGTTGTAGCCAGTCAGCAAACTGTTTGATGCATTCCAACTGACCTCTTGTCTGGATAGAATTGGGCCTGAAAAAGGGATGTAAGGATACATCAAACTAACAATACATCGCAATAGTCATTGATACAATGGTGTATCATATATGGTCAATTTAACTCTCAATAATTATCATTCAATTAACGAGAGTTAACTTAGGCCGTTGAAAATAAAAGCAACATTGCTAAACAACAACCTATATCACCATTTGTCAACTGTATCTGAACATCGCCCAGGATTCACCATTTCAGCCTGAAAGACCATGTATGTGACTGCACCACTCAGAAATTATTGCAACACTATCAAGATAGAACTGCTAGAGTAATATTGCTATTACAATACTAGTGCCTGTGGAACACTATCCAGCGTAGTCATACTGAACATTATAGTAGCACCAGAGTAAGTACATAAGTGGTCCCTCTGCATTATGCAATATGTACACACATTATATAATTTGAAATAGATGTAATTTATACGACTCACCTTTTTAAGCGTATATAATTTATGGCCTCATTTGCACTGATGCGATTTGCAAATATTAAGTAGCAGGCTATCAAGACGCCTGTTCTTCCTGAAAAACAAATCCAAGGACTTGATAATTATGTGCCCAGAATATTTTAAACACAATGTTTGGTTTGGTGAAGATAACATTTTCATGCCCTAAATCTAAATCATATTCCTAGTGGCTGCATAAATGCAGTTTTGAACTAATGAGAATATTTCAGCAGATGTTGTCAGCAGATGTTGATTTCATTTAAATAATTGACCATTTCTACATAATCATAAAGAAGAATTTTCAAAATAATTCTCCAAATAATTCTCCAAACTTTAAATGAATCGACTGAGATGCTGAGAGCCTAGCCCACACAGCATCCTCTACTGACAGACATAACATAATCGCACTGCACTGTATTTCCAATTCTGTTTATCATTGTCTGTAATAAATATTATAAATCACAGTGAACCATGAACTTACCAAGCCCTGCATGGCAGTGGATGGCAACCTTTCCCTCTGACAAGGCAAACTGCATCACCTTAACCATGTCAAGGATATTTGTGAGGGAGCCTACATTGTAGTCCTGCCAGCCAAAGTTGTAGAAGAACACTGCAAAATACACCCCATTGTACTGTAGGACTTACGTCTTATTGTGTTTCACATGGTACAACATAAGACAGTGGTTTCTATCCCACTTCTGACACCAATCATGTAATTCTGTTTGCAAAATGTCACAAATGTGTCTTTTTAAAAGTCAGATTTTCAGTTGGTGTGTAAATCTTCTCCAGCAATTAAATCACCAAGATTACAAATGATGTGCTGGTCAAGCTGCCTGAAAACAATCATATATTCACCCAAACACTAAATGTCTTCAGCAGTGTTGAAACAACTAATTCTTGTCTGGAAGTTTACACATAACCAGATGTGGTGTTCTGGGAGTTGTAGAATATAATTATATGCATCTATTTCGGGAAAATGAATGCGACCTCTACTGCCATATAAGGATTTGTTACGCGATCCATGGCTCATTATAATATCGCGTAAATATCTAATCCAATGAACGCGCCAATGATCGCATCATCGCCCAATCAGCACCGTTTCTGGCAGCTGCAGGATGAGTAAGCAAATGGCGTTGACCGACATTACAACTCGTCATGCATTTGGGGTCAAAAAGACACTTATAAACAAGGTTGGCACAATAATAAAATGTTGTTCCTATATGAATCTGATGCCTGGTAGTCATGTTCATTATGCAGACACTTACAAATGATTTAGTTAATGGTTATTAGTGGTTTCTAGGTGTGCTGTCAATATTATATGATATGCTTTCGTTTTTTGTCATTTTCTCAAAATCACGATTTTGCACATTTGTGAAATTTCAAATAATTATATCCCCAAAAAACTATGAAAGATAGACATCTGAAATTTGTTCCATCTGTTCACATGTTAGTGACACACACAATAAGACTCATTTGACCATGGCAGCTGACTACTTGGAGTTGTCAGATATGAAACACTACAGTTGACCAACATCCAAAAAACGTTATTTCTGAAAAATCATTTTACAAGCATAGAACACATTAGATCTTTCAAGCTCAAACAATCTTATTGTATGAAGGGACATTCTAGCTAATGAATTTGAGCAGTTCCATGAATCCACATGAAACCATTGACTCAGAAAAGTTTTGTTATTCAACCCTCTGTGTAATTTTTAAATCTCAGTTGCTATGGTAATACATATATGCAAATGAGCTCAAATTTTACACACTAACTGCTGTTCACATAACGAACGTGTATGCCAAATTTGGTTGAGATATATTGAGTTTTAACATAAATATGGCACATAGCTGTTTTCGAGTAGTTGGTACGCTTAACCATCCCACTTCTGCTACCATGTAATGTAACCAGCTTAACCATCCCATTTCTGCTACCATGTAATGTAAACATCTTAACAATCCCACTTCTGCTACCATGTAATGTAAGCACCTTAACCACCCTACTTCTGCTACAATGTTATATAAGTACCTCTTCTGCTACCATGTTATGTAAGTACCTTGTCCATCCGTCTTCTGCTAACATGTTATGTAAGTACCTTAACCATCCCACTTCTGCTACCATGTTATGTAAGTACCTTAACCATCCCACTTCTGCTACCATGTTGTGTAAATACCTTAACCATCCCATTCTGGCTACCATGTAATGTATATATCATATATGTCTGTAACCTACTTCTGCTTCCATGTAATACGTCATACACACTTCTGCTATCATATTATGTATGCATCATACATGTACTGTATCCCAATTCTGCAACCATTTAATGTCAGGATAATAAGATCAGATATTGTAATGTCTGTTTCAGACATAATTTACAGATGTGCAGTAAACACCATGTGTGTCATCAATAGTGAAACAACTAAATCATGCATAACAAATCATGTAAAGCAATTTTTATATTACTAATAAAAACATAATATAAAATGTAGGAATACGTTCTACATGCAATGCCATATGTGTGTGAAACCACTTCATCCATTTTACAACATAAACACCTTATACATATCCCCCTTCTGCTACCATGTAATGTAAGCAGCACACAAGTTATCATCCCACTTCAGCTGTAATGTAATCTAGACCCCACACATGTTTGCATCCCACTTCTGATAGTATGTAATGTATGCATCATATGTGTCTGCATCCCACTTCTGCTACCATGTAATATATGCATCATACTTGTCTGCATCCCACTTCTGCTACCATTTATTGTAAGAAGAACAAGACTGGATACCACAGTGTCTGTTTCGTGCACAAATTATAAGCATTCAGGTTGCCATACAAGTAGCTAGAACCATTGTGGAGTACGATACTGTACCAATCATTTATGTTTGTATCAATGCACACATACATCTTAAACATACCATCCTTGGACATGAATTCTTCTGGATCATAAGAGAAACCTCCACTTTTGAGTTCATTTGGTCCACATGTGGCATGTTCTCCTGGTCGCTGTAGGTTGATCACCGACCGAATACCACATCTGAAGACAATGTTACAGTTATTACTGCTGCCTCCGCAATTAATAGAAATGATGATGTTATCCACCAAAAATCAAGTGGGTTATATGTTGATGTTCAATAATCATGAAGTTTGTAAATGCTTTAAAAGGTAAACTCACATACTTGAAATATTCATGTTTTACTAAATAAAAGGGGAAACTGAAACTTAAAAAATATATATGACCACCCAATTTACATTTGTTAAAACAACTGAATTTTATACTCAATATTGTGTTCATATCCGGCATATACTTACTGTTTAAACTGCTCTATGATATTGTAGTTTTTTATGAGAGTTGAACTTGGTCTTGACATGGCCAGAATATTATCAGTCACCCTGTAACAAAATGAAACAATATTCTCAGCCACCCTGTGACAGAATGAAATGATGTTCTCAGCCACCCTGTGGCAGGATGAAGCCACGTTCTCAGTCACCCTATGAGAGAATGAAATAATGTTCTCAGTCACCCTGTGACAGAATGATACAATGTTCTCTGTAGCCCTGCAACAGAATGAAACAATGTTCTCAGTCACCCCATGACAAAACAAAGCACCGTTCTCAGTCACCCTGTGACAGAATGAAACATTGCTCTCTATCAACCAGTGTCAGACAAATGTTCTCAGTCATCATGTAACATGAAAATACAGTAGAATCTACAAATTACAAAGCTCTGGTACAAACAAACATCTGCTTTGTCGTTTACAGCAAACTAGCCACGATTCCAAGGCATTAGTCCACAATATCAACATGATAAATTCATTAGTCTACAATATCAACAACATAAATTACTTTAGAAGTTTCTCAGTAAAATCAACAAATTACCTTTAGACATTTCCCAAACTATATCGCTGAGTAAGGCTAAATAAAGATCACCCAAATATACAGTTAAAACAACCCACCAGTTTGAGAAGAGTCCTTCAACCACTTTTTGGTCCTTGTTCCAGATGGGACTTGCCTCTGGATCACAATATTTGCACTTCTTTCCTCCACAAAACATTGAGCATGTTTTTGCCTCAGGAAAGCTCTGTCGCAGGGATTCAGCAATGTATCCATATTTGCTTTCTGGGTCCACATCTTGAAACATAGAAACAAACAATCAGTTTCATGTTATCAAGAGTTTTAAAAAGCATGACCAAAAAACAAAGCAAAAACAATATAAACAGAGATTATATAAACATAATTTGGAATAAACTTGGGATACTGTCTCTGGGACATGAAATAATTATGCTTTTAAAAACTACAGTGATTGCATCCAGTGTTCATGTTATGCTATACACACACATATATATAATATATATTATATTAATACATATATATATATATATATATATATATATATATATATATATATATATATTATGTATATATATATATAATATACAATATATATACAATATATATACAATATATATATATATATATAGCTGTATATATATATATATGCAGCTCTGTATATATCATATATGTAATTTTATATATAAATATTTTAATTCACAATCATAATAGGAATTCTGTCACGAATAAAAAATTATGCTGAGTTCTGTAATTGTAAGAGTAGTTTTGGTTCTTATGTTTAACATGGTTTTTTTTCTAACTAAAAATATTAAATGAAAAAATATGTTGTGGTGTGAAAAGAATTTTACAAATCAACCCAACTTGCCAGCGTGATAGTATTTATATTTTTTAATCTATGAGATGGCCTCTTTTGTGCTTGCTCACAAATGGTCACATGCAACTGCTATGTTGATTGTACATAAAGTCATAGATGACAGGTCCTGTATATTGCATGTGCTTACTGTCACTCTGTCAAGTATATTATGCATCCATGTTCAACTCCTTTACAGATCATCACTCACGACTGTATTTACGGCTTGGTGCATTCATCAGGTATTTGAGTCACCTGTAATGTATTTATGCACACTAACTGACTCACTGACACCTTGGAATTTACATTTTTAAATGTTGTTGTCAATGCCATCAATGACATTGCTTTATGCAGGCTATGATTTTTGCTTGTCACAGCTTTATTTTGGTGGACACATGGATGTTAATTTATATACGTACAAGCCAGTTGAGATGTGTCTTATATGACCTGAAAACTACAAACACATGTGTAACACCCATTTTCAAGCCATAACTGACAATATCTACAATTTATTACAACCTTTTTGCTTCTTCAGTTTCATCCATCCACCAACCATCCAGTGATATTTCTACCTGTCCACAATGGGTTTTACCCTAGCTTCAAAATGACAGGTGGTCTCTGCATAAATCCATGGATCATAGCCAATTGGTCCAAGGACAGAGAAAGATGGACAAACCTTAGTATTTGGGAGAAACCACACATACAGTGTACACAATTACACATCCATTATTATATTTATTATTGATAATGTTAATAATAATCCAGATGTACCCAGAGCATTGTCACTGAATTGGTAATTGCTCCATTGATTGCCAATATTTCTCTGCCAATTTCCCCACCACTTGCAGTGGATAGATATAATTACATTTCCTTTATTTCCAAAGGCAATATAACTTGCTTAGCATTCAGTAGACACACTGGACAAACAAAATAACATGTCCATTTAATAAAGCAGGGTGTCCTTGATGAAAGGTTAACTATAGAGCTAGCTGGACTATCTCTCACTACTCAGTGTACTCAGGCTTCTTCATAGTAGATGCTTAATTCAGGCAAACTGACTTGTCGCTGACGTGAATTTGAGCATTATATAATTGCACCTCTCAATGAATTACATAGTTAATAATTTGGCTTGTGTGGACATGTATGCATCTACAGCAGCATTATGTCTTAAACAGCTTTCACATCAGTGCCAAACATTCATGTGCTTTTTATGACAACTACCAAGAAAAATGGATCAAGAGGCCCTGAAGTCATTTGGATTATATTTTTTTATTGTGAATTTGTAATTATGAATGAAATGTTTTTGTTGAATCATAGTCACTGTCTAGTTTCTTCACCACAATCATCTAACTGGCATAATGTTGTCTGGTTATTCATATAAGATTATCAAAAACACAGCCAAATCTTGTGAATGCAGCAACATAACTAGGCATTATAACTTTGGTCTCAGTCAAGATAGAATTATCTACTTCTACTCCAGTAAGTCAGTCCAATGACAAAAATATAGTTGACACAAATAGGGTATGTTAGGTCATCCTATTATTTTCCAGAATATTATTTGTCAATGGTTATCACCTACATATGACCATATATCTTTAACCAATAAAGCCCACATTCATACCATTTTAAACCTAATTAAATGAACATCGAAATAAACACAACTTGCATTTATAGGAAATAAGTAGTTTTCAAGATATAGGCAACTTTACAGTTTAACATGGATCTAAAAGCTTGTTGATACAAACACCAGCCGCAGCCACCAACAATAGATGTGTCACACTATGCAGTGTACATCAACAATAGGCAGCTGGAAGGCTCAGGAGCAGAGGCCCAAGGGGTCACCCAAATCACAGTGGGTGGCGGACTATTAACCTGCCTCCACTGCTAGGCAGAAACAGGTAATATGTGAACATTTATGTTTCTGGAAGCCTGGAGGTGCCCTTAGAAACATTCAATAAAATTCAATTTTTTGTGTACAGTAACATGTACTACCCTGGGACATGTCTAATTTAGTGAAAAGGTTGCTTTATGGTTTTTTTAATAGGCAAACTGTGAAAAATTACCAGTGTTTATATTCTGGAGGGTGCTGGGGGTCCTTAGAATGAGTCAATCAAATATAGTTGACTCGTGCTTGGTGGCACTACCCAAAAATAGATCACATCAGTTTAGTAAAGAGGTTCATTATGAGATGCAATGACTTGTAGTCATACATAATTGAACAACTAAAACAGTTTTGCAGTGGTCATGGATACCCACTACAGAGGGAAAAATGTTGTACCAACTGAACCTTGTCTCGATCGTTTTGAAAGCCCAATGTATTCCATCAACAGTGTTGATACCAAAAAGGCATAATGACTTCATTACCTTTGGGAGATGTACCCAAACCAAAAACATTATTTTATGGGTATTCACGTTGGTTTAAAATTTGGTCATACAATAAGTTTAAAAGGTATATCTGATGTACTGCAGGTAGAATATCAAGAAAGACATCATCTACAAAGAACTCATACGTACTTTTTGCTGTAAAATATTTAGCTGCACATTGTTAATTTAACCAATTTAAATATATGACCCTTTGTTTTGAAGAGTGACATAATTGTTCACAACGTAAATTGCATTTTCTGTGGTTTGGTACATTGTAGAGTATGTTTTCAAAACCCTCATTCTCATTACACGAAACACACACCTTAATTATTCGTTTGTAACCATGGTAACAAAGATAATCACAACATGCTATTTGGAAGGGATTGATTACAGCTTTATTAATCAATTGTGTACAACACTAAGATAATGAATTATTTACACAACATTACGATAATGAATTTAATTAATTATCTAGTTCTCTTACGTAGGAATCGCTAATTAAGTGAATGACTGATCGAGAGACTTACTCGCATTCTGCTTGTCTTGGCCCCACTCTATCAACTCCTCTGGGTGTTCCTTCAAAGACATCCCATCTGAACAACGGAAGAAAGGACAATTGTATAACAACTCGAGACACCAAAATGTTTAAGATGACACCAAAATATTAATGTAGTTACTATGTTCTGTTTACGTGTGTGCAGATCGATTGTGATATGGGCCAACACTCCGGCATATAGTTGTACAAACAGATTCATCTGCTGTCTGCTGCCCACAGTGTGATATCAGTCCAACCAGTGTTTCGAAACCTCTGGCTGTGCCACAGGTACAGCACATGCAGATATATAAATGTTGCAGTGAACAATAAAAATGTATATATAGTGCTATTGTTGCCGTTGGACCTTTTTAGATATAATCGTTTGCTATATTTCTTAACTTTAATATAATTATACATAATAAATTAATTACATACTAACTAATATATAATTAAATGATGTATAGGCCTATATGTGAACAATTGCTGTATGGCGTTGCACACTAAATAATACAGATACATCCCAAATTAAACAAAATTATATACGGTTGCTATAGCAACGATATAAATTATTATTATCAATAACGTCACTGTTTAGTGTTTACATCAAGCATCTGTAAATAATTATTGATCTACTTAAAATCGAAATGTACCTGCTGTGTACTTGGCTCTGTGACGTGCTACATTACTGCATAACTGGTGCCTAGCGTTGGTATTAGTATCGTTGAATAATCAGCAACATCGTAGGAGTGTTCTGAGATTGAAATACCGCCGTATCTAAGTGCCGCCATTATTGTGGCGCACATCGGTAACGCACCAATCACAACGCTCGTATGTAATGGCTTCCGGTGTCTGATCTTCCACCCTACTGAACGGTGTACAGATAGAAACATACTCGTAGAATAGTGGTGTATATACAAAACTGTAATGTTACATTGTCGAACTGTCGAAGCATTGCGATGGTCGATGCGACGATAATGTCATGAACAATACAAATTGTAGCATATTTAGAGATACCAAAGGTGCGTTCTCAGATCGTAAATCTTTCAAATAAAAAATTACCTTGACTCACCATGCCAAAAACTACACTATAATAACATATATTACAAAAAACAAACGACAAAGTTTATTGATTTGCAAATTGTATGTTTTTATTTTTGTTTTACATTTATATATATTGAAATCTCAATGTCGACAAAGACTGCTATATAACTATATGACGGCTTTTTATTTATTTTTGGTAAACGCCACGGAAATTATATAAATAAATACACATATTGTACGATCAATACAAAAGTCGTTCATGCCGATTTGTAGTGTATATAAAACCACAAATATAGGTTAGCTAAATAAGCATAGTTACTCTAAAAATACAGTGTGTGTGTATATATATATATATATATATATATATATATATATATATATATATATATATATATATATATATATATATATATTGTGTATATATATATATATATATATATATATATATATATATATATATATATATATATATATATATATATATATATATATACTGAATTAATGAATTAATTGAATGAATCACTTTCAGTTTATTACAGAAATAAATTCCATAGACAAGAGTGTGTGCGTTATATAACAAATACGCACATGCAATACACTAGGCACTATATATATATATATATATATATATATATATATATATATATATATATATATATATATATATATATATATATATATATATATATATATATTGGACCCGGGCACCGGGTCCAAAATGTAAAAGTGGTCCAAAATAGTCGCAAGATTGGTTCAAAACGGTCGGTTTAGTATAAATATATATATATATGTGTGTGTGTGTCATGGACTGCCATGACGCTATTATATTATTGTGTATTTTGTGAGTTAATTTGGGTCCGTGATTGGTGACTCCACCAGGGTTAATCACTAAGCAGTGACAATAGGTGTCACTGCGATTTGATCAGTAGGAAGACAGCAGTAGGAGTTCGGGACAGTGGGAGAGCATGCAATGAACTGAACCACGGGGATGTGTTTTCCGTTGCGAAATAAGATTTTGCTGTGCGTGATTGATTCACTGACGCTTTGGGAGCAAGAAGCATTAGCATGCATTCCTGACGTGTGACGAAATAAAGAATTGTGAGAGATCCAGCGCTCCGCGTCCATCCTTGACACACGCACGCACGCACGCACGCACGCACGCAACGCACGCACGCACGCACACACGCACACGCACACACACACACACACACACACACACAGTGCCTTGGGTAGGGTATTGCATGTGCGTATATTTTTATATAACGCACACAATCTTGTCTATATGTGGAATAGAATGTTTATTTCTACAATAAAGTGAAAGTAATACATTCGGTTCATTTAGTCATACACACACGCACGCACGCGCGCACTCACACACACGCACACACATAATTTATAACAGTGTAATACAACATCATAAAGCAACAATACCAGGGGCGGGTATAGAAGTTAGTATACATACAGTGGGGAGCGCTGGTCGCGCGGTAGAGCGCCGGACTGTCAATCGAGGGGACGGTGGTTCAATCCCACCTACCGCCGTTTCGAAACTTAGGCAATTTCGTTTACCCCACATTTGCCTGTGTCTTTCGGAAGAGCCACTAAAAGCCGGTGGTCCCTTCTATCTGGTGTCTATGCCAGGGGAAGTAAAAGATCCCACACAGGGGGTAAATGTGTAACCTGTAGTGGACTCACTAATTCTAGAGAAGAACTCCTGCGTTAGCCCAAGTTTGGGCTGTTTGGAGGAAACCACCTAAGAACTAAGAATATTGAGGTACAACGTAAGCCTCTATCTGCATCTCCCTTGACACTCGCCAAAAATTCCACACTGAGGTTTTTCAGAAACCTGTACTGTCGGTCAGCTTATGATATTTGAAGATGGGGAGGAATACTGTTGACGAGTGTTCACCACCCCGCTATCGCTGTGTCGAATGTACTAGCTGCCCGCTCTGTTCATGACACACCGAAAGGCGCTCGGGTAGCGCAGGCTGCTGTAATTGTTTTGCACCGATGTTCCAGTGCAATTACTTTATAAATGTAATTCCTAACTAAAACAACATCCGTGTAATTTGCGCTCTCCTGGAGGGTACATTCTTAAATGGCCTAAGGGACATATCACGCTACGGCCCGGGCATTGCGTGGGCGAATCCCTTACAAAAAAGAGCCAATGGTATACCATTGATTACCACTGAATACCATTCAGTATCGATGATATTTCAACAGGACTCAGTGGTACTTTCAACGTTAATTTAAAATACCATTCAATACCACTGAACGGTACAAAGACTCAAAAATATCAATCAAAAAATCATTCAGATACCATTCAAATACCCTTGGCCATAATACCCCCTAGGACCATTCAATGGTATTTGAATGGTATTTTATGGTAAGCGATTCCAAACGTCAGGCCCCATTGGATATAGTCTATGCCTACGGATGTACTCCCAGGACTGTAGATATGCCGACATCAATGATAAATTGTGTTTTACTGATGCATTCTACTTCAGGTGTCTGTTTTTTCCAATTGTTCTCATAGAACAAAGATCAGCATTATACAGAAGTTCCCAAGACAAAGGTATCCTGTGTCTCTAGATCAATGACCCGTGTACTCTTTTGTTATCGGATGCCCTTATCAATTAAGGATCGGGCTGTGTGTACATGTGTGTGTGTGTGTGTGTGTGTGTGTGTGTGTGTGTGTGTGTGTGTGTGTGTGCGTGTGCGTGTGCGTGTGCGTGTGCGTGTGCGTGTGCGTGTGCTGTGCGTGTGCTGTGCGTGTGCTGTGCGTGTGCTGTGCGTGTGCTGTGCGTGTGTGCGTGCCTGCGTGCGTGTGTGTGTGCATGTGTGTGCATGTGTGTGCATGTGTGTGTGCATGTGTGCATGTGTGAGTGTGTGCATGTGTGTGTGTGTGTGTGTGTGTGTGTGTGTGTGTGTGTGTGTGTGTGTGTGTGTGTGTGTGTGTGTGTGTGTGTGTGTGTGTGTGTGTGTGCATGTGTGTGTGTGTGTGTGTGTGTGTGTGTGTGCGTGCGTGCGTGCGTGCGTGCGTGTGTGTGTGTGTGTGTGCATGTGTGGGGGGGGGCGTGCGTGTGTGTACACGTGTGTGTGTACACACATGTGCGTGCGTGCGTGCGTGCGTGCGTGCGTGCGTGCGTGCGTGCGTGCGTGCGTGCGTGCGTGCGTGCGTGCGTGTGAGCGTACGTACGTACGTACGTACGTACATACGTACGTACGTGCGTACGTGCGTACGTACGTGCGTGTGGCCAAGCAAAAGATCGAGTAAGAGTAGTGCACCCCCGGGGAGGTACCATCCAAACACGTACGTGCATAACAATTCTGAATGTTATCTGAATGTTATCTTGCCAAACAATAGCGTGCTACGTGACAACTTTTATATGCAAGGGCACATTTTTCCTGGTTATGCAGCGGCAAGGTCATTCACATTGGCATATGTGACATTTGAACCGTATTTATCTTATGATTTATATGGAGAATAGCATGCAGAGATTTTGGGGGTTATAACACACCCTGTCCTATTACAAATGTGCACAGTCACGACGAATTTTATCCGTTTATCTAGGTTCGCGTGCGGGGCTACGCGTAGCGAGGGCGCCAAACGGTGTCGCCACATCGCGGAGGCTGGAGAATCAAGGCAACGCATTCACTGCGAGTCACTGCCATCCGATTCCAGGTCAAGGTCACATGTTTGTAACAACCGCAATGGCTGCACTGGTTGGTCGCCCGGCTCTCAAAGTATGTTTCCTTATTTAAAAAGACGCAGCATTTACATATTACTTCTACACATCCACTGCATGTCAACAAACGTGTGCTTTATATTTTCAGAATGGAATTGCTACAGCTGTCCGACGACATTTTAACACAACAGCAGCGGTGGCTGGAAAACAGGTCTGTAAACTCACCCGAATAACGGGTCATCCATGATTTGACGCGTCAAGTTCATGCGATTGTTTTGCAATTTACCATATAAATCAGTTGCTAATTTGATAAGGAGCATACAGCTTTAGTGTGCAACTTGACACACACTTCTATACATGGAGGAGTATTCTTTTATATGTCTATAGTTAACATTCATCTTGGTCTTTCTAAATGTAAGTTATCGCCGGTGTGTCAAGGCCACTTCCTCAGGCCATGATTCGTATCAAATCATTGGCTGCAGTAGTGTTAAATGTTTGTTTGAGCCTTTGCCAGAAAATTGGCTAAAATAATACAGACACCGACTACTGTTGGCTTAGATCGCATGTGATACTTTAGTGTTTTTTATTTGGTTAAAGGAAAGATGAAATGGAAAGCCCACAATGACACATGCGGCCCTTGTTACTTGTAAATAATGCACAAGACAGCTGTCAAGGGACAGTGTTTACAAACATGTTGACCCTTATACTATTTAGTATTTCTTCCGAATGTTTATTATTGTTCAGTCCTTGTAATGCTTGCCTAACAGTTTTACTAAATATAGTAATAATTAAGATCTAATTCTGATTAATTATATTATTTTCAGTTGAGCAATTTTTGTAATGATTTGAAATAACAATTGCTGTAAACTATTATAGTTACAGATGTTGGTTAGTGATGCCTTGTCATAGGGCCAACCTTCTTTGAACATATGTAGCCATCTCAGACAAAATATTTATAATGTTCAAGTTGGTGGTTAATTCAGCGGTATCATAAACATAATCTGTTTTCAAAGGAATACAATTAAGTTTTTTGCTGTCGTCTTTCTAGATGGCCGTGCGAGATGCCATCAACATGGCGATGGATGAAGAAATAGAACGAGATGAGCGTGTCTTCTTGCTAGGTGAAGAAGTTGCCCAGTATGATGGTGCCTACAAGGTATGCCTTTAGCTCTATTACCTGTGTGTAGATCAGTGGTTTCAACATATTTAAAAATCACAAAGTCTGCAAAAATTGATTGCCTGTTTCTTTAATCAAGTGCAGGATTGTTTGTTTAATCCTTGGATTATGGAAAAAAAGATTTAAAGAAAATGTCTATATATTCATCCTTGTATCCAGTTGATATTATTTGTGATGATGTCATATTTATTTCTGTTATTTCATCAGGTCAGTCGTGGCCTGTGGAAGAAATGGGGGGACAAACGAATTATCGACACACCAATCACTGAGGTAAGTCCGGTCATAGCAGCCATTCCACTAGCAGAACAAATAACAGTGAGTATTCCTGGTTTTAATGTGATTAAAACCAGGGAGCTTTAAAGTGAACAAATCAGACAACCATTAAATAGCTGTACATAAAATATGTGTATGTATGTGTTACTGTAATGGTGGAAATTGTTGCCTGTTTGTGTGCCAAATGACAGTACTGACATTGTTTGAGCTGTTTTGATCACTTTCCAGTTAAACGGGTTTTGACTGGCCTTTGTGTAACCATATCCAGCTGGCTGTCCAATTTATTGACAGCTGTGTATTCAACTTGGCGGATTACCTTTGTGTGTGTTACTGATATGGTTTGGTTGGCAGCAGAGTGAACAACAGCAGGATTATTCATCATGTTTCTTCTACAATAATGATTTACGCAATCATGAATCAGGTTCATTAATGTGTTCCTATGTAATGCTGGAACAGTTTAGAAGGAGACTCCCTGCTCTTTTAAGGTTTTATTCACAACATTTAGTGCAAACTCCCAATGTTGTCTCTGTCCATTTACTGAAGTTTTGACAAAGTTAACAGTTCCCTGTTATAGTATTTTTAATTTGCAGCTATTATTTGTTTGTATATATACGGTTGGTTGATTGGTGCACCGGTTGGTTGATCACAAGGTCGCTGCGACCCTCTGTTGATTGGGTCATCTGCACTCTAATCAAAGCGTTTATATAACCAGTGGTGTTTAAGTGGTATGCGTTATATATAGATGTGTGTTTGCTGTTACTATTATGTGTTAGTGTTACACTGCTTGCCAAATTGCATTTTGTTATTTTATTTAGCTTGTAACATTTCGCAATTTGAAAGTTTCCACCACGTAACACATTGAAATGTTAAACAAAATATCCATTTGAAAACCAGCTTTATTGGCAATAATGTTGAGATGAGCCAAGTTAACTGCAATAGCCTTTGGTGGTCAACATTCCCATGTTCTAAACAGCTGACTTCCTTTAGGCAAATCTAATGTCTTTGTACATGCTGTGACTGGTGTTATAATCATGTTACAGATGGGTTTCACTGGTCTGGCGACAGGGGCTGCTATGGTGAGTTGATATTTCTGGGCTGCACAGGGCATCTAAAACATCCACATTATATATTTCTAACTTTGTAGTTTGCAAAGGTTTGTTTAATATGACAAGTTAAAAAACTGATTTACACGACCAGGCATTGCATACCAATATTCCACAGCTGAAATCTTCTTCATAACTTAGAAGTGTGGATAACATCCATAATGTTCAGGTTAAATACGAATCTCACTGTGGTGATCATATCTTTCATATTTCTTTTGTATACAAATGTAAATATGTGTAATCTTGTAATGCCCCATCAGCTCTGAGTACTGTTTGTGTTTGTTCATTTTATACACAGTTGTCAATTCTCGGGAGCACTGTTGGATAAATATGTATATGTATATATATATATATATATATGATGATAAACTTAGATGTAATTGTGTTCACAGGCAGGTCTGCGCCCAATATGCGAGTTCATGAGCTTCAATTTCTCCATGCAAGCCATTGACCAGGTGAGATACACAGTGCATGGCTCAAGCAGACATGCATGCACACACACACACACACACACACACACACACACACACACACACACACACACACACACACACACACACACACACACTAGCATAGTCAGTTTGTCATCCATCTGTTGACAGCTTGAATATCAACGGGGGAAAATTGTGATGTTGACTAACACCTTGTATTAATTTTAGCATAACAGAAATGTTACTATTATGAAATAAATGAAAGGTTGTATATAATTGCACATGCTTATCCAGTATTTTGTAAAACTGGTGTTGTAGTAATATTACTTTTATGAACGTTTCAGGTGGTCAATTCAGCTGCGAAGACTTACTACATGTCAGCAGGCCGGGTGAGATTACTTGTATACCAACTGCACTCTAGAACATATGATTTGTTGCTGAATTTATTTCAACTGCAGATATTCCATTCTTACAAAACACTGTTTAGCAGTGGCAACATTTGTAACCCCAAAACAATGTCAGTGACATCATAAAAAGGTGAAAATTAAATTGTAAGCTATAAAAATATTGTTAATTAATTTGATTTCAGAAATGTGCAGAATCAAAAAATACTATTTACCATGATGTATAGATTTCTAAGTAAGATGTCTACTTGAAAAAAGTTGGTCACTTGCTTTTTCTACATTTTTGGCAATCTGGGAAATGCCATTATATATTCTTATAAAACATTTGAACAGGCCTTGAACCATTACTTATTTTCCAAAGCACGAAGGCAAGTTGCGAGGGTACTGCGGCAAAAGACAAGTATCCAGTTCAAGACATGTCACCATTAGCCAATGATAACACGCATGTCCTGCTTGTAGGTGCCAGTCCCGATTGTGTTCCGTGGCGCCAATGGTTCGTCGGCCGGCGTGGGAGCGCAGCACTCTCAGTGCTTCGGAGCCTGGTACAGCAGCGTGCCTGGCCTCAAGGTCATCTCTCCGTACTCGGCCGAGGACTGCAAGGGTCTTCTCAAAAGTGCCATTCGTGACAACGACCCAGGTTAGTTGTCATCCGTGGATTGGATGATTTTTTACGGAAGCCCATTGATGTCACGGTGAAAATTATTTTTTCTGACAGCCACCTCTTAATTATCCGGCGGCCGCCACTTATTTATCTGGCGGCCGCCACTTAATCGGTCGCAAGATAATTAAGTGGCGGCCGCCAGATAATTAAGTGGCGGCCGCCGGATAATTAAGTGGCGGCCGCCGGATAATTAAGTGGCAGCCGCCGGATAATTAAGTAGCGGCGGTCAGAAAAGGAAAGATTCACAGTGTACAACAAGATGCTGCAGAAATGTGTAAATAAGAACCATTTGAAAAGGTCCTTTTATAATCTTCTATTGTGAAATTGGTGATATTTTATTTACGATCTATTTAAAGCCCTATTCAACTTGGAAAGCAAAATAGACAAATTAATAGTAAACTTTTTAGGATTTAAGATAGCTGATCTTCATTACTTTCTTCTGGATTCTACCATGTGTACAATTGCATCATTGTCATGTAAATTAACGTAACGTGTGGGTAGAAATACACTCCTATTGTATGAAAGAAATAATCTGACTGCAAGCTTGGCCTGAAAAGTGAAACGCTAGTTATTGATTCGTTGCTATGGTTGCAGTTGTGTTCCTGGAACATGAACTGATGTATGGCGTTTCTATGGATATGTCGGATGAGGCGTTGTCAAAAGACTTTCTCATCCCGATTGGAAAGGCAAAAATAGAGCGTGCTGGTGGGTTTTATCCTAGTAGAACTAACTACTTCTATGCTTCAATCTTACTAGCAAAATTCCCATTCATGCATGGCACTACATGTGGAGTGTTTATAAATGATGCTTGTTGTTAAATAAATTTGAAACAAAGTAGTTGCAGTAACAAAAGTTATCTGATCAATTCTTATCGGATGAATTGAAGACATTTTTTAACATTGTGAACAATTGATTTATGTTTACCCGTGGTATGTGTTGTACTATAAACTGAAACTTATATGAAAACTGAAATCAATGG
This sequence comes from Oasisia sp. SBJ-2009, assembly GCA_964017155.1. NCBI lineage: Eukaryota > Metazoa > Annelida > Polychaeta > Sabellida > Siboglinidae > Oasisia > Oasisia sp. SBJ-2009. The sequence goes on from OZ024854.1 coordinate 49,438,955, forward strand.
CACATTTTTTTATATATATATATTTTCCTGAAGCATTGAAGGCTAATCACTGAAGCTTCAGTAGCGAAAACTGTCGAAGAGAAAAACATTAACTTACCCGAAAGGTTAATATACATGTGCATGCAGACACTCTAGAACGCACACACATATGCACACTCACAACATACACACACACACACACACACACACACACACACAGCGCCAGTAGGTCAATTACAGCTACACATTAACGTGAACCAGAAACAGACTTGACCTGTGTTGACCTCTGGTTGTGACAGGTCAACACGTGACCCTGGTGGCTCACTCGAAGCCTGTGGGTCTGTGTCTGGAGGCGGCCAAGGAGCTCGAGGGGATGGGCATTGACGCCGAGGTGCTCAACCTGCGCACACTGCGGCCTCTGGATACGGAGGCCATCATCCAGTCAGTGATGAAGACCCATCACCTCGTGACAGTGGAGGGAGGCTGGGTACAGTGCGGCGTTGGGGCGGAGATATGTGCCCTCATCATGGAGAGTAAGTGCTCGGATAAAAACATACACGTGTGAAGGTTTTCCAGGTTGAACTCGGTATATCTTTTTTTTCATTTTCTGAAAAAGTTGTATTTCTTCCTAAAAGTGTTTGCTGAAATGTTTATTGCGTAAGTTATCCACAAACTAAATGGAGGTGGTGGTAAGCGACATGATTTTGTTACCATATGGTGCACACTGGTTATCAGATGTACTTGTCTACATGTCGGCTTGAATCACGTCTCTCTGTATCTGCAGGTGCGGCCTTTGACTACCTCGATGCCCCAGCCACGCGTGTCACTGGGGCCGATGTTCCCATGCCGTACGCGAAGATTCTTGAGGACAACGCGCTGCCACAAGTTCACAACATTATCCAGTCAGTCAAGAAGGTGCTGAACAAGTAGACTGAAGCGACAGGTATAGCCAGTAGTGTAGATTCGCCAATGGAGTAACCTTCATAAGTCTGGCAATAGCTCTTTGCCAGACTGACCGTTACTAACCTAGGATAATCTCACACTGCACATTATTTAGCCTCCTCAAGGTGCAAGGTTGGTTTCTAGCAAACACAACTGTGCCGCCATCACGGATACATCAACGCATGTTTGAAATGGAATTGATTCAGTGCATTTCTCGCTGTGAGATTGGTGGCATGGTGCATGCAAGTTGATCAGGGTGTGACTGATTTCTGGCGTCTGCTGATATGGGACTGGTGGTAAAAAAACGGTATAAATTGGAAGTTTAAACTTGTCGAAATGACAGTCCAACGTTGCCAATTAATTATCAATCAATGTAACCAAAGGTTTTGCTGGCGGGACTGGCCGATCAGTTGATTTATCGCCGATATTATTATACAGTATTTAGTTGATGTTGTTGTTACTTTGATTTACAGTAAGCTATCTGGAAGTGTTCCAGAATGTATTCACCAGTTGTTGGACGTTTTAAAATGCATTATTATTATTGGCATTTGTAACGTGGTGCTGTACATTTTTGTTTTTATGTTGATCGCTTTCGTTGTTCCACTGTGAGATATGTTTCGTCACCTCAGTGGGACAGGCAAGGGATTTCAACCAACAGACAGGCATATCACAAGCGTCTATTATAAACTTGTCAATATTATTGTATTGGTGGGAATCCCCAGCCCCCATTGGGAGAGTGCATTAATTGTTACAGTGCATGTGTTATTTAATCTTCTGATGTAGCCATTCCTGTATATTCCGACGGTGACACCCAGATGTTGCGCCATGCCTACTCCCAAGGTTGTCTTTGTACAAGTACCGAGGTCTAGACAAAGTAACCGCTATCCTATTATGGTATTTTAAAGCTGCAATTGTTATTTGTTTGTATATACGGTTGGTTGGTTGATTGACCAAAAGGTCGCCGCGACCCTGTGTTGATTGTGTCATCTGCACTCTAATCAAAGCCATTATATAACCAGCGGTGTTTAAGTGGTATGCATTATACAACCTGTAGATGTGTGCGTGTATGTTTGTTCAGTGATAACTTACTGTATTTCTGTTCTAAGTTTGTGTCTCGCAGACTTATTTGGTCACGATAACGCACATGAATAAGTGCATGCTTAGGTGATAATATACGGAATGACTGTGTAGCTTGCAACATGGTGAGTGTATCGTCTACTAACTGACAAGAAACATTTCTTCTGTGAGCTCAACACACTGGCAGTTGGTGCAGTGGAAAGTTCTAAATGCAGTGTTGACATTGCAGTATGTCTTGCCTCTATACATTCCTATAAAATAGGGTTAGGGGTAAGGGCTTCATCCAATATGACCAGTGCCTACAATTCTGTCACCCCCAACAATGTACTTGGGTGCAATTGAAAATTAAGAAGATATTTTAAATGAGACAGACTGTTACTGTGGTAAGTTATTTCTTTGGCTGACAAGTATTACAGATTTGAGGTGCTTACACGGGAGAAAATTAATATGAAGACCGCTGGTGCTTGTAGCGTACTTTACGATACGTTCTTATAACGCTATTGAGGGTAAAATTAACAAAAGATGTTGGTCTAGCACTCACTTTATACTGACCAGGTTACACTGTGTACGTATGTTTGGTGCAAGATCTAATCTGTTGTTTCAACATCACACATTAGACGAGATTGTTCCATGTAGATCGTTGCAATTTTGTAAAAGCTGTGCATGTGATGGCGTCAGTATGATTAAATGTCAGAATGTCAACTTATCACGGAGTTTTGTGTCTATATAAGATGTTTATGATAGGCATTGGACTTGGAGAATATTGGGGACTGAGGCACAACAAAATCATTGAGTCGCACCCCCATTTATAATCACTAAATAAACCTACAACTGCACGCACCACGTGATGCTTACAAAAGCTCCGATTGCACGCCTCCTAAAATAGTGGTCGCTAAACAACCATCAGACCAAACCTTTCAATAGACATACATTTCAGCCCCCAAGCCTCCCATTTCCAACGGCTATAAGATCATATAGATATACCTGACATGGTGGGTTTTGTTTTCGGGTACCTTTCTGGTGGCCTACTCCAACGGCAACGCTGTGCCACAGACACAGTGGTCGTTCGGGCCAGGGCGGGTCACTCAGCAATTGGTTGTATTAAATCGAGGCTGAATATTGTACGGTATCTCAACAGTTGCATCTTAGTAAGGCACCTCTTCTGCGTCCTCGTGTCAAACTGGTTGCAACTTTACCCACGCAACCTCTGTCGTGGCCGCCATAGCATACCTACCCAACGCCCATTATGTTCACATTGAAGACCCTTATCTAAAAACGGGTCTGCCTATTCCCCCTCCACTCCGTGCGATCTGGGTCCATATATGTAACGGCCATTAGAACGTGAGTTGTTTTGTAAATGGCGTCTCGTTTCTCCCGCCATTTAAACAGCTGCGGAAGTTACCTTACGTTATACGTGACGTCACATAATCGCGTTAGGAACGAGCTGGCGAGTTGCCAGCCCGTCCGTGGATCGCATCTTTGCTGACCATTGTGGACAAGGCACTGTCTCACCAAAGAAGCACACAGAAGTAAGTATGCATGTCTTAAACCCACCTATGCGCTGTGGTAACCGGAAGTTAAGCCCGATTCTACCAGTTACCTTTATGTGCGTACGACGATATTGGACGGAGACCAAACTCTTTGGCATATTTTGATTCCCAATCCACTTACTAAGAAGCTACTGATACGCCTACGTTTGGGGTATGTTCAGGGGGTTACGACAGTGGGTATACTAATCACAAGGTCCGCACCGATCTCGACCCCCTCGATACTGATCGCGCCACGCACCCATTGAGATCGAACCGTTCGGGGTATGGAATGGGGTCGAGATCGGAAGCGCGCGGTATTGAACCGTAGGGAAATGTGATTGTCGCTGGGTTACACAACACTCAAGCGCAGGTTATTGTCTCGCACCTTGCGATTTTAATCATGAAAGATTGGTCAACAGTCTAGACACGCCGCTCGTCTACTGCATAGGCTCTCTGATGGTAAGTTGCAGCACTGGTTACTACCGTGGCGTGGTCACACCAACATCCCGCCGGCTGCCGTCACCTAGTCTATCGCATGGTAGCATCCGAATGGAATGTTCAGAAGTGACCGTATACGGTTGTGAATGCTGCACCTACCGTGAACATATTTCGTTTATGGTTATCAGATCATATCCCACAAGGTAATACAAACAGCTAGGTTGAACACTTCAATCGTACATTTGAGCTTGATGTAACATATTTAGACTGTTCGGTGGTACATGTCCTTCATATCAGCGTATTCGAAGCTTGCGACATGTTCCATTCCCGTCGACGTCGTGATTTCGAACCCATCCGTCGTTGTCGCAGTGATATGGATTGAAGCCGATCCGTACGACTCGTGTATTTTGAGTAGCGAACGTCGGTGACTGCGCGATAGCTTCCGTTCTGGCATCACTAAATCTTGCCGGCGGCCTTATCGCGAATCCGCTTCGGAGAGTATTCTGGGCGTGCCATGAAGAAGAAGTGTGAGAGCAGAGTGAGGCCAGTAACGAGTCCGAGCAGTTCCAGTGAGTGGCGGATTACTGCATCGCTGAAGCCTCGCTTCTCAAACACTCTCTTACCGTCGTCCTTCGTCCACTCGATCTGTTTCTGCTGCACCCGGCGGTAGCCCTCGCAGGCCGGGTAGATTCCTCGGTTAGCAATAGGCTTGTTCAAACTGCCTGCCGGACGAACGGCGCTAGTGAACAGCGTTCGCCGCAACACATGAAGCGCCACTGTCCACTTCATCGTTGCCGATAACCAGGGGCAGACGATCGCCGGACAACAGAAAGCGGAGAACGGTATTTTGCTCTTTTCAACGGGTTGGCGTGACGTCGTATCGGCCGCGCGACGAAATTCACGTCACAGAATCTCCCGACTAGCGCGCTTTCAGAACAAACGTCGCCATGACGGCAACAACAGTTAGACTATAATATGTAAACTCTAAAGGGTTCACGTGTTTGCATGGTTAACTTGTCTATTGCAATAAAACACGGGGGTAACTAAATATTTGTACGAACAAAATAGCAGATGTTTTTGCGTTTTCTAAATACGCCCCCTTCCCCGTGGCTGCATTGATTAAATTCGTCCATTCGGCACGACAGAAGTGCAGAGTTCAGCGGCAAAATCGGCTAGATCTGCCACAGTTGCGACGGCCGGCTCGTAGACTATGCAGCATATTGAAGGATTTGATTTGCACGAAATCGTCCTAACATCCTCCCGAGCCAACCCAGCAGTTAGCGTGTACACGCACCCTCAACTCGTTGTGGTACACGTTTGTGTTATAACTATTATAAGGACATCACGCAGGCATCAGCTCTCACCGCTCCACCGTCGACCCGCCAGCCACTACATCCGTGGCTGCATAGCCGTGAAGTACTCGATCACGGGAGTTCGGGGACCACAGGGTCTACAACACAGCGGCGAGAAGACACGACATATTTATACCCAAACGGATGCACGTGTACTTGGTTAAACACTTTCTTCGGCCGTCTGGAAGCTTGTGTACGGCCTACGTTATGCAGAAGCTTCAGCACGACACCGCTTTCAGGCTGAGCTTCAGCCATGTTTACCTTTGGCTTTGGAAATTAAAAATAATAGTAATTCCGTATTGTGTCACTACTATACATGGCAAACTAATCACGTTTTTACATGCTCTAATATTTTGGGTCTCCTTAATTTCGACATAGTCTATATCCTACAGACTTGCGAACTGTTATTTCGTTCTCGAATTGTTCAAATCATCTTCAAACCTTGATTTTCACAGTCATTACCTAGCACTTTTATGCTCTTTGCGAAACACTTTCCTAATCATTTATGGGGCTAATCTCTTCCATCAAAAATACTGTGGTTGAGCTCCGCCCTTTGGTTTAAGCTCCGCCCTCTGCTTCGAGCTCCGTTCTCAGCTTCGTGCGCTATCCTCTGGTTTGTGCTCTGCTCTCTGGTTCATGCTCCGCCCCCTTGTTCGAGTTCCGCCCTCTGGTTCGTGCTCCGCCCTCTGGTTCGTGCTCCGCCCTCTGGTTCGTGCTCCGTTCTCTTGGTTGTGTTCCGCTCTCTTGGTTGTGCTCCGCTCTCTGGTTCGTGCTCCGCTCTCTTGGTTGTGCTCCGCTCTCTGGTTCGTGCTCCGCTCTCTTGGTTGTGTTCCGCCCTCTGGTTCGTGTTCCGCTCTCTTGGTTGTGCTCCGCTCTCTGGTTCGTGCTCCGCTCTCTTGGTTGTGTTCCGCTCTCTGGTTCGTGCCCCGCTCTCTTGGTTGTGCTCCGCCCTCTGGTTCGTGTTCCGCTCTCTTGGTTGTGCTCCGCTCTCTTGGTTGTGCTCCGCTCTCTTGGTTGTATTCCGCTCTCTGGTTCGTGCCCCGCTCTCTTGGTTGTGCTCCGCCCTCTGGTTCGTGTTCCGCTCTCTTGGTTGTGCTCCGCTCTCTGGTTCGTGCTCCGCTCTCTTGGTTGTGCTCAGCTCTCTGGTTCGTGCTCCGCCCCCCTTGTTCGAGCTCCGCCCTCTGGTTTTTGCTCCGCCCTCTGGCTCGTGCTGCGCTCTCTGGTTTGTGCTCCGCCCTTTGGTTCGTGCCCCGCCCTCTGGTTCGTGCCCCGCCCTCTGGTTCGTGCTCCGCCCTCTGGTTCGTGCTCCGCTCTCTGGTTCGTGCTCCGCCCTCTGGTTCGTGCTCCGCCCTCTGGTTCGTACTCCGCCCTCTGGTTCGTGCTCCGCCCTCTGGTTCGTGCTCCGCCCTCTGGTTCGTGCTCCGCCCTCTGGTTTGTGCTCCGCCCTCTGGTTCGTGCTCTGGTTCTAACTGACTGCCTGGTTCATAGTCACAAAGTACATTGGGTTTCATGTGTAAGATTTTGTTTCCCAGTTCTACACTTTCACAAGAATTGTCATAATTCAAATAGGAGTAACTGGGGAATTCTCCACTTCTGTCGCTGTTGACACAGCAATGACAATGTCATTATTCTCGATGTGCATGATGGCTATTAAGGATTCAAAATAATAGTTGCCAGATTACTAGACTAAGGTCAAATTGCATTTTGTTGTTAATGTTTTCTTGGCATCACTGTCGTCAGGGGTGAGTTGCCCATGATTTCTTTGAATTCCATTGTCTTTTTTCTTCCTCTCACTTTTCTCTTACTACGTTCTCTGTCAGCAGTCTCCATTTCTTTCTATCTGTTTTTTTTATCATTCTTCTCCCACTCTTTCTAGGTCACTTTTAAAGCAATCCCCATCGCAATTTCGGTCTTCCTCGCCTCCATTTCCCCAACACTTTCTGGGCATCTGTTCTCTTTGCCAGTTTTTCATCTGCCATTTTTTCTACATGACCAGCCCATGTACTTCAACTTTCCTTCACTCCATCCTGGATCTATCGAAGGCAACGCGTGTGGAACGTGTTGAGTCTATAATATACGCTCTTGGCGTGTGTACAGGGTCCAGCTTTGAGCTCCGCTCTCTGGGTCTGATGAATTATACAGTGCATGTATATATCCCGTAACTACGTATGGTCGTTAATTGAGGCACCTCTGATGATAATCTCTAAATCTGTTTCCAGAATCTGTCTTTCTGCTGTGATTTGTAGAATTTGAAGCTTGCCCACTCTTTCATGTTGTCTTCCCACTTCTTGTTAAAACCTTGTCTGCCTCTCTCTTAATTTCCCTCTCACTGTATGTATATATATATATATATATATATATATATATATATATATATATATATATATATATATATATATATATATATATATATATATATATATATATAGGCCTTGGAGGATATGGTTTTGCCAGCTGGCCATAAGATCGCTTGAAATGTCCGTGCCATCTCAGCTTACGTCTTCTCACTGTAGACATGGCGTCGCATTGACCGACGTATCGCGTGCTTATTTTTCTTCCTCGTCAATTGGTGACTTGGTCTGCGTATGGGATGTGTAAGCTTTTTCGGTAACATCTCATATATCCATAATTATAGAGGCCTCATAGCTTGTATTATCTTTCGATTTAATTCTGCTCTCAAAAGTGCGCATGTCTCTGAATTTAAGCTGATAGCTAGAACTGTCAACATATGATGTGCACGCATCAGTCTTGTCTTGTTTTTTCTTCAGGGTGGTAGGGTAACCTGGGGCAGCGCGGCCCCCCTAAGGGAAAAGTTGTGTATTTTTGTATCCATAACTTGTCGATGCATAATTGTGCATTAATAGTATTGAGATATATATACCTTGTGTACGACACAAGTCTCTGAACGATTGAATAACCAAAACGTAAGTCATAGCAAGTTTAAAATGTGCTCCAATAAAACCGTCTTGCCCCATGCTGGGGTAAAACGGTAAAACGGCCCCTCGACTGGGGTAAAACGGCCCCTCGCCTATTTACTCTAATATTAGGTTTAACCGTTGTAATTATATAAAAACAATGTGTGTTATCCATTATTTATTTAAACCGTCATTAACTACTACTATTATTATCACTCATCGTGAACAGAAATAATCACCACTCCGCATCACTCATCGTGAATTACATTAGACTCATCATTGTTATGTCCGTCTTCTATTGCTTCTTCGACAATACGCCACGGTCATATAATACTGATAATATTTGTTACACTTCTACAGTTCTCCCGCTCTATTGATCTTACACCTGGGACATCCCGGTTTCTACCTATCAGCTCCTGTCTATATTACTCGACATTACGATCATCTTTGGCATCTGCATCATCACAGGCATTAAGATCATTTTAGTGTTGAACACATTACACTAAAGTAATGGCATGCAGATACTTCGCGGCAGATACAATAGCCTAATCATCAATCGAAACCACTCATCATTAATTACAATGTCAAAAAATTACAGTTGTCATTAGAAGCAATATTCTGCATTATCATTACACTCGTCACTGAAAACACTCATTAGCTAGCTTTGAAATTTGCATCATCACAATTATAAGCCTTAAATTCATTAACATTAACTGTATTAACGAATGGCTTGCACATACCTTACTGTCTAATCACACTCTGATTCGCGGTTGGGACAAATAAAATACGGGATCCCTGGTGTGCACTCACTATGAGCCCAATTATTGCATTCTTAGCAATGAACCCAGACTTCTCGTGGCCGACTGCAACTGAATGGTTCTCCGGACACCACACAAGGCCAGGGGCGTCGATCCGCTTTTAAAAGTGGGGGGGACGGGGGACCAATTTATATATACACACACACACACACACACACACACACACACACACACACACACACACACACACACACACACACACACACACATATATATATGTCATATAATATATTATAATATGTCATATATATATATGTATATGGCATGTGTAATATATATACAGTATATATATATATATATATATATATATATATATATATATATATATATATATATATTATGACCTGAAATACACATAATTTTTTTATATATAAAACATATAATTCATTGTTGGTCTGGTACTAATTCTAAACTAAAAAAAAGCCTTTATGTTATGCTATTTATAATAGTTATGTTGGCAACATATATTTGAAGAGGGGCTATGGCCTACCCCAATCACTGAACATTTGGGGGTAAACTTCGGACCCAACACTGCTTGCCTGATTCATAGAGTGTTAAAGATGCAGAGCTTAAAGGGGTGCCTGTGTAGGACTTTCCAATCCCACCTTTTGGCAGAGAAGTTTGTCATCACTAAAACGAGATCAAAGTGCATAAATCCGATATAAATATCCACCAGGGCGACCAGGCTGCATTCCAAGGGATGACATGGCAAACAAAAATTAATAATCTATTATGTGCTTGATGGCTATATATCAATACAAGGGTGCAAAATGACAGAGCCCGGCATGACGAATATTTACTGGACTTAGATCAAGTTGCGGGCTGCTGCCAACCAAGCAGTTGATCTAGTGATTTTCCACTAGGTAGTCGGAAGTTTAGTTCTTATTATTACTTTTACTACTAGACCGATGTATGGTTTTTAAGAGAGGGGAGTGATCAATCTCGCTATATATTCGTATAAATTTGTTTTATGAACTGAAAAAGTACGAAGACATTTCCTATGCTGACCCCCTCAGGCCGAAAAGTGGGTTACGCGTCCCCCTCGTTCCCCACTGATCGACGCCCATGCTGTGCCTGTGTAGAACTTCCCAATCCAACATTTTGGCAAAGAAATTTGTCATCACTCAAATGGGAATATGTTACACAAAGTGCAGGAATCCGCCGCTTCTGCCGTAGGCGATAAGAAACAAGCAGTCGAGGGGTGAAAGTGCAACACAAACTTCATCATTTAAAATGTGCTTGATGGCTAGAGCCTATTAATAACATCAACACAAGGTTCATAGAGCCTGGCTGCGGCTTACATTTGTCCGGTAGTTATAAACTTTCCGATTGGCCTTTCTGCGAATGCGCGACAAATTTAAAATCATCAATGTGCAGCGAAATAACAAAGCTTTTTTGTATAAATGCCACTGGATGTTCGATAACTCTCCTGTGATGGCTACTGTGAAGAGTTGTCTAAAATTTCGTTCAATTCATTAAATTATTACGTTTGTTTAAATAACTATCACGGATTATGGCGCACCAACAGCAAAACATGCCTCAAAACTTGTTTGCCTCGTGTTAATTTGCGATAAATAATTTCGCTGAACTTCATATCGCGAGTTTATTGTCTAGCTAGTCCTATGTAGCGGCTTTTAAGAGAGAGGAGTGTTGAGTCAGGCTATATGCCTCGCAATGTTTCTGATCTGAAAAGTGGGGGGAACAATTCCTATGCTGTCCCCACACCCTGAAAAGTGGGGGGGGGGACGCGTCCCCCCCCCCGTCCCCCACCGATCGACGCCCGTGCACAAGGCCATTCCTCTTCGTCGCTGCTTTCGTCGACTTTCTTTCACGTTTTATTGAAACTATTGTGTATGCTATAAATACATCACAGCTTTATTGCGTTTACATACCATATTCGTACTGCATGGCGGGGCAAGACGGCCCCGCGGGGCCGTCTTGCCCCGTTCTGACGGGGCCGTCTTACCACATACACACAAGTGCTGACTTTTTCACCTTCACACATAATCCTTTAATATCGCTTCCATTTTCGATGAAAGTTATTGAAAACGTATATAGTTGTAAGTGCATTAGTACCAGTCATTGCATGGCTTAACATCACACGGTGGACATGTTAATTAGCATCAATTTGACCGAAGAGTAATTATTAGATCACAGGGTATGCAAAACGTTATAAAAACAGTTTGTGAACTTATTTTTGGTAGCGTTTGGCCTTGCGGTCGCTAATAGTATTTGCTAGGTAGCAGCATGATATGCTATACTATTCAATGTTAGTTTGTGTTCACTCGTTTTTCAGATAAGACGGCGGGCCGTTTTACCCCCAGGGGCCGTCTTGCCCCAGGTTACCCTACTGTTGTTTACGACATTATAATACTTTTATAATATTATAATCTTAAGTGCGCCAAAACTCGAGGCTTAATTTACAATACAATACAATAAAACTTTATTGTCCCGAACCGAGAAAAAGATCTCTCCACCCTCAACACACGGCCATCGTGCCTACCAAACATGAAACTGATGAAATATAACCACATGAACATTATCAATAAAGGGAAACACCGTTTCTTATGTTATAATATAACATTAAAATAATATTAAAATAGAAATGCAAAAACAGGTTCCGCCGAGATTTGAACTCGGATCGCAGGATTCAGAGTCCTGAGTGCTAACCGTTACACCACGGAACCATTCGCTGTAGACTGGTTTGTTTGTAGTCCTTTTATTGGATGATGCATACATTCGCGGCTTCTTAGCGGCTGAGCGATTATATCCGGTTTCTGAGTCATTTCCGTTTCCTGTTCCGCTGTTAGCTCAAATTATCGCTACCTTCCAACGGTGTGCAAGTGTATATATTTATTTTACGTCAAGTAAGTGCATCCTTGGTTAGCATGCATAGCCAATGAGTCACCTTGCTTAGGCTCGTAAAACTTGAAAAAACCAACGCATTGTATTATGCTGTATAAGTATATTTAATGCTCTGCAGTTGAAAATAAAATATGAAAATCAGCTGGTAGTGGTAGTGGCAGCGGTGTTAAATCAAATGTCAAACTCAAATTCAAAAGCTGTCTCGAACGCCGAGCGGTCAAACAAAAAAGGATAGATTTTGGCAATGCCTATGCTACGCCTATGGCTATGCCTATCCCTATCATTGTATATCTATGTCACGAGTCACGACTATGAGTATGACTATGCTACGTCTACTTCTAGTTCTAGGCTATGCTATACGGCATAGGTAGGGACCGGCAAAAAATAGATTTACAACGTTTATGATGCCATTGATGGTGCATGTCGATTGTATGCATAATAGGTAACAATATACCGTTTACAAAATTAAAATATATTTAAGCCGTAAAAAGTTATGGCACATTTAAATTTCCAAATATGGTACCAAATCTGTGACCTCGGGCTCGGCTCTGGCCTGCACAGCGCGCAGTGTAGCACACGTTCACACTGGGGCTAAATCACTCATTTGAAATGCAGTTAAAAACTGCTATAACCTTACAGATATTTAGTCAACATTTCAATAGCTGCTCTGTTGGTCAACCTTGACAACATTTCACTTGGTGATGTTTCTCTGTAAATAAAATTAAAACATACCACTCACCATAAATTAATTAAGCATAATTAGCATGGGGAAGCATGTATGTGCTAATATCAGTGATACGATACTCAAATAACACTTAATTTTTTTTGAATATTAACCAGATTAGAAAGATTATATTTTTAGATATTTATTCACACAAAATATCTTTTTGAAATATTATCGTGTTCAAAGATGCAGTTAGATTATAATCTGATATTAGATTACTCCAAGATGGCCGTCATTGCATCAGCGCAATCCTAAAAATGGGCGGTAAATTCAAAACGATTTAGCTACAATGCGCTACATGCGATATATATGAAATTTTCAGGGTCTTCTTATTAAACATTCGTCTAACTACTATCCAAACTTCTGAAAACTTCCTCCACGTGCTACAAAGATATAATTATCCGAACATAGCGCATATTCACTCATAAAAATAAATGAAAATGGGCGGTAAATTCAAATCGATTTAGCTACAATGCGCTACATGCGATTTATATGAAATTTTCAGGGTCTTCTTACTAAATATTCGTCTAACTACTATCCAAACTTCAGAAAACTTCCTCCGCGTGCGACGAAGATATAATTATCCGAACATAGCGCATATTCACTCATAAAAATCTAAATTAAATAACCCACCTAAATATTGCAATTCACACGGCTGCATTCTCTGACATTTTGGGTCTCAGAAAAATGTGGTTTCTCCATTATACAATTAATACGAGGCTCTTAAAAGGAGTTTCCCTGGGCCTCCCCTCATGAGCAGAAAAACCTAGTGGACACAAATTTCAACCGACCTACCGACGCGCCCCTAGTGGATTTGCCAGTCCCTAGCATAGGCCATAGCCTTATTACTTACGGAGGCCTATTACTTATAGTCCCATAGACTTAGTCTAGTATGCCTAGTTGCCTATGCCTGGACTCCACTGTCACTGGGACAGGACCATCCATGACCATGCCATTTCCACATGTCATAATTGCACTTGTCTTGTCTTCAAATACATCCAATCTCATTCAAATTATACCTCAAGATAGAGTTTGGTATGCAGTTTACGACACTTTTTGTTTGAATTTTTTTGATATCTTTATTATTTCTGACGTAAGTAAAGAAAACATCAAACACGTGAAGATATCTCGGTCACAACTTTTGGAACAGAAATGACCGCGAGATTTCAATACGCCATCTAGCGGATTCTGATGTACCTGCTATAGTGCTATTGCTAATATTTATGACATATTGTCACTGTGATTTCATTTTAAAGAAAGACAAATTTCCAAATAAAAAATAAGGCTGTTATGTAAGTGTAGCTGAGCTTTGGAACTGTCCATATTGTATGTCTGTGCTCAATAGAAAACCATCCACAAAATCTGCATATTTGACGGAGGTGGATTACTGGAAGAAGAAGATCTAAGGCTAAGCACTGAGTCTGAATGCACATTCGCAAATTGTAGCTATGCTTCAGTGGTCAGACACAAAGCAGCAAACGAAGCACTGGAACCATGTCTGTTGTTGAAAGTCCGGGGAGTTGGATGAAACAGATTCGGCCCATTGTGCTGAATCATCCATTTCTGCAAACGTTGAAGTTTGGTCTACTTGTGCTCACACTTGCCCGAATCAACCATATCTGCAGTGGGTGCTGGCGAGCTACATGGGCGAATCGTGCCTGTGACGATATATATTACCAAGCAATCTGCTTTCTTCACCCTGGTTTGGCCATGCCTCAAATATATAATTAAGAAAGGTGACTCGCGAAAACCAATTGTATAGCACACATTAACTCCAATCTATTGAACTTGCAGGTCAGTCCTGATATGGCCTTGAAAAACACACCATGTTTGTCCATTGGCATTACTTCATAGGCTAGCTTTTTCCAAATCCATCATCATACCTGATAACTGTCTGGATTACATTTAATTATACTTTTTGCCATCCTTTTAGATGATTCAGTCACACACAAAGAACAATAAACTTGTCCTGTAAACAATCCACCTGTGAATTCAGTAAACAAACTAAAGAGAAGGAGAAGTGAACTTGTTTGTTGACATCAGCTCGTCGTGGTGTGTGTGACAGGGCAACATGTGAGGCGCCATGGCTGGCTCCTCCCCCGGCTGGAGAGTGGCTCTCGCTACTACGATGTTTGCTGCTCCAATCACTGTCACCTTCCTTGATCTCTTTGGCTACGTCGCCAAGGTGGAAGGTGCCTCCATGCAGGTAGGAACAGATTCACCCGTCACCGTCTTCTCTTGCTTTGTGTGATATTCTCCATCATGGCTGATGTCTGCCTCAAAAACCAATGCTGATTTGGTCCATTTACGGATGATATGTGTATATATATATATATATATATATATATATATATATGTATTAATGTATAATATTTATCATTTAGCACTTTATTATTTAGCACTCATTAACATATAGTATTATATATTGAGTATTACATTGTAAAAACTAAGTAATAAAAGGTGACTTCAAATGTGTGCCTTTTTAAAATATGCCTGTAAAACAATTTCTGAAAAAAAATGACAGTTTCAAATGTCTTATTTCTGTCATTCGTAGTGATATGATTTGTTATTTAGCATATTATTTACTTCTCAAGAAACTTTTTTGAAGAAGGCTGTGAGATGCAGCCGAAATGTACGGAGAAAACAAACAAGTTTCATTTACTAAATGTATTATTGTTTTTGAAGCATAAAATGCTAAATAAATATTTGTAAAATTACTGTTAAATAATTATGTATTTGACATGTATGCCCTGTGCTTCATTTGTTCTTATTAGCAAATCACAAATTGCACCATTCCGACATGTGTGACTGTTACTGACTCCCTAGTCCACCAGAGGGTGCCACATTACTTGCCTGCCTTCAGAAGTGTTTCTGGGGTTGTCAGAATAGTGCAGGCTTGGGGGAGTTGACAGATTTGCGAACATGTGAAGTGAACTTACCATGGTTGTGTACATTGGTCAGACATTGATAAAGTATTTATGCAGAAATTACTTCATGTTTAAAGCAGGTTTTTTTTATGATCTTGTTTGTTCTAAACTCTTTGTTGGTTTATCTAGTATTCTTATCATAGTTTCACTGATCAGCAAAACTGAGTTGAAACTGTAAGAACTTCTGAATCTCTGGTGCTGAAGCCCAACATAGATTCACTCTACATTCATTGAACAAGACACTATAATTTTTAAAGATATTTAAAAAAAACTAGTTTGAATTCCCAAGATAAATAATCTGCATTATATACCAGAATCTACAAACGATTGGATCTGTGGTAGAGTGATAGTGGCAGTAAATAAAGAGACACGATGATGTCACAAAAGACAAGTTGCGTCAGTATTACAACGCCATCAGACTAACCAAACGCCATCTATAATGCAGTGTAACAAAGGCGTACTGTCTAAAAGAGAGTCTAGCTCACCATACATTCCTTTCCATTTTTTTTAGCAATATATAATGTTTTTTATAATCAAATAAGTGATTTTAAATTAATTAAATTAATGGTAATCATCACGGGACTGATGCTACAGGACTGATGTGATTTTGCAAACAGTATCCTCTTTACCAACAAAGCCTATACTTTCATGCAACATCCTTCAATAAATGTCTACACAACATCCCAGACAAAACATTTAATAATAATAATAATAGTAGTCATTACACATGTTATTACTATGTACATCAACCATGAATTATCCACGCCATATGCTACTGACATTGAATTAGTGTATGGTTCCCTAACTTGCAGCAATTTGGATAATTTTCAAAAATATCATGGAAAGAATTCGTCCTCATGTTTTGGTTAATTTTTGGCGGGCAGTAATCACATGACAGGTGTTTTGTAACATATATTCCTATACGACACTTTGGTTAGTCCATTGCAGTACTGACAAACAAAATGTTGACATACTATAAACGTGAAATTATTTTTCAGAAATGTAATGAAAGAAGTTAATGAGCAGATGGGCATTATTTGAAATTTATCTAAAATATGTCTCCTATTGAGTAATGAACGTCGAATGTGTAAAAAAATAATGCTTACAGAAATAATGCTTATTACAGGGTGTATGTATCTATAGATTAGTCTTGATATGTAAATTACAGACATTTTGCAAACAATACTTTTTGACTGAATGCAAACCATCCATCTGCCCCTTTATTGGTGAGTGACCCTGCAACAGAAACTATGCACACATTTTCCTTATATCATTAGACATTATTTAACTCTCAAGAAATGTGGGAAGATTTCACCAATGGCTTGTATGACAAGCTGGTAGAGGTGCCAAGTGGGAGCTCCTGTCCAGTGTCCACTGTCTCTAGGCAAGACAGATTTGGTAGAATGTTGATGGTCTGACTGAGGGCCTAAAGGGTAGGGATCAGATAGTGTGCCTGGAGTTCTCAACGTAGTTCTGTATACATTCTGGACATTGCATGTTGTACACCAAGTGTACCACACTTTGCTTCTCTTTTGTCTTATCTTCTGGGTCTATTAACAGTGATCGCAAGGTGTTGATGGTTTGTGAAACACATAAAACGTGACTTTAGAGAATGTCTTTGCAAACTCTTCTGACAATTTGTTAGCTGAGTACATGACAGACCCGTTGCCTTTGTTCTTATGTTCTTCAGCTTCAGACAAGATCACCCTCAGTCCTTCTCCCGCACATGTCACATAATGACCACTGGTCATGTGATTCACACCCTCAGTCCTTCTCCAGCATATGTCACACGATGACCACTGGTTATGTGATTCACAGATACTGTTTTTTTTTGTGACATTAATTTTTTTACTAATGCAACAAGCAAGGACATAATATATTCAATGTAATTTTCACATTTCTGGTGGTGCTGAGATTGATAACCATATTTTTCATTACTTTATGTGTATTAGATACTATCAAAGTGACATTTGTTATCTTGTAGCCATGCCTCAATCCAGCGAATCAGAAAGCTGCTGATTATGTTCTGCTGAATCGCTGGAAAGCAAGAAGCTTCCTGTTCAATCGCGGGGAAGTCGTGTCACTTACGTAAGTACAGTTTTAAAACTTGTTCACCGAACCCTTCAAAATTAACACTTTAGAAATGTCTGTATGCTACTTTGCAATAAAACTTGTTTGTCTGTCGATTACTATTAACAAAGGACAATGTTTATATGTTATTTGATTACTTTACGTCTGAGGATTCCACTGCAGCGAGAGTCTAAACCTCTGATGCTCAATAGTTTCTTCTGCATTGTCAAGACAATTGTCGGAATGACCATGTGTAAGAATATGTTGTTAGTTAAATATGTTGCAGTCGGGCCATTTCACGATATTCGTTTTGTTGCGGACAGGACATTTAGAGACTTGTTTCTTTCACAGAAATTATTCTTGGGTATATTTTAAAAGTTTGAATGCATGAAAGTGAAGTACTTTGGTACCACTTCATATGATAACAAAATCAAATCTTTGGAATTTCAATTTTGGGGGGGGAAATGTGAAATAAAATGCGTTGCGGACAGGACAGAAAGTGAAGTGGGTTTTATTGTATATTAGAAAAACCCAAAGTTATGTCCATCCACTTGTTTTCTAAGATATTAAACCCTGCATATTTATACCTAAATGCCATAGGTATATTTTGGAGAAAATGTGATTCCAAAATTTTCAAGAATGACCGAGGGGGTAATTAACTGTGCCTTGTGGACAGGACATGGACAGAGCGTTGCGGACAGGACACTTTTTCACTGCATTTTAATAAGAATAAAATAACTTTATTATCTAGTGTGACATGTATACAGCATTCTCCATGATGGATTTAATATTAATTAACATTGAACAGTTTTCTTTTCAAAAATCACCTTTGAGTCATTTTATGTCCTGTCCGCAACGTTTTTGTCCTGTCCTCAACAGAAATGAGTTGTGGTTTCCCATGAAGTGTGTTATATTTTTGTCTTTACTATTGGTTGATATTATTCAGATATACCCCAGCTAAGAGAATATAAAGTTTGGGTTTTCAAATCCAACTATTTTTGGGTGAAATTAAAACCTTTCGACCGAAAACATTGCGGACAGGACACCTTGGGTCTGTGAAGTGGATTTTGCATGGCTTCACATTTATCCCAAAAAATTAAACTGCATCATGTTATACTTAGACATAACACTAATGCTATCAACAACATAAATTGACATAAAGTTAAATACACCACGAGAAAACTTAAAAAAACATTTGTCCTGTCCACAACGCTGAAATCCATTGTTTCGTGATAAATAGCTAATTTGCATATTTAAAAATGCGCAATTTTGACCCAAATGCCAATTTCCAGTAACTTCAGATACATATACATTTGGTATTTTGCTCAAATTCAGACTTTAATATTTTTTATGTCACTTCACAAATACCGTGAAATGGCCCAGTCCCACTGCAGAATCATGAATGCATCTATGTCGAATCAAATATTTCTATGTGTGTGTAATTTCCATCAGCATTCTGCATGTTGGTGGTTGGTTGTTCAGTTCACAGATGGCCTTGGTCTTTAAGCACTAAAAAAAACTACAGAAGTTCATGTAGACCTAGTTAATAGTTCTGGGTCAAAATGACAAAGTGACCTATTACACCTTGAAGACTGGGCTCACTCTCTGGATTGGGACAAAGTGACGTGACATAAGCTCACTCTCTGGATTGGGACAAAGTGACATAAGCTCACTCTCGGGATTGGGCCAAATGAGCATATCAGCCTGACTCAGTTCCGTTACTTTTTGCAGAAACAATGTAGGACTGTTTGAATCACTTTAATTGCATGATGGCGGTTTTACCAAGGTGACTGTATAAAGTGAGGGTCAGACAATTATGTATAATCATTAATAACATTGACACATTTCTGTAGTAATTCATAGAAATTGTTTTATGTGATGCAAGGATTAAGCTTTTGATTAACTGACATAGCAGTGGTCAGTCATGTCTTCTTATTGGTCACCAAACATGTTTTCGATGTACTGATTGGAGTACTGGGAGGGTTGTAGAGGTTGTCGAGGGAGATGTTTGACATGTGGCCTAGGTTATAGTTACCCACGACTGTCGTTGGATCCTTGTACGCCTCTCGTCGACGATGGCGCTTCACCATGGCAACGAGGACACACATTGCTACGGACGACACACAGATAAACATGAACACAATCAGGATTTTGGTGGGGTCGAACCTCGTTATGCCCTGTTTGTTGAACTTCTCTCCCATGGTGCGTATGTCGATACAGTTCAGTCTTGTGTGGTTGCTGCCGTAGGCGATGCAGAACTCATAGGTGGTCTCTGGGTGCAGACGTGAGACCGTGAACGACCGCGCATGTGCGTTGATGCGAATTTGCTTGTAGGGGAAGTCTGACCCCTTCCGACGGTGCAGGATTGTGTATTCACCACAGAAGATGGTGTCACTTGTACCGTTCCAGGTGACTGTCACAAAGTCGGAGGCGACACCTTGTAGCAGCACACAGGCTTTCTTGCTGTGTACACGTAACACACTCGATTTCGTGTCGAACCCGGCTTTGTTGGTTGCAACGCACGTATATGTACCGGCGTCCATCGCTTTTACAAAATTGATAGTAAGTTTGCCGATTGGGTCAAACTTGATACGACTGTTGTTCGATGTGTTGTTTAGTGGTTTTCCATTGGCTAGGATCCATGACACGCGATGGTTGTTTGTTCCGACGGCACGGCATTCAAAGGTGGCGGTAGTGCCGAGCCCCAGGTTGTAGCTGTCATTGAAGAATGGTATTACAGTCGGTGGACACACGCTAGCTACGCTACTGGATGGAAGGTCACGTAGCTTTACTCCGTGCCATCTTTTTGGTTTGTCGCATATCGTTCTACCAAGTTTATCAAATTTGGGCTCTGCTGTGGCGCTTGTGTTATGAACAAGTCTCGTTATCCAGACAATGTTGCAATCACAGTGGATTGGGTTACCATGGAAACTAACTAAGCGTACATTGGGTAAGGCATTGTGTAGGTCTGCTGACAGTGTTGTTAGTTTGTTGTTGTGCAGGTACAGTTCGTGTAGATTTGGTGTCTGTACAAAGGCACCACGAGCGAGGTAGGCCAGATTGGGGTTGTCATGCATCTGTAAGACCAACAGATTGTGAAGATCATAGAACGCTCCGGGGTCAACAATTCGAAGAACTGGCATGTTGCATAGGCGCACTTCATTCACGGGCAGTTTATGGAAGTCACGGTAGCCAATCTTGTCAATTGGATTACCGCTGAGCGAGAGCAGATTCAAGTTTGCCAAGCCAGAGAGAGCGACTGCAGGGATTGTCACTAATCTGTTGCCGTCCAGAATCAAATGTTGCAGCTTATTGAGCCTGGAAAATGAATATCTCTGCAGAGACGTCAGACCATTGTTGGCCAGTGACAGATGGGTCAGTCTCGGGAGAGATGTGAACGTGTGGTCTTCAATCACTGATATCTCATTGTTCGGCAGTTGTAACATCTCCAAGTTTTCTGTATGTTGCCACCAGGTGGCGTTTAGTACACGGAGTTTGTTGTCGTTCACTGATAGTTCCCGTAGGTGCGATAGTCCACTGAGACTGTCTCCAGTGAGGGTTCTAATGTTGTTTTTCGCTAGAGACAGCGTCTGTAGGTCTCCGAGTGCACTGAGACTGTCACTCGGTAGAGTCTCTATGGCATTGCCTTCGAGGTTCAGATGCAGCAGTGCGGAGAGTCTGTTGAGTGGCAGGTCAGCCACGCGGGTGATCCTGTTGTAGGAGAGGTCTAGTTGCAGTAGGTCTGGCAGGGCAGGGACATGTGTCACGTCCACTGCATTCCCTCGGAGCAGCAAGGCCTCGGTGTCCCGGGGAAGATCCCTCGGGCAAAGGGACAACTTCTCATTGCTGCAATCGACTGTCTTCAGCCAACCCCCATAGAGGGCGCTCTTGCATGCCGCGCACTCACATGGAGCCGGACAGGTGGCGTTCCACGTGTGTTGTGTTGGCGTCGCATCCGAGACTAACACGAGGAGGATCACACACGTGACGACACATTCACCTCGCAGCAGCTGAGGCATGGCTGCGGCTTTCGCATTTATAAGTATCACGTCTGGTTTTAAAGTTGTTAAATTAACATCCAAAGCATGGTGAAGTCAGCTTGTGAGATCATTGATAGCAATTAATATGTATTGTCTTTCTGCCCTTGTGGATAAAGTGCTTCACAGTCAGCATCAATTACTTGTTTGTTAAAGTTAAGACGAGTGGCTTCAACCAGTAGTGATGGAGTCTTTCATAAGTATAATTCTGGCTTCTGTGCACACAGCCAGCTTGAAGACTTCTTATTCTGACCAGCGTCCATGTTCTGTCAACCCTGTGACCACTGCAAACATACATCATAGTGCATTATTATACTTATAACTAGCATTTCTAAAGAGCCCAATAGGTGCACTACACACTGCATACACCCATTATATAAAATGTACAAGGAATTATAAATGTGTTTAAACTTTATGTATATCATTGCAAATATGATATTAGATGAAAAATCATATACTAAGTGATTATGAAACATGACATAGTTTCTAAAATATTTAGACAATTACATAAATAATGATGGAATATTAAAAAGCAAAAAATTACAAATACTATTTAATTAAAAAATAATAAATACTTACAATTTAAGTAAATAAATACAGTACATAAATAATAACTGTTGAATGGTGCATGTCACATAAAAAAATTCTTTTATGCAATTTTATCACATCTTTTCCAGAAACCCTTCAAATCTATACTTTAAAATTACACACACAGTGTCCTGGACTGAATTGTTAGACTAACAGAGAATCAGATATCTGAGATGGTGTTATGTAAAATACACAATGAGTGTAAATATTACTGTTATTAACTAAGGCGATCTGAGTGAACATACCAGCTGTGTAGTTAATACGTAGCCAGCAGCTGAACTCTGCACAGACTTGTGTCAGGCCCAGCTGCTTGTGTTAATAGCAGATGCAATCGTACTAAGTGCTCCAGCATCCGTACTTAGACCAGTCTACACGTGTGGTACATCTCATGTACTGACTGTGTGCTCTAGTTCCGTGGCCTGGACATGTGCACTTCTCACTTCACACGGCCTCACGTGACGGTCAGCCGTGTGATATGAAAGAGGTGATTTATTGAGAGTTTTTGTAATAGAATCATGTACCAGGTACATGGAGACAATATTAAAATACCCCATATATCCTTCGCACAAGTTTATTTGTTCAGATTTCGTGAGACGCCAGTCACAATTAATGAGCTTAATATCCAGCATTGCAGATAGAGACAGAAACAATTACTCAATTACTGAGTACAATGTTTGTTAAAGCAGGCTTGAATACAAGTTTATACAACACACTTATGGGGATTCCAATAATATTTGAGGATAATACAGAATTTGCTTACACCATAAATCTGGTTTCTTTGGCCTCTTAGAGGCAAACATACAATACCTTAACACACTGTTCATGTTGGATGAACTAGCATAAAAACAATAAATATAATGTTATTACAAAAAAACAGTGATATATATTTATATATATATATATATATATATATATATATATATATATATATACATATATACATACATATATACATACATATGTATATAAACATGAGAAACTAAAATCTAAATAGTTTTATAGCCGTGCTCTCAATATGTAGCAGTGATTGGATATACCCGGTAGGTCATCCAGCAAGTCAAGTTAGTACCACCACGTTCATATTGAAGTGATAGATAACCATCAGGTCTGTCGTTATTAAGTATAAATCAGTCTGGCTCAGTACGACGGAGACTAATATTTTCATAAATTCTTGCAGGAGATATTGGGGATTGGACCTTATCTCATGTTCATGTAATCTACTTCTCTTTTCACTTTTTTCTCTTTTCAGGCTCATGTCACACTGGTGTGATTGCCTGCTGCATATGCAAATATTGCATTTCTTGTGACATTTATTTTGACAACCTGACATATTGCCTCTGCATCTGCATTGATTTTGCATCTGACTTGTGCTGTCCCGTCCCATATTGGTAGCAGTTAATTTTGTGGAGACAGCATTCACTAATGAATAGGGGTCGGCCGCATCAAATTTCCCAATTAATTGTTTTTTCTCAGGTCAGTGTTATCCTGGTATGAAAGGGTGTTTTAATTGGAGTCACAGATGCATGCGTTGGCATGTGTGCGTACACACGCATGCGTGCACACTGATTGGTCAGTCACAACACCAGGTGTGGAAAACAAGGATCCGGTACTTGACCTTGTGGAGATAGATTAATTACCATTTTGACATTGGCAGTCAGATCAATGTTTCTAACAGATATGAAAACTCACCGCATATATATTCACATTCCACATTTCATCAGCATGCAGGAATTTTTTTTTTTATTAAATAGTACCATGTTTTTAATATGTTGATCGAGGATTTTTTCTGTTATGCATCTGGATTTATAAAAAAAAATCAATGTATTACACACTCTACTGTGTTGTAATATCAAGAGCTCTGTGAATCACAGGGAGTTTATTGATACTATACATTGATTAATCCACATCATTGTAACACGTCTTGAGAATACAATTTTTAAATACCAATTTTGTAAATGTTACAATACAATACAATAAAACTGTTTTCATCCCTGTATGGGCAATTACATTTCGTTCAGACGGGCTATGTATATAACTTGTTAAAAATATATATAAATAAAACAATATATATAAAACATTCATTTTGCAGCGTTAAACAGACTAGTGATAACAGGAATAAAAGATGGCTTTTTGCGGTTAGTTATGCATGCGGGACACCTAAAATGACATCCCAACGTTGTACAAAGTTATGAAAAATGGCATTAAATATTGATTCATTCTACTGATCATACTGTGTTTTTCACGAAAAATATGAGGTAATTTGACAGTGTACAACTACAAGATAGATATAATTTGAAAGGACTAATTCAACAGCATCAGAACTGTCACTTCATTTGACAGATCTACACATTAAAAAAAAATTTCCTGATATCCTCTAATTCACGTCATTAGTTCTGTATTGCAAATCCATTCTACGTAATTGCATTTCTCAGTGGATGTTTTATGGCTTAAAAAACAGGAAACTACCTAGTTGGCAATGTCTCCAGAGGAATGGAAATAAATTAGAAAAGAACCATAGTTCACGTGTACCTAGATTGAGTGAACCTCTGAGATTTTGCTCCATGATTAAGCTGGTTTCTAATTTTTGGACGACTAGTATGATTTGCTGTCTTGTAATTAGGTTTCTTAGAAGATTGACTGATTCATTATGTTGCTGTTGGATTCATAACTGTTTTGGTTTATTTACATTGTCACTTTCTACCGCGAGTTCTCATTGGTCATATAAAATTACTGTTTGCATAAACACAAATTCACAAGCTTATTCAAACTACCAGATTTGTGTGTTTTTGCCAACTTGGCCTGAGCTAAATTTGTGCAGCTATAGCAATTATGTTACATTTTCTAGGTATCTAAACAAATTTGTTTGAGAAATGCTTTGAGGTAAATACTTGTTATGAATAAATGCAGTAGACAAATTTCTGCGTTTACAGTAAATAAACAAATTTCTTGGCAACCTGGGTAGACTAGGTTTTGTGATGACAATCAATCAGTCAGTCATCCACTAGGTCTAAGTCAACTGGTTAGTTTCGTTTCGTTTACGATTACACTTAATAATATAAGAACAAAGTATAGACACCTTGAAATAAAGCAATCCAGCTCAGTGGAGAAATATATACATGTATGCTGAATATAATTCATGTTTCATTAAGACATTTTTAGTAAATATAACAATACATCATTTAGCAAATATTTAAAATGATGTCTTCTATATATCAAACAATGAACTATCTTAATGTTAATGTTGCATTATAAATAACTGAATTTTTCAGTGGAAGTACCTTTCTTTAAAAAGTTTGCATTAAAGAAATTATAAATAACTTATGGACACTCACCTAAATCCTGTAGGGATAATCCCTTTCTCCTTTGACCCTCTGGGTCATCCCTATCATCTTACATCCCAAGCTCTCTGCCTCCGTATCCAACACGCTCGTACATCCACAACACTGTCCCTTTCAATGTCCATTCCACTTGTGAAGTCACGTCATCATTCCACCTCACACGGAGCATCTCCACTTAAATGGCGTGACCGTGCCGTGACAGGTTTATGATGGAGAAAGCCCCACCAATCCTCGGGTCCGCCAGCGGCCGTCTGCTCAACGGTGATACTGCGGCCGCCGTCAGCAGAGCTCTGGGAAGCCGCCTGAAATATCAATAAATATGCGATCAGTAGTTGTGGTGAACACACAAAGTCCGGTGCTCTTTCCCTCTGATGAGGTTGTCTGGCCACATGACGGCAATATTACAACTGAAGTGGAAGTAGAAATATGTTATCTGTACATTAGACTTAGCGCATTCTCACTTGGCTTGCTGCTCAGGGTTTGTGTGTCCGAGTTACGAATTCAAGTGACAGAATTCCTCTCAGAGTGGAATATTTCAACGTGGTCTGTTCTGTGAGGATTCCAGTTGTGTAGTATTTGTACCATTCTGTTTTTGTTTTGACTGTTGGCTTGTATTCTTTTCATCTGTGTGGCTTCTGGTGTAGTTGCCTCTTGGTATTTCTCTTGTAACCATTTTTGCATAATTATGTTTTTGACATTACTGAACATTTCCCAGGATAGTTCTTTTTTCAAGCGAAAGTTTTCATTTTTCATATCCAAAAACAACATCTTGTTTTTGGATATGAAAAATGAATTTTTTTTAGTATCTTTTGCCATGTGACCACACTGTCAATATATTCATCAATTAATTTTGATCACAATTGGTTTGACTTATCCTCTGTATAATCTGTTGCCTATCAAAATGTATTAATCCATTAAAAATCTATGTTTGTGTTCAGATATTTAATCTTATATTTTGTTGAAATCCTGGCTCTAAAAGCTGTTACTTTATGGCAACAAATAGATTGTCTAAATGAGAACTACACATTAAAAATGTTAATTTACCATGATGATGGCACACCTCACTGGCAATGTAATGTGCACATTAAATTGCTTACAAAGTCATTGTTGCCAATTTTACAGAAATGATGTGCACAAGTTTGCTTCCTCTGTGGAGGTCAACACTTCATTCTCAGTGCCATAGTTCCATTTGCCAACACTCTCTTATCTTTATCATTGCTGTGGCTTCCATGTCTGCATCAGTAACTCAACCCCACGTCTCTATCACTTAATGTAAACCAAGTGTAGCAAATAAATTTAAATGACTAAGCAGAGTTAAATTTTAAAGAGACAGTTTGACACTCTCCACCTCAAGTCTTGGGGAGAAATACAGTATTTTCATAAATATGTCTTTATGAATTGAAGCAAAATGTTACATTGGAAAAAGTCTGATCAGACTGACATAAACATAGATTACTTGAGACCAGCTTTAAGGGTGAGGGTGGAGCCAACCTACCCTCTCAACCCCAGTGTCATTTACTGTGCCATTAATGTGCAGCACACTTCAAAGATGTTACTTAGTGTAGTCCAGGATTAACAAGCAGTTAAGCAGCTTTTGATATGCGGCTCTGACAGCCTATTTGATGTTGATGTGTGTCTGTGATAGCTGGATTAATGAGAATACTGTACAGGGGTTGCATCCAATATCTGATGACTGTTTACAGAGTTGATTCACAAGGATAGATGTATGCAACAGCATGGCATATTGTACCAAGATAAACTGATCTACAGTAATTATTAACACTATACACCTATACTTGTGTATTGAAGAAATAAACAAATTCATAATTGCTTATAGGCTTTAATCATGAGAAACCTGTTATAATCCATTGTTACCTAATATTCCACATTACAGAGAGCAACATATATGAAAGGCACATATGCACATATTCATAGGCTGTCGTTAGCAGCACGCTATGAATAAAAGATGAAAGTAGTGCTCATTTTGATCTTGCATCTAGTCAAAGAGAAATAACGATGATCTCATTAATGTCAGCTGTGAGTTGTGTCACTACTGCTGCTGCATCAGGCCCACAGTGTCAGTCCTGGTGCCCACTGCCCACACCCCTCTCACTGCTGTTGATGTCTGTCAGAGACTGCTGACTGCTGTTGATGTGTGTCAGAGACTGCTGGACTGCTGGTGATGTGTGTCAGAGACTGCTGTTGATGTGTGTCAGAGACTGCTGGATTGCTGTTGATGTGTGTCCGAGACTGGTGGACTGCTGGTGATGTGTGTCAGAGACTGCTGGACTGCTGTTGATGTGTGTCAGAGACTGATGGACTGCTGGTGATGTGTGTCAGAGACTGCTGGACTGCTGTTGATGTGTGTCAGAGACTGCTGGACTGCTGGTGATGTGTGTCAGAGACTGCTGGACTGCTGTTGATGTGTGTCAGAGACTGATGGACTGCTGTTGATGTGTGTCAGAGACTGCTGAACTGCTGTTGATCTGTGTCTGTGACTGCTGAACTGCTGTTGATGTGTGTATGTGACTGCTGAACCGCTGTTGATGTGTGTATGTGACTGGTGGACTGCTGTTGATGTGTGTCAGAGACTGATGGACTGCTGTTGATGTGTGTCAGAGACTGATGGACTGCTGTTGATGTGTGTCAGATACTGTTGGACTGCTGTTGATGTGTGTCAGAGACTGGTGGACTGCTGTTGATGTGTGTCAGAGACTGGTGGACTGCTGTTGATGTGTGTCTGTGACTGGTGGACTGCTGCTGATGTGTGTCTGTGACTGGTGGTCTGCTGTTGATGTGTGTCAGAGACTGATGGACTGCTGTTGATGTGTGTCAGAGACTGCTGAACTGCTGTTGATCTGTGTCTGTGACTGCTGAACCGCTGTTGATGTGTGTCTGTGACTGCTGAACCGCTGTTGATGTGTGTCTGTGACTGGTGGTCTGCTGTTGGTGTGTGTCAGAGACTGATGGACTGCTGTTGATGTGTGTCTGTGACTGCTGAACTGCTGTTGATGTATGTCTGTGACTGGTGAACTGCTGTTGTTGTGTGTCTGTGACGAGCAGTCTCCATCTGCCATTTGGTTTGTTTCTCTAAGTTCTCGTGCAGACGCAGCTGCTACAGTAATGACTGCATATTTGGACACTGAAATAATTCAGTTTGCCGCTGTCTGAGTGCATAAATTCACACATTCATTGTTGCTCCATGCTGCATGGTATGTCACAATCAGTGAGTCGAGTTGACCAAAGTAGCTGTTAACGAAGTACAGTCTGAGTGTACCAAAAGTGTCTGTAGATTTTAATGTGTCTAAAAGATACAGTGTCGGAAATCTGAATACATGAATTCATTGAGGTTGCTGTATTGTTTTTTTAGTTGATACTCAAGCTAGTCATGATCAGTGTTAACAATAGATGTTCACGCAGCCCTTTATGTTGCCAACATGTTCACACTGACTCACTGTCAGGTGTGTTGACTGAACATGTACTCACTGTCAGATGTGTTGACTGAACATGTACTCACTGTCAGGTGTGTTGACTGAACATGTACTCACTGTCAGGTGTGTTGACTGAACATGTACTCACTGTCAGGTGTGTTGACTGAACATGTACTCACTGTCAGGTGTGTTGACTGAACATGTACTCACTGTCAGTGTCAGGTGTGTTGACTGAACATGTACTCCCTGTCCTGTGTATGGACCATAGATATGTGTGGAAGACAAATGTTCACACTTCCATGTGTACAGACAGTAGATGTTCACACAAATCTGTGCATTAACAGTAGATCTTCATACAGCTTTGTGTGTTGAGACTGGACTAAATGTTCACACTTCCCCAGGTGTGTTGAACCTACAGGTTCTTACTGCCATACTTTCTGTCACTGACCTTTGTGTCCATTTGGTCACTGACCCACCGGACATCGATATGTGTATCTGAACAGAAGTCCAGCAAATTGCCTGTGACAAGCACACCCACTGGCATTCAAACAGCCGCAACATTGAATTATCCAACAAAAAGTCTCCACGTCCTACAAACCATTCCCTTCTTCCAGCACTACTGGATTGACGCCTGAGTGAATCGAATGAATTCATTATGTGCCATTTACTTGCAAATGTAATCCTGCACATGGTTCAATTGGAAAATGTCATTTAACAAGAACACGTCTGTCCCCTGGTTTGTGTGAAATGGAAGTCACTGCTATTACTTGGTGTCCCTACAGGACCGCCTTCATCTACTGGCTGCAGGTTGAACAGAGCCTTCTGAATTACACCGCAAGCGCTCAGTAATTTCATTTTCCTGCGAGCAACAGTTGGCTGTCTGGAGAGGTTTCATGTGCACTGAAGGCAGTGTGGTATATATTCAATGTATGAGCACTGTTTTTAGATGAAAAATATTTTTGTGACAATTTGTTTACTTTTCTTTTGTCGTGAAAAATTCCCATTTTAAGCCGAGGACCAGGAGAAAATCTAATTAAAAATGTATTCATTAATACAAAGTTGCATTAATGTTTTGTCGAGGACATTTTGCAGAATATCAATTGCAAGTGAACATAGATATATAGATATGTTAGTTAATGTGATTTATGTAATATTATGTGTTTGTGTATACCAGGTGTGTGGTGTTTGTGTGCATGTGCAAGTGTGTGTGTGGTGTGTGTGTGTGGGTGGGTGTGTGTGTGTGTGTGATATTCCTCTCAATATAATTTGTTTTGCTATCGTCCTTTTTTTTTAATATAAAATCATACTTTATGTGTCCAACAGGGACATGTGCCTCATAATAAATACATTGCCATCAGCTGGAGGTTTTCCTCTTGAGAATTTTACAGATATCTCCAAAGTCATATTTACAAGCGCATGCCAGGATGTCATGCCTGATAAGCACACCAGATCAACATTCGTACTTCTCCAGTGGACTGATACATACAGAGTAGATTTAGTGCAACAGCGATATACATAATGAAGGAACGTACCATAAAGTTACATTTTTATCTGTTGATTTATACCTTACTGTGCAGCATATTTGACTATATCTTGTGACATATTTTAGCATTTATTTTAATAGTTTTACAGTAATAGCGAATATTCAGAAGCATTCAAATGAGGTGATGCAGTGGTAAATATTTTTTTAGAATTGGATGTTTGATAAAAGTTGACTCTTTGTTTTGTGGTAACCAATATCATAATGTGACATTGAACGTTTGATCAAAACAGCTGTCTTACAGAAACAGTCCATGCTCCAAATATCTGTAGACAAAGGACCTATCTTGTGCATTTATGTGACTGAAAGATTCCTGGTTTAAACATCCATGTGTAAAACTGAAAACATGAGACGATTACAAAACAAGTGTAATCAATTAGTGTAATCACTTTTGCATTTAATCATGACTACAGTTGTGGTTGTGTTAATGACTTTACCATTGTCTGTACTCTGTATACACTGCCTCTTTATTAACAGCTGGAACAGCTTATAAAGCAAAGAATCAAATTTGTTCAGGGAATTTACCCACATATATCTGACTTCTCTTAGTTGAAGCAGAATAAGAACTTAACATTTTTATCCTTATTGTAAAGATGCCTATCATTAGTTTGGTAATGTAATCAAGTAGAATTATGACTACAGTGACTGTATGTTCCCATTGACTGCCAGTCTGGGTAAGATTGCTGGATTTGATTCCTCCTCTCTGTGCTAAATGTCCCAATGTGACCCCGAACCCACCGTAGGTGAGCTACATTTGTACATTCATACATACCTTCAAGGCAGTTACAATTGTTCTTCCAAGAAGTTATATCCCAAGATGTTTACATTACCATGGCAACATATCTTCCGAGAGAATCCATGAACATCCAAAAGAACTGTACAACCTTTCGTCATGTTTCGTTGGGTGTAGAACTTTCCGATGGTTGCCTTGAAATGACGGTTTCTGGAGCGGAGTGAGTCGACCAATGGGAGTGCATTGATTCGTCGATGCTGGCTGATTATTTGCCTAAATGGAAGTGACAAACGGCAACGTCTCACGGGTGATCAGTTCCACCTAAGAGTTCATCCCGTATTGATTGTGAGCAATTCTAGGAACTGGGAGAATTTCTGGAGAAACTTGAAACGACACCAGCTGGGAATGAAGGTGTAGAGACACAAGCCTTCTGTTGAGCCAGTCGTTCTGTCCAACAACAGGCATGCGCAAAACAGATCTGATCATGTGATTTAAAACTACTATTTTAATATCAGTGAAACGATAGTTGAATTTTTAAATGTAATCTTTTATGTATTTTGTTTTCACCTGTAAATATGTTGGAAACCGTCCTGAAATGAGGACAAAAGCGATATAACTACCTTGGAATATTACTAGATCATGTTACAAGCACCCTTTGTTTTATCAACAGGTATGCAGAAAATCTTTAGGCAAAGTATATGTAAATATCAATTTAGAATATTTTAGAAATACCATTGATGTGACCTTGTAAGTGCTCAATAGCTGCACATATGATAATTCAGTTAATAATGTTTCATCAGCCAGTTGCTGCTCACTTGATGCCGTGTCACTTCTGATTGCCAGACCCATTGATCAGTCTAATTGCATCAAGTCACTGCTTCATTTGACCTTGGTGTGTGTGTGTGTGTGTGTGTGTGTGTGTGTGTGTGTGTGTGTGTGTGTTTGCGTGTGTGTGTGTGTGTGTGTGTGTGTGTGTGTGTGTGTGTGTGTGTGTGTGTGTGTGTGTGTGTGTGTGTGTGTGAAAGGGAGAGGGAGAGGGAGAGGGAGAGGGAGAGGGAGAGGGAGAGGGAGAGGGAGAGGGAGAGGGAGAGGGAGAGGGAGAGGGAGAGGGCAAGGGATGGAGTGACAAAAAAGGGAGAGAGAGGGAGGGTGGAAGGGAGGGATGGATAGAGAGACGGAGGAATGGAGTGAGAAAGGGAGAGAGGGGGAGGAAGGGAGGGAGAGGGAGTGAGGGAGAGAGAGCAATGGAGGGAAATGGACTGACTGGGTGGCGAACCGACAGACCAACAAGAGACACCAACGGAGAGACAGAAAGGAGAGAAAAGGACATTATGGAGAATGGATGAGAGAGGGGAGGGAGACATGACGACAAGAAAGAGAGTGGAGAAGAGAGAAATATATGGGGAAGGAGACAGGGGGATGTGGAGAGAGATAAGGAGGGGAGGATAGGAAGGAGGAAGAGGGAATGTTCTCAGCACTCAGCTTTTGCAGCTGCTCTGTTGTTGGTAGCTGCAAGCCATATGTAGATGGCTGGCTACTGCCACAGCATTTGTGAAGGTTTGACTGACCACTAATACAGTTACTCTAGCATAAGTGGAATTGAATGAAGTGACGTGGGTGGCAGTGTCACTGAATGACACGCTTGGTCCACATTCAGTCCACAATAGAGGGATTCACTCAGCAGAAGCACCAATCAGTTCCCATTCACTCCACAGTTGCCAGTATGATTCAGATGCAAACTATTGCACTTTGTGACTTCTGTGCATATACATTTGTCACACGTTGCTATTAATTCATTTCACAATATGTAATTCAATTATATCATTAATTTAGTTTGTACTGTGTAACTGAATTCATTATGCTATTAATTCTGTTCGCAGTATGTAATTAAATTGATGGTCTATGGATGCAATTGATTTATCCAGTACGTCATGCCTTGCATACGTCACTATTGATCACAATCTCAATTGTATTCCTGACCTTATTTGCCATCAAGGTTTATGACATCTAGATCAAACACTGTCGCAAACCTTTGATACTGTAACAACTTACCCTTACATTTTGGTCATAAAAAACCTCCAGAAAGTGAATTTTGATAAAATATAAGACAACATGCAAGAACATGTTATATCTTTGGCATCCATTTTGTTATTACCTTAGGATACCTTAGGACGGTTCTGATCGTAGGATTGTATGTTCCTCTGTGATCAGCTCTTCGTTTTCATTATCTATTAAATTTAAATCGCGTGTTCCGGTTCTATTGTTAGTAATTTTTAGCGGTGCTTCGAAGTCATATACAATATCCTGATTAAACCAAAATTTGTCTAGTAGTGTTTTAAATGAATTTAGAGATTTAGCTGTTACAACTGTATCTGGGAGACTATTCCATGGTTCAGTAATTCTAATTGGAAATACATTTTTTCTTAAGTTTAGTTTGGCTCTTTTTGTGAATAGTTTTAGGGAATGTCCTCTGTTTCCTGTTCTTTGTGATATCTCTTTGTTTTTCAGCAGATTTGGCACAGATTCGTGGTCATATATGTTGTGTAGTATTTTATAGACTTCTATCATGTCTCCTCTTAATCTTCGATATGCTAATGTAGGTAGTTTATAAGCAATTTGAGTCTTTCTGTATATGATAGGTCCCTCATACCTGGTAATTCTTTAGTGGCTCTTCTCTGAATATTTTCTAAGGCAATTTTGTGTTTTATCTTATATGGGTGCCATACTGCCATAGCATAGTCTAGGTGTGATCTAACCATTGTTTTGTAGAGAGGCAAAAAAGTATGTTTATCTAGAAATTGGAAAGTTCTTCTAATTATTTTGGTCATTTTAGTTGCCTTATTTACCACTTGGCTTATATGTTCATCAAATGTGAGTTTTGAGTCAAAGGTTACCCCTAGGTCTTTTTGTTTATCATGTGTGTCTATTGTTTTTGTGACATTGTTCATTGTTGTGTAGTATTGATTTTCACCTACATTATTTTTTCCAATTTCCATGTGTGTACATTTATCTGGGTGTAGTGTTAGCATCCAATCATGACTCCATTTTTCTATGGTGATTATGTCCTGTTGTAGTATATCTTGATCATTCGTATTTATTATGGGTCTAAATATTTTAATATCATCAGCAAATAGAAATGTGTCGGATTGAGTAAGGTCTGGTAAGTCGTTTTATAATACAAAGAGTAGAGGTCCTAGGACTGATCCCTGCGGTATTCCAGATGTTACATCATGCCAATTTGACTCCTTTCCATTTACTGCCACCTTTTGTCTTCTGTTTGAGATGAAAGCTTCTATCCAATTTACTATTTCTTTACTAATATTTAGACTGTTTAATTTACTTATTAGTCTTTTGTGTGGTACAGTGTCGAAGGCCTTTTTAAAGTCCATGTATATAACATCTGTGTGGTGTCCTCTGTCTATTTCATAAGTCCAGGTATCTAGTATTGTTATTAGTTGTAAAACTGTAGATCTGCCGGAAATAAAGCCATACTGTTTTGGACTGAAAAGACCATTTTCTTTCATATAACTGGTAATGTGATTTCTGATTATTTTTTCCATGCATTTGCAGACTATGCTTGTTAGACTTATTGGACGGTAATTGCTTGACGGAGTTATTGCATCACAAACTCATACATTTATGCTAGAAACATTACTATGTAGGTAGGGTATAGCAAGACAAATTGAACATTGTAACATAGTGTGAGTATTATATATCTTTGCTTGAAACATCTCAACATTTATACTATCTGGTATATGATCTATATTGTTATCACAGACCATATTTACAACTGGATCACAATTATCTTATGTGGAGTCAGAATCCAATGTGTACGTTACAACTGGAAAATTATTTCAGTGGTCAGATTTGTTTGGGTCACTTTACCCTTTACTCCGCCACCTCATCATGCTGTCGGTCGCGAAGCGACAAAGACTGCTTCCATCACTTGACTCTTGCTCTCCATTTGTCTCTCTGCTGTGAGAGTGATGTCCAGGAGTCGATCTTTATGTCTCTCAGCTTCAGGTTTCTCTTGATGGTATCTTTGAACCGGAGACGAGGGCGCCCTCTCTTTCTGTGACCAGAACACAGTTGGGAGTAGAGAACCTGCTTTGGTAGCCTGTCTGATGACATCCTCATGAGGTGTCCAGTCCACCGGAGATTCTTTCTGATCAGAAGATCTTCCATAGATGGCAGCCCTGTCCGTTCGAGTATTTCCTTATTTGTCACTTTGTCCATCCAGGTTATCCTCATGATCGAACGCAGATGTCGCATCATGAAGGCATGCAGCTTTTTCACCTGTCGTCTGTACACTGTCCAGGCCTCGGCTCCGTATAGGAGGGTGGACAGCACAGTTGCACGGTATATCTTGCCTTTAACCCGCATGGACACATGGTGGTTGTTCCAGAGTCTCTGGCGTAGTCGTCCGAAAGATGCACTAGCCTTGGCCATCCTCCTCTGTATTTCATCGTCAATGCATCCGTCACTTGATATAGTGCTTCCGAGGTAGGTGAATTCCATAACAGAGTTCAGCTTGTTTCCATCAGCCATGATATCCTCCTCTCGGGTTCTTGTAGAGTTGGGTTGGTACAGCACCTCGGTCTTCTTGATGTTAATCTTCAGGCCGAACTTCTTTGACGCATTGGAAAAAGCATCCACTATTTTCTGCATCTCTTCAGCAGAGTGTGCAACCAGTGCACTGTCATCTGCGAATAGCAGCTCCCTCATCAGTATCCGTGTAGTCTTGGTCTTCGCTCTGAAGTGTGCGACGTTGAATAGGTCAGCGCTCTGTCTGGACTGTATGTAGATGCCATCCCCCATGTCTCGGAAAGCATTGTCGAGCATTGCTGATAGGAAGATGGAAAAGAGCGTGGGCGCCAGTACACAGCCTTGCTTGACCCCATTTGTGACCCTGAACGATTCGGAGACTTCCCCTCCAACACTAACATTCGCCATCATTCCGGTATGTAGTGACTTGATCATTGTTGTGAACTTCTCTGGGCAGCCATACTTCCTCGGTAGCTGCCATAGTCCAGTCCTCCCAACTGTATCGAACGCCTTACTGAAGTCGACAAATACCATGTACAGTGGTCGGTCCTGCTCAATGCACTTTTCTTGTAGTTGTCGGAGACAAAATATCATATCCACGGTGCTCCGGTTACCTCTGAAGCCTCGTTGTGTCTCCGGAACTACCTCTGGTGTTATGTGGGTAGATAGTCTGTTGAGGAGGATCCTGGCGAAGATCTTGCCTGCTATGGAAAGAAGAGAGATTCCTCTATAGTTCCTCTATACTCCGCCACCTAGGTATATGCATAAAGACTACTACCCTACACATTCCTGGACTGACCAGTATGGCACAAGATGTTACCCTACCAGTGCCTGGACTGACCAGTATGGCACAAGATGTTACCCTACCAGTGCCTGGACTGACCAGTATGGCACAAGATGTTACCCTACCAGTGCCTGGACTGACCAGTATGGCACAAGATGTTACCCTACCAGTGCCTGGACTGACCAGTATGGCACACATCAGTCTGACCTTCACATCTTCTGCCCCTCAATCTGACCAGTGTCCTTTCAAATTTCACGCACTTTGACGAAATGCACAGAATCAATAGCGGACGAACCCTTGTGGCAAATTGCCTCGATCGTTGACTGTGAAACGACTGAATGCCTCTATAGAGAATTCATTGGGCAGATAACAGCCACATGTGTGTGTCTTGATGGATGTGTTTGAATGTATTTGTCATGCAGATAGACTGAAGATTGAGGTTTAGATAATATCACCAGTGCAGGTGTTGTCCTTGAATCGAATTTCCTGAACGGTGGGATATGTTCCTCAGACGATAGATGTCTGTGTATCTGTTGTAATTTAAATAACTTAATTGCGGCCAAGGGAACTGATATGAAATAAGTATAAAGTAGTTAAAAAAATTCAGTAAATGCAAGGTTTATAGATGGGAAGTGTTCAATGTATAGAAACTAATCCGATGCTAGAAAGGTTAGGTTAATTAGTGACAGCAGTTGACTTATTAAATATATGTAAAAAGACTGTTTGACTTTTTAATAGGCTAGATGTTGCTGTATTGTCTATAAATAAATAGTTAAGTATGACGTACCTTAGTATGTACATAATTATGACCGCTACCTGACTGAGAAGTTCTCCTACAAATACTTTACCCGGTTCAGAGAGGTGATATAGACCTGCACAATGCCCACAGTGGGAGCATCACTTCCTGACTTCCTTCTTAATAAGGGAGATCATTTCATAAATCTTTTGTGAACGTCCACTGTCTGATAAATAGCCACTTCTGGTAATCGCTTTGCTGCGTTCCTGGCTTAATGGATGCAGTAAACATGAGTTAATGGAGTTTTTACTCGCGGCAACATTTCATCTGCACACTCCGGGGGGGATAAGAGATCAAACTGTCAAGAGCCGTATCTGTGTGTGCAGCCAGTCGCAACGGCACTGCAGGGACATGGTCATGTGACACCGTCAGCCAATCAGATGCCGGGGATTGATATTTCTTCATCTCAATCAATGTCAGACAAATATATCTTCCTCTGCTGCAAGTGGCCACACGTAGTGGTGTTTCTATTTAAAAATTGTAGTATTTGGTGTTTATATTTTATTACGGCCTAATTAAGGTACTAAAACCTTCTATAATTAAGCTCGCATATGAATGCAGAAACGTTAATGTTTTCTACAAGGAGAGTTTGGGCATCAAACTTTAAGGGATTAATGTATAACTGCAGGAGTATAATGTTGCTGACATTTAAAAATCTGGTAATCATGATTTTAACCTTACAATAAATGCATTATTTGGAATGTGGAACATAAGGCACACTTAAAACATAACAGTCACAGGAACAAACTAGGTTGTCTGCCAGCATGAAGTGGACACTGACACAATGTGCTCATGCCAATGTCATCTCTTTATGAATACCTTTGACAATGTAACACGACTTTCTCTTTCTCTCTGACCTTTTACATTTTGAACATATAACAAATAGCCAAGTGCAGCAGCACAAGAATTGCAGCACATGCATGATGCAGTTGTCTACATCTGACCTGTGTCGAAACCATCTCATACCTAATAAACTTACATGAGCAAGTTATACTTCTATACAACAATGCTATCTGCTCTCTAACATTCAGTGAATATTACTATCATGACTCATATATAAATTATCCAGTCAAGAGACAGGCATTTTTACTAGTTGATTTAACCAAGACTTTTGTAACTACACGTGACAGTTTTCAACCTGTCACTAAAGTTGTACACTTCCATATGTGTTGATGATGGTGTGTACGTTTATATCTTCTTCCCCTGGCCCCATTGAAGGTGAGGTCCATGTCACTCAGTCACTTCTACTTGTCCTATCAGTTCTGTCCACCTCTGTCTGTCACCTACAAAGGTCACCCATTCATGGCTGTTCACACTTCTCCTCCCCAGGTCTTGTCCCTGCTCTTGTTCTGTCTCAGCCTTAATCTTCCTCTCTGTCATTTCCCTCTTCTGTTTCCCACGCTCTTTTTGACAGTCTCGTCAACCATTCTTTCACATGTCCTGCCCGTCTCATTCTCTTTTTATCTACCTTTCTCCTAAGGTGATGTTTCATTCCAATCTCTTTTCTCAATTCCTTCATCTTCTTTCTGTCTTCTTGCATTACTGTACATATCCTTCAGACCCAGTTGTGTTCTTCTACTGTAATGGGTCCACCTGTCTCTCTGTCAGCTCCGATCTTCCAACCCATGTATACAGCTGGTACCATGCAACAACACTTCTCCCTTCAGTTGTTTCTCCAGTTATCTGTCCCACACGATGCTATGTACCTTCTTCCTTGTACCCTCATCTTTGTACCTTCTTCCTTGTACCCTCATCTTTGTACCTTCTTCCTTGTACTCTCATCTTTGTACCTTCTTCCTTGTACCCTCATCTTTGTACCTTCTTCCTTGTACCCTCATCTTTGTACCTTCTTCCTTGTACCCTCATCTTTGTACCTTCTTCCTTGTACCCTCATCTTTGTACCTTCTTCCTTGTACCCTCATCTTTGTACCTTCTTCCTTGTACCCTCATCTTTCTACCTTCTTCCTTGTACCCTCATCTTTGTACCTTCTTCCTTGTACCCTCATCTTTGTACCTTCTTCCTTGTACCCTCATCTTTGTACCTTCTTCCTTGTACCTTCATCTTTGTACCTTCTTCCTTGTACCCTCATCTTTGTACCTTCTTCCTTGTACCCTCATCTTTGTACCTTCTTCCTTGTACCCTCATCTTTGTACCTTCTTCCTTGTACCTTCATCTTTGTACCTTCTTCCTTGTACTCTCATCTTTGTACCTTCTTCCTTGTACCCTCATCTTTGTACCTTCTTCCTTGTACCCTCATCTTTGTACCTTCTTCCTTGTACCCTCATCTTTGTACCTTCTTCCTTGTACCCTCATCTTTGTACCTTCTTCCTTGTACCTTCATCTTTGTACCTTCTTCCTTGTACTCTCATCTTTGTACCTTCTTCCTTGTACCCTCATCTTTGTACCTTCTTCCTTGTACCCTCATCTTTGTACCTTCTTCCTTGTACCCTCATCTTTGTACCTTCTTCCTTGTACCCTCATCTTTGTACCTTCTTCCTTGTACCCTCATCTTTGTACCTTCTTCCTTGTACCTTCATCTTTGTACCTTCTTCCTTGTACCCTCATCTTTGTACCTTCTTCCTTGTACCCTCATCTTTGTACCTTCTTCCTTGTACCCTCATCTTTGTACCTTCTTCCTTGTACCCTCATCTTTGTACCTTCTTCCTTGTACCCTCATCTTTGTACCTTCTTCCTTGTACCCTCATCTTTGTACCTTCTTCCTTGTACCCTCATCTTTGTACCTTCTTCCTTGTACTCTCATCTTTGTACCTTCTTCCTTGTACCCTCATCTTTGTACCTTCTTCCTTGTACCCTCATCTTTGTACCTTCTTCCTTGTACCCTCATCTTTGTACCTTCTTCCTTGTACCCTCATCTGTGTACCTTCTTCCTTGTACCCTCATCTTTGTACCTTCTTCCTTGTACCCTCATCTTTGTACCTTCTTCCTTGTACCCTCATCTTTGTACCTTCTTCCTTGTACCCTCATCTTTGTACCTTCTTCCTTGTACCCTCATCTTTGTACCTTCTTCCTTGTACTCTCATCTTTGTACCTTCTTCCTTGTACCCTCTTCCTTGTACCCTCTTCCTTGTACACTTTTCCTTATGCCCTCTTCCTTGTGTACTCTTCCTTGTACCCTCATCTTTGTACCTTCTTCCTTGTACTCTCATCTTTGTACCTTCTTCCTTGTACCCTCATCTTTGTACCTTCTTCCTTGTACCCTCATCTTTGTACCTTCTTCCTTGTACCCTCATCTTTGTACCTTCTTCCTTGTACCCTCATCTTTGTACCTTCTTCCTTGTACCCTCATCTTTGTACCTTCTTCCTTGTACCCTCATCTTTGTACCTTCTTCCTTGTACCTTCATCTTTGTACCTTCTTCCTTGTACCCTCATCTTTGTACCTTCTTCCTTGTACCCTCATCTTTGTACCTTCTTCCTTGTACCCTCATCTTTGTACCTTCTTCCTTGTACCCTCATCTTTGTACCTTCTTCCTTGTACCCTCATCTTTGTACCTTCTTCCTTGTACCCTCATCTTTGTACCTTCTTCCTTGTACCCTCATCTTTGTACCTTCTTCCTTGTACTCTCATCTTTGTACCTTCTTCCTTGTACCCTCATCTTTGTACCTTCTTCCTTGTACCCTCATCTTTGTACCTTCTTCCTTGTACCCTCATCTTTGTACCTTCTTCCTTGTACCCTCATCTGTGTACCTTCTT
Source organism: Oasisia sp. SBJ-2009 (assembly GCA_964017155.1). Classification (NCBI taxonomy): domain Eukaryota; kingdom Metazoa; phylum Annelida; class Polychaeta; order Sabellida; family Siboglinidae; genus Oasisia; species Oasisia sp. SBJ-2009. The sequence continues at coordinate 49,480,097 of OZ024854.1, forward strand.
CCTTGTACCCTCATCTTTGTACCTTCTTCCTTGTACCCTCATCTTTGTACCTTCTTCCTTGTACCCTCATCTTTGTACCTTCTTCCTTGTACCCTCATCTTTGTACCTTCTTCCTTGTACCCTCATCTTTGTACCTTCTTCCTTGTACCCTCATCTTTGTACCTTCTTCCTTGTACTCTCATCTTTGTACCTTCTTCCTTGTACCCTCATCTTTGTACCTTCTTCCTTGTACCCTCATCTTTGTACCTTCTTCCTTGTACCCTCATCTTTGTACCTTCTTCCTTGTACCCTCATCTGTGTACCTTCTTCCTTGTACCCTCATCTTTGTACCTTCTTCCTTGTACCCTCATCTTTGTACCTTCTTCCTTGTACCCTCATCTTTGTACCTTCTTCCTTGTACCCTCATCTTTGTACCTTCTTCCTTGTACCCTCATCTTTGTACCTTCTTCCTTGTACTCTCATCTTTGTACCTTCTTCCTTGTACCCTCTTCCTTGTACCCTCTTCCTTGTACACTTTTCCTTATGCCCTCTTCCTTGTGTACTCTTCCTTGTACCCTCATCTTTGTACCCTCCTCCATGTCTCCTTACTACTATCTTACCACAGTCTACTGTCCAAGTAGAATCTGGGTATTGTCCGTATCCTACTCCTCTAAGTGCAGCCTGCACTGGCACACCCCCCCCCCCCCACTTGTGGGGTGGATGTAGTTTGTAGAGACAGGTGGTGTCCCTCCATATCTGCCTGTGGCTGCCTCAAGTCATTGATTGTCCCAGCCTGTTAGTAATCCCCTGTGGAGCCCTGGGACCTTGTGCTTGGTGGAGCATGATGCAACGATGGCTCACCGACTGATTGCATGAATTATGATCCAACAGATAAATGGTGCCCAGGTCCCATGCATCAGTGCAAAAAGTTGCATCTCAATTGAGCAGTTTCGCATTAGTCCACATAAGGAATGGTTTATGGGTGCTATGCAGTTGTCGGGAGTGTTTTTAGATGTGCATTGTTTACTGAATGAAGATTTTATCTAGGAGAATATGTTTATTGTTCTTTTTATATGAAAGTGCATTTAATATTGTTTATCATGAATGGCATTATAATTGATGTGTGTGCTTGTATACATGCATGTATGTCCAACATTTCATGGCAGAAATTGTTTTGTCAAAGATAAAGAACCATTGTTTTCATTAAGTATCACTATGTGCACGTTTTAGCAATGGTCACATAATATTCATTGTTATTTTGATGAACAACACTTGATGTATTGTTATTATGGTGGACAAAATTAACATATTATTAGCAGTCTTTGATGTATGAACTATATTTTGAGTGGTGAGCCACTTTCCAAGGGGTATCACTGCGGCACGAGCATTAATGAGTTGAAATATAAAAATATGTTTCGATGATAAAACTGATGGTGTTTCATGATCGTGTGTAGGCTAGTTATTATTATTACGTGAAATTGGGTGATATTGTGTATCATGTGAGGTGGTATCGTTGGCAGCATGCAGAAGTACTCCTCATGTCCTCTCCTCCTCCTCATGTCCTCTCCTCCTCATGTTCTCTACTCCCCTCCTCATGTCCTTTTCTCCTCATGTCCCCCCCTCCCCCTCCTCATGTCCTCTCCTACTTCTCCTCATGTCCTCTCCTCTTCATATCCTCTCCTACTCCTCATGTCCTCTCCTTCTCCTCATGTCCTCTCCTTCTCCTCATGTCCTATCCTCCTCCTCATGTCTGCTCCTCATATCCTCTCCTACACCTCCTCATGTCTTCTCCTCCTCATGTCCTCTCCTACTCCTCATGTCCTCTCCTCCTCATGTCCTCTCCTACTCCTCATGTCCTCTCCTCCTCATGTTCTCTCCTACTCCTCATGTCCTCTCCTCCTCATGTCCTCTCCTCCTCATGTCCTCTCCTCTAGCAAGCCCAACTGACAGCCCACCGTGCGTCTGTGTCTGTGATGCATTTGGCACAAGACCTTTCAGTGCGCCGTGGCAGCGAGTGAGGCTGCCTGGTCAAGTGTACACGAGGAAATGAGTATTTAACGAGTGCTCCGTTCCATCAATACATGTGATGTCGCATGCATCGCTTCATGGAACAAGTCATGCGTGTTTAACGCCAGTGCTTCTCCGATTCGTCACAACATGATTTGTGCTCATTGGTCGTGTCGTTGTCACTTTCAGGTCACCAACAAACCCCGATCAGAAGATCATCAAGCGCATCATAGCCCTGGAGGGCGACACTGTCAGGTAGGGGTAATTGTCAGTGAGGGATTAGGGTATGGTCAGTTTGGAGGGTGAGATGGGTGCACTGCATATGCACCCTCTGTGGGGTGGGATGTGTGCCTATGCACCCCTCACTTGATGGGGGTAAGTGGGAGGGAGGTTTGGTGGCAAGTTCACCGGGGTGCAATGTGAGATTTCTAGAAGTCTCAAGAAATGGTACAGCTGGTAGTTTGAATCTAGATGGTTTATAGCCTGGAGGGGTGGTGTGAATTTGGACATCTCAATTCAGGGGAGAAAGGGTGCAGTTGGAGGGATTGTGAGGGCATTGAGGGAGTGTTATCAGGGTCTCGAGGAAAGGTGCAGTTCAGTTGGAGGTTTCTTGGGTGGGGATGAAGTCAAATGTTGTGTGTCCTTAAAGGGTGTGGTTGGGTGTTTTGGGAGCCTGCAGTCAAGCATGCTACAGGCTTTCCATGGATGGCTAAATATGCATGTGTGCACACATGTCATGCACACATATAAACATGTAAACACTTACATGATAGATACGAACATGTAAACACATACATGATAGATATGAACATATAAATTTTACTTGTATGTACATATGCAAATTTTGGGTATGAAATAAAACTCTGTTGTTGCCTGTATAATTATTTAATAAGGATTTGCATGAAAACTGTGATAAAAATATCGATATTTTGACATAACCCCTTAATTATAGGTGCACAAGGTATGGGTGTCATGTGTTGACATCTCAAACTCTGAGATGGTCCCCAAGGTGGTCATTTACTGGCAGCTGCTCTGATTTCATTGTCAGTTCTCTATATTAGTGTCAGTCTGGGACTTCACAGGCACGGAGACAGACAGTGGGCTGGCTCGCAGTGAAACCAATCTAACTAAAGCTAGCGATAACTCGACGTGCTTAGACTGACCATTATGGAAAGCTGTTTATCTGCTTTTTATGTCTACTGGAAAGCATTGTAATAGATCTTGTAATGTGACATACCTGTGCAAATTAATAACATTTAAATATGTTTTGTGCAACTCTTGTTTTGGTTTCTACTTGAGAAATGTAGTCGAGTCCTCTTTGGATAATATATATGTATTCTGTAACAGTTCAGTTAAAACTGCAGACTTGTGTTGTTTAAATAAGACATAAAGTTAAATACTGGGTACATAATAAGATCATGTGGAATTAAATAAATGATTAGGTAGTAGGTACTAGTATGAATAATATAGTTTGATTAGTATTTGTAAAAAAAAAATTATTTTAATGATTATTTTATAACCAAATAATAATTGATTTTACTAATAGACTTCTAACAAAATAGAGAACAGGATTTCCATGGCACATGTATAGCTGGGTCCTTCATATTTATTTATTTTAAGCAATGATCTTGGAGAAAAGCAATTATTATTTATATTTAAACTGTACCTGTCATAACCCAACACCTACTCAATCAAAAAGAAACTGGTTCCGGCTGTGTATGTGGCAGTGGCGAATAGGTAACTGAACACATGGCAGTGGTGAATAGGTAACTGAACACATGGCAGTGGTGAATAGGTAACTGAACACATGGCAGTGGTGAATAGGTAACTGAACACATGGCAGTGGTGAATAGGTAACTGAACACATGGCAGTGGTGAATAGGTAACTGAACACATGGCAGTGGTGAATAGGTAACTGAACACATGGCAGTGGTGAATAGGTAACTGAACACATGGCAGTGGTGAATAGGTAACTGAACACATGGCAGTGGTTGAGATGACGGCTGATTAAACAGGTTTGCTGGGGATTGGTGAATAACATGTTTTAACAGTTCCGATGACTGGACATTGCAAAGACTGACCAGTAATCTTTTCCTGTTCCATTTTGCAGGACACTGAGTTACAAGAATCGCTATGTCACCGTGCCCCAAGGTCACTGCTGGGTGGAGGGAGACCACCATGGCCAGAGTCTGGACAGTAATCTCTTTGGACCGGTCAGTACAAATAGTTTTACTTTCAATATCAGAACTGTTTTATCTATGGCTACATTTACAGTCAACGACTTCAGTATCAAGATATTGTTTGTGCAATGAGCTGCGATGTAGTTATTGTATCTCCTGTGGGTGGATACTCCCATGCTGCCTTTATATAAGTCTAATTAGAATGTCTGGTAACATTACAAAACAATGAAATAGAATAATTAAACTGTAATTGGCCTATAATCTGAATGTATAAAATTATGACTAATGAGAATGTGAGATAAAAAATAAAACATTTAGCAAAGTAGATTACAAAAAATAAAAATGGAATATATACAACCTGAATATGAGAAATTATAAAGTTGTAATTAAGCAATTAGCAAGTTTTAACAGAAAATCCAATGGAACAAGAGACCAGCACCTAAGTAATGTGTCTTGTTGTCATTTTAAAATCATTGTAACATAATTCCTGCTGGACACAGCACACACATAGCCAGCCTTACATTAGGCTTTGTTCTGCAACATTTGGTGTCAGAAGTGGGCAGTACTTAGAGTTAACACATCAACCCTGTGGGATGTTATTAAAAGCCTTCCTTGGATTCCAGGTGGCTGTGGGGTTGATCACAGCGAAAGCTTCGCACATCGTCTGGCCGCCCGCCCGGTGGCAGAAACTGGAACCAGATGCACCCGAAGGTCGAGTCAAAAACGGAATTCTGCCAGATTATGCATATGACCTCATGGAGTGTGGCGAGTGACCTCTGCTCTTTAAGTTGACCCTTCACCTCATTTATGTGTTGCCTCTGTCCTTTCTCCTGAATCTGTCTACTTAAGGGATGTTTAAGACTGACAGAATGGGAAGTACGGCAAGGTACAAGAACGGTCCGTGGCTGTGACAGTGTCACATGGTTGGAATAGTGACATTCTACGACCACGTTGCTGCTGGTCTCACAGCAATCACAACCACAAACTGATGTCAGCTTCAAATCATACAGACTTGATGGACCAAGAAAGATTTGACTGGTGCTGTAAGATAGGAAATGCATTGTCAGTATATTATATATTATTCATAGGCTGCTTAATGTCATATGTACACGAGTCGAATGGTGTCTGCTGACCCAGTCTTATATGTCACAATATGTTCCACTGGAGTCTCATTCTGTCAAACGTCAGAAGATGGCTGGCAAGATAATCCAAGATTTATCGCCATGGCAACCAATTGATAAAGGTGTCCTGTCACCTAACATTTTCAAATTTCCACATTCAAACATATCTTTGTGCTGCACTGCACATTTCAGAGTTGTATTTAATTAAGTCTAGCATAAGACAATGAAGACGGGACACGTTAGCATATTTTTGTGTATTTGATTAGTTTCAGATATATTTTGAAAAGGTAATTTTGTCTATAGGTTAATATATGACACATCGGTGACTAAATAGGATTGTGTGTTATGTGAGAACTCCATAGTATCACATCACATCACAAACATAGTGTCATAAATATTGTTAAATCATGTGCCGGTGAATGTATGCAGATCAGAGAACTGTCTACAATGATGTTAATTTTTGATTGTAATCATGTGCATTGTGAACCAACAATATTCTTGCAACAGAGTTTATTTCAGCAACAGAAGGTCGTTCCGCCCTCTCATCATCACATCAAATTGTTGTACTTGTACAAAGTGGTCTGAGACATTTGAAAATAAATTATTTTTTAATTATGTCAAACGATGAGGGTACTCTTGTTTGTTTACAAACACATTCACAAGCAGTGCTGTCTTGTGTAACTGCATCAGTTCATCCTGTTACATATCTGCATGCAGCCGTTGCATTTGTGTACTACATTATTTCATCAATGGATGTTTCTGTCAGATACATTTTTATAAATCCCACAAGAGATCGTCATCTTTGAAAATTGCACCAATCTCACACATTCACATAACATTTTGTATTTTCTTCCTTTCAGTGATGAATATTTGTGGAAATGAAAAAAAGTAGATTCCATGAAGACAAAGGACCGGCCCACTAACATGAGTAGGCTGTGCACAGGTAGCTACTTGTGAGACATGTATAACCAACCGTATGACGGTACTTGAGTTAATGTTTGCTGGTTGGTAACTGATGAGATGTATTCATTTAAAATTGTAAAAATCAACACACAAAAAAGGCATGATGTATAATTATCCTACGAGACACAATGTGACAGCAAACTGTCCAAATGTGAAAAGATGAGGCATTTCTAGTCACAGACAATACAGGGAATCATCAGACTGTTAAATGTCCAGCCACAGTGTAATAAACTGTTCAGTCACAACGTGGCATAATATTACACTAGACAGACGCTTGCAAGTTATGTCAAATAAAAGCAAAAACATTATGACAGTCTTGCAATAGAATTAGTCTTTTCACATTCACACACACACACACAAATACACAGTTGAGAGGTCACCAAATACACAGCAAGGTAGCATTGGTGACTGACGGTGCCACGATATTATTTCTTTTTCAGTGCCGCGTCCTGTGCTGCTTTCTTGGCACGGATCAGTTCGACGAGCTCCTGAAACAAAAACACCATCAGATGGTACAGGGTCAACAGGCAGCAGTGGCTAGGGGCAGGAGGCAGCAGGGAGCCCCAGTTACTGCCGGCACATACAACTCACAACACAAACCTAGTCATATTATACATACATGTCTAGTTATTGTATTTCAGATAAGCATAATTTCCACAATTCTAGAAATCTTATTCAGGGATCGACATAATCCAAATGCCATTATTGTCGCTAGTGGTCAGGTTTCAAATATGGGAATTATTTCATGTAACAACGTCAAATGCAGACCAGTTCAAAGTATCCAATTTATTTGTATATATCGTGTATCAAAGACCCCAAATCATAAAAATATTTAATTGTTATCCCCAACAGTTATTAAATCTAAAATGAAGATTATTATTATAAGTGTCAACAGAAGAGTCATCATGAATGTTAATTGAAGTGTCAACAAAAGTAAATGTCAACTGGACTAGAAGTCAGTCATGTCAAGTGGAATAAATGTTGATGGGTTGAATGTTTGAGGTAATTGCCAACAGGTATGTGTGTCATTTGGAGTAACTGTCAACAACAGTTTCGGTGGGAATAAGTCTCAACGGCAATACGTGTCATACCCGACCAACAGTCACCATGAGTAAGTGTCAACGTGAAAAACATCACTGGAAGTATCAAGGGGAGCGTCAACTGCAGTACATATTACCTAATCTAAGCGTCAACGTGCCTAAGTGTCACCACCGCCACCGTGCATACGTGTCACCACTGTCACTGTGCCTAATTGTCACCATTGTCACCGTGCCTAAGTGTCACCACTGTCACCGTGCATAAGGGTCACCACTGTCACCGTGCCTAAGTGTCACCACTGTCACCGTGCATAAGTGTCACCACTGTCACAATGCCTAAGTGTCACCACTGCCACCGTGCCTAAGTGTCACCACTGCCACCGTGCATAAGTGTCACCACTGCCACCATGTCTAAGTGTCACCACTGTCACCGTGCCTAAGTGTCACCACTGTCACTGTGCCTAAGTGTCACCACTGTCACTGTTCCTAAGTGTCACCACCGACCTTGTACCGCCGCATGCAGTCCTTGCGGCTGCGGGTGGGGATGGTTGCGGCGATGCGGTCCCAGCGCTCCGGGGTGCTGGCGGGGAACGTCTTCAACGCCTGCTCCAGGTGCTTCTGCTCCTCCGCCGTCCACGGAGCGGGGTTGCTCCCCGTCTCCATGATCTGCTGCTCCGCCACGCCTGCACAAGACACGATGGGGGAGTTGTGACAACTACACACATTCTATTCACCGTTTGTTTTTCTGAAGTCGCCAAAATTGATTTATTATGGTGACGACGTTTGCCGTATAGTCTGCAGAAAGATGTTTCCGATAAAATGTAATGTTCCGTGTAAAATGAAATGTAATGTTCTACATAAAATGAAATGTAACGTTCTGTGTAAAATGAAATGTAATGTTCTGCGTAAAATGAAATGTAACGTATAAAATGAAATGTAATGTTCTGCGTAACATGAAATGTAATGTTTTGTATAAAATCAAATGTAATGGTCTGTGTAAAATGTGACTGTAAGATGACAGTACCTAGCTTTTGTAACGGCCATGTACTGCCCTATAACAAATTGATATTTCGAAAACCATGATCATTCTAAGAATTCTTCTTAAAGGTTTTTAAAGTGAAAGTTTTGTGTTTTTTGTAAACTCTGAACTGTTGAATTCAAAAACATTCTACATCTTTAAAACATTTGGGTGGTATATTTGTTAGAATAAAGTATAGTTTACATTGTTAGTACAATTTTACAAAGTAACAATTTGACAACCTCTTCTGTATTTCACTAAATTAACATTACTGTCAAATTCCAACATTTTATTTATACAAAGAGATGTCAAAAATACTTCAGGCCAACTTTCTAAGACCTATATTGGATTCTCCAAGTAGAGTTATGCCTTCTCATGGGTGCTATGGAAAGATCACAAGACCAGTAACGACAGACAGGTACGTAAAGGAAGACCACAACATTACAAGGACACCATGATGAGGACACTACAGTGACATATGACACAGGATATATATTTGTTTTTAAACAAAAGCCTGACATCTAGATGGAGACAGGTTGTGACAGAACTCACTGTCGTATCTCTCAGAAATGTCGCTTGTCTCCACCGCGGCTGCCTTCTTCTCTTTCGCAAACTTGTCAAACGCCTTCTTGTTGGCGTCCTCCTTCAGGCTGCCGTCTACAAGGAGAGAGACGTGTCACCAATGTCACCAAGTTAATTAAATTGTTTACACTTGTCAACTTGCATAACTGTGTGTGATTAACTGATATAACACAGAGAAGGTACAAGTTGTGTCACTTGAAAGCCGGGACATTTTGTTCGCACAACACAGTTGGTTTGCCGAACCTAACTGGACTGTATAAGTAAGTAGCTGACAGAGACAGCATGATGTGACGGTGTAGCATTTGCACAGTTCTTGTGCCTGCTAGCTTTGCATCAGTAAAATGTCACTATCATTTTTAACAACACAAATGTCACCATCATCTAACAACATAGTTTTTTATCTTGTTAAACCTCAAGTCGACCAAACCTGCCCAAAAATAACAGTTCCATTTAGCTAAATCAGCCCAACTAAAATAATTGGGAAAGCTGTACTGTATGGTGGCGCCACCTAGTGGATACTACACAACCAATGTTTGTAAATATAGATATCAGTTTTTCATGTTGTCTCAAGTAAGTCGTGAAACAGGACTTTTCATTATAAATCAGCTGGCGTAAAATGTATTCTATGCTTAGCTCAACATCATTTTTAGCTACTCCCTAAAATTTTCATTTGTCTTCTGACAACATACCGATTCTGAGATTACCAAACTCTTTTATTGTCAACGTGGGTCTGAACTCGGATTGCTGATTTGTTTGGCATTACTTAAATGTTTAGCCAGACAGAACTATTTGAAGTAGTCCATAACATTTTCAGTCCCCTATAACTGTAGAGTACATAGATTAGGGCAGCCTTGTGGTAGACCACACAGTGTGACAGCTGTGACATGAAGACATACATATCTCTGGAGGGAGAGAGGGAGATAGACTGAGACACGTCTGCACCAACCATTCTTCTGTAGATCCTTTGCCTTAAACAACACCTCTTTGGCTGTCCTCTTGCTGCTGGGCACATGCTGGGTGATGAAACTGGCCACCGTCTCCCACCTAAACACATGCACCTATTTAATGGTTGTTTCTCACTGGGCAGTAGCCCCAATCGTCAGATCTCCAACTTTCTCTTTACTCCATTACTTCATTACTTCATGGCAAGACGGCATTGTGGCAGAAAAGAAACTCTTAAACTTTATCTAAGCAGTTGTTTCCTTGATACAAAATTATTCTGGGTTTTGAGTTAAATTATTATCCACTCTTTATTCATATATTTTGTAACTGTACAACTTTTTGAATTTTCTTAACAACCTTTCCTTAACATTTATCATATCCATTTATTTATTATGCCATGCACAATACCATACTTATGAGTTTAGGTGTTTTCGGGAAAACATTAATAATTTTGGAAGAAACTACGAACCGAAACCGTGCAAGATTATTCCAGAAATAAAGTTTTATAATTCAAAGTAATTCCCAGCCCTCGAATTCCCAGGTGAGATCAGGTTGGTGTCTTACCGGGCCATTGTCCCCGCCGGGAAGAGGTTGACAGCCTTGATGAGAGTGTCAACCTCCTCTGGACTCCACGCTGCTCCCTTGCTTGCTCCACCCTCGCCCCGGCCTGCTCCGCCCCGCTGTGTCATCTCCAGCTGCTTCTGTTTCTCCCGCTCCAGCTCTTCATTCAACTCACGCACCTAGGGGTCAAAGGTCACATGAATTATCAGCTGCAATGCTAGAGAGAGAGGGAGAGGGATAGGGAGAGACAGAGATAGAGGAACAGGGAGAGACAGAGGGATAGGGAGATAGAGGGAGAGGAACAGGGAGACATAGGGAGAGACAGAGGAACAGGGAGAGACCAAGGGATAGGGAGAGACAGAGGAACAGGGAGAGACCAAGGGATAGGGAGAGACAGGAACAGGGAGAGACCAAGGGATAGGGAGAGACAGAGGAACAGGGAGAGACCAAGGGATAGGGAGAGACAGAGGAACAGGGAGAGACCAAGGGATAGGGAGAGAGACGCATTCATTAGACCAAAAACTTGTTCAGTAAGACGGAATACAAATATAAAAATAAAGTGTTTTTAACCGCGGGAGAATGTGTCATCAACCTCATACATTGGATGGTCAGGGAGTCCATCACTAAGACCAGACTGGTAACTATCATGAGGCCACCCTTGTAAAAAAACACTTATGTACATAAATACATATCTTTATACAAGTCCAATTATGCACAAGTGCTGAAACTAGTTCACTGGTAAAAAATAAAACCAAATTATCAAGTAAATTAAATAATAAACTTATCCAGCTAAAATTATAACAACCTGTTGATTACACATATCAGATGTAAAAATTGCATTTGTAACATTTCACTTGATGTCAGCACTGAGAGGACTATTCAGGGAGAAACCAACACGGAAATTTAACTGATAATCTAGCACCTATTTTAAACATATTGTCATACTTTCAGTCGATCTCATTGTTCAGCACCGATCATATGATTTGTGTTATCTCAACATTTCTTGAACAACATTGTGTCCACCTAAGCAGTAAGCCTAATAATAACTTAACAATAATGCAATATTCAGTAGCATTCGATACTGTCCAAGGTGATTAAATAATATCAATTGCTATGTGAATACATGACGCAGCAATTATTGTGCAAATGCTATTTACATATAACGATCACATGTCTACCATTGTCGACAGGTATTCACACATACAGTTGAGTGGGATGAACAAAACTGCTCAAGTACTGAAATGGCAAAAGGACTTAATTTTTAGTTGCCTACTGTGAATTTAGAGTTCTAATCCCAATGCTGCCAAGCCGGGCATGTCCCAACAATTTTTTTTTTTATTTAAACAGTTGTAAACTTGTAATTATAAAATTCTGCATGGAATGAACCAATACATGCTGGTGAATATTGTGATAAATATGCCACCAGATTAGAAGGCTGTCTTACCTGTGCATGAAAGGCTTCTTTAGCCTTTTCTGTGTCTCCTGATGTCAATGCTTCGTTTAATGTCTGCAAACTACAACAAGAAGTTATGTGTCTGTTGGAGGTATTTATTCCTGCGTACATCCTTCTACATGTGTATGTTCATATTTGCTGTTAAAATATATTCTTGAAAATATCTGTTGTTGAAAAAGAAAAATTATGTCATAAAATCGAACAAACAGTAGCATTTCACAGTTCACTGCCTCGCAGAATTCTACAACACCAACTTGGCATATTGCCAAAGAATGCAACCATACTGCAGATAGTATACAGGACCATTTCTATATGTAACGCTGTCTCTGTTAATTACCAGGTGTTTGTTTACACGGCTGACTCAAGCAACATGGACACGTCGATGTGGCAAACTCGTTTATGAAACAGTTTATAAGACAGTCATAAATCTGTTGTTCTAAATGTTGATCATTATATCATAACATTTATGTTTCAATATACTTTAATAGTGACAAACATTTTACTACAGTTTTGAATCATTCGGTGCTTTTAAATACAATAAAAATTTGCTAGTTAGCGGGAACTTAAAATTTTAAACATTTTACATTTAGAAATACTTGCGCAGTGCTAGTGTCAAAGAGGCACATATGCCAGAGAGAACACGACAAGAGACAACTTCTTACCTGACGACTGAGAGAAGTTCACTCAATTTGTCCATGTCCTGCATGTTGCTCACTCGGTCATCATCCACCGTAGCAAAGTAGTCAAACTCCTATGTCAAAGGTTAACTTATTTAAAAATTATAATTAATTAAGTAAAATATTGTAAGAAAACAACAGTATTTTTATAGACAGTTTAACTCCCACATTCAGCACTACAACACTCAAAATATGCAAACGCCCCAATAATAAAAATATGTAAAAATTAAGTAGCTATAGTAAAAAGGTAACATTTCACAAGGGACATTAACTTGACAATAGAAACAACGATAACTACAAATAATATTGACAGTGAGACAAGTTCTTACACACCACACTGTTTGCAGAAGCAAACATTTATAATTTCCCGAAACTAAAAAACCTACATGGAAAAGAGGGCTGTTTTACACAAATAGCCAAAGAAATGGAAAATGCAGCCCACCTTCAACTTCGTGCGCAGAGTTTTGCGTTCCTTCTTCAGAGCTTTCCTCTGTGCCTCCTTTTCCTTTCTTGCCTTGTCAGCCTAGGTATGGCAGAGGGAAGCACAAGTAACGTTAAATCACATTTATTTATAAAATAGAACTGTTCAGGTGGGTTATACAAATTTGCTTTATATTGACCACGAAACACACACAAAATCAAGTTTATGAAATACTTTTAACAAAGACATGGCATATTTCAGACTTATTTCGATTACTGGGCAAATATTACATATTATAATTACTTCTCAATGACTGGATTAAAGTTTCCAACGTTTCTATACAGGTGATATTTCAATACAAAACAATTATATATAAACTAAAATATATATTGACTACGGAAAATCTGTTGTCACAAACCATTGATTCGCTCGAGCTGACACAAGACTTACCTGCACTTTGGCCACTTCCTCCTCTTCTTCCCTCTTCTTCCTCTCAACCTCCTCCGCTTCCCACTTCACCTACAAGAGGGAAAGAGGGACCTCAACATGCACAGACAGATCACAGGAGGCCTCCGAGGGGACTGGGTGAGTAGCAGGTATGTCACTGATGAGAGCACTGTGGCTCAGGGGAAGAGCTTTTGAGTCTCGAATAAAGGAACCCAGGTTAAAATCCTGTTCTGCTTTGACCTTTGTATGTATCAATTGCCTATCGGATTTTTACCAGAAATAAAGGCTTTCATATTGTATAACACAGTGCAGTGCAGCGCAGCGCAGCGCAGCGCAGCGCAGCGCAGCGCAGCGCAGCGCAGCGCAGCGCAGTACAATAAAATATGTCCTTCCAAAGCAAACCAGCTTCAGATGTCTTATCATGCCAACAATGTGTAATTTCTATATGGCTCACCCAATCCCCAGTCTTTGCTATATACCCTGGTCTTATTAGATGCTCCATCATCAAAGAAACCAAGTTGCATACATGCCCAGTGTTATGGCCTGAAAAGAAAATGGGGTATTCGCCCCGTGTATTCACCCTCTCCTCCTCCTCGGCCCTGGCTCTGGCTGCGTCTCTCTTGGCCTGCTTCACTGCCAGCTTCTTCTGCTTCTCCTCCTCAAGATGGCTCGCAATCCGCGGGTCACACGCATAGCTGTTGTCTGGAACACAAGGTGGCACACACTGTATTCTCACACACACACACCCACACCCACACACACACGTATCCACAGACACTCACACAGACACACAGACACACAGACAGACAGACAGACACACACACACACACACACGTATCCACAGACATACAGACACACCCACCCACACACACCCACCCACAGCCAGACACATCCACAGCCAGACACACACACACACACACACACACACACACACACACACACACACACACACACACACACACACACACAGACAGACAGACAGACAGACACACACACACACACAGACACACAGACAGACAGACAGACAGACAGACAGACAGACAGACAGACAGACAGACAGACAGACAGACAGACAGACAGACAGACAGACAGACAGACAGACAGACAGACAGACAGACAGACAGACAGACAGACAGACATACAGACAGACAGACAGACAGACAGACAGACAGACAGACAGACACACAAACACATATCCACAGACACTCACACAGACACACACATATCCACTATTCAGACACTCACACAGACACAGAAACACAGACTATGTCAAAGGTAGCTACAGCTGTATTGTTATGGACATATATGATCAATCATTTATTGGAATTTTTTAGGACAAAATATCACACGGATGGTACTGACCTACGAGTTGTCTCAGTCGAGCGATCTCTTCCTTCTTCCTCTTCTGTCTCGCTGCTTTGTTCTGTTTCTCGATCCACCGTCTCTCGTCTCGGCTGGCGACACACACACAGCACACTCAGCACCAGTGACAGAATTTGTAACGACACACAAATCTAACTTTATTCGCGCTTAAATAATTTTACACGTTAGTTATGAAGAGATTAATCTGACCCCGTGAAACAAAGTAAGATCTCTATCTTTTACAAATACCTCATATGTCAATATTCTCACACATGGCCAAACATATGTAGAAAAAATGGGCCCGCATCATAGATTAGGTTGTTTGGAATATGACGTAGACACTGACACAAGAGGCTTATGTCTGCCCTAGAAATAGACATTATTTGATAATTCTACACATTCAGCACTTAACTGTAAACGCATGTGAATGACAGATTCACCAACGCATTATATAGTGTCTACGTAACAATGCTGTGTTTTCTAACATTCAATACATATCACTCTCATAACTGTCACATATTACAGCTACACAGCTAGTACACACCTAACGTGCTGACAAGAGCTACTATAGTTCTAGAGATTGCTACAACCAACTACACAAAAAGACACAATCATTACAATACAACCCATTTCCTGCATGGCACTAGGAAGACAGTCTCTCGGTTCCCAAAAAGATTGGTGACTAAAACAGTTGTGCCACATGTTAAAGAGGAGATCTATGGAAACAGGAACTTGTGTTGTTGCCGTCTTCCCCAGGGAGACACTCACTTCTCTCCCTTCTCCTTCTCCTCCTCGTCCAGGTAGGAATACTCTCGCCACGAGTCAAAGTTGTACCTGTAACATCGACCAGACGCAGTGGAAGTGCCATTTCAAATATATCACTATTACCTACATTTGCACGTGCTTATGTTTGCAATAATTGCCCAATTTCGTCACATCATAAGTATATAGTCTGTGTCACAATTCGCAGAGTATTTATTCGCTTCCTGCCAGTGTTAAATCACAAGGTAATATAGTTTCATTCCGCCGATATCTAAAAACCTATCTCTTTAATGCTGCCTATCCTCCTTAGCCCCCTAGCTTCTCCATCCATCCGTTGCATTGCTTTCGATTATGAGACTGATTAATCCCTTGGTTTTGTCGCGCCACTGAGCTTGATTTTCGAGGATATTGGCGCAAAAGAAGTTACTATTATTATTATATTATTATTATTATTACTTATGCTGGCGAGGATAACAACTGGAAAACGTGAGGAATCTATCAACAGGGAGCCAAGTAGTCGGGAGGAAATCTACACGTTTTTGTTGAAAGTGGTCAAATTATTTGAGACACGCACCAGAAAGAGTAGAAGTTGTTGACGTCCTCAAAGCTTGTGTTCGCGTCCCCCAGGCCGGGCACTCGTTTCTTGGCTGACCACCTGTGGACAAGACAAGAGAGCGCGGTCAGTTTCTCTTCTTCATACCACATCATAGCACAAGCGGCAATTCAGAATTCAAAATGCAACATATACCTTGTGCAGTGCTCTGTCAAAGAAAATTACTACCAATTTTGTTATGTAAACTTTTCTTAATTATACAAGTACAAGTAAACTTAAAAACTGGCAGATTACTAATACAATTACCTCCACTAAAAACTAACACATTGTTTATCAACAAGGCTACCGTTCACATGTATATATGTTTAATGACTTTGACATATATTAATATCATTGTTGTATCTATGCACAGTTATGTCAAATCAACGATCGACCAATGATCACTGACAATTACCTAGCATTGTGTTCAAAGACAGGTCTAAACACTTCATAGAATTTCTCCTTTGATTCACTGCTGATGGCTGGCACAGAATCGTCAAACTGTGGGTCGATGCTGTCATACGACTTCCTCTTGGCAGGAATGCCGAGAGTCTCCCAGGCTGCGAGGAAGTGTCAGAGTAATTGTTATGAAAGAAACACGTAAACATCATTCGTGACTCAAGAAAAAAGTTAATCCACCATTTACATACAAATGTCAAATAAATTGTGAATTTTAAAGTACTTAAATTTGTTCTTGACTTACAGGTGTATTTTTATTTTATCAAACATTAACAAAATGAAAGCATTTGTAAAGTTCCACAAATTACTAAAGAAATTACATACCATACATACATAGCACATCATATTATACAAACTTATATTTGAAGCCTGCAGACTGTTAATCTGAATTCTAGTTTTACATAATGTATGTATACAAGTGAGAGATGGTTACATATATCACTGATTCAAGTCTCACCCAGTGCTGTAATTACACAAAACATCTACAGTGTGTGTGTGTGTGTGTGTGTGTGTGTGTGTGTGTGTGTGTGTGTGTGTGTGTGTGTGTGTGTGTGCGCACGCGTACATACTTACATCCATGTGTAAGTATGTGACGATTATTATGTGTACACGCATGCATGTGGTGTGCATGAGAGCATGCACACGCATGAATGCATGCATGTTACCATAATAATTATTATGTAAAATGTACCGTTTGCCAAAACCAGGAAGGGATACATTCGATTTAATTTCAATCACCAATGGCTATTGAGATTGACCTCAAGGTCACTAATGAGACTGACCTCTGGTGATGCATGTGAAGTAGTCCTCCTCGCCTTCCTTGACCGGCACGCCCCTTGCCCGCCTCTTGTCTGGGTGATGTTGTAAGACCTTCCTCTTGTCTACGACAAACACACCACACTCTACAAGATGCACACTCTCTCACTTTCACATCCATTCTATAACCTTTCCCACCGTGTCGCCATTTCCATCTTCCTACACCAGCATTGCCCCCAATTCTCCTCTGCCCTTTTCTAAAGTGGTTGATACACCAGAATAATTTATGTGATTCTAAAATAAACTTCTTGACATTACTCATCGTTGTGCATGTCCTTTGAGACAGCATGTGTTCAAATGCGCACTTTACTTGAGTATGCTTCACAAATAGTCAAATGCAGAATTAACTGCGTCTGATTTGGAAGCTCAAGCTGGATTTATTATCTATTTTGTCTGTGAATTTTAGAGTTATAGATGTTTTTTCTTCACTGCATTGTGTTCAAGTCAAATGTACTTACAAGCTTTCTTGATTTGATTTGTAGTGGCAAGATATCGTAATTTTCCCAGTCCGAGGACAGCGTAGTGATCCTGATTCTGCAGCAAAAATACACAGGATGATAGGAATAGCACAGGCAGTTACACAACCTCAGGTCAAGTAATTATTATAACACATTAACATCATTAAAATATACATTCCTCCAGCACAGATGACAATTTATGCAATTAAGTAATTATATCAAACCAGATCTTTGTTTTATAGGACAACTAAAACAACGGTGGAAAGACAGTGCGACAACATTCTGCAAACATACCTAATATTTACATATGGATGAATGGGAGATATGTCTAGATGAAGAGATGCCAGGTAACAATGCAGACTTTACAACTGGTTACGCAATGCATAAGAAACGAGAACAGATAAGAACAAGCAATAGGCACAAGTAGAGTTTGTAGACAGCCATACCTTCCAGTCTTTCGGGTCAAGGGTCAGTAGAATGCTGTCGTCATCATCCTCTTCATCTTGGCTCAGTTCACCATCGTCATCGTCTGAACTCGATGATGATAATGATTTGTGCGAGAGACTTTGTTTGTGTATGCGGCGTAGGGCATAGGCTTCATACCACCGTCCGACGGGCTGAACCGTCAGTGAGCTCAGTGCTGAAAGAGGTGTGTATTGAAATGAAGAACCATGTAACTAGGTAATTGCCTTTACTTTTCTTGACAGCAATGACTGTAAACATATACTTTTAGTGACTGTATGTCTCCGGACACCCTCAAGGTTTGTTAATTTTAAAGCATTGTATATTTTAGACACCAACATATGAATACCACCATTTAGTTTAATGCATAGTATACAGTATATATACAACGTTTTCAGACATTATAAATTATTATTTTTGTGCACTGTATGTTTTCGGACCATTAGGTCTTTTATTACGTTTAGGTATCCAAACACATCACAAAAACCGAAAACTAAATTCACTCTTTTATTTACAAAGCAAAAATGATATGCAAATTTGGTGTGGTAAAGGGTAAAGTCATCTCAAAGTATGCAAGTGCAGAGCTTTAAAATGATTACTTGACAAACAATGCGTTTTAAAAACATAAACAAAACAAAAACATAAGAAAATAAACAAAAACATAAGAAATAAATTTTCCTAAATTTCTCACAAGCATTTATGCTATTAAACCACTTTAAAATGTTGTTCATTTTCCCAAACAGTTGTGGTTGCTTTTAATGCTTTAATTGTTCACATTCATTTGCTGATTTAGTCATTATCAACAAGATAAAGTAGTTTTGAACAATTTAGTCTAGTGAGCAATAATAGGGAACTTACATTTAAATAATTTTGTAAAAAAAGAATGTTCAAAGCCGATTATATGGCAAAATATATAGGATATAAAGTAACAAAACATCTAAAAAAAAATAGAAAATGTAATAACTGAGTAAGTCACTACCTGGTAGAGACTTTGATTAATCATCAATATTGTAAACATTTAATTAGTTGATAATATTTAAATTACCATTACTGTTGGTAACATTAGCATTTGTGAAATCCTGAGAGGGTAGCTAGTCAGCTGTGTAATTAAAATCTGCTATATAACTTTTAAAGAGTGTTGTAGTACATAGAAGAACAGTTTTTCTAAAGACTATCTCAGTTTTAATATCTTAATTTCTATTTTTTCCTACTTGGATAAACTGTAAAACTACCCAAAACCATGGCACTGCAACTAAAGGCTAGTTGACACCTGACTTTCTAAAATGTGATAATTGGGTAGATTGTGCGATGTCATTTAACCCGCCTTGTAGTATTGTCAATTTGCTGAGATACTGGCACTGCCACTGAACGTGGCAAGTGGTCTGGCGGTGAACATGAACTATCATCATCATTAGGCCGGGGTCCATATGAATGAATTGAAAGTTTATTCAAATCATTGTCATCAGAAAGAAAAATATATACATAAACAAGACAAATTAATAAAATTAAAAGTGAAAATTTGAGAATACACAATGTCTGAAGGGAATAAATCATTGACTTTTTGTGTAAATTTATGTAAATGTATGTGCTTATCATTTGATAGACTTATACCACTTTGGAGTAGGAGACTTTTCAAGTTATATTTATAGGTAAATTTCATGTTAACTGACCTAAATTATTAGGGCATTTTCAAAACAGTTTACCACCTTTTTTCGATGTTTGGAATGTCATCCTACATCACTTCCAGTACAAAGAAGTCAGATATAATTTGTTTAATTGTGTTTTAGAGCAATTTAATGCCGTCAAGTCAACATAAATAAACCGATGTCACAGGACATGAGCGCATCACAGAAGCATCAGGACCGCAAAGACGATGTCTTGCAATTTGCAGATATGTCCCCAAACCTAAGGTTATGTACATCATTAAATTGGATTATGTATAATGCAGATTTGTTTTAAGTTTAAATTGATAAAATATTACTAATTGTTTTCTATATTAATTTTCGACTTTGCAATGCACACTCAAGACGATGCCTTTTGAGGTCCTAGCTGGTGTGTCTGTGATGCGCTAAATTGCCGCTAATCGCTCACAACCTGTGAGTCTGCTTAGTTACATCGACTCGACAGCATTAAATTGATATAAACCACAATTTAAAAAAATATATCCAACAACATGATATACACATCGAAAAAAGGTGGTAGAAACGTTTTTAAATGGCTAAACTTAACAATTTAGGCCAGTTAAATGGAAGATTACCTATTTATAACCTCACAATTTTATTACTTTATTAGGTAGGTCTTAATTAGGCTTAGAACTTAGTTAATATTCAATACATAGTTAGTAGATACTAAAAATAAGTTTAGTAAGTTCTCAAGAATAGCCGGCTAAACAGACGGAGATAGACTGAATGAGATCACTACCTGAAACTTTGCCAGTTACGATCGTTTGTTCTTCGTCTCTGATCTCGGGAAGCATGATTACTGGAAAGCGCATGGTATATATATAGAGTCTAATATCAGATTAGAACTTCCTTGGTCTTAGGATACTGAGAAAATGTTCTACATGTATTATCGCTCATACTCGTGCCTCCGTGAAAACGAGGCTGTAGTTGTGCTGCCACCTAACGTACAGAGATAATACATATTTTGTCCGTTTGAAGTCGCTCGATAACATTGCCAACCAATTTTGTAACCTAGGCTCAAAATCGATTTTGTTTGTTTGCTTGGAACTAGTCTAAATATTCTGAATTGCGATTCTAGACAATATTACTAAAACGTACTTAATAAAATGAATTAAAAACTGCCAAACACCTAGTGTATAACTGGACACATGACTAGTGTATGATAACTTGACAACTATTCTTTCACGATCCAAATTTGTTATGATGATGTAGGGAAAAAACTGCCAATGTTACAATGTAGGCACAAAGACATATTGTTATTTAAGAACAAGAACCCTCCAAACAATGTAAACAACAGGAAATAAGTGAGTTTACTGTAAGTATATATTACTAATTATACAAATTGTTTATAATCTATTATCATGCAAAATTTGTATGAACATGCAACATTTTCAACTTGAACTTTCAGTAGTCCGGTTGTTTGCCAATAATAATAAGTTGCAAAGGGACAAAAATACCAAAATACAGTCTTCAAACTAAAGATTTTATTTACATATATACTGTGTACATTAAATAAACAAAAAGGAACAACATTCAACACATAATCAATCACATCCAAGATTATTATTTAAAAAAATATTACACAGCCTAATACATACACTCTTATCAAATATGCATCATCTTATTGGAGAACAAAAACAGAAATACAATGCCTTCTGCTATAAAGTAAACTAGCATCCCTGCATTTACATGTTCCACACATCTCTGCTTGAATGAACACATGTCAGAGCATTACATGAATTAACACAATGATATTCACTGCATACTAAATGTAGAACTGGTTTCTGGTTGGAAACATGTCTACGAAACTAGCAATAGCTTATAGGGTAATGTTATCAATGTTTTCTTAACATTTGCTTCTTTATGGTTTTGCCTTAGCTAATGATGGCCTGCAACATAGCACTTAGAAAATGGAATTACATGACATAGCAACATAATATTGTCAACATACATAGAGAGCACATATGTGCATGCATGCATGCATAAAGATAACCACACACACACACACACATATGCATGCACATACACACACCTACAACACATGTATGCGCACCTGTTTGGCAATATACACACACAGTTTTTCTATATGCAAAATTGTATATAATCATTTGACAAAAGCTTACATATACACTAAAACAATGGATTGAATGACAGTAATAAAAAATGCATAACTATCATAGTATTCCTGGACATTGCAAGAAAGGTAATTGAAAATTACTTCTGACAAAAATAAACACAAGAATGTCTTCAGTCACATTCATGGTCTGCCATGGGTTGTATGGCTTACTGCCACCAGTGTGGTTTATATGGCAGTCATGTAGTTCGTAAAAAAAGGATCTATGAAACGCTCCCCATCTCCAGCAAACTTATGATCAGTTTCCATTTGTTAGTTCCTCGTCCCTCTTAACATCTTGCCATTGTGACGTCCATATCTCTGGATCAACCTCGTAGATCTGTAACATGCAACATCACCAATAAAGATCTGACAGTAACACATCTAAAGTAGTTTAAGCTTAATGTGTACATGTGTGTATGTGTGTCCGTGCATGTCTGTGTTTGCTGGTTTGGAGTGTATTTGTAAAGCATATGTCTGAAAGTGTTTGCGGCACCGTGTGTACATCTGACAAGTATATTCATATAAAGTACATGGAAGTCTTAGGACACATTTTCCAATTATTTAAAAATAATGAATATACAAATCACATAACACTCGATATGGTCAATAAGAGGCACAAATCAGTGTTCATATCAAGTGCTTGCAACGTAACTTAAATGATACAATGTTCACCATGTTCTCCATAGGCTAGTTAAATAAATACATCACTACTTATATCCTGATGTATATTATCACCCATGCATGCGCACTCACAAAATAATTATGTTGTAATATAATTTATTAATTAACAAATTATATAAATATAAGAAATACATTGATAAATTAATGAACAATGTAATTAACATAGAGTAAAACTTGTTAATGTACTAATCAATACATTTCTCGTTATTAACCAGTTATTTGTTTGTTACAGGTCATGTATCAGACAGTGATAACACCATGTCAATCTTTAAGTATCCACTGGCCAGTCAAAAAAAACACTTGCTAAATATTTTTTCTATACAAATTAACATGTCTTGGCATGTTAATCATGGCTAGTGACATCTATCACCTGAAAGTTCACTTACTTGGCATACAAAGTCAAGAGCATTCCTCTTGGATATCTCTAACTTTGCTCGTGGTCCCCACTTGAACTCATAGACTGGAGGGTCGGATTTGGGGTCTCGTACATACTCTAAGTACCCCATGCGGACAAACTCCTGTGTGATCAATCTTTTCAGATCACCAAATACCGGATGATTTTGCCTACAAACGTAACATTTGCATTTTTGTAATTGTTTTACTTTATTTTTGTGCTAATATTTTACTTGTCATGTTGTGTGTGTGTGTGTGTGTGTGTGTGTGTGTGTGTGTGTGTGTGTGTGTGTGTGTGTGTGTGTGTGTGTGTGTGTGTGTGTGTGTGTGTGTGTGTGTGTGTGTACATATATATGTATATATGTATGTATATACTTTTCATTCCTGCCTTTTGTAGATGCATGTAGCTTTGACTTGACATGGCAGTAAATTAAATGTTTCTATAATTATGATTCTTATCACATAAAAAGAATACTGGTATAACAGAATAAACATTTTATGGAACCACAAGGAAAAAGGAAATATTGACAGTCATTGAGAGGATCATAATTATAGTAACATTTAATTTACTGCCATGTCAAGTCAAAGCTACAATGCATCTACAAAAGGCAGGAATGTACACTGTGTGTGTCTGCATGTGGAAAATTGACAACATGATAAGTGATACTGTTTTAGCCATGTTTGGTAATTCTTTCAACTTATTTAGTAATACTAATGTACATGATATTCCTGCTAGGCAACTTAACCAATTAACAAATTACACATGTTTGCATGATTTCCACCTGCAGAGTGTGACTTTATAAACAGGAGAGGTTAAAAGATTGGTCAAGATGTTTGAAATAGTGAAACTATAATTAGAAACAGAGAAGAAATGCTGACAAGGATGCTAGTATGAACAATTATTATCAACTTCCAGCTTCAACAAAAAAAGTCAAGAATCAATGACTACTCACTCTGTATCGATACCAAGCTTCTTCAACATGTGGTATAAGAGGCCTAGAAAACAAAAAAAACAGTCAATGTGAATATTTACAATTTCAATGCCCTCAGAATGATTGAAGCAAATGTAAATTTCTTGGTATAGTGAATATGAAAATTTTGAAAATTTTACATCTAACAACTATACTATAAGATGCAGATTTATTTATTATCACAAGAAATGTGTATGTAAAATGTGAAAAATTACCAGTCTGGTGGCCCTGGGGGGCATTAACATTATTAAATTAAATACAGATTCCTTAATGCTATTTTTATGTTATGTAAGAGCACCTTTGAACAGGGTAAACTGGATTTATAGCGCTATAAAAATGTTTTCTTATTATTATTACTCTAAATATATATATATATATATATATATGAAAAATAGAGAACAAGTTGATAAACAGAGATATGGTGGATGCAGAATGATGCCCAAAGCACTAACAATTTAATCAGAAAGGGATGACCAAACTGGATAGCTTTATACAAATGTTAATGGTTTCTATTTTGAACGAGTACTTTAAGTAATATAGAGCATGTAAGATTATTAAAGGAATTGCTTTTGATCGTTAGATTTTAATTTTACAGTAAACAGAGCAGATCATTTTTTGCTTTTTTCCAGGAATTTTAAACGGACCAAATAAAAATTTATTTAATAATTTGTCATTTTTAGAACTGAACAATCAAACAAGGAGAACATTATGTAAAACATATAACAAAGTAAATTTACTGATGTTGCTTACTGTCTTGCATAATATTTCCTTTCATGAAAATAGTCGTGAGTATAACCATCAACAGTCCCATTTTTGCATTGTCTTCAGGTGGCCTGTTAAATAAACAAAATCACACATTTAAATGTATCCTCAGAAAACAATTAACAATAACATCCTTGCTCAACCAGACACCCTTCCCACAACTGCAAAATACAATTCGAAAAGAACTCTAAGCCATAAGATTATTATTCCAAGAATCAATAAAAAACAGTTGCATGTAATATTCATTACATAATATTATTATAAGCTTCTTTAGTATATTCCAACCAAAAGATGTTCCATTATTAACAGCATTTAAAGTACTGATTTAAATACATACAAATAAAAAAATATGTGCATGTAATGGAAAGTTTCATAACAGACAATAATTTTATTTCCTATAAAATTCATACCACACTAGATGTGCTCTGTCGTCGTCGTTCTCTATGATGTTCACAAGAATGTATGATTTCTGTTTTGCGTCCAATTCGATCAAGTTTATGCCAAACACCTGTAACCAACCAAAGTGCCAGAACCACATGTTACATATATTATTATTATCATGGGTAGATTTTCAGAACAAAAACATGTTGGTAAGTCCTGCACAGTGCACCAGTAGTCAATGCTAAGTCCACTACTCTCAATGATTGTACTAGAGGTGATCTGTGAGGCTTGTATAACCACACTGCCAGTGGACAGTTTGTGTGCAAGAAGCATATACACCCAGATGATCGGTCCCTCACTGCACAGTCCGAGAAGAAACTGGAAGATAAGCACCCTGAGTCAACACAGTGAAGAGTCGAAGACAGAAGTTCTAGTCAACAGAAGTGCAAGCCAAGTCAAGTCAAGATAACGAACATCCATGGAGAGAATTCAATCAGGTTATCAAATTCAAGCACCAAGAGTCTGTGATACAGGAGCATGGATGCTCTGAAATGGCTGTTGATGAAAAACTGATGGCAGTCTGGCAGAAGTGGAGAAAAACGAGAGAAGTTACATGTGACCACAAGTTACCACACAAGCTAAACATCAACAGCAAGGTGATAATGATTTGGCCAGTCTTGAGGCATGGAGCGGAGACAAGGGCCCTGAAGAGATATGGAGAGCCCCTCCTCGTGCAGACTGGGATGAGAATGATCAACATCTCAGATAGGTAACAGAAAACAAATGAGGTTTGACAGTTGGTGGAAGTTGAGGGCACGGAAGAGAAGAGACGTTCAGGGATACCTGGCCTCGTTGGTAGGGCAACGTCCAGTGTAGAGAACACAGCAGACATGCCAGTGGCTGGGAGGAGGAAAAGAGGGAGACCGGCAAAAAGATGGAAAGAGTCTGAAGAAAGACATGGAGTTGAGTGGCTGAAAGAAGAAGTCACGCAAGACCAGAACAAGTGTCGATGACTCCCACACTCCAGGCCAACCCCATGAGGGATAATTGGGACGGAAGAAAACATGGTGGGTTTGTGCACAGACAAGAAACAAGCTTGAAATAATGGAAGATTGAAACTGAGGCATGAATATGAATCAATTATTTTATAAGAAGTCAAAAATAAATTTCAAATATGTATCAAATACTTCGGCCCGTGGTCTACTTGCTCTGAACCAGTATTCAAGTTAAATTAATTATATTTACAGCAAAATTAATTATATTTATAGTAAAGTGCTATAACTTATAAATGCTTTACCTCCTTGAGTGTTATCTTTGCTTTCCGGAAGAACATATTGAAGGCCCGTGAATGTTCCTTCAGAACGTACTTGTTGATATCTATAAGCACATAAACATACACACACTACAAAGGTACGCTCTGAGCAATATGTCGCTTAACAAAATAAAAATTGATTTGTCATGTAAAAACACGACAGAATAACTTCTAAGGTATCCTGTGGTAAAAGATACCATAGTTCATAAATTATAAAAACTATTAGCTGATTATCTGGGAACAGAATCAGAATTATATGAAAAACAGTTTTACAGTGACTGCTGCAGTGCTGCATGCTGAAATGCTTCCCAGAGAAATTGCATTCCAATGTTAGAATTGTCTGTAGGAACAAAAAAGTAACTTAGCATTAGATGGTTGATTCTGGATAGGTTTTCTCACAGGAATCAACAGTGCATATAAATGAGTGAATTGCTTGCATGAAAGTGCATGTTATGTAATCGTATAGAGACTACAGACCTTGAATATTATGTGATATTTGACAGGAAATCAATACAAAAACTTCGGAAATGGTACAGAAAAAGTTAATTAAATATGTAAAATGCAGAGACCAAGTCACAATCCTTGGTAATCAATTCTGAACACGTAGTAATGTGATATCCCCAAGAGCAATGTTGTGGTAAAGGGAACTACAGGAGTGCAGTGTACTAGTGAATGCAGTTACCTAGCTTCTTAATGGGAATCTTCTTCTGGTCCATGATGAGGAGATACTGGACGAGATCACACACCTTCGACAAGGAACACAGTATACAATGTCGGTCAATTCATGAACAGGTCTTGTAGAAAAGCTACACTCTCATGTAGCATAATACCCAGGCCTTAGAACATCTCAAAGCTCTTTGCACTGCCCTACACTTCACACAAATAAATTGTCATAACATGTGGAGCAACAATCAAAGCTTACATGTTTGTGGAGTTTAAAGAGAATTTCTAGACAGAGCAGTCACTCAAACAAGACACATTAAAAATTATAACAGTGCAATAGAAGATTTAGACATCAATCCTAGCGATTACCTCAACAACTTGGCGGGTATGATGCATCGTGTGCTGAAAAGCAGCACACTTTGTTGCACTATGTGGTCAAATACCACATAAAACTAGCACGTTTATCTGACAAAAAATAGGCCAGAAAGGTACATGCATTTCTTTTCTTGGGTGATCCGTGCAATCCACATATTTACAGCGGATTCATGAGGTAGAAAAAGACTACATACCTTCTGGGTGACTTCGTCCTTTGGTAGAGAAGCAACATATCTCTCTGCTTGGGTTAGCGTCTGTGTTGATGGCATTGTGTCATCATCTTGTGTTTGCTAAATAAAGAGTTTACATATCTTAAGGATGCTGTGCACAGTTTGACACACATCCATGTTTATGTTTTCGCTAAATAATAATTATAAACTGAATCATTTTAAATCAATGCATGATGTACTGCTTGTGTTTTTACTGTTGTAGTAATTATTTATTTGCGATGAAAATGAAAACATGATAGTTGTATAGTTAACAATGATGTACATCCTTAAATTTAAATTATTGTTATTACACTTAAAAACAAATTGTTATTTGTCTTGAAAATTGAATTTTGAAATATACATCATCAGCAGGCAGTAGTCCTTTATGATTTATAATTATTATTTTGTGAAAAGTTATACAAAAAAGTGAAAGACTTTGTATGGGGCTCGAATGGTGTTTTTCCAATTGTAAAAGCGAACACACCTAGCGAATGTGTCTACCAACTGACCCACTGTATATGACAGTTCCTATGACGACCAGTGTTTGTAGTACACTGTACATTGGAATATTGCACACTAAATAAATAAATTAATTCATTTTTACGCTCGTTTCTACCTAAAAGTTATCCCTGTAAACATGCTCTGAATGCAAAGAAACAGTGTGCCTGATGTCAGTATATGTTCTGTTGCAACTGGGCATCCAGAAAGTGTGGCAAAAATATGCATATTCAAAAAAGTCCACTGGCATTGCATAAAGTGTGGAATTTATAGTTCGTTTATTTTTTGCTTGGTTGGTATAGAAATATATAAAAGGATGTAATATAATATGAATTCAAGCATTAGGTGTTGTTATTCCCTTTAAGATAAAAAAAGGCCATCTTCAAAAAATGGTGGATATATGATTGTATTTGAAGGTCAGACATAAGATTGACATCGCTATTTATCACACTATCTATGTGACATAGTAGTTGATGTCTTTTAAAAATGGCATAAGTGAAAGCCGGAGAAGTCCAAAAAATAGATTTGAAATCCTTATCCCATAAAACACGCAAATCATAATTTTTGCTCTATGTGATGCAGTTATGAAAGATCTGAGAATTAAATTTGCCAACCACTTTGGGAAAACAGCCATCACCAAGCAATGCTTTTATAAAATTCCACCAAATGTCCATAATCAGATTCACTTACATTGATGGGAATTGCCGAAATAAAGAAATACACTGGAAACAACAATATGTTTGTTGTCCTCTTATGTACCCCACAATACATTAAGAATGCAAAAAATTATAAATTTTGAGACAAGAAAAGTGAAAAGTGATTTATTGAACAAGGGGGCACACTTACAAAATAAACAAATAACATTCCAGACTGGATATATGAATGTATTCTGTCACACAACGGATAGTAAATTATAGGAATAGACTTCCAAAAAGTGTGGTTATAACCATCAGGCCATGGCTATTTGACAGGATATGGTCGAATAGCAAGGGGAACTATTCATCCAGACAATTAGCTCATGTTTGCGTATGCAGCATTTGACCAGATAAATACGGACAAATAGCCTGACATCGAGCATATGCTATAAGACAGGCCAGATGAAAGATTGTTAGATGCAATTTGGATGACGCGAGTACTTCAACCTTCTCATGAACGCATATTTTGCTTGATCGACAGCGCTATGAGATATAGCCATGCTATACCATTGTTAAAGAAGTTGCACTGGCTGCCGACAGCGGTGCGAGTTGAGTTCAAGATCCTGCTACTCACTCACCGAGCACTGAATAGCCAAGTGCCTGACTACATTGTACAATGTGTAAGCCGATGCCAGCCGGTTAGGTCGCTGCGCTCCAGCGAACACAGTTTACTGTGTGTGCCACGCACGAGGCATCACTGGGGTGACAGAGCTTTCAGCGTGGCAGTGGAATGCACTACCGCAGCATCTGACATTGTCATCTATGACCACTGCTGCATTTAAAGTAAAATTAAAGTCTATTTACAAGAACATTCTGTACAGTACTGTGAGCAACGAATGTTGGAACAGCGCTATATAAATGTGACGATTATAATTATATGATATGTTAGCCAATAATATAACCGTGGTGTTACGCCAAAATTCAACCTTTTAAGTCATAAAATATGTTTGCGCAAATTAAATCAAATCGTCTAAGTAAGTGCTATGTGCTAGATCTGCGAACTCGCATCGAACCGCCAGTTCGTCAAATCAATTGTGCCACTTGTGCGAATTTTTACTTAACTCCGTGAAATGTATCCCGACTATCCGGACAAATAACCTGAGGCTGAGTATCGACCTACGTTATTTGTCCATATCCAGACTATAGTTCCCCAGGCTATTCGATCGTATCCAGACGTATAGCCACTCCGTAATCATTAAATTATAAGTCGTGTGACATGACATGCCATGTCCGTACCCCATGTCCAAGCGTCAACCAAGATCTGGGCGATAATACGTGAAAACTTGACTAAAAGTTTGTAAATCTTCCAGTTAACTATCCTATATTATTAGGGCATTTTCAAAACGCTTTTTCCACCTTTTACCATGTGCAACATGGTAAGTTTTGCCTTACCGTGTTGGAATTACTGTCCGTCGCTCGCGACGTCTTTTGTTTTGCCTTCGGCATAGCGGTTGTTTGCAGTTACAAGCAAGCACTATCAGAGGCTACTTCCGGTCACTTGTTGCTAGATATCATGTAAATTCTTCAGCGCGGTGCAGCAACATGCAAGCTGTAATTTTGGTTACATAACAACTTGTATTTAATTGGTCAGCCCGATGTTTCTTTTAACATTTTGTGTATGTATTTAGCTCATGGAATACTTGGCAAATCTAGTAGTTATGTTGTAGTTAATTGTTAACAGTGCCTGTTTACTTCGTTACGAAACCACGTGTAGCTTCCGGTTGTAATGTAGGTGACAGCGCACCAATTTACATGCTTTTCATGAACTCTGTAGTTGTGTGTGGCCGATCAGATATGCAGACAAAATCAGTATTACACCTGCTTGCTTTATCATAAATTGCACAACAATGTCAGCCAACCGGTTTTACTTAATTATTAAAATGTTATTAATCCTTGCTGTAGACGTTATAAACTACAGCTAGTCTACAGACTACACGTGTACTACACTGTCTACAGTACAGTGCAGGACAGTGCAGTACTAAGCAATAACATTGCTTAATTAAACTTATTTAAGGCATTGGAACCCAAAGAGCCACAAAACTAATCCAAGCAAGTGATGTAAAACTTCCTATAAAATAGTTATCTAGATATAACCATTTTCTATACATGTATGTACTATGTACCACTTACTACTTAGGTATATATACGTACCTGACAGCATGCTTTCTTTTATCTTCCAGGAGTGACATTCTGAAGAAGCAAGATCCGTGGCATTGAAGAAAAGCATGTCGTCAAATATTTTAGCCAGTGCTGCCACATCAGCATCATATAATATGGCTTTACAGGTAGACATTGCTGTATAGTACCTATAGATATCCATAGCTTTATGCAGAAATATATTCACCCATCATGTGGATGGGTAAAAACCATTGTGGACAGGTAGAAATATGGCTGGACGGGTGGTGGATGTGTAAAAAATGAAGGAGTAAAAAAAGGTGTCAAAAAACCATAGATATTGTAATTTATGCCTTAAAAGTGAATGTAAATGATGTCACATGTGTGTTTGTAGACAATTTCAGGTCATCAGACACATTTTAAAGTTTGTAAACTGGCTTAACTGTTAACATTAAAACATGTATGACTGGCAAAAATGTGGTCCTGCATAAAACCCTGTAGATATGGGAACTGGGGGTGGCTAACTGCCCTCAGACATATCTCGGGGGTAGATAAGTAGCCGAGGAGTGCAGCTGAAACTTGTTGGTGAATTCAAAAGGGTGCATTGGGACATTTTGGGTGAGTCTCAGGCGGGGCAGTTGAAGTATTTTAGTAATCCTTGATGGGGATGCATTTGGATAGTTTTTGTGATCCATAAGGGGTATGTAAAATATAGTTTAATTAATTAGTTCAGTCATTTGTGAAGTAGAGGAGTTTGACATGCTTCACATAGGATGTAAAGTTCTGAGTAATTTTTGATGAGCTTCAAGTGGGTTCCAGTTGTATGTTGTTATAGAGGGTTGTTGCTTGACTTTGTGTTTTGCAAACCTTAAAGGACCAAAAAGGCTACGGCTTCGTGTCATACACCTAATAGAGTTTATACAAAGTAACAATTTCCACATATACTCAATTTTTTAACATCAGCGGTTTACTCAGAATGTGACTTTAAAGTCTAAAATTGTAACGAAATCCACGATGGTCTAGATGCCGCCATAGGTGAAGGGTTAATTTGGCTTGGCCATTCAGCGCGCGGCATTCTATATCTCGGTCAGCTTCCGGCAACGTCGTTAAGGGTCAACAACTTCGAGTCTTCTACAGTTCATTCAGTTGGCGTGACATCTAGCAGCTGCTTATAGACGTATATCTAAATCTGTGGTTAAATCTATGGTAAATTTAGTAATTATGCCTTCGTGTTCAGCATACGGTTGCAATAATAGTTGAAACAACCGGTAGTATTGAAGCAATGGATTCACGTTGGTGATTTGCGGGCGTACTGTTTGGCACTTTGCTCGGTCCATTTTGAGGAGAAATGCTTTGATGTAGACATGTATCATCAGTTGATGGGATGATTTCAGCGATAACAATAATAGACAAATTTCTATTTACCGTCATCAGAATGTTACGCGCGTTGCCGAGTTGCAGCCATTTCATGACAACAGCCAAACCCTATGCAGGGAATCTACGTGGAGAGCGCCTCAATCACCGTCGTGACGTCATTCTTCGTCTAAGATGGGGTAGCGCATAGAATTTGGATGGCTGGGTGTTAAAAAATATTTTTCTGGTAAACCGCTGGCGTTAAAAAATTGAGTATATGTGGAAATTGTTACTTTATATTAACTCTATTAGGTGTATGCCACGTAAAAGTTAACTTTGTTTGTCCTTTAACGAAATGCAACTGGAAGTTTTCAACAAGCCAAAGTTCATGCACATACTGTAGTATTTACTGCATGTCACAGTAATATTTGGTAATGTTCAATACAAAATCATTCTAAATGTCCAGAAATAACACAATACATAAATTAAAGACAACGAAATTACAATGTACTGTCATGTCTTGTTTGTCTGCACATTTTGGTTCCCAGTTCT
This sequence comes from Oasisia sp. SBJ-2009, assembly GCA_964017155.1. Classification (NCBI taxonomy): domain Eukaryota; kingdom Metazoa; phylum Annelida; class Polychaeta; order Sabellida; family Siboglinidae; genus Oasisia; species Oasisia sp. SBJ-2009. Next base: position 49,513,154 of record OZ024854.1, read on the forward strand.
CTAGATAAAAAATGCCAAACAGTATGTAAACTCACTAAAAGTAATTTTTTTGATGTTACAGGAAGTATTTGGAGGTATTTGATAGAAATGCTAAATACCTTTGAGGTAGAAACAAGTTATTATTGATCATCTTGTTTTCAGATTTGCTTTATGTATTCCAAATTTATGTGGGGCAGTGCTCCTGTTGATATTGTGGTCATTGTATTTTCGTTTATCTTCTAAATGAAATATTTCTAGGCAATACAGCAAATGTCCAAGCTGATGATGTTTATTTATGCAAATTTGTGTTTCAGTTGATGTTCAGACTGGTGACATTTATGCTCAATGCGTTTGTTCTGCGCTACATCTCACGAGAGTTACTGGGGGTCGTCAACGTACGGTAAGCATTCCATGCTATATTGTCTTCATCTTTTGTATATTTTATACAGCTTGTTTACTTATAAGCCTTGTTTCTGTGCAATTCCTCACTCGTATTTCAGTTAGCATCATGTTTCATTGTCATTATATATTTGTGGTTTACACTGCCCTGTTATTTTCATTTCTTTCTACATTTTCTGCAGTCTGATGATAAAAAATTGTCATTCAATCGCACTCAGTTCCTCAACAGTAGCGAATTTCTGTAAGTTCCACGGTCCTTACTGTATATTGCATCTTTATGAAATGTATTATTATGTTGTATTTATATAGTTTGGAAAAAAAATCTACTTCTTATCTTATCATATCACATTCTGCATTCAAAAGTCAAGATGAAGTGACGACCTCCACTAATCTGATTGTTTCTACTTATGATTTAACAAGATATGTGTCATGGTTTTTACTTTTTTTATAACACAACATTATATATCAGTGTAGGGAATGTACCCATATGACAACTGGTTCATCAGTCACTTTAGATAAAGTCTACGACTGAACATATTCAGTTGTAGTTGATTCAATGACGGTGAATGACCCCGTTGTTTCAGACTGACCCTCCTCTATTCCACGACCTTGTTCCTGACCCGGGAGGCGTTCCGCCGAGCGTGTCTGAGTAAGACTTCTGACAGCAGGTGGCAGCAGGTGATGAATCTGCTCTGGTGCATGTACGTTTCAACACGTTTACTGTTACCATTTCATAACTGGTACTTTTATTAGATTTATTTCTTATCATTTTAACTGCTATTGTCAGCATTACTGAACTGAATTTTACTATGAATTTTAGTGTTTAAAATTACTATCTTTGTTATTATTATAACATCTGAACACAATTGTGTGACCTCGAGTCATTTAAAGACAAAACATTCTCTTATAAATTTGTTTCGAAACATTTACTGTTGAATATGTAGAATGAATATGACGTTAGGAGGAATTAAATTTAACAAGGTGCCACATAATAATGTGTAATCAATACTGTGTATTATTTCGTATGTATGTTTATATATGCATATTGCAAGTTTACAACAAAGAAATTGAAGAAGAATAACTAGTAAGAACACAGGGTAAGATAAACTTTGTTTGATGTATTCCATAATAACAACAGTTTAGTAAGTTATTAAATGTAATAATTTTAAGTACTCATGGGAGGTCTCATGTTTGTTTTTCAACAGAATTCCGATTGGCGTTGCATGTACCAGTGTATTTGGCTACCTCTGGGCATACGCCCTGGACCAGCCCGGTACCGTATCTCACTACCAGGGGGCAGTTTGGTGCTATGCACTGTCTGTCTTCATCGAACTGCTCGCCGAGCCACTGTGGGTGGTCTCTCAGCTCTTTCTCTTCATCAGACTAAAAGTATGTCTAGTTCATTTCAACATGTTTTCTCCATTTACTCTGAAAAGAAAGACAATGCTTTGGATTCTGCTAGACATCAGAATCCATACCATTACCTTTATTTTATTTCTTAGTAATTTAATTAATATTCCATAGTATTTCATCCATGGAAGTTCCGATTTTTTTTTGAGGCAAGCAGGTTATTGATTGATACTGATTTGTTATTTGTATTGAACCTTAGATTACCTTCTAAAGTAATTACTCATAGATGCATGTACTTGGCAATAAACGTTCATGGCACATTAGGGTCACCAAATGACAATGCCAGATAATGCCCAAAAGATGTCTCCTTGTAAAGAGTTTTGCATAAAACGATATCCTATCAATGATTTATTGATACTGGTTCCCACAGGTTCTGATCGAGGGAACAGCCTTGACCGTCAGGTGTGTTCTCACGGTGTTACTGGTGCTCCTATTCCCCCACTGGGGGGTCATGACCTTTGCCCTTGCACAGGTCAGTGATGTCGCCATTTTAAATTCCCATCAATGTGTTTATTTTGAAGATACGTGCCATAATGCAAAATTGTAAATTGGTTTATAAAAAATTGAGTTACGTTTTTTACAACACTCACATGCCAGTAAATAGTGTGCATATTGCATCTAGGCAGATTACAGGAAAATATAAGGGTGCTTATGGAGAGACTAATTTGACTGGATGGTTCAAATCAGAATTTTTATCACATGTTTAGCATTTCTCAGTCAATTTACTTGTTTGTAATAACATTTGAGTGTTTTCTAAGAATGTTTTTAGATAACAACCACTTATTTTTGTCAGATAGTTCTTGATTATATCCTATAAGATTTGCTAAATATGATAACTTTAAGATTAACAATACTGATTATTATTTTTTTTTTTTTTTATAATGGGTTAATGTCTCTTGATGTTGTAAATAGAAATCCTTGGCTGATGTTGCGTTTACTTGCAGGTGATATTCACCAGTGTGTATACAACTATGTATTACGCATACTTCATCTACATCATCCACACGGGACAAGTACCTGAAGACTTCCCATTCAAAACTTTCAGGGAACTTCTCCCGAGGAGTGTCCCTGGAAAGGTAGGTGTTGTGTGTGCACAGAAATGTTCTCCCTAGTCACTATTGGAGTCAGTGTAATGATGACAACAGTATGGTGTCAGTAATTTCACAATAATTACCGTGTTGAAAATAAATTATTGCTTATTTAAAATTCAGATTAATCATAAAATTAAATATTGGAATGAGGGCTTTTGGATGGATTTTTGGCATTTTTATAGAAGTATGGATGGCACTTATTGGCATTATTGCCTATCATTTATATGAAAATAATTATTTATTGACTGTATGTGTGTGCGTGTATGTATGTATGTATGTATGTATGTATATATATATATATATATATATAATATTATATAATATTTATATTTTATATGTACATACATACCAGATGCCATCCTAGCCCAACATGTGCCTAACAAGAAATGTTTCGTCCTAGAATGGGAGAAATTTCAAAAATGCTGTTTATCACATTTTCTGTTTTGAAACTGTCTGTATGCTACTGGAGTGGAAGCTATGTGTGTGTTGTGTCTCAGCCCGCCATCAGTTGGGGGTCGGCCAGTCTCGTCTGGAGCTTCCTCAAGCAGTCCTTGCTCAAACAGCTGCTCACAGAGGGTAAGTGTCCAAGTGACAGTCAGCCGATAGTTGGTGTGACAATAGGATATTGGTGATAATGGAATCAGGTTCAGGGTTAGTAGTTATTGTCAGTAGGACAAGGACATTATCACTTGTGACAAATCAGATCAGCCAAGTTACGTATGCCACACAAGTGACATGACAAATTTCTGTAAATAAGTTTTTTCTTTTGTAATTTTACTGATTTGCTGACAGAACAACAGCAGTAACAGTCCAGCCAAAAATTCACACACCCATCCTCGAAAGGTGAATCAAGATTTGCTTTGAGGGCTGCTTTTCTGTGTAACTGCCGATATGTGATACTGTTAGAATACTCATGATATTCGCCATACTATCTATCATAATGCTATCACAAGAAAAATGCAGTTGTTAACAAATTTATTTGCCTTCTGGGACAATAAAATTTTATTGTTATATCCTATCAATATTAGGACGCAGAAGTTCAATAGTAAGAACACGTAATAAAGGGATTCTGGTTTTAAATGTTCTTGTTCCAAACCCTGAGCAAGTTTGTCCACTCAATATTCCTCCAGTTCACTCAGCTATATGAATGAGTACCTGGCTCTAGACAGTGGTGGATATTTGTGTATGAATAGTCAGCTATATATGTGGGGTCATGTTTCTATGTAGACCCAGACAGACTTTGTTTACCTGTTGTTACGTTTGGCATTTGCTTGGATCATGTTTGCAGTTTTTCTATATTATTACCAGATCCAATACAATAATGATGTAGTTTATTTGAAGATTTCATCAGGGCATTGGGCCGTAGATTTCTATAAAGTATGATTTTCAGAAAATCTGTCTAAAATGAGTCCAATTTTGTTTTGCTTTGAGGAAGTGCCTATCAATATTAGGACGCAGAAGTTTAATACCGGTAGTCAGAACACGCAATAAAGGGATTCTGGTTTTAAATGCTCTTGTGCCAAACACTGAGCAAATTTGTGGTTGCTCCAGTTCACTCAGCTGTATGAATGAGTACCTGGCTCTAGTCTAGATGGTGTTTGAATTAACTGGTCTGCCAGGGGTTGATGTTTTAAGTGCTAAGGACTGAATACTGCACTATTAGTGTAGAAATATGTAGAAATCATTTATACCTGTTCTTGTTAGAGTCACCACGATAAGAAATTCATATTGACATTTTTGCCATGGTTCACTTTGACAGGGGAGAAGTATGTCATGACCATATTTGATGTGGTCAGTCTAGCAGATCAAGGTAGGTGTATTAGTGGTTGGTAGTAATTTGTTATTGACATGTAGTTCTTGCAGTATTTAGAGAAATTCAATGCAGCTATTCAATGTTTTCTGTGTTTAGAAAAATATTGCTAAACTCACAATTCTTCAACTAGATTTTTGTAGTATTCGTATAATGTTTTGTTAATTAAAAGACATTCTATTAACAACACATGATGTTGTAAAAGTATATACATGGAATAATAAGTACTTCCATAATTTGTATTGCCTTATTATTAATATTACATGTTGCTACAACTTACTGTATCATGGACACAACAAAAGAGTATACAATTTGCAGTAGTTTGGGGAAAATTCAGTAATATATTGTGAATATTAGCAATCCCATGGAAGGTTAGGGCCCCAGATACACTGTATGTGTATTGTTACATGTTACACTATCTATTATTGTCCACAATTGTCTATTGCCGTTTATATTGCGCTATATTTTGTTATGTACAATTCAAGCGCAGACATCACTGCTGAAGTAATGCATGTTGTTGTTGTATATATGCAGGAATATATGATGTGATCAGCAATCTTGGCTCACTTGCTGCACGGTTCATATTTCTGCCAATAGAGGACAGCAGTTACTTGTTCTTCTCTCAAACCCTCACTCGGGGTGCGACGTCACGGGAACAGACAAAGGTGAGTTCAGTGACCTGTGGCGAAACACCCCCACTTTTTGGATTATTATAACTGTACACTTAGTGTTTTAGGCAACAAGTAGCCATGTGTTCATAAAGTGCTTTTTCATTAATCAGGTTGTGTTTGAATTCACATATAACAGGCTCTGTGTGATTGTATGTCATTCCTTTCAGTTGTTATAGAAATACTGCTTTATATGTTGAAATGTGGGCTCTGGCAGCCTGAGGTTCAGGAGACTGGCATGGGCTGAAGTTACAGATCTGGCAGAGTCCACATGTCTTTCATTTTATTATTGCAGTGTGCCAAAAAAGATCACACACTGCTTCCCATAATAAACAAACATCATCCATTTGGCTTTTTTATTCATATGTATTCTTGTTACCATATCGTTCCTTGCATAAACAGCTACACAGTATAATATCTTTGAAATGCCACAGCTACAAATGTCTGAAAACATCTTTTTCTCATACCACACACAACCTTACCTAGGTTGAAAAATAAAAAAAATAAAAAATCTATTTTGGTAAGTCATATTTGTACTTACTGTAATCTTTTAGGGTGCAGTTGAACTGGCGACCCAAGTTCTTGAGGCAGTTCTGAAAGTGGTCATTATTATAGGCGTGACCTTCCTTGTGTTTGGCTACGCCTACTCCTTCCTCCTTCTTGACCTCTATGGGGGCAGCATCCTCAGCTCCGGCTCAGGTAGGGGGCATGCGTGTATGTGTGTGGGCACGCATTCACCATAAATATACATTGTTAGTAACCGTTTATGTTTTAGTGTTTTTAACATAAGTGCATTGTCAATAAATATACATCATTTACAATGTTGAACTTTTTTTTAAGCATGATTTAAACACATGAAATATAAATAAAATAAAAAATTCTGTATTTGTTTTGTTTGACATATTTCCAGTCCACTAATTCGTTGTGCTTACAGGTCCAGCCCTGCTACGCTGGTATTGTGTATTTGTACTGCTACTTGCTGTCAATGGAATCACAGAATGCTTCGCCTTTGCAACAATGAGCAAACAAGAAGTGGACAGGTTAGTTCTGTATACTAATGAAAAGTACACTGTAATTTCCAGATGGTATAGAGTACAAAAGTCAAAACAATTTATCAGGTTATTTTATAGGTTTACAGCTGTTAATGTATGATACATGATGTGCATGTGTTATTGATGTGGCACAATGTATGCTTCATGTGAAGTGTGGTTTTCCAACCATGACATTTATTAATTTATCATCTCAGGATATGTTGTGATATGTTTAGAGTTTTTTTTTCTATTTGTTGTTGTACAGTTACTCCTACAAACTATAGAGTAACTCCATATGGTAGAGATGTAATAGGTAGTTTACTGTTTGAATTCAATGCTCCGCTCCTGCTGACTTACTTCAAAATTAACTCCATTGGAAGCACAGAACTGTAACATACGAATTTACACATGACTGACTTGGTTACCTTTACAAAGCAGATTTATTGACATTTACGAATGTATTGTCATGTTGCAGGTACAATTTAAAGATGGTTGCCTTCTCTGTGCTCTTCCTCGCATCGTCGTGGTACCTCACCGGGGCGGTGGGAAGTATTGGGTTTGTCCTCGCTAACTGTCTCAATATGCTGGCTCGGATAGCACACAGGTACGTCTACAGTTAGCACTCAGGTACGTCTACAGTTAGCACTCAGGTACGTCTACCGTTAGCACTCAGGTACGTCTACAGTTAGCACTCAGGTACGTCTACAGCTAGCACTCAGGTACGTCTACAGTTAGCACTCAGGTACGTCTACAGTTAGCACTCAGGTACGTCTACAGTTAGCACTCAGGTACGTCTTCAGTTAGCACTCAGGTATGTCTACAGATAGCACACAGTTATGTCTACAGTTAGCACACAGGTATGTCTACAGTTAGCATTCAGGTATGCCATCAGATAGCACACAGGTACGTCTACAGTTAGCATTCAGGTATGCCATCAGATAGCACACCAGTATGTCTTCAGTTAGCAGCACACAGTTACTTTCTTAACCATGGTTGCCCTCTTAGCATCCTAGCATGTCTATGTTGACAATTTTAATGTGCTTACCAATTTCAGGATTGATGATGGCATATATTAATGAGTAAGTTAATAATGAAACAAACATTTATAGTGTGACAAGATGAATCTGTGACATAAAAAAATTATGGAAATGTGGGTGCTACTTGAACGATAATTATGTAATGTGTTATGTATTATTCAGTAACATTTGCTAGGATGAATAAGAAAATGAATGCATACTATATAGTGTATTACCAATGATAGTGTTCAAATTATGTTGTCTCAACTCTCAAGTACACTTTACTTCAGAAGTATGTCAAGTATATAGAGATGCTTGCTGTAGTTATGTATATATTTGGTATTTAATTCATGTATTAAATTGAGGATGACTGCGTTATAGCATTAGACTTTTTATTTTCCAAGATAGTTCCATTAAACATGACGTGGTTGTTATTGCAGTTTGTACCACATCCACACGTACTACAAAAATAGCGGGTTGCACCCACTTCGGGCCATGCTGCTCAAGTTACCAGCCATCCTCACATTTGCCACCGCATTCGTCATCACCACTTTATCAGAGGTGAGTGTCCGAATCATATTTGATGATTTATTCACAGGTTTACTTTGGTCGAAAAAATATTCTTTCCTGTGAAATGTTGTCAGAAGAAGCAACAGAGTGAATTGTATTCAACTTCTTTAGTCATCATGAATGTGAACTGGTTTGATGAACTGCTGAAAGATCAGTGATGTACGATTGGTGCATTTTCACAATATTTTAAGCTTTTGTATATGTAATTTTAATCAAACATGAAGTGAAAATATGGTATTTCTCCGAGGTCATGTGATTGTTTGCCCACACTGTTTGATTACTATCCAAGTTCAATTCTAGGTGTCTAACTGATGTTACTTTTCTTATTTCAGAAATACTTTTGCTGTTCTCATGGATGGACCTACAAGTGCCTTCACATAGGCATTGGGGGAGCATGTTTACTTGTAGTCATGGCAACAGTTCTGCTCACAGAGCGTCAGCTAGTATCATTTGTTATGGAACAATACCGCAAACGACACAAGACAGATGAAAAGGACACAAAAACTGATTAATTGAAACATATATATATTTATGTCAAACTGTATATTTTGATTGTTACATTAAATAATTTATCACACAGCTGCATTTGTTATTTTGTTTACATTTGTAATACTTTTTTGGCATAATTAATTTTGTTAGTGGAGTTGCCGACATTATGGTTGTGTATAACGGTGGCATTGACAAAACAACAGAAGTTGCCAACTTAGTTGAACTGTTTTAGAACAATACTGCCTAAGAGTAATTTTTTTAGAAGCTTGATGACATGGGAAGGCTATTTGATAAGGATGTATGCAAAAAAACTAGCAGACCAGAGGTGGAACATTATATGACATCAATATTATATAACATCATACAATTCAGACTTCAAAGTGGCACAGAGCAAGATCTTGTAACAACTGTTAAGTTGTGTAATATCCTTGCTAGTGATATTACAAGTGAGGGAATTATCCAAGATGGACTGTCCCAGGACTGATCTGGCAGATGTTATGGCACCCAAGTAATGAAATGCAGCAGGTGTGTGTAAATTAAGTTGGTAGCACAAACTGTCAGAGGTCAAGTGTATAAGTTTGACTGTGTCATTGGTTTCTGATTCCATCAGTTTTAGCAGTTGTCTTTAATAACAAACAACTGAACACTGGTTTGCATTGTTGCAATAAAAATAAAGAATTGTTACCTTTATAAGGTAAAATAGGTTTATGTACAATTTATTGATTTGACATATACAGCTGTACATATACATAATTTAGACATACCACAAAAAGATTAAAAGTGTAACATTATTACTTTAGATACACTCAGAGACAGAAACATTCAGAGAATCTGAAGTAAGTGCAATAATTAATGCTACTTCCATATTGATCAGTGAGGCAAATCATTGTAAACTCGATGCAATCTGCAAGGAAATCTGTGGTTAAGCTATTTTGAGATAACCTATGATTGCATAGGTCATGGAACTAACAAAGCTGGAACTTTTACGTATACAAATATTTTTTCCGTTAACATTTTAATTAGTTCAACAGAGAACCAGTAACAGGATAGGGGTAAGATTGCAGCATCGTGTCATGACATTTTAATTTCGGTGATGGAGCTGAACAAAGTGCCATTGTGACTGCTCAGTGACGCAAACTGAGATGTTGCTGCCGTATCCATCGGTGTAAGGTCAACATTGACAACGATGGGGTATGTATGTAGTCTGAGTCTGCCACTGATAGGCCATGTGAGTCCTAGATGATTCCGGTGAAGCTTAAACATCTGTCCATCATGGCAATGCCAAACAATGCCTTCTACACAACCATCTGGACAGGTCTCAAACCACGTTTTTAGGTCGCTGAACTGTAAAGGTGGTGACTTGTCAAAAGTAATTGCCCCGTGTCGCACCAGGACATGCAGCGGTTGGTGCTTGGTGCCAAGTTGGTAGGGGTTGGCATTAATGTTCGTGCCAATGAGTTCCAATGTTGACTCCAGCAGCAGCTGCAGTGGAGCTGTCATGATCTCCAATTTTATCTCTGCTGTATCGTCATCACTTGATGGGCGCAGTACTATGGCTGTACCATTTGTAAGCTCAACAGTAGACAGATGCCAGAGGTGTTGTCTGGAGGATGGATCCACGGGCACCCATCCTGGAATGTGTCCGATTTTATCTGCAAGCGGCTCGCCTTCCTCGTTGAGGGGAACTTGTTGTGCAGGAATCCAATCCGAAGGGACCTCCTTGAAATCTTTCGCCAAGCTGCCCCATTCAAAAACAGGTTCTTCTGTTTCTCCACCTCCACGTGATGCCGTCAGACGCCACTCGCGATGTGCCCTTTGAAATGCCTTGAAACGTTTGTCAGCTGCTTTGGTTGGTTTGCGATCGAGCCTTGCCCACAACCACGGCTTGCCCTGGAATTCGTGGACGTAAACACAAGTGCCGTCTAACTTTTCTGTGACAGTCGCGCTTTCAATTTTACAATCGATTGCATGTTTCGAAACGTTTTCGCTAGCAACAACCATATACGATTGGTTGGCGCGTTTTGCAGATGACTGCTCAAGTACTATCGTCTCGAAGACGCAAGAAAGTTTCTGCTGGACGCTACCCAAAGTGGACATCGTGAGGCCGGAAGTTTCAAACACGTATGCGTTGACGTTAGCCCCGCGTTTAACATGGCAGACGAACAAGAGCAGGTAATAGCGTAGTCATAAGCAACTACGGCGGACTGTCTTTGTAATTCACCCCCCGCATGAACTGTATATTATATTTAGATTATGATTACGTTACTTTTTTACTTCGGCATACGTTACAAAATGTGCAACAATCAGCATGCCAAACTGTGTGTGGGCGATAATTGGCCAACCAAGGCATACCGGCCTGAGAGCACCTGCTCTTGGCCACTAGCTGCAGAGTATGCCCGTCCAGGCCATTGTAATGGAACCAGGCTTTGCTTGATTTTTTCTTCTTTGCTTAATGATAATCAACCAACATCACTATTTTAAAATAATAATAGTTATGCAGATTTATGGAGGTTGCAATACAGACAATTTGAAGATGTTTTGAAAGGGTGTAGAATTTTACATATATACCACAATACAATAACACCCTTAATTTGTGACACATTTATTATTCTAGCCAGCACCGGTAAATGCTGTAGAAGAGCCGTTGGACTTGATCCGACTCAGTCTTGATGAGAGGATCTATGTGAAGATGCGCAATGACCGTGAACTCCGAGGACGACTCCACGTAAGTAGAACAAACAGTGTCTGCGATCATCATCTATAATCATATCACTTTGTCACTTGCTGCAAGCCTGCAACTGGCCTTATTCCAATGGCTATGTAATCATTATAATACATTTTTGTGCATAATTTTTTTATAATTACATATTACTTGATTTATCCAACTTTGACGTCAGTGTACCACAATGATCTTAAATTCTGGGTGAGCTATGCAGCAGCTATCATGGTGTTGATTTTTCATCATTTGAGAACATGATTTACATTTGTTCATGTAATAAACTGAAAGTGATGTTACGTGTGTATGTTGCAGGCCTATGACCAACATCTGAACATGATCTTGGGAGACGTGGAGGAGACTGTCACAATGGTGGAGATAGATGAAGAGACTTATGAGGAAATCTACAAGGTTGGTCCCAAGAGTCTCACAGCATTATTGTCCAGTGACTACTGTTTACTACAGTACAATACATATTATAGTCTTAGCCTAACGATTGATTAGTTTGCAGTAATTATTATCTAGGTTACAATGTGGCATTAGTTTTATTTCATCTCTAAAATATTTCATTTGTATATATTCCATCTGATATTTATGCAAGTGGAATTCCAAATTTTGTATTAAGTAAGATACACCAAGGTATGCTAAATTATGTTGTTTTTAACGTTGATGTGTTTTCATATATGGCCTGTGTTTTATGCCAACAATATAATTAGCATTGCTTCCATTACAGTCAACGCGGAGGAATATCCCGATGCTGTTTGTGAGGGGAGATGGTGTGATCCTGGTGTCGCCACCTATGAGAACGGGCACATAATCAACTTGGCAACATCCTAGGATGTTCTCTGCAAACCCAGCTTTCTGCACACGCATTTATTCTACGTTATTGTTGTTGAGCATTACTTTGCCACCTGGCAACGGACTGTGTTAATCTCAACAACATGAATATGCAACAAAATATTCCAGTTAGCTTCAACATAAATGTGATTTAAAAACGTATATAACATGTTCTTTTGTCAGTTGTGTATTTTCAGCTTTAATATAAAATAAACTGTTCATATAAATGAGTTGTTGCACAGATTGTCATACATCTTTGATGTGGTAATGCTGACATTCTACATACAGGTGTGTACCACAAATAATATACATCTGCTTATAGATGTACTTATTTGCCATTTCATATATGGCTTTATGTAACTATTTCTGTTACAAAGTCCTATATAGTCATCTTCTACCAATCACATCTAACATTTCCATGAACATATCATGTATTGTCAACTGTTAAAGGTATTTGTATTCTTAATTCTTTCTGAACACGGATTCCAAATACAGTGAACATGATTGTGTATTTTCACTTTACTTATTTGTGTGACACAACTTGTTAAGAAAGTTGTCCACAATCACATATACCCCCAGGTAGTTACATTCTTGCATATGTGCACCCACACATATAATCCACTATGGATCATTATGTAATGTTCTCTCTGTTTTTGTCTGTTAACTACAGTGTAGTTTCAATTAATTAAAGTCGCCTGTAGCATCATCGTATGCCATAGTTCTCTTTGAGAAAGTCTAGCACAGCAGTCATGCCACCGAGGCAGTTGAATATGCGTTTCTCACTGCGTGACATCACACGGTCCAACATGGTGCTGAGGTGGTGGTGGAAGAGTTGGAAAGGGGTACCAAGCGACAGGGCAATATCAACCTAAAACAAGTAGTTCACATATTTATTCATCTTTACAACAATATTTCTGTGGTGCTGATGATGGATAACATCAAACATGGAAGTTCTCTAATGATATTTATACAGCACAGAACGACAAAGTCAAGGATAAGAATTACAGAAATGTTCCATTCTGGAGATTTCCATTCAGTGCGATCCAATTCATCTGCTGCCATTTTATTCATTTAAATTTCTCTTCTACTAATGTATAAAATGCCATGAACTAGCCATCGGAATTTTGTTGTTGAAATCTACTAAACACCTTTCTACAAATGACTGCAGTGCTACATGGCAGGCTGAGTATTACATGTCAAGCTCTAACAAATTAACAGCCTAGACAAGAGTATGTAAGAATATATAGTCTCCTAGCAGTATTATACACAGACCAATATATATCGACTGATACTGTTTTACGTAGACCAGAGCCACTATGCAGTTTTGATCCCGGTGTGCATGGATAATTCCTCTTATTTTAATTGTTATTACGCTGTTGGTGTAGTATAACCAGACAATGATAACTAATGATTTGTTCCCACAAGAATATTTTTTTGATTTTAAGAGCATTGTTCTCAACCATAGCATATCCTATCTCTCATAATAGAACAGTCCGCAGCTGAGTGCAGTGTTATAACATACTTCTCCACACATCCACCACAAGACAAAAATAAAACAGTATTGCTCTGGTTTGAGATACAGGGCAGCAATAACTTAAAAGACCACCACTGGCAATAAAAGTTATGACATCACAAAAAAGCCACTGCAACAAACCTGTCTTTCGAAGCAGGGCAGTACCAAATGTTTCCCAGTCACATGTTTTGGTGGACACCTAGATGCTACCTGTTAAGCCAATTTACAAACTTTAAATGTGTCTGATAACCTGAATGGACTACGAACACACATGTGACACCATTTATATTCACTTTTGAGGCATATCTGACAATATCTATGGTTTGGGAAAATTTTTGCTCCTTCTTTTTTTAACCATCCACCCGTATTTCTACCCATCGAAAATGGGTTTTATCCATCCAAATGATGGGTGGACAAGTCTCTGCATGAAGCTATGCTATGCTTCGAGGTCATCTCGTATACCTACCTGTAAGTTAGGAAGATAAATAAAAAATTACATTTGAGAAATAAAAAATTGAAAGAATAGAGGTGAAGATCTGTGCAGAGGGGACACTGGAGGAACCCAGTCTACATAGACTTACCCAGTCTTGTACACACTGTAGAGGGGTGTTCTCGTAGCCGGCAAACAGGGCTGGGTTACTCAGCAACCCTCGAGCAGCCATCACCCCTGAAATTGGATCGAGGTGAAATGTATTTCTAGAATGAACAATGACATGAAATGGTGTACATGTTGGTTCAACATGGGCATTTAACACATTACTTAACAGGACCTAATGCTGGTCCAAATGCATGCAGTGTAAATATAGTTTAAAGTGTACAATACTGCATATAAGTACATACAAACCTAAACAGGAAATTCAGTTATTGTAATGTCAGGTCCGTAGGATGGCTCAATGTTCCCTACATTATAAAGTTATAATTATAACAAAATAAAAAAAGAAATTAATATGTATATGATGAAAACTATTAGAGACATTGATTGTCATACACCTGATATACATGTACTGTTGACATATACATACAAACTATCCAACATACCATTGACATTAGTATTCTCGTGCACTTGCACTGCGTCATCAATGCTGCATATGTCACCATTTGCAACCACCGGGACCGACACGCTGTCCTTGATGACACGGATGGCGTCAGTGTCGACAGGTTCACATCGCTGTGTCGCCGTCCGTCCGTGAACTGTCAGCCATGACACACCGGCCCTCTCAAGCTTCTGACACATGTCGACAGTCCTCCTGGGGTCAGACCGCAGTTAATCATGCCATTGGCTTTCAGTAGGGGTGGGATGCCTAGTGTTTACTGAGGATTGCTTTACTGCTGTGACAGATGTATTACTATTGCAGAACTGTATGTATTGTGACAGTATCACAATAGCATTACAGGGAAACAAAACGCATATTTTGGGTCTGTGCATCTGCATTACTAAAAACTAACTATTAGCAATCACAAACAAGACTATTTATTATACCAACAGTTTACCAGAATAACCTTGTTGAACACACATAATTTAAATTCCACAAAACATCACAGTTTGCTGCCCTGAATTTGTTTTGGTGTAACTACTAAAAAGTTGTCTGTTTGGTTTACTATGTGGCAATAAAATAGTTGTTACAACTGAAACTCTGGACTGAAGGAACGATCAAGAACCAACAAACGAGAATCACATTCTTTACATCTAATTATTCATACTTATGATTCTACCAAGCAGCCTTCAGAAAATAAACTTCTGTTTGAAAAGGAATGTATCTGTTGTAACCCAAATGCAGACACCATTTTATTACACAAAATCACTTACCTTAGATCACTATGAAGCCTGACTTTAACAGACACTGTAAAATCAGGATCAGATATCCTCGACCTTGTCTGTGACACCATATCTGAGAGAACGTCTGGTTTGTTCATTAGACATGCTCCGATGCCTTCATTCATAGCCCACCTGAACAAAATTAAGTTCTTGAATTTACTCATCAATTTATATGCGTAACATTTACATAAGTGTAATTTTTATGTGTTAATGTAATTTCTTTTTTCAAGACAATCATTGGGAAATCAGCATTAATTAAAAAATACATTGTTAATTTTTTCATAAACCTGTGTACAGACTTTTAACTCAATATTAAATGAAAACAATTTTAATATATATGTGTATTATGTATTTTCACAAATCATCCTACTATCTACTGAAAATTAAGTTGAGGTGAAACACCCAGTATCAGACATACAATAAAAAAGATAATAACAAACACTATTTACTGGATATAAATATGATACTTATATTGTTTTAAAACTGTACTCTGATCAACCTCAGACCCACCTCTGGGGGCAGCCACAGTTGAGGTCTACACCATCGCAATATCTGAAAAACGTGCATGTCTATGTATGTATAAAAAATATTAAAATGTACCAAGTGTTACGTGTTTATGTGTGCCACATACGCTAACAATTAGCTTAATTTTATAAGAAAAAATAGATTACAAATTGATAGCATAATATGCAAATAACTTTTATAAATGTGATATTATTTTTATGGAATGCATTTAAACAAAAACAGCCAGCATTAAAACATACTTTGGAGCATTTTTTATTAGTGGTAATAAATACTATAAAGTGACACCATTTATTTTGCTATGGTTACAGATAAGGTGATTTTAATCTGTATCACATAATAACAACTTACGGTCTAACGATTTCTGCAGCATCAGCAAAGTCAGTTGGATTGTTAGCCGCAAACTGCACAATTAGGGGGCGATCATCTGCAGTAAAAAATCAGTAATAAAACATTCACATCAAACTGCATATGTATATTACAATCATTTACCAATGTTTATATTTTACTACCAGAGAAATATAAGCCATAAAATATTTCCATATCAAGACATACAGGAACCATTACACATGTACTTCATACATAAATTATTACATGACAATAAATCTTCTACAGATTTGTCAGGTAACTACCACAACATCAACAACATGATTATAAAGATTTATCCAATGATTCAATATTTACTTGATCGACTAGAATTAATTACTCATCATGCCTATGCCAGAGCCAAATTGCTTTTACAAATCATGAATTGTATATTTGTATTTCATGGTATGCATTTTATCATCTGAACATTATAGTACAAAAGAGAGAGTTGATACACGTGTGGAAACAACATGTAGAATCAGAAACATTTATGATGTTACTTCTAGAAATCCCCTGTCCAATTCCTATGCAGATAAGATTTTATTGCATGGAGCAATTCAGCATATGCTGTTTCTATACTTAGGGAATCCTAGCCTTATAGAGATTTTTGAAAAACTTGGATGCAAATAGTCATGTTATATAATGAAAACATAACAACATTTCAGAAGTCAGTAAAAAGCTAGTTTACCTGAACTTGTTGTGAATTCAATGTCTCTTGCTTTCACGGATTTCACAAATGAATCAGACATGATCATGGGTGTGTAGGCAATGTCGACTTCATATTTTCTTACTAATGTACGGAAAGCCAACCTGAAAAAGAACCAGTTAATATTTATCCATAAGATCAGTTGGAGAAAGCCGGTGTTTTGGCGTATTTCATTTATATGGAGATGCACTTCACAGATAATGTTTGGGTAGTGTTGTTGAAACTATTCACAAGGAATTTACCCGTTACAGAAAGTTAGCAGCAGTTCTTCAAGGTATGAATTTGCACATACAGTTGTTAAAATGTTCTAAAGTGAAAAGGTCAAGACATTACCCAGATAGCAGGCCTACGTTGGCCCAATGTTGGCCCAACTATGGTACCGTTGGCATAATGTTGGCGTTGGGTGAACAACGTTGGGCCAACATTGGGCCAACGATGTACCGCCAACATAAATTTCAAATAAACTGAGTTTGATATTATTAATGTTGGTACAGCGGTGGTTCAATTAATGACACAATCCACATAATTATACAGTAAAATTTTCAGTTATACAAATTTGGGCTAACGTTGGGCCAACGTTGGGCCAACGTTGGCATTTTACATTGGGCCAACGTTGGCAAAATACGTTGGGCCAACGTCATTTTGCTCATTGGCCCTACGTTGGCCCAACATGTTGGGCCAACGTTGGGCCAACGTTGGCCAATTATAATCCAACGTTGGGCCAACGTTGGGCCAACGTTGGCATTTTACATTGGGCCAACGTTGGCAACATATGTTGGGCCAACGTCATTTTGCTCGTTGGCCCTACGTTGGCCCAACATGTTGGACAAACGTTGGGCCAACGTTGGCAAATTATAATCCAACGTTGGGCCAACGTTGGCATTTTACATTGGGCCAACGTTGGCAAAATACGTTGGGCCAACGTCATTTTGCTCGTTGGCCCTACGTTGGCCCAACATGTTGGGCCAACGTTGGGCCAACATTGGCGAATTATAATCCAATGTTGGGCCAACGTTGGGCCAACGTTGGCATTTTACATTGGGCCAACGTTGGCAACATACGTTGGGCCAATGTCATTTTGCTAGTTGGACCAACATTGGACCAACGTTGGCAAATTATAATCCAACGTTCAGCCAACATTGGTTTTGTATTGGGCCAACGTTGGCCCAATGTTGGGCCAACGTAAGCTTCTTATGTGCAGTATGTGTTTTTTGTGTTGGGCCAGCGTTGTGTTGGGCCAACGTAAGCTTAATATGTGTATCTGGTTTTTATGTTCAGCCAGCGTTAATTGGCTTAACGAACATATTTTTTTGGTCTTGTGTTTAGGAGCTACACGTTTCTTATATAGCACACTGGTCTTGGTTTTAAATAATGGTTTATTAATATGGAACTGCTCATAACATATGATACCGTCACATCCCTACACTTAAATACACCCACACACAAGCACACACTCATGCACACCTATGTATGCATAAACACAAATGTGCACACTCATGTTCACACACTCATATGCACATACATGTGCACATATATATATATATATATATATGCACACACACATGTATGGGTACATATGCATGCAACACAAGGATCGATTCGCAGGTATACACATGTAGACAACCAACACACACACATACACACACATAGACAACATATAAACACCACACACACCACATATACACATGCACACAAGTACAGTTATGCACAAACATGTATGCATACACACACTCATACACGTACACATACATAAGCACACACATATATGGGTGTACATACATATACACACAGATGCACACACAGGTATACACACACACACTTACACACATATACAACCATCATATACCATGTACATACATAAACACACCACATAAACACACACACACGCACGCACACACACACACACACACACACACACACTGTAGACACAAATTAATTGAGTTTAATATTATAACGATGGTACGGTGATGGTTCAGTTACTGACCTGATACACATAATTATGCAATTCCATTTTTTACACAAATATCAACCAACTGACATTGGGCCAACAACCCTAAATCAACGTAGTGCCAATATTAGGCCAACGTTGGGGCAATATGTTGGCCAAATTCTATTTTTTACCCAAACAAATTCATATAAAGCATGATACAATTAGCATATATAGTTATATATATATGTTATTGTTATAGTTATTAGTTAAAGTACAATTACTATGAAATATGTCAATTAGATTAATCGGGTGCATTTATTAGGTCAATCAAAGTAAAATATTGCTCTTTAACAAATATACACTGGCAAATAACGACAATTATTCATACATTATAATTGTGTCACATATGTAATATAGTTTTGAGGAATGGACATTAATTTTGTTATCCATTTATAACTATATACATACCAAAGTTGGTCAACCACCCTAAACCAACATTGTGCCAAATTTACCAAAAAGGAATCAAGTATACGTTTACCATTAACTATTAATAACCTCACACATGTATCTGCTCAAAGAAATAGCCCTCTCTTTTTAAAGAATAATTATGCACATACATTCTCTGACATGTGGTTGCATTTATTATGTACCTAACACTGTCTCACAGGGATAAGGTATTTTTGAGAAAATGAAATAGAGTATTTTTCTAATTTTACATATTGTATATCTAACAGATGTCGAAACATGGCAAACAATAAACAGAGAAGATACGGTGCTTACATCCACTTACATTACATACGGGTATATATATAAAAGTTCTAATAATTATTTATATATATATTAATTAATTAGTATCTACACTGACACATGTCATATATAAAAATATATGTAATATAAACATACACACACACACACACACACACACACACACACACACACACACACGCACAAGCACACGCACACACATACACTGTATAATTTTTACAACTGTTGATGCAGATACTGATTAATTAAGTTGTAGACTCTATTATAAATTATTAATTATAACTGCTGATCACCAATATTGTGCTCAATATTTCGAAATATGTAACTTGAAATCTGGAGTATATGTTTAAATAATAGTTAACTTCTAATAGAACCAAAATCCAGATATGTTACCCAGTGACTAATTCAAATTATTACTGCATGACTTTCCCTTCTGACACTTAGTTGGTGGCACTACCTAAGTTGGTTAGAGTTACTTCATTATTTATTTATTTTCCCCTACCCTGTGCCTAGTTTCAACATCCTTGATTGCAAGGGCTTGTCTGATGTGCTTAAAAGCTCCCCTGCTGACATCAAATGAGTGTTGTGGCTCTGTCCAAGTGGGTTGTCCCAGGAGGACATTTTTACCCCTGGAGTTGAGCAATTAGTGGGATAATTACCCCTAACAAATCGGGCAGTATACAGTGTATATTGTTTCAGGCTTCTGCTTGGCAGCTGCTGGCTTGTAGTTATACAAGTGTATAGGGTTTGAATTTTCAGACCTCATATCAAGCTGTGTCTTAGATAGGGAAGACAGCTCCTGGCTTTGGTGTGTGGATTAAAAGATCATTGATTTAACAGTTTGCAACTTCTACAGGTAATTGCAATTTATTACTCTTTGACTTAATTTTTATTAAGACTATAATAGTCAGAAGTAAGGTTTATGTAACACTGAGTACTAAATCACAAAGACCATCTTCTGCCTAATTTGTTTTGTACTTGACATATCATGATCATTGCATTTGAAATTATACATGCTGTTTCAATAATTTATTATATTACAGTGACTTCATTATACCTTTCCTACATTCCAGTTGTTTCTAATAATATCCAGTTTAGTTGTAGGCCCTGCAGCATTCATTGGGGTAAACACAACTTATCTGAATTATAATAAACATTATTATGTGATTGATTGTTTTACAGGGTAAATTAAAAATTAACACTATTCTATAATTTTTTAATTCATTGTAAAAGTCATTGTCATCCTGAATTATAATTGCAGAAATGACACCAAGGATTGCAACAGGATCTGGATGAGGAATAGCTTGGTGAAGACTACAGCAACCACTTCTCAGAAAAAAGATCGGGTGCTCTTAGGAAGAATTGTTCCAACAGCTTCATGCAATGAGTCTATGGAATGATCTGTGTGTGTGAATCTGTTATATGCATGTGTGTTTATGTGCTTATATTTGTGTTTGTGTGTTTATGTGGTGTGTATTTGGTGTGTGTGTGGTGTGCGGTGCGTTTGTAAGATGTGTGTGTATATTTATGAGATTTGTATGGGTCTACATGGTGTGTGTGTGTGTGTGTGCGTGCGTGCGTGCGTGCGTGCGTGCGTGTGTGTAAATGTGTGTGTGTGTGTGTAAATGTGTGTTTGTTGTCTGTGTGTGTGTGTGTATGTGTGTGTACATGTGTGTACATGTGTGTGAGTGTGTTGTGTGCTATGCTGTTGTGTGCATTTAGCTGTGGTGGTGTGTATGTAGATGTGTGTGAGTGTGTGTACATGTGTGTGTGAGTGAGTGAGTGAGTGGGTGAGTGTGTTGTGTGCTATGCTGTTGTGTACGTGTAACTCTGGTTTGTATGTAGATGTGTGTGAGTGTGTGTACATGTGTTTGTGTGTGTTGTGTGCTATGCTGCTGTGTGCGTGTAGCTGCGGTGGTGTGTATGTAGATGTATGTGAGTGTGTCATGTGTGTGGGTGTATTTATGTGTAGTGATGTGACCGTATCAATGTAATGAGCAGTTCCATATTAATAAACCATTATTAAAAAACCAAGACCTGCATGTGTGCTATATAAGAAACGTGTAGCTTCTAAATACAAGACCAAAAAAGATGGATGTGCCAACGTTGACCCAACATTGAGCCAATGTTGGGCCAACAGTGGCACATCCATAGCCCAACGTTGGGCCAACGGTGGCACATCCATAACCCAACGTTGGCCCAACATTGATCCAATGTTGGCCCAACATTGAGCCAACGTTGACCCAACATTGTGCCAATGTTGGCCCAACATTGAGCCAATGTTGGGCCAACAGTGGCACATCCATAACCCAATGTTGGGCCAACGGTGGTACATCCATAACCCAACGTTGGCCCAACATTGATCCAACGTTGGCCCAACATTGAGCCAATGTTGGCCCAACAATGAGCCAACGTTGGCCCAACATTGAGCCAATGTTGGGCCAACAGTGGCACATCCATAACCCAACGTTGGGCCAACGGTGGCACATCCATAAACCAACGTTGGCCCAACGTTGATCCAATGTTGGCCCAACATTGAGCCAACATTGGCCCAACGTTGGGCCAATGTTGGATTATAATTTGCCAACGTTGGCCCAACGTTGGATTATAATTTGCCAACGTTGGCCCAACGTTGGGTCAACATGTTGGGCCAACGAGGGGCCAACGAGCAAAATGACATTGGCCCAACGTACGTTGCCAATGTTGGCCCAACGTAAAATGCCAACGTTGGCCCAACGTGGGTCTGCTATCTGGGTAGTCACTATACATGGCATAGAGAATTTAACACACTAATCATAACACAGGCAATTTTGTTTACTTATATTTCATCTTATTATTTTGGTTATATGTAATAATGTTGAATCTGCATGAACCATTCATTCATCTATACTACCATAACCAGTACAATAACCGTCTCAATTTGGGATGTAAAAGAACCACTGAGGACGACAAGCACCCTAGCAGTGACCATCCTCAGTGCCAGCATAGAAAGGTTGGCTTGGCGTGATGTTCTGAAAAAGGCTGACTAGTTAAATGAGACCTCATAAGATCATAGGTTGTAACCACAACATATACTGACTATAGTCAGTTAAAAGAACGTTGCCGAGTGCTGGACACAACTAGAACAATTACCAGTCTAGATTAGTGACTAAACTATCATTCTGAATAATCACTCATGGCATGAACTCATGAAATGCTGAGGTTGAATTGAAACCACCATCATCATGATAAGTTATCATGTCGAATTCACAAACAGTTAATGTCGACAATCATCACAATGATTGACAGTCACAATGGGCTGAATGGAAATTGAATTGATCGACGTATCCCGAGTCTCCGACTATGACATGTGCGACTGTATCATTGTGATTATTAGTGTGTTACTGTCACGACATGAGTGTCTGTAACTGCCAACTGAACGTGTTGTTGAGATAGTGACTGACTCAGCATCACTCCCGTCAGTGACTCTAACTCGGTGACTGCAGTGCAGGGCCAGGGGTGATTGAGACTCTCAGTCTCACTCTCAGACTCAGTGTCAGTGAGAGTGCTGAGTGAGATGCTTACTTCGAGTACCTAACCATCGGTGCTGCTACTGTGACTAACTTGTCAGACAACAGCATATCAAGTGGTTTGTTGCACGCCATTTTTTATTTTTAGGCTGTAAGTGAAATATAATGTTCGTCCTTTAATTTTGTCATAACTTTGACATACGACCGCTTGGAAAAATAAACACACCACAAGAAGCAAAGTGTGGCTCAAGGTAAAACACGACGCCAAACTCAGAGAATATTGTACTACCAGATATTCCAAATCGTGAAGTGCTGCCACCTGCCAGGAATATGTTGACATGAGATGACGCCAACGCGCTTACATAAACGACCAGCAGGCTGGACATGCAACGCCAACGCCAGTGTTGTAAGGGTAAAGTGGATGGATGCCACAGTGAATGCAGTGTTGTGGATATTTTTAACATATGAAAATCGACTCCAACGTCGAGGTGCAGGTGGTGAAGAGTTTGGCAGTTGGTCTACAAGCGCAGGTGAAACAACTTGTCAGTGAATTGAAAGACCTACGGGCAGAACTGGCGACACTCAAGACAGGTGGGTAAACGGTCTTATTTAGGTCATATGCTACACTTTAAAATGTTCCGTCATGCAGTTTATTAGTTCGACTCCTACCACCGGCTAGGCATTCTATATTTGGTGCAACACATGACTCGAGTCATCGGGGACTGTTTATCTAACGTGACTAGATCACCTTAAAATGTCGTTGAAAAGTGGATTAGTACGTCTCGATCTGGGGCATAAAAATACCACTGAGCCTGAGGACACCAAGGTCCTGGCAATAATTATCCTCGGGGTCGGCATAAAAAGGTCGGCTTGCATGGCGGTTATGTTCTGAAAAAGGTCTACTATAGTTCAACGAGACGTCATAAGATCATAACACCGTAACCATAGCAGAGAGCGTAATTAATTTAAGGCTCAGGCTATTTCCCGAGCTGCTCGGTAAATAAGAAACAGTCGAGTCCTTATTTCCCGAGCTGCTCGGTAAATAAGAAGCAGTCGAGTCCTTATTTGTCGAGCAGCTCGAGAAATAGCGGCGACTCGTCTCCTTATTTGTCGAGCAGATTTTTTGATGAATCTGTGGGCTCTTACAAAGGATTTTCGTGCACATACTAATTGTTAGTAGTAAATGCGATGCTGTTGGGTCGTTTCCTGCTGGTATGTATCCGTTTTCATGAGAAACAACGAGTTTTCTTAGCCATCGATCTGCTCGAGAAATAGCGGCGACTCGTCTCCTTATTTGTCGAGCAGATGTTTTGATGAATCTGTGGACTCTTACAAAGGATTTTCTTGCACATACTAATTGTTAGTAGTAAATGTGATGCTGTTGGGTCGTTTCCTGCTTGTGTTTATCCGTTTTCATGAGAAACAACGAGTTTTCTTAGCCATCGATCTGCTCGAGAAATAACGCCAACTCGACTCGCTATTTGTCGAGCTGCTCGAGAAATAGCGGCGACTCGTCTCCTTATTTGTCGAGCAGATGCTTTGATGAATCTGTGGGCTCTTACAAAGGATTTTCGTGCACATACTAATTGTTAGTAGTAAATGCGATGCTGTTGGGTCGTTTCCTGCTGGTATGTATCCGTTTTCATGAGAAACAACGAGTTTTCTTAGCCATCGATCTGCTCGAGAAATAGCGGCGACTCGTCTCCTTATTTGTCGAGCAGATGTTTTGATGAATCTGTGGACTCTTACAAAGGATTTTCTTGCACATTCTAATTGTTAGTAGTAAATGTGATGCTGTTGGGTCGTTTCCTGCTTGTGTTTATCCGTTTTCATGAGAAACAACGAGTTTTCTTAGCCATCGATCTGCTCGAGAAATAGCGGCGACTCGGCTCGTTATATGTCGAGCAGATCTGGGCGTGCATGAATGGGGGCACACTAAAAGGCGGGCCACAATTGGCAGACCGCGCGGATACGATTTGCGCGTGCGATCGTAAATATTGGAGACTTTTATTATTGTTTTGTACTAACAATTCTAAATGTAATACCGAAAGGTGTTACGTGTATTTATAAAATCTTAGAAATAAATTAAAATGTTAGGCCTTACTAATTCACTAGTTATTTTAGTATGTTCTCATTTACAGCTCAATGTGTGACCTTATTTTATTAAATATTCCATAATTCATGCATTGTTATGACCTATATGTTTACATTAGTCATTTAAACTGATTTGTGAGTTTTGTTGCATGTTTTTGGCAGGCAAAAATGAACATACCGATGTTGTATTCGCAACTTTGTAACTTTTAGGTGTGTTCAGGCACAGACTTTTTAAGGGCTGTATGCTACATACTATAATTATATATATATATATATATATATATATATATATATATATACTCTATATAATGATATTACTTTATTCTGTGTCATTTGCATAGCAGTTGATGCCATTGTTTTAGTCAACCTAGTGACATTGATACATGTCTTAATTGTTGCGTGGTGGTACAGTATCATAACGGAAAGACTGATTTGTGAGTTTAATTTGCCAATACTGTTGTTATATTTTATTTGCATGTGTTTGTTAAGGTAAGAATACGCATATTGTCGCTTCTAGGGGGTGTTCATTTTGAACATGATATACATTTTATATCACACACACACACACACACACACACACACACACACACACACACACACACACACACACACACACACCATGTAGACACATACAAATCTCATAAATATACACACACACATCTTACAAACACACCGCACACCACATAAACACACAAACACAAATATAAGCACATAAACACACATGCATATAACAGATTCACACACACAGATCATTCCATAGACTCATTGCATGAAGCTGTTGGGACAATTCTTCCTAAGAGCACTCAATCTTTTTTCTGTGAAGTGGTTGCTGTAGTCTTCACCAAGCTATTCCTCATCCAGATCCTGTTGCAATCCTTGGTGTCATTTCTGCAATTATAATTCAGGATGACAATGACTTTTACAATGAATTATAAAAATATAAAATAGTGTTAATTTTGAATTTACCCTGTAAAACAATCAACCACATAATAATGTTTATTATAATTCAGATAAGTTGTGTTTTCCCCAATGAATGCTGCAGGGCCTACAACTAAACTGGATATTATTAGAAACAACTGGAATGTAGGAAAGATATAACGAAGTCACTGTAATATAATATAATAAATTATTGAAACAGCATGTATAATTTCAAAATACAATGATCATGATACGTCAAGTACAAAACAAATTAGGCAGAAGATGGTCTTTGTGATTTAGTACTCAGTGTTACATAAACCTTACTTCTGACTATATAGTCTTAATAAAAATTCAGTCACAGAGTAATAAATAGCAATTACCTGTAGAAGTTGCAAACTGTTAAATCAATGATCTCTTAATCCACACACCAAAGCCAGGAGCTGTCTTCCCTATCTAAGACACAGCTTGATATGAGGTCTGAAAATTCAAACCCTATACACTTGTATAACTACAAGCCAGCAGCTGCCAAGCAGAAGCCTGAAATAATATACACTGTGTACTGCCCAATTTGTTAGGGGTAATTATCCCACTAATTGCTCAACTCCAGGGGTAAAAATGTCCTCCTGGGACAACCCACTTGGACAGAGCCACAACACTCATTTGATGTCAGCAGGGGAGCTTTTAAGCACATCAAACCAGCCTGTGCAATCCAAGATGTTGAAACTAGGCACAGAGTAGGGGGAAATAAATAAATAAGGAAGTAACTCTAACCAACTTAGGTAGTGCCACCAACTAAGTGTCAGAGGGGAAAGTCATGCAGTAATAATTTGCATTAGTCACTGGGTAACATAACTGGATTTTGGTTCTATTAGAAGTTTACTATACTCCAGATTTCAAGTTACATATTTCGAAATATTGAGCACAATATTGGTGATCAGCAGTCATAATTTATAATTTATAATAGAGTCGATGTAAGCACCGTATCTTCTCTGTTTATTGTTTGCCATGTTTTGACATCTGTCAGATATACAATATGTAAAATTAGAAAAATACTCTATTTTATTTCATTTCCTCAAAAATACCTTATCCCTGTGAGACAGTGACAGTGTACATAATAATTGCAACCACATGTCAGAGAATGTATGTGCATAATTATTCTTTAAAAAGAGAGGGCTATTTCTTTGAGCAGATACATGTGTGAGGTTATTAATAGTTAATGGTAAACGTATACTTGATTCCTTTTTGGTAAATTTGGCACAATGTTGGTTTCGGGCGGTTGACCAACTTAGGTCTGTATAGTTATAAATGGATAACAAAATTAATGTCCATTCCTCAAAACTATATTACATATGTGACACAGTGATAATGTAGTTCTATTAGAAGTTCACTATTATTTAAGCAGACACTCCAGATTTCAAGTTACATATTTCTAAATATTGAGCACAATATTGGTGATCAGCAGTTATAATTATAGTGTAGATAAATATATAAATATATATATTTATAATATATATATATACACTGTATATATACATATATGTGTGTGTGTATATATATGTATGTTAATATTATATATGCCAGTATGTAATGTAAGTGGATGTAAGCACCATATGTTCTCTGTCTATTGTTCGCCATGTTTCGACATCTGTCAGATATTTCAATACAATATGTTAAATTAGAAAAAAATACTCTATTTCATTTCCTCGAAAATACCTTATCTCTGTGAGACAGTGACAGTGTACATAATAATTGCAACCACATGTCAGAGAATGTACAATTACTCTTTAAAAAGAGAGGGCTATTTCTTTGAGTAGATACATGTGTGAGGTTATTAATGGTTAACTGTAAATGTATACTTGATTCCTTTTTGGTAAATTTGGCACAACGTTGGTTTAGGGTGGTTGACCAACTTGGGTCTGTATATAGTTATAAATGGATAAAAAAATTAATGTCCAATCCTCAAAACTATATTACATATGCAGGGTTAGAATTTAGCCTAAAATGAGTGGGGGCTAGCAGGGCCCCCACTTTTCAAAATCTAGGGGCCCGACACAAAAAGTGGGGGCCATGCAACAAATGCACGTTTAAGTCGCATTGTAACTATAAGTTTATTCAACACATGCCACAACCATAATGGCTGTAGCCTATGTAGCAGCTTAATTAGTTAATGCTAATGATAATTTCAAGAGATCAATGGAGGGTTGTTAATTTTCCTCTGAATCGGAGCTGCTTGAAACCTGTAGATCTTCCTCTTTGGGCTGCCTGGGTTTGTAGATGGCAACACGAGGTCGCCTCTTCCTGCTCCCCCACCCACCCACAACAGCTTAATGGCCATAAACTGTTTAAACCAAGCATTGATGCCATAGCTTTATGTAGAGACCCGTCTACCCGTCATTAGGACGGGTAAAAACGAATATGGACAGGCAGTTATATGGGTGGACGGGTAAAAAAATGAAGGAGCAATAAAAAGGTTTCCAAAACCATAGATATTGTTAGTTATGCCTTGAAAGTGAGTGTAAATGGTGTCATAGGTGTGTTTGTAGCCCATTTCAGGTCATCAGGCACATCTAAAAGTTCGCAAACTAGCTTAACAGTTAACATCCATGTGTCCACCAAAACATGTATGCCTGGCAAATTTTTTTTCCTGCATAAAGCCCTGATTGATGCCTATGTACCTATATATCTATTGCCACAGCATTATGGAAAATGACAGTTTAGTTACATCGTAGAACTTCATAGTAGATTATGTCTAAGACCTGTCTATTTCTAGTAACACAATCCTAGGCTATTAATTCTTTTTCCCTGGCCTAGTCAACAGGTTTGTCCAACTCAGCAACCCCTTGTCAATAAATGTTAACCCTGACCAAGGGCAGCAACCTTCTGCCCCCCTTCCACCCCCACCCCAGGCAGCAGCCAGCATCATTTACTGGTAAAGTGAATAATGACATTTTCTTTGCCTTGGCCTCTGGGATAGGAAGTTGTCAGGCCATTATTTATCAATTTTACAATTCTGTGACCTGGGGGCCAGTCGGGCTCACAGAGTTCAACATCTGGGGGCCCGACAGTAAATGTGGGGGCCAGCGGGCCCCTGGGCCCCCGCTAAATTCGAACCCTGCATATGTGACACAATTATAGTGTATGAATAATTGTCATTATTTGCCAGTGTATATTTGTTAAAAAGCAATATTTTACTTTGATTGACCTAATAAATGCATGTTAATCTAATTGACATATGTCATAGTAATTGTACTTTAACTAACTATATATGTTTACTGCATCATGCTTTATATGAATTTTCTTGGGTAAAAAAACAGAATTTGGTCAACATATTGGCCTAATATTGGCACTACGTTGATTTAGGGTTGTTTGCCCAATGTCAGTCCAACGTTGGTTGATATTTGTGTAAAAAATTGAATTGCATAATTATGTGTATCAGGTCAATAATTGAACCATCACCGTACCATCGTTAGAATATTAAACTCAATTAATTTGTGTCTACAGTGTGTGTGTGCGTGCGTGCGTGCGTGCGTGCGTGCGTGCGTGCGTGCGTGCGTGTGTTTATGTGGTGTGTTTATGCATGTACGTGGTATGTGTATGTTGGTTGTATATGTGTGTAAGTGTGTGTGTATACCTGAGTGTGCATCTGTGTGTGTATATGTATGCACACCCATATATGTGTGTGCATATGTATGTGTACGTGTATGAGTGTGTGTATGACTGTATGCATACATGTTTGTGCATAAGTGGACTTGTGTGCATGTGTATATGTGGTGTGTGGTGTTTATATGTTGTCTGTGTGTGTGTGTGTGTGTGTGTGTGTGTGTGTGTGTGTGTGTGTGTGTGTGTGTGTGTGTGTGTGTTGTGTGTTGTGTGTTGTGTGTTGTGTGCTATGCTGTTGTGTACGTGTAGCTGTGGTGGTGTGTATGTAGATGTGTGTGCATGAGTGTGTGCTTGTGTGTGGGTGTATTTAAGTGTAGTGATGTGACCGTATCATATGTTATGAGCAGTTCCATATTAATAAACCATTATTAAAAACCAAGACCAGTGTGCTATATAAGAAACGTGTAGCTTCTAAACACAAGACCAAAAAATATGTTCGTTAAGCCAGTTAACGCTGGCTGAACATAAAAACCACATACACATATTAAGCTTACGTTGGTCCAACACAACGTTGGCCCAACAAACAAAAACACATACTGCACATAAGAAGCTTACGTTGGCCCAACATTGGGCCACCGTTGGCCCAACACAAAACCAATGTTGGCTGAATGTTGGATTATAATTTGCCAACGTTGGTCCAACGAGCAAAATGACGTTGGCCCAACGTATGTTGCCAACGTTGGCCCAATGTAAAATGCCAACATTGGCCCAACGTTGGCCCAACGTTAGCCCACATTTATATAACTGAAAATGTAACTGTATAATTATGTGGATTGTGTCATTAATTGAACCACCGCTGTACCAACATTAATAATATCAAACTTAGTTTATTTGAAATTTATGTTGGCGGTACATAGTTGGCCCAATGTTGGCCCAACGTTGTTCACCCAACGCCAACATTATGCCAACGGTACCATAGTTGGGCCAACATTGGGCCAACGTAGGCTTGCTATCTGGGGAGTCGGCGTTATTATTTGTCCAGCAGAACGATGCCTAAGAAAAATCGTTATTTCTCATGAAAACGGATACATACAAGCAGGAAACGACCCAACAGCATCGCATTTACTACTAACAATTAGTATGTGCAAGAAAATCCTTTGTAAGAGCTCACAGATTCATCAAAAAATCTGCTCGACAAATAACGAGACGAGTCGCCGCTATTTCTCGAGCAGCTCGACAAATAGCGAGTCGAGTCGCCGCTATTTCTCGAGCAGATCGATGGCTAAGAAAACTCGTTGTTTCTCATGAAAACGGATTCATACAAGCAGGAAACGACCCAACAGCATCGCATTTACTACTAACAATTAGTATGTGCAAGAAAATCCTTTGTAATAGCTCACAGATTCATCAAAAAATCTGCTCGACAAATAAGGAGACGAGTCGCCGCTATTTCTCGAGCAGATCGATGGCTAAGAAAACTCGTTGTTTCTCATGAAAACGGATACATACAAGCAGGAAACGACCCAACAGCATCGCATTTACTACTAACAATTAGTATGTGCAAGAAAATCCTTTGTAAGAGCTCACAGATTCATCAAAAAATCTGCTCGACAAATAAGGAGACGAGTCGCCGCTATTTCTCGAGCAGCTCGACAAATAGCGAGTCGAGTCGCCGCTATTTCTCGAGCAGATCGATGGCTAAGAAAACTCGTTGTTTCTCATGAAAACGGATTCATACAAGCAGGAAACGACCCAACAGCATCGCATTTACTACTAACAATTAGTATGTGCAAGAAAATCCTTTGTAATAGCTCACAGATTCATCAAAAAATCTGCTCGACAAATAAGGAGACGAGTCGCCGCTATTTCTCGAGCAGCTCGACAAATAGCGAGTCGAGTCGCCGCTATTTCTCGAGCAGATCGAAGGCTAAGAAAACTCGTTGTTTCTCATGAAAACGGATTCATACAAGCAGGAAACGACCCAACAGCATCGTATTTACTACTAACAATTAGTATGTGCAAGAAAATCCTTTGTAAGAGCTCACAGATTCATCAAAAAATCTGCTCGACAAATAACGAGACGAGTCGCCGCTATTTCTCGAGCAGCTCGACAAATAGCGAGTTGAGTCGCCGCTATTTCTCGAGCAGATCGATGGCTAAGAAAACTCGTTGTTTCTCATGAAAACGGATACATACAAGCAGGAAACGACCCAACAGCATCGCATTTACTACTAACAATTAGTATGTGCAAGAAAATCCTTTGTAAGAGCTCACAGATTCATCAAAAAATCTGCTCGACAAATAACGAGACGAGTCGCCGCTATTTCTCGAGCAGCTCGACAAATAGCGAGTCGAGTCGCCGCTATTTCTCGAGCAGATCGATGGCTAAGAAAACTCGTTGTTTCTCATGAAAACGGATTCATACAAGCAGGAAACGACCCAACAGCATCGCATTTACTACTAACAATTAGTATGTGCAAGAAAATCCTTTGTAATAGCTCACAGATTCATCAAAAAATCTGCTCGACAAATAAGGAGACGAGTCGCCGCTATTTCTCGAGCAGCTCGACAAATAGCGAGTCGAGTCGCCGCTATTTCTCGAGCAGATCGATGGCTAAGAAAACTCGTTGTTTCTCATGAAAACGGATTCATACAAGCAGGAAACGACCCAACAGCATCGCATTTACTACTAACAATTAGTATGTGCAAGAACATCCTTTGTAAGAGCTCACAGATTCATCAAAAAATCTGCTCGACAAATAAGGAGACGAGTCGCCGCTATTTCTCGAGCAGCTCGACAAATAGCGAGTCGAGTCGCCGCTATTTCTCGAGCAGATCGATGGCTAAGAAAACTCGTTGTTTCTCATGAAAACGGATTCATACAAGCAGGAAACGACCCAACAGCATCGCATTTACTACTAACAATTAGTATGTGCAAGAAAATCCTTTGTAAGAGCCCACAGATTCATCAAAAAATCTGCTCGACAAATAACGAGACGAGTCGCCGCTATTTCTCGAGCAGCTCGACAAATAGCGAGTCGAGTCGCCGCTATTTCTCGAGCAGATCGATGGCTAAGAAAACTCGTTGTTTCTCATGAAAACGGATTCATACAAGCAGGAAACGACCCAACAGCATCGCATTTACTACTAACAATTAGTATGTGCAAGAAAATCCTTTGTAATAGCTCACAGATTCATCAAAAAATCTGCTCGACAAATAAGGAGACGAGTCGCCGCTATTTCTCGAGCAGCTCGACAAATAGCGAGTCGAGTCGCCGCTATTTCTCGAGCAGATCGATGGCTAAGAAAACTCGTTGTTTCTCATGAAAACGGATTCATACAAGCAGGAAACGACCCAACAGCATCGCATTTACTACTAACAATTAGTATGTGCAAGAAAATCCTTTGTAAGAGCTCACAGATTCATCAAAAAATCTGCTCGACAAATAACGAGACGAGTCGCCGCTATTTCTCGAGCAGCTCGACAAATAGCGAGTCGAGTCGCCGCTATTTCTCGAGCAGATCGATGGCTAAGAAAACTCGTTGTTTCTCATGAAAACGGATTCATACAAGCAGGAAACGACCCAACAGCATCGCATTTACTACTAACAATTAGTATGTGCAAGAAAATCCTTTGTAATAGCTCACAGATTCATCAAAAAATCTGCTCGACAAATAAGGAGACGAGTCGCCGCTATTTCTCGAGCAGCTCGACAAATAGCGAGTCGAGTCGCCGCTATTTCTCGAGCAGATCGATGGCTAAGAAAACTCGTTGTTTCTCATGAAAACGGATTCATACAAGCAGGAAACGACCCAACAGCATCGCATTTACTACTAACAATTAGTATGTGCAAGAACATCCTTTGTAAGAGCTCACAGATTCATCAAAAAATCTGCTCGACAAATAAGGAGACGAGTCGCCGCTATTTCTCGAGCAGCTCGACAAATAGCGAGTCGAGTCGCCGCTATTTCTCGAGCAGATCGATGGCTAAGAAAACTCGTTGTTTCTCATGAAAACGGATTCATACAAGCAGGAAACGACCCAACAGCATCGCATTTACTACTAACAATTAGTATGTGCAAGAAAATCCTTTGTAAGAGCCCACAGATTCATCAAAAAATCTGCTCGACAAATAACGAGACGAGTCGCCGCTATTTCTCGAGCAGCTCGACAAATAGCGAGTCGAGTCGCCGCTATTTCTCGAGCAGATCGATGGCTAAGAAAACTCGTTGTTTCTCATGAAAACAGATACATACAAGCAGGAAACGACCCAACAGCATCGCATTTACTACTAACAATTAGCATGTGCACGAAAATCCTTTGTAAGAGCTCACAGATTCATCAAAAAATCTGCTCGACAAATAACGAGACGAGTCGCCGCTATTTCTCGAGCAGCTCGACAAATACCTAACGAATCTGTCGTTATATCTCGAGCAGCTCGACAAATAAAAACTGTCGATTGTCACACGTTCTTTGTTTCGTCTGTTCAATAACTGTACATGAGAACGCTTTATGAAGTTCTTTATTTGTGATACAACTCCCAGACATACACTGCGGCTTTCACGCGACCTCGCCATCAGCGGCCCATCAGCAGCACAACAACAAGCCAACACAGGGAGGGTTCATTAACTCAATGACGTTACATCGATAGGGACCTATTTCTCATCACAACGGATAAATACAGACAGGAAACTTTCCAGCAGCGTTACATTTACTACAAACAGTTAGTCTGTCAACTTACATGCCATAACAATACTCCTCTAAGTGCACGAATACGCATATCCAGATCTGCTCGAGAAATAAGGCGAGGTCGGTTCCTTATTTCCCGAGCAGCTCGACAAATAAGGCGACGTCGGGCTGCTATTTCCCGAGCAGCTCGCTAAATAGCCAGTCCCTTAATTTAATTGTCTTTGACCATAGTACATATAGCCTCGGTTACCCAGGCTCCGTGAGGTGGCAGCAGTCAGGGGAAAGAGACGTTCTGCATTTTCGACCCGCCAGAGCTATGGAACGATATTAGGGCCATAATTCAACATGTCATATTATTGCAGATAATCTGCAATAATACGCCGTCAGGCATAATGAAGACAGGCATAATACGAATTCAGGCATAATACGAAGTGCAAGCAAGCACAATACGAGCAAGAATGCCAGCTTGCATAATGCGAGATAGAATGCGAGCGAGCATAATACGACTTGGCATAATCAGCACTCGCTAAGTTTGTGCTGCCATCTAGCGGACTACGCCAACCTGAAAATTGAAAATACTGAAGTATCCCTTACATTAACAAATGTTTTGGCTGAGGCTATTCACCAGCGAGCTGCTCGCTAAGTAACGTCAAGTCGAACTGTTATTTTGTTGTTTGTAATGCGCCTTATTTATCCTCTGGAACAATTCTTAATATGATATGAGGCAGAAAGTGAGTTTGGGCAGAAACCTAGCATTTAAATTATAATGATAGAGCATAATTAATGTATGTAATCAGCTTAAAATTAATAATACATTTTCCGTTAATTATGTCATTTATGATTTTTTATGAGTAGTTACGTAAAAAAAATTATACAAATAAGGCAATATTAATTTTGTGTAAAAATACATGTGATAATTAAACATGTTCTTTTGTTTCTCTTAGGCATACTACTTGACCATATCTGTCACATATCAACGTACAATGTCTGCAATTACGTGCATGTCATCACACGTACGATGTCTTCCGTTACATAGTGTGACATTTGCTAATAAATGAAACCTACAGCAACATCACATCGATTGTCATGCGTCGTTTACTGTCACTGTCAATCCGGTTTTAAAAGTGGGGATACGGGTGACCAATTTATATACACATATGTATGCATATGCACGGGCGTCGATTGGTGGGGGACGGGGGGGACGCGTCCCCCCACTTTTCAGGGTGGGGGACAGCATAGGAATTGTCCCCCCCCCCACTTTTCAGTTCAAATAATTGCGAGGCTTATAGCCTGATTCAACACTCCTCTCTCTTAAGAGCCGCTACATAGGACTAGCTAGACAATAAACTCGCGATATGAAGTTCAGCAAAGTTATTTATCGCAAATTAACACGATGCAAACAAGTTTTGAGGCATGTTTTGCTGTTAGTGCGCCATAATCCGTGACAGTATTCATCACAGGAGAGTCATCGAACAGCCCGTGGCATTTATACCAAAACGGCTTTGTTATTTCGCTGACTCCGTCATTTTGCACCCTCGTATTTATATATAGCCATCAAACACATAATAGATTATAAATTTGTGTTTGCCCTGTCAACCCTTGGGTTGCAGCCTGGTCGCCTGTGTTATGAACTGAAAAAGTATGAGGACATTTCCTATGCTGGCCCCCTCAGGCCGTAGGGTGGTCAGCATTCCCCTCGTCCCCCACTGATCGAGGCTCATGCTTCGTGCAACACAAATTTCATCATTTTAAATGTGCTTGATAGCTAGATCCTATTAATATTATCAACACAAGGTTGCAAACTGATAGAGCCCGGCAGCGGCTTACATTTTCCCGGTAGTTATAAACTTTCCGATTGGCCTTTCTGCGCGACAAATTTTAAATCATCAATGTCAGCGAAATAACAAAGCCACGGGCTGTTCGATGACTCTCCTGTGATGACTACTGTCACGGATTATGGCGCACTAATAGCAAAACATGCCTCAAAACTTGTTTGCATCGTGTTAATTTGCGATAAATAACTTTGCTGAACTTCATATCGCGAGTTTATTGTCTAGCTAGTCCTATGTAGCGGCTTTTAAGAGAGAGGAGTGTTGAGTCAGGCTATAAGCCTCACAATTATTTGAACTGAAAAGTGGGGGGGGGGGACAATTCCTATGCTGTCCCCCACCCTGAAAAGTGGGAGGACGCGTCCCCCCCGTCCCCCACCAATCGACGCCCGTGCATATGCATACATACGTGTATATAAATTGGTCACCCGTACCCCCACTTTTAAAACCGGATTGACAGTGACAGTAAACGACGCATGACAATCGATGTGATGTTGCTGTAGGTTTCATTTATTAGCAAATGTCACACTATGTAACGGAAGACATCGTCCGTGTGATGACATGCACGTAATTGCAGACATTGTACGTTGATATGTGACAGATATGGTCAAGTAGTATGCCTAAGAGAAACAAAAGAACATGTTTAATTATCACATGTATTTTCACACAAAATTAATATTGCCTTATTTGTATATTTTTTTTACGTAACTACTCATAAAAAATCATAAATGACATAATTAACGGAAAATGTAGTATTAAGCTGATTACATACATTTATTATGCTCTATCATTATAATTTAAATGCTAGGTTTCTGCCCAAACTCACTTTCTGCCTCATATCATATTAAGAATTGTTCCAGAGGATAAATAAGGCGCATTACAAACAACAAAATAACAGTTCGACTTGACGTTACTTAGCGAGCAGCTCGCGGGTGAATAGCCTGAGCCAAAACATTTGTTAATGTAAGGGATACTTCAGTATTTTCAATTTTCAGGTTGGCGTAGTCCGCTAGATGGCAGCACAAACTTAGCGAGTGCTGATTATGCCAAGTCGTATTATGCTCGCTCGCATTCTATCTCGCATTATGCAAGCTGGCATTCTTGCTCGCATTCTTGCTCGTATTGTGCTTGCTTGCATTATGCTTGACTTCGTATTATGCCTGAATTCGTATTATGCCTGTCTTCATTATGCCTGACGTCGTATTATTGCAGATTATCTGCAATAATATGACATGTTGAATTATGGCCCTAATATCGTTCCATACAGAGCGGCCTTACCCCAGATTAGGGCAGAGACGCTGATTGGCTCTCAGGCCAACTATGAAATAAAAATTAAAATAACGATATATTTTTACAAGATAATGATATCCTATGAAAAATATTTTAAATTGAACTTATATTAACACTAAAATAAGTAAAAATTCAAATTTACAGTTTTGATCAAATAATAATTACGGCAGGATTAACCAGTGAGGTGGCAGAATTGTTTAGCCCCACACGAATAACACACAAATTAAATAAAGATACTTTTTTTTATCAAATAATGCTGTATTATAAAAATTATTCAAAATTAAACTTATATTAACAAAAATAAAATAGAAATACAAATTTGCAGTTGTTTAAAAAAAAATTATGAGGTGGTAGCATTGTATAGATCACGCGGATAAACAAACAAAAGCCGACTAAGTAACCAGACTGTCTTCTCGGCGTAGTTCCGCAGCCGACCAACAGTCGGTTAAGCGAGACTATAGTACATACAGACAAAGGACATATAATTCACATAATCAGATGTGGCAATGTTTCGCCTAGGTGGCGCTACCAGTAACGAGCGAAAGGAAACGACAGGTGGAGTTGTGTACGTCAGATGGGGCAGAAAGACATGCCCCGGGAACGCGACGTTGCTCTATTGGGGTAAGGAACGCATGGTTGTGGATGAATCATTTGAGTGTTTATGGTGACACGGCACCGAATAGCTTTATTGCAATAACTGTCACCAATAAAACTAATTATTTTTTCCGACGATAAATACGTTTAGAATAAGTTATATTTACCAACCATTTTGAGGTTTTGTATGATAAATTTACATCAACAACGAGGTTAACTAAACCATGCAATTGTACACCTTTGTGATATCCAGATACATCATTTCAAGCCAGTACCTTAGAGTGCGGTACTCGTTCGTACATACGAAACTTATTCTACTTGAACTTAAAGGAATATAGTTCTGCCTGAACAGAAAATTTGGCGATTTGGTGAGTCTCTGCAATTTGAGGTTTTCGGGAACTCCATAGCAAATAAAAGTTATACCACGTTCACACTCTGCATAAACGGGGGAGGGGGCAACATTTGTATAGGATAACCCCTACGGAAACTAAGGCTGTCTTTTTTGTTTATACATATATATATATATATCGATGCCAACATATATATATATATATATATATAAGCCAGCCTTAATTTCCGTAGGGGTTAAGTCATCCTATACACACCCATATATATATATATATATATATATATATATATATATATATATATATATATATATATATTAATATATATATATATATATATATATATATATATATTAATATATATAGATATATATATATATATTTATATATATATATATATATATTAATGCTGAAGGATCGCGACATCTGTCAGAGAGTCGCGGTACTTCAATAGTTTTGGTATCGAATGCCTACGGTTCAATACCTTTGATATTTCGATACATTTGATACTTCGGTATCGAGTCCATTCGACAACGTCGAACAGTGTGGCCACTTTAATCTTGATCTATCACATCGAAGCATAGTTGTTCACACCAATGGCGCATTTAGGCCCACTTTGGCTTAACACGATATTTTTCGATGCCACTTTTATCACCACTGTATTTTAGCGCAGAAAAATGTGTCCTGCTCAAATTGGTTTGTTTGTTCTCATTAGGTTATGCCGGCGGTACATATTGCGATACTAAAGGTGGCGGCACAAACTACCAGTGTCTACACCGGGACCCTCAGTGGGGTAAACACACGGACGGCCTCAATTCGGGCGCTTACATGCACGGAGCGGAATACCAGACGTATCCTGGAAATTCTCCGTTTCTGAAGGTATCGTATAATCTCCGTTGATATTCAAAGTATGAATGAATGAAAGTTTATTTAACAATAGCAGCACAGGAATATACAACATAGTATGGAAAATAATACAATACGCAATGGTAAAGACAATACAATATAATATCGGTGCTGTTGTTAAAGGGACATAGCAGAAACCATATGACTTGTAAGGCGCTATGCCGTTTTCAACTAAAATGCGTAGTAGTTATAGTAAAAGTTATAAGATTGAGTACAAACCAACAATTTTTTTTTTCATTTTGTTAATTGTTCATAAATACGAAGAAAGTAACGTCGACTTTAAACTTTTCTCAAATTGTTGTAAACTTGGTAACTGTGTTATATTACTTGCAAGACCGTTCCATACGTGTGTACCTCTGACAGTAATTGACAGTAGTCTATGGGTGGTGTTCGCTTTTTTAACATAAAATAGTTTAGATTGTCTGGTATCATGCTTGTGTACGGCTGCAGTTGGTTCAAAGAACGCTTGTACACGACCTTCTAAACAGTGGTTGTTTGCTTTATAAAGCATAACCATAGTCCTATGTGTAATTAAATCTTGAAGTTTAAGAATTTTTGAGCAGTGAAAAAATACAGATGTATGACCATGGGAATCAAGACTATATATTATTCGTATAGCTTTTTTCTGTAGCAGAGAGTGTTCTTAGTCTAGATGGATACGTATTTCCCCATATTTCACAGCAATAGACACATATGGTTCAACAAGTGATTGGTATAACGTGCGTAATGCTTGAATGTCAAGACCATCCTTTGTTTTATACAAAACCATGTACATACTGCGGCTAGAGCAGCTAAAGTTGGACAGCCAAACATGAAAGGAATAAATTTACACGTCAAGGATGGTTCCGTGACCAATAGTTTGTTTTTCAGTCTGCTTTGAAGTTTCCATTTGGTATTGTAATCCAACAACGTTGCATAGTTTTCTTAAGTACAATGCTACATGGAACTGTGTGAAAAACGTCACTGAATGGTACTAATAAAATATTGTTCAGACAAACTTCGCTGGGAGCCTAGATCACGTTGATGTGCCCTGTGCCGTGTGTCACGTATCGGAGCGCCAGGCCAAGGTGATGATTCCAGCCCGGAAGGAGTGCCCGGATGAGTGGACACGGGAGTACCACGGGTACTTGGTGACAAGTGCCGAGGCGTACTCCCGTACTACGTTTGAATGCATGGACGAGGCACCCGAAGTACTCGAGGGAACGGAACGTGACGAGAACGGCGCCTTGTTCTACGTAGTCGAGGCAGACTGTAGTCATTCTTTGCCTTGTCCCAACTACGTCAATGGATGGGCGCTCACGTGTGTCGTTTGTACCAAGTGAAATGTCTTCTCTACTAAATGACCTGCGTACTTAGTAGTATACGGAATGTCATCTATATGCCATAATAAAACTAGTTACCACATTAGGCAATAACAATGGAGCATTGTAATACATAGCTAAACATAGTCGTTTCAGTTTAAACTGTGTTTTGCACGACTAAATAGGTTAACTATACTAGATACAGTGTGTGTTGTCTCTTGTGTGCACTAAGTTAACAAGTCATCTAGACAAGGTAAACCCATAATTTGTGCTGAGCTCATCGTCTGTATTGAGTCAACAGGTGCATTAACGTTGATGACACTGTCGTCATCGATAACGACGGCGATGATTTAAGTATTAGTAAACCAGGACTAACAGTAAGGTGATGGTGTGGATAAAGATGACTAATGCTTGATGTATATTATGTTTACAAAACGCACGCGCTTATGCTACCAGAATGTTATTGGAAATGGCGTTTAAAAAATGCAATGGTGACGATGGAAATATATCGACCATACAACTATGAGTTACAAGCCGGTTACGCACACAATTTCGATGCAATACAATTGTGTTTTTCATCAAATAAGCGATGTTTTGATGTTAGAAATGCCTTCTATAGCTTGATACGATATGTTGCACGTAATTAAAGTAGCAGTCACAAAATCGCACGATGACGTATCAACTTAACTTGTACGTGAATGGACCGATTATGAACACGATTGCTGGAGATAATTGTCATAGTGTCGCAATAGGTATGATATATGTGATACTGGTATGTAATGCAGTATTCGCAATACTAACGCAACTGTGTTTTTCTAAAAATAAACACATTTCATTACAAGCAGTCAGGGATATGTTTTATTATTTCTCTCAAATAATGTGTTCGCTCAGTTCCACACCCAGGGATGGACGTAAGTGTTGTCGTTTTATCTGAGAAAGTCCTTGACATTTA
This sequence comes from Oasisia sp. SBJ-2009, assembly GCA_964017155.1. Lineage (NCBI taxonomy): Eukaryota > Metazoa > Annelida > Polychaeta > Sabellida > Siboglinidae > Oasisia > Oasisia sp. SBJ-2009. Next base: position 49,554,818 of record OZ024854.1, read on the forward strand.
AACTTGACTGGCATGCCGCCAAAGAAGGAAGGTAAAGTTGCATTAGGCGAGCGACACGTACTGAACGTGCGTACAGATAAATTGCAATATTCCAGCTTTATTCCGTTCGCTTCGCTATATCTATCTTCATCCGCTTCTGGCATCCTTCGACCACGTGCGTCTGTTATCCAACGCAAAACACGACATTAACTGCGATCGAAAACACATAATTTGTCTGTGAATACGTGCTGTTTCTTCTTCAGTTCGAGTGCGAGCTATATAGGTTTCATTCGTCCTCAGAGAATGAGTGTCAGGTTTGCTTCTCTCATAGCTATTTTGGCTGGGGCGTCCTCTGGTAATATGATCATGTGCCCGTGCCAGTTATGGAAGCTATTTTATTACCAATATTTTAAAACGGCGATGTAGTGATGGCGTCGCAGGAAGTGACGTTTCTAGTGACGTAGGATTACAATAGTTATGTGACGTCATACTACGTCATCTTGCCGTAGACAACCAGAACAGCAGCGACAGGTACATTCTTCTTCATTATATTTCCTATTCTAGTTTTTATACAATTAATTATGAGGCAGGCGAATTTTCTGTAAGCACGATCTAACATTTCGGAGCGGCAAGGTCAGAAGAACTGCCAGTTATCAAAAAAGACACCACCACAGCTAATTCAAATATAATATATGCAAATTCTTTGACGGTAATAAATAATATATACGGACATTCTAATGGTGGCCATAGACCAGCCGGTTTGCGATTTTGTGCATGCTCACATTAGTCCGGTTGGCGATAAGCGGTTTACGATTGTTACGATTGTTCATGCATAGACTAGTCCGGTTCGCGGTAAGCGACGTCCTACGGCAACGCCATCTCGTGCGATTGTCCCGACGTTTTACGTTCGGCTAATTTTAGACGAGGGGAAGCCGGGAAACCCCAACTAATTGTTCGAAGAGCACAGGCGCCTCCCGTTCCTTCATTCCGGGTAACACATTGCTTAGTTAGAAGTGTCATTTTATTTTATCCTTTTATTTATCTAGATTTTTACGTTGTCCTCATGTTTTACAATGTAATTTACATTATGCCGTACTAGACTGATATAAACAACTTTGTCATCCTACTTGCACATAAAGAAATACACAAACTTATTTAGATCTCACCTAACCAAAGAGACAAGAAACAAACTGACCACCTTCTCATCAGTGGCACGTGGCGACAACCCTTACAAGATGTATGTTTTAGAAGTGGAGTGGATGTTGGCAGCAATCATCAATATGCGGAGCGTTCGTATGGGTATAAATATCTACTTCACAAGCGGGTCCCTAATCCTTTGAAATTCAGGCGTACCATGTCTGGTTTAGAAAACCGCGCCCTCACGCGTTTTGAATCTGAAGTGACACCCTCTCCGCATATATAATAGTAATAATGACTTCATTTACGCCAATTTCCTCGAACACCAAGCTCAGTGGCGCGTCAAAACCAAGGGATTAAGCAAACTCGTAATCGTAAAACAATGCGTGAGTTGTCAATGGACGGACGGACGGACGGACGGACGGACGGACGGACGGACGGACGGACGGACGGACGGACGGACGGACGGACGGACGGACGGACGGACGGACGGACGGACGGACGGATGGTTGAAGAAGCTAGGAGGCTAAGGAGGATATGCATGCATTAATGAGACCGGTTTTTAGACGTCGGCGGAATGAAACTATTATTAACTTCTAATTTAACACTGGCAGGAAGCGAATTCCCTGGCAGGAAGCGAATTCCACACCGTTTGTGCGGCAACAGAGAATGCTCAACATACAATTCTTGTAGTTGTGAACGTCGTCGCGATCATATTTCAATAGCAATTCCCACTACCCGTCTTGTCTTCCGATATGAGTAAGGGCCGACAGCGAAAATGTAAACATCGCCGCAATTTTCTTTAACAATACCCCACAATTGTTACCCTTCCTCGCCATTCCGATTTCGCGTCGTGAAGACGCTTCGGCTCAGTCCACACAATTTCAAGTGAAAGTTACTTGTAAATTGTATGTATGTAGTCCACTTCTTATATGGCCAACCCTTCAGCAAACCCAAAGTAACCTTGTAAAGCAAATTGCATCTGATGAGGGGAACCATCGATAATTGCCCGTTTCAAGGCAAACTGGCCGCTACAACACACATACGTAGTCAACATCCGAGACATCTAACATTACAACAATACCGTCTATGTGATGTTTGCCAAGAACCACGAGTGTGTATATTAGGCCTTCTTATTAGCTTTTGACTTGTTAAAGATTGCAGTTGTTGACTTGCGATTGGCTGAAGACGTGAAGATTCGTCATCCAACCCTGATCATTGCCCACGTTAGCCAGGTGGCCGCTGGTGAGAGAAGTTTGTATTAAAAAATGCTATTGCAATGAAAATGTGGCCGTATAATCCGGGTGGCCGGTGGCGAGGGGGCCATATAAGAAGGCAACTACTGTATATGCTTCAAATTGCAGAGTGTATAAAGTAACTGCAAAGTTCAGTATATGTATACATCGCGCTGTGTATTCATATATATATATATATATATATATATATATAATACACATGGTTATATCAGCGTTTGGCGTGTTTGTAAGCACGATCCTGTTGCCCGATGATATTCCCTGGGTCAGCACTTCGAGGTGTGAATAGATGCGGCCGGCCGAAACAAGAGACAAGTTTCTGCGTTGATCGAAGCGACATTGGTCGCTGGCACTCCCGTACGTATTGCGTAATTTTGTACCGGCGACGTTCGTGGGGCGTGGCAGCGACTGGCTGTCCGAGCGCGCGTGGCTGTCCGTCGAACGATTATGGGATATGGCGAATATGTTGCGCCGAGCAAGTAAAACTAAAAAGAATCGCATTGAACATGTTCTCAGCTGATACAGTTCCACGTAATGGTTTAATTGGAAAGAAATGATCTTACTAATAACATTGAAAGTTGTCAAAATGGCATTGATTGATGGCTTGTCTCTTCAAATAGATTACCCACCCGAACGTGAACCAGCACCATGACATTTAAGATGGGTAAAGACCGAATAGAACTAGATGCTCTTTGAGGTGTATACTGTATACTGTATACCTTGCATTATGCTCTTAATTAATTGCAGAACTTTTTTGACAAATAGAGATTCTATTTTAGTTCTTAGATTTACAATATTAAGACCTCCGTCCGCAAATGTGTTTAATAGTGAGTTTCTTTTCAAAGCTTCGGGTTTACCGTTCCCAAGATATGGAAATGCCATTTTTTCACCACCTTCTTTGGTACTGAGTTAAGACTCCCTATGTGCCAAATGGAGCTGCACAGCACAGATTGCCTGGTGATTCTTTCCCCCTAAATGATAATTCCATCCTGCTATATAGTCCACAGATGTTTCGAAATTAGAAATAACTTTCCCCGGTCTTTTTATCGGCTTCTTTTGTACCTGTATAAACGCCGTATTTTTTGGGGGAAATCACTAGTTCATTTTTGACCATCAGGTTCAACTAAGAGGACCCGGGTTGGAATCCTGTGCTGCGGTGTTAAAACCTTGGGCAATTTATTTCATTCTACATTGCTCCCGTTCACTCAGCTGTATAAATGAATACCTGGCAATTGACAAGTGATTGGTATGTGTGCGAGTAGCCTTCGTGCATTATTTGCAGCATATGCTATGCTTCCCAGAGATGTGTCAGTGTCTGATTGAATAGGACTGCCAGGAAAGTAAAGCGTAAAGCGCTTTGAGCAATCCTTGTCTAAATTCCAACTGTTCTTCACCGATGTACCCTTACAATATTGCTCTTATTCTGCAATCCAGATTCTTTCCAGCGACTTCAACATATGGCTTAGCAACGTAGTGCCTCAATGTTTTCCCGGATCATGCACATCTCCCTTTCTTTTCTATATTCGGACACTTAGCACCGTTCTTTATTCCTCTGTGAATTTCCCGTCTCTCTTACAGGTGTTCAGTAATTTTTTTGTCGATCACCTTCCAACTCGCTCAGCCACCGCCACCGCCAGCATCTCTACTCGCACTTCACCAATGCCTGTTTATCCAAATAAGCCTACATGATAAACCGTAAGAATTGCCAGGCTGTGACAAGTTTCATAAAGCTTTCTCATTACCTTCCACCACTGTGTGTGTGTGTGTTTGTGCGTGCGTGTGCGTGTGCACTTGTAACGTGCGCGTGTGCACGGGTGTCCGTGGATGTAGGTGTGTATGTGGGCGTGTGTGCGCGCGCGCGTGTGTGTATGTGGGTGTGTGTGTTCATGGGTGTATGCGTGTGAGTGTGTGCGTGCGTGCGTGCGTGCGTGCGTGCGTGCGTGTGTGTGTGGGTGTGTGTGTGCAGACGTACATATATGTATGTGATGACATTGCTTTATTGAATAATACAAAAAGTATTTGAATACAATGGCCACTTTAAAATAGGATCAATGTAGAAATGCATAAAGTAGTGTCTTCATAAGGGTCACATTGTTGGTGTCAACCCTGTCAAGAGACTGACCAGCTGCATATGTAATAATTCTTATCTACCTTGTTTGTTTATCTTGTTCGAGGGAAACGAGTTCTCGTGGGGCACCGTGAATAGTGCCGTGGGGGTTGTCCTCCATTACTCACACATTCTACAAACACAGACGAGATTCATCAGTCAACTTAGTACAGCATACCGTGTCACACTGTGTCACACCATGTCACACTGTCACTGCACTGGCTGGAAGCAACCACAGTTAATAGCTGTCCTGACAGTGTGACATCACTTTTATTCACTGAAGGCAGAAGGGAGGGAGGGAGGGAGGGAGGGAGGGAGGGAGGGAGGGAGGGAGGGAGGGAGGGAGGGAGGGAGGGAGGGAATGAGATAGAGTTGGGAGAGAGAGTGAAAGAGAGAGACAGAGAGACAGACAGATAGACAGACAGACAGAGACAGAGAGAGACAGAGAGACAGACAGACAGAGAGACAGAGAACGAGAGAAAGACAGACAGAGACAGACATACAGAGAGAGAGAGAGAGAGAGAGAGAGAGAGAGAGAGAGAGAGAGAGATAGGGGAAGACAAAGAGAGACAGAGAGAGAGACAGAGAGAGATACAGGGAGATACAGGGAGATACAGGAAGATACAAAGATACAGAGAGAGACACAGAGAGACAGAGAGAGAGAGATAGACACATACAGAGAGACAGAGAGAGAGAGAGAGACATACAGAGAGACACAGAGAGACAGAGAGAGACAGAGACATACAAACAGACAGAGAGACAGACAGAGACACAGTGAGAGAGAGAGAGAGACAGAGAGAGACAGAGACAGACAGACAGACAGACAGACAGAGACAGAGAGGGACAGAGACAGACAGACAGACAGAAAGACAGACAGACAGACAGACTAGTCTGTTGCCAGCTCACCATGGGTTCTCTGTTCATCCGGACCACCACTTCGCCTCACAGTGGAGGAACTGAAGCACCCCCTGAGACTTCTCCTATTCTACACCCCCTGTGCCAATCACCTCAGCCTTGGCACTGCCGTCTCTGAACACAGCAACACTCACATTTATCACACCTACCTGTAATGTACAACAATTCTAACTTAGGATGGAACTATCTATTACATACAACTATATTTATATCGGACAAACCTTTCGATTATACACAACACTGTGGTCAGACATGCCTATTGCATACAAGAAAAGTCAGAGAACAAGTAATAATAGAATATGTTGTCATCACATAATGAACTTGTACTGTGCTGCGCTCTCTATCATCACATGACAAGTACGGCATAATCTCTCTCTCTCTCTCTCTCTCTCTCTCTCTCTCTCTCTCTCTCTCTCTCTCTCTCTCTCTCTCTCTCTCTCTCTCTCTCTCTCTCTCTCTCTCTCTCTCTCTCTCTCTCTCTCTCTCTCTCTCTCTCTCTCTCTCTATCTATCTCTCTCTCTCTCTCTCTCTCTATCTCTCTCTCTCTCTCTATTTCCTATTTATGAGATATTTGTCCGTATTTGTATCGTTTATCAGCGTTGGTTGACATTTATAATTGAGTAGTCGATGTCATGTCTCAAGATTCATGAATCGCTGTCGGTAAATTATTTCTACAATCCATCCAGTCACAGGTCAAAACACCTACCACTTAACTGTTATGTTCTTGTAGTGGTGACCACCACGTAACACTACTTTTTTGTTTTGATTGTTAATGTACATGCATTCTTGTTGTTGTTACGAAATAAAATTTGATTTGATTTGTGGTTTAAGTGACACATTCTGGCCAATGAGCAATTTATAAAGCGCAGATAGGATGCACGGTTTTTTACCTGGTGGCTGGTCCTATGTGTCTTTTTCATAAATTGCGAAATTGGAATTCTGTCTGTCAGTTTCTGTAAGAACATCACTGAAAATTATTTGTTATCACGACATTGTATGTTAACATGTGTTGAAATTTTAGAATTTGAAACGGGACTGTATTTGTTTTTGTTCAAGGTTTATCAAAACAGCATCAAACATTAAGACGCACGATTTCTGTTCGCACTATCTAGTAGACTTCTCAATCTACTAAGTAGTAGTGTCAAGTGCTTCCAGTCTCTTAAAAAAACTTCATATTACTCAGTGCCAGTATCACTCTGGTCGTCCACGTGTTTCTTTCCTTCTAACATTCCGTGGCTCAATGTTCAGTGTAGATGCGCCTACTGCAGTGTAGGCACTATATGCTGCAGTCGCACTCTCTCCTTGTGGTCACACTACACTCCTTGTGTACTATAACTTGCATGCCGTTTCAACGGTTTGACACATTGCTCTAAATATTCGCAAATATGTTTAGTATAGTCAACGCAGTCTTCATGTCACCTTTCTGTAGAGTAATTATCCATGCAACAGTGGTGGAATTACTATTATAATACTTTTGGAGGGAAACGTTTCTTCTGTTAAATGAATTTGATTCATTTTCTAAACTATATTAATCTGGCAAAGTTTGCTGATAACGTGAGTGACAGTGGGAACACAGTAGCCCAGACAAAACAGATGAAAAGAGATTAAACAAGCTGTTTAATAATGATGGCGCAGGCAAAATCAGAGGCAAGGATATAGCATCTACCTGAGGTGCCTACTGAGAACTTGGTGAGGTGCATCGTCTCACAGACAACACTAACAAGACAACGTGGTGAATGATACAGAAGGTAAGTGTCCTAAGATCTTGCATTAAAATTTACGTCACCTTATATTGCTACCACATATAATAATTACAAATAAAAAGACGGGTGTAGGTACGAATCAAGAACAAAGATTGCAATGACACTTAGCAATGCAGTACAAATGCAATATTTAGATGCAGACTATTTCAACTGTTATTTTGTTGTTACTTATCACCCAATCATACAACTACTTAATTCCCTAAATCTGCATTGTTCCAGGTTCTTGTCACAATAAGGTGACTGCTGTTTCTGAAGATTTCCTGAGGAATAACGATCAAGCAGCTATAAGGTTCAATGCTTGTGTGCTTGTGTCCACTGATCCGGCTTCATCCAGCAGTGTTTCAGTTCCAACTGCCATTGAACTGGTTTCATCAAGTAGACAAGAAGGACTGTCGCATTTATAATTGCAGATCCAAAGTGTCCAGTTCTGAAGAAGAAAGTTGCATTTGTTTTAAATTGCTGCATTTTCATAACATTGAAATAAAGAAATATTATCCAACTACAGAAATGAAACAATCAAACATTACACGACGTGATAAATTGACACACACAGTAACTATACTTTATTTCAACAACATCTTACTTCAGCACAGTTTTGGTAATAAGGCAATTACAATTATTTATTACAAGCATGCATCATAGCAATATTGTACTGCAATGCTAGAATGTATGATAGAATGCTATCAACTATGATGTTACCATTTATATAATAGTATTAATTGTATTGAACATCAGATAATTGTGTAGAATAAACCTGCTTGTCTTTGGACATCTATATATATATATATATATATATATATATATATATATATATATATATATATATATATACTACATGGGCAATATTAATATACTGGTGGATATATTTTTGCTTTTGTTTATGTACGCATATTGAAATTATAATAAATACATTGTCATTGATAATGGTCAGGTATATATCACTCATAACTTTATTTTGAATGCCAAACTCTGTGCTGCAGTCCTGTCGTTTAATTGTTCAGTTTCAAGAAACTAATATAAAAATAGTATCTATTCCTTGAATTATGAATACAGAAATACCATGTCCTTGGCTTGTTACATTATCCATATATTATTTACCTCACAATATATAATTATATAGATAATAAAATAATGGTAGGCCACGACAAAGGGCCTACGGGCTACTGCTCTGACAACCTATGTCAATTAACTTTGATTTCCAACACCATGTCACCAGCGAAATAACTTCTGACATATTACATGGAACAGTAGCCTACCGGTTCTTTATAACATAAATGACATGCCAGATTATCTAGCTTGTGCTGTACTCCTTTTGCAAAATATTCAAAACACATCTCTCATACCAAATGATATATTCAAATTGAGAAATTGCTAGATACCTTGCTTATTAAGTTGAAGTTTAATCCTGATAAATATTTGATAATGTCAGTGGCCGAAAGAAACTCATACCCGTTTGGGGCAGCAGCAACATTTGTTGCACTATTAGTATACAATTGTGTAATTAATTGAATTGGATAGTGTGTTGTAATGTAGCCGCAAACCACAATGTTATGGCTAACGTTAAGACAGACCTATTAGGCATTGTGCTAAGAATGTAGAGTATACAATCCTTATTCGCACAATGTCGAATATGCATTAATATCGAAGGATCAGCATTCTCAAAAGGATCCTTAGATGCTAAAATAAACCAATGACAAGCGAGCGGTCAAATCATATCATATCAACACAACCAATCAAGACGCTAGGTAAACTAGATCCGCAACAGTGGTGTAGCCAGGATTTTGCATTGGAGGGGGCCACACGACAACCAACCATATATATATATATATATATATATATATATATATATATATATATATATATATATATATATATATATATATATATATATATTATATATATATATATATATATATATATATATATATATATATATATATATATATATATAATTAATTCAAACCCAACTCGCTTAAAATGAATACCGATATGACAACCCAGTTCACTGACCAATGCAGCTGGCAGTTCAGCAAAATCATTCACAGAAGGCGTCAAAGTTAGAAAGTAAGAGAGAAACGACATATTATTAAAGAGACACGAACCCAAAACCTCTACATAACATTAGCATATAGCCGGCCACTATATTCCTCACGGTGTCAAACCTACTGACAAAGGCCATGACAAATTCGAAAATGTAGTCACTTACACAGTTACATTGATGAAACAATAATTAAACAGGGCTACCTTAAAGTAGATGATGTGGCTATGACGTTCAACCAGTAACTTCACAACATGTAACCTTGCGTATTGCATTTTATAAATTCACGACCGGAAATGGCATTTTCTCAGTGCAAAATACACTAGATTAATTGCTTTGGTTACAATGAGGATTACAGCCGGGGCAAACGCTTGGAGGAAAGTCGACTGGGGTGGTGGGAGATAGACGCATATCACGTAAACGTAAAGGAAATGTGCTCAGCTCGTATGTTACCCCGGCATACATAAACGACGAAGGTACTTACAGAGAAACAACACGAGAAGGTCCAGGTTTGCGAGAAAAAAAACGTAGTAAGAATAATCGTGGGAGTTTACAAAGCTGATAAGAGAAAATTGATTAAATGAGAGTGGAGGTTGGAGTGAAGGTACGTTCTAAGAAGAAATTGGTGAGGAGTACATGGGCTGGTCATGTGAAAAATGGGAGATGAAACACTGGTAAAGAAAGCAGATGCCAAGAAAGTGGAGAAGAAATGGAGGCGAGGCAGACCGAAATTGCGATTGGGGATTGCATTAAAAGTGACCTAGAAGGAATGGGAGAAGAATGAAAAAATTATTAATAGATAGATAGAAGGAATTGGAGACTACTAACAGAGAACGTAGTACGAGAAAAGTGAGAGGAGGAAAAAAGACAATGGAAAAGGAAATCGTGACGAGTGATGCCATGAAAATAATAACAATAAAATGCAATTTGACCCTAGTCTAGTAACCGGGCAACTATTATTTTGAATCCTAGATGCTCACGTAAACATGGTACTTAATTGATCGAAATCACGCATTCGTTAAACATATTATGTGCATATAGTTTCTTCCTAATCACAACAAAAACATGGAATTATCTCCACCTTTAGAAGCGTTATTTCATGGAGTCGAGTTTTATTCCGTTCGTTTCGCTATATCTATCTTTATCCGTTTCCTGGATCCTCCGCCATTAGGCGCGCTAATATTTTCAGCATGGTATTAAACAGACAGCAGCATAATTCCTGCCCTGTCTTCGTTTTCATCCTAGTTTTCTCCATTGGGGGTCTTCGAAATATGTTTGACTGCTGCATAATCAAAACTATTTCACATGCAAAGAATAACTTGTATTCTGTAAGACGAAACACACAAACACATTGCACACATTTTTATTGACAAAATATATATATATGAATTACACAAGTTTATTTCCAATCAAACGCCGCGTTGCATGTATTTGTTGTGCGATAGAGACTAACGATGACTCAGTTCAAATAGTTTGTGCGATACGAATTTACGTGCAACCGCAGTGTTGTCAATTAAACACTGCACTGCAAGTTGTTGTTGCTCTTGTCTTTGTGCCTGAAGTCGACGACCAGGCTGACCTCGGGGCTCTCCACGATCCCGCTGTGCCTTCTCCACCAGCTGTCGATCCCCGTAAATCTCCCTCTTACTCCACCTCCCCGCTAATCCTACCAATTCTCACCGCAATCCTCCGAATGCTTCCATTCACAAGTTTACACGCATTTGTTAACAAGTAAATAAATTAATCTATCCGTCTAGCGGCTACTTCGCTACATACATTATATTCACATTCATATTATATGAATGTGCCTGCAGTACACAAAGATTATATATAATTGACTAGTCAGTTCTCTGACAATGCCTTTCAAATACACAACACAAGGCAAGCACATTCGTAGAAGGACACGTAAACGCTACCATGTATCTCAATATTTACCATCTCTTTGTTGTAATACCATAACAATTGTTATCGTTGTCATAACACGAGCTTAAGATAGTAATTAAACCCAGTTGCAGTTCGTTAATGTGCATTAGATGCTATGTCAACTAAACACGAGATCTACGACGTGACACGCTCGGGCAGTTTGACTGTCGCGTGTCGTACAAGGATGTGACGTCTGACGCCGCACATTGTCTTCGTAGCCAGTCCAGTGCAGACGCACACCGACACGAAATCACAAAATACACTGTACGCAAACTCTACTGATTGGGCCGGATCGGCGGCAGTGCTTGCGAATGACCATCTGGTTTGCCTGCTTACATTCCTAGTTCAACACGGAGCGCGATTTTCGACATGAACACATACAATCGACGGATCAAGCGCATCAACGTGTCTAGCAAGCAAGTGTTCCTGTACAGTCAAGGAGTTTGTAGGCCAAGATACCTTCACGACCTAAACGTCTATAATAAAAGCTGATTTCTATCCAACAAGTGTCGGAAATAACATTAAAAGTTCTTGGAATCATCATTGAGTTAACACTCAAATTCAAGATGGCGTCCGAAATTGGGGCAACACGTAAACCCACTATATTGTTCAACATCTTCATGATAACAACTTAAAAGGAACATGTGTGTATATCATGTGTGGAGTTTTGAATAATGGTGTATCCAATGACATTTAGCCTTTCTGACATTCGCAATTTTTGACACTTTCATAGATATGTGGTTAAAAAATATCAGCTTATCATTACCGACGTTTAGTCCTAACCGTGAAACTCCAGACCTCCGTAGACGCGAGTCCCCGGCTACTTGGTGCCCAGCCGCTCCCGCTCAACGACGTATCGCACTGCATCGCGCACGTTGTTGACGATCGTCGTCGGCTTGTAGAAGTCGGGCATCTTCGGGAAGTCCCGGTGGCCGTGGTAGCACTTCTCCTCGCCCTGCTGCTCGGGCGACACGCCGGGCACGTAGACGCCGGTGCAGACGAGCACCGAGCACACGTCCTCGACCGTCTGCCGCTCGAACCTCGTCCCCGCCGGCACGTTGCGTGAGGCTGGCAGCTGCGAGTCGAAGTAGTCGAGCTCCTCCTTGTTGCCGTTCTCGTCGCTCGAGATGTCGCCGTCAGGGCTGTCGCCGCGACTGCCGCGGAGCCGGTCCACGTATCGCTGGTACAGGTTGCTGCCGACGATATCCACTTCCGGTGTGTCGCTGAAACAGCAGCGTTTGAGGTTGAGCGTCGAATGGCGTCGCGCTGAGTCATCAGACGCCATAAAAGGTCGTCGTAATGTAAAGTGTTTGTAATTAACAAAAATGAGTGCACGATATTATGTTTTCAATGGTTGTGTGGGTGATGCAGTGATAAGTTAAAGAATTAAAATGTCTATTTGTGAGTAATCTATCGGACTGAGATCACACTACTTGTCGTAGCACACATACTGAATCAGTTGTGGAAAAGACATCATTTGTATCATATAAGGAAGAAGAAGTGTAGCATGCGCACTCACCCGATGATGTACATCCGGCGCAATGGCTGAGTGATGCCGAGTTTGGCCGCTTGGCGGGCGAGGCAGTGCTCGGCGTAGCGGAACGTCACTTCGCTTGGTTTGCCAATTATCGACGTGTATTTTAGGTCTTTTCCGGTCACTTTCTGTTGAACCATCATTAGATAGTGTTATACCAAAAGTGATAACAGACATCACTTCGAATTGTAAAATAATGCTATTTGTTCATGGGACATTCTGTCTTTAATAATAAAATATTTTTTTCAGACAGGTGTTCAAACATCTTACTGATTTGAACAAACAAAATAAATCGCTCATTAAAATCCCGTTATTCTATGAAATGATAACGGATTGTTTAGCCGCATGATAAAACCGATGGGATTGATTAGTTACCTGATATAGAGCTTCGAGACAGAGTAGGAATGCGCCATGTCCAAACCTAAAAGAAACAAATAAACAGTTAGTGTCCGTCCTATCGACCGGGATTAGGAAGTAGGTGTGCAGTTGTGCCGCCATCTTATAACAAACCGTTAACACACCTGGGCTACAGGCTGTTTTGAATAATTAAACTTTCCTTGGAAATCTCGTAGTGCATTTTATTCTTCCAGTCCTGTTTATTATGTACTCATTTAAATTGGGATTGTACAGTATAGACCACAGTTACCCTTTAACGGGAAAAAAATTCATATATGGGATGGGCGTAGAATTGGATGAAAAATGGCTGAAATATATTAGACTATTACTCGAGATTTTTATTTATATTCCAATATCATTTGATCTGCTATAAATGTACATGATAATTGTACTGCATATTTATTTTGAATGTGGGCAATGATCACACAGAGTAGTAAATAGTAGTTTTAGATTCAATCAAGTATTGTTGCAACCTTTTAAATTTATTAAACGGTTAACACAATAATCCTGTATTTTAACTTTTTGATAAAATGCAATTAATGACAAGTGATGGAAATACGTTTTTACTTAATTATATTAATTAATTAATTCACACATCAGTCTGTCATCGGTCCCTTTTAGCCATCCAGCGTCCCCTACCTCGGCATGCAAGCGCGGTCCATGAACTGCAGGTCGGCATTGCAAGCGATCACCGGAAGGTGTTTCTCGTTCACCATTTCAGGCGCATGCGTCGGTTTGCCATCCGTTTTCAGCAGGTCGACGATAATCTGCAGCGATGATTCCCAGCGTTTCGGCTCGCCCATCAATATGATGGCTGTAGGGTGACACACACACAAATCAATGTTTTATTTATAACATACACGGCTCAAACCATTGGATAATTGTGAAACAGGAATCAAAACTACTACGGAAACAAATAGCTTTTAGTGTCTTTCGGAAGAGACACTAAAAGCCGGTGGTCCCTTCTATCTGGTGTCTATGCCAGGGGAAGTAAAAGATCCCACACAGGGGGTAAATGTGTAACCTGTAGTGGACTCACAAATTCTAGAGAAGGACAACTCTGAAAACCAAGCTCGACAATACTCTAGTCACAAACATGTGGCTAACATAGAGTGATGAGCTAATCATAAGAAGAAGAAGAAGAAGCTTTTAATGTAATGTATACTTAGAGCCGCAGACTTGACATTGTTTAATAAATTGGGCAATGTCGATACAGTACATTACTATGTTGTTAGCATATACTTGTTTTCCACCGAATTAAAGTCAAAATTCATGTCGAATATGAAACATGCTATCTTGTACGTTGGCTAAATTTGTTTTACGTGGGTCTATATGTCCACTGCTGGATTACTTGATGTGTTTGCATTAGCATGCAGTTAATAATATTACAACAGAATGTTGATTACTCGCCATGTGTAAAACAAACACAATGATTATTTTTAATGCGGTCATGGAATTATTTTATATGGGCATAATTAAACAGGCAGGCCTAAATAAGAAATATGTGAAAACAATGTAGCCAAGCCAGTTATTGTGGTAAAACGAAATTTAATAATATCTCACCTTCGACTCTTGGAAACTCTTTCTCAATGTAGCCTTCCCGAGCCTACAAAATCACGCAATGGTGTTATGACAACACTACTTAGGTCTACAGTCTGGTAAGGTAATTGTTTAAACAAATTCAGTTCTTAATCGTCAGAGAAAATAGAGGATTACAAGATTGTAATATATAATTAATGTCACAAATTGCATTCAAATAAAATGGAATAATGAATAGCAAACATTAAACATTTCCTGTAATATCAAGCATGTACTTAACATTAACAGTAAACATAAAGGTATAATGTATTGCTAGTAATAAACAAATAAGCAAAGTAGTACATGGCTGGTGTAAATACGGGATGAACAGTATAGTTAGTTTAGAGGCTTACAATTCTGGCTCTGTTTTTGTGGTTAACCATGTCCAGCAGCGGGTAGCTGTCGGCCACCTCCTCAACCGTACAGATGTTCTTGAAACCCAGACTACAGGACGGTCAAGGAATACACAGCGAACGGGAGTGGGGAAATGTTAAAATGGTGTCCGCGAAGGAATGAATACTGTATTGACAATCACAACAAATACATACCCACACGTGCATACGGACATATGGACGCATGCACGCATGCACGCACGCACGCACGCACGCACGCACGCACGCACGCACGCACGCACGCACGCACACGCACGCACACACACACACACAGACACACACACACTTACACACAATGGTAAAGTTGTTTTTCACGTTGAAAGGATACTCTCGAGCGATCTCCATTATCTTGCCCTGTCCGACCACCAGGCAGAACTTTTCGTGGAACCTGTGATAAACTTCAAGTGGCCCTTGAGCCTGGACCATCTGATCTGGAGAGATCTGGAACCGCAACAGGTATGTGTCACGATTACATAACCTACACTCACCGGCAAAGAGGATTACAACAGCATGCTAGTGATGTAATTTTATTTAGCGGTATTCATCACACAGATAAACAAGTTAACAATGACGACATTTATAGCATTTAAGAGATGGATCAGTTATAAAAACCATGTTTTGTTTAGCACCCGGGTGAAATATACACATGCCGTTTTTATTATCTTCAATGTACAGTTCCTTTCAATGATTTTTAATATCCTAATGATAATATAATTACTTAACTGGACATTTTTGCCACGTTTTTGTAAGGTTGAATTTATTCAATGCTATTTTTATGTTTTGTAACAGCCTTCGAACAAGGTAACCTGGATTTACGGCGTTATATAAATGCTTTGTTGTTATTATTACATATATGCCGTTGTAATAACATTGTACCAGAGTTCAGCTTGTGACAACATACTCAGGCTCAGTCTGATCGTGAGGCACTCACCGTCACACCGAGCCACTTGGAGATCTGTGCGGCTTTGTCTGCGTCTTTGTTGAGGGCGTTCGTGAGGAAGGTGACAGGTACCCGGATGTTGCCGTCACTGTCCTTCAGCAGCTGGAAGCTGGACGCCGCCTGGGGGACGGCGATGGTACCTCGCGCCAACACGCCGTCGACGTCGAAGCAAATCCCAAACGACGGCTGGGAGGGCACAGCAACGAGGACTCGTCATATAATTGAATATGTTGGTGAGGTGTGTGTGTCTGGGTGTGTGTGTGTGTGTGTGTGTGTGTGTGCGTGCGTGTGCGTGCGTGTGCGTGCGTGTGCGTGCGCGTGCATGTGCGTGCGTGTGCGTGCGTGTGCGTGCGTGCGTGCGTGTGGGAATGCATGTGCGTGTGTGTGCGTGCGTGTGTGTGTGTGTGTGCGCGTGTGCGTGTGCGTGTATGTGCGTGCGTGCGTGTGTGCGTGCGTGTGTGTGTGGTGTGTGTGTGTGTTTGTGTTTGTGTTAGTGTTTGCGTGTGTGCGTGCGTGCGTGCGTGCGTGCGTGCGTGCGTGTGTTTGTGTGTGGTGTGTGTGTATGGTGTGTGTGTCTTTGTGTACGTGCGTGTGTACGTGCGCGCGTATATATTTGCATATGTTTTCAGGATTATAAGTAATTTATGATATAAAACATATTTGTAATTAAAGGTAGGTGTATAATTATATGAAATAATAATGACAATAGGCTTAATTAAAAATCGTAATCGTTGAATGTACAGCTAGGTGTCGCTTCAAAAGCGTACATCACTAAAACAATTTGCAGCTCGCACGTCCACGTGTATTAATAGAGGACCGTGTGTTTATCCCACGATGCGTCGGTGTGACATATTTGCCGTAAGTGCAACGTTTGAGGAGAGGAGATGACCAGTATTTGGGTTATTGTCAGTGATCAAGTACATCTGCCCACGAGGAGCACGGCGACCCTAACCACCGGTGGGGGAGATAGACGAGGCACGGAACACGAAGATTGGCGGCACCGTGGAAACATGCTCCTGACAGGCGCAAACCCCGTGATCGCAACGTACGCGGAATCTGCTATCACGATGTGTCCACGCTCTGGGAGTATTTCCCCGTACCGTATTCTGCACATCTGCTGTGTTTTCGACCAAATACTACAAGCGTTGCTAAGCGTCAGAAGGCGATATCGACTTAACAAATATTATCAAAATTCAGAAGTTATCAGATATTTACATTGAACAGTATAATTATTGGTGAACTGCTACTCCTTTACATTGTTTTCTAATGATGAAAAATGCATATAACTTTCAAACTAAATCGCGATAGGCCTGCTATGATTTATAAATGCTATGTTGATTAACTCTTTCCTATAGAACTTTTCCTAAACTAATTCTCAACGAGAAACAACCTACCATTACTAATGAGCGCTTCCATTTTCTAAAGAAATTATGTGGAACCCTTCGTGAAATGCATGCAATATATGCAAACATACCCCTTGTGGAGATAGGTCTATAGATTTTCATGAGAAAAACAAGCGAACCGTTAAAGGAACGTCATTTGAACGTGAACGCAACTGAATCTGGATAACTCACTACACATTTAATGTTTGTTGTCTATTTGTGTTTTATTTATGTTTGTCTCTACTGTGAGCCTTTTGAATCACAATCAGTACATTGCGGTTTTTGTGTGTAATTATGTTGCTATAATATGTTTTACATTTTTTTTATAAACCGCTACTTTGATTACCATTCCAACTAACCAATGTTGAATTTGCGATTATGTCATATTGGAGCCTTCTCAACAGTAGGTATCAATGATTAATCAAGTTGAAAATCCTTACCAGACCATGGGATGTCACGTACATTAATGACAATCAAACAATGTGCCCATTATTACGAGGCGAGGAAGTGAAGTGAAGTAAAATTGTTAAAAAGTGAGATTGTTTGGAAAAACAATTAACGTTGCATCATCGAAAAATGAAACACTAAACGGTTTCATGCATTGGCGTGTCAGAAACAACAACTTCCGTGCATTTGCTTTGCACCATATCGAGTAATATAACATTGCTTACGACAACCTCGGCTAGAAATATAAACAAAACATGGGAAACGACATCGCGGCATGAGACCAAGGATTCTATAAGATCCTTGATGAGACAGTCAGTACGCGGCACTCACCTGCTGGAACTGTCGGTTATCGTTGTTGTTGAGGGCGATGTTCGAGTCGTGCACACAGTTCATGATGTTGCCGAGCGACTTTCGGGACGTTTTGCGCCTGGACTGCTGCCGTGTACCGACCACCGCCAGCTCAGCCATCTTCGCTTCCATCTTCTCGCTTCGTGTGTCGTCTTCTTCGCTTCGATTCGTGTTGCGTATCGCTGTCTTTCTTTGTCGTTGTGCTTAGAATTCACCGTCGGTGCATCGGCTTTTATAGCCGGTTCCAGGTCGGCTGTTTACATTTTTGCCCGGTTTCGGTGCGCAAACACTCAACACGTACGTACGGACACTGCGTGCGCACGTGCTCGAGATGCGAAAGGCACGCCCCGTGCCCCCCCTGGCGACAGATTCCCGTTAGATCAACAACATGCAGCGCAAACTCTTGATTATGATTGACAGAGCGCATAACGAGGGGAGAGGTCAAGGCGCTGGACTTCAATATCCAACGACGGTAAACAAACGCGGGTGTCCAAACAAACGTCCCAAGCTCGACCGGTTCCCTGCGCGCGCGCAACCGGTTCGAACGGTGAGTGGGACTGGCCGGGGAGCCCACATCTCGGACGATACGCGGGTCATGCGCGACCACTAATTAATAGATTTCACTGTGCACGAATTTGTGGATGAGTCCGCCAAGTTGCGCTGTCCGCAGGTGGGCCGCTGCCGGGCCGAGTGCGCTACTGTCACGGCGCGGCTCCCGTTGTAACAACGGCAGCAGCTCCGTAAACAATGCGCCGAGCACTGGTCGAGCGATGTTGACTAGTGATTCAAAGGCGTACTGGGGTAGTTCGTATATCTGCGTCATATCTGAATGAATTCATTGATGGCCGGTTAAATTCTGTGGGGTAAATATCAACAAGCGATTGTTGTGTAGAGATGTACGTACACAGGTAGTGTTTCAATAAATGACGTCCAAGATCTAGCCGGAAGTATGTACATCGTGGTCAACACGTTTCTGTGGTATTACGCATTGTATTTGGGCGGTAGTATTGTGTGGCAGTGTTCAACAGGAATGCACAATAGGCGTGGCGAAACGAGTTTGTTAGACGACAACACTAAATTACCAATTTGGAGATCTTCTATTTACCTGACGGCATCATGATTTTAACAACACCTGTCAATACTATTATTTATATTGTATGATGTTAAACGCGTGGACGTAGCGATGTTTTCGATGTTGTTGAGCATTGTGTACGAGAGCTGTATTTGCCGTTCAGCGGGAATGTGCATTGCATGGTGAACAGAGTTTGTTAGAATACTACATTACTAATTTGAAGATATTCTATTTATCTGACGGCAAACCGATTTTACTGTCAATATTATATGTCCATTAACATGTGAAACGGGAAATATTTTGCGCGACAGTATTGTGCGACAGAGATTTTACTAGAAGACAACATTGCCAAATTTAAGATAGAGAGCTATTCATCTGACGGCGAGATGATTTTATTGACAAATTATCAACAATATTGTTTCGATACGATGGTATACATTGTAGACGTTATTGTCTTGTTGGTTGTAATATACGACACATTTCAGCAGCAATATGATTTACACATTGATTACTAATTTGAAGATATTCTATTTATCTGACGGTGTGATGATTCCACTGACAATTTGTAAATATTGTTTTCTCGGAGCATTCTCGTCAACATTCTACAATAACATAAACATTCGTCTATACCTTAAGGTCGATTAGAGAGAACGCACGAAGTAAGATAATTAAGTTAATAAAACATATTTAATATTTTTATTTCGTCTGATATGGTCGACTGTCTTCAGTAACAAATATCCATCGATCTGTCAAACGCAGTGTGTATATCATGGAAGGATATGTACTCTATGGGTATAGCGTTAAAAAATATATGATTATAATATTGTGATATCATGACGAAACTTGGATATTTTATTCCCAGACCGCAAATATGCTTTTTATTGCTTATTCTATAAGAAACATTTCAAACATAAGTATTATCCATTTAACCACATATTTAACTCAGAATGCGCTACTTGTAATATTCGCCATGGCCAGGCAATGTTTCTTTGACAAATGCTATCACATAAAACCAATGCAAAATTTCTGTTCTGCGGCCGCTGGTCACCACATGGAACCTTCCAAAATATGCGAGACAGGGGTCGTAACAGCACAGCTAACTTACACAATAAGTGGAGTGGAATTGAGATGGGAAGACATCGTAAAATATTGCGCATCTCTTATACGAATCGTGGCAAAATCAATCATGTCCGCAGCACAATGAAGCAAAACATTGGAATACATCAAGACACACGCTACAATGGTATCGTTGTTATGGCTGGTAATTCGGTGTAGCCATGTAGCAAGGTCCAGTGGCCAGGTTGCTGTGTGGTGCAGGAGAAAGAGAGGCACCACATAAGAAGTGACGACGATATCACAACACGGACACGGCTGAATGTGAAAAGATACTGCAATATCGTCGTCAGATGTGTCCCAGCCATGACCCCCCTCCAATCCCGGAAAATTGGGATGATGGGGAACGAAGGACCAATAACTGGCTGTCTGATTCATAAAGTGCAGAGGGTATAAGGATGTCTGTGTAATAATTTCCTTCTCAGTCCTACCCTTTCGCAAATAAATTTGCCATATAATTCAATTAGGAATTTTCCTCTTCTGTCTTTGGCTTCAGCCAAATACGTGACACAGCAACGGCACTGTTATCATTCGCAATGTGCGTGATGGTTAATGTCTGTTAAGTATTCTAAATAATCGTTGCCCAGTTACTAGACTACGGTCAAGTAGCATTTTGTTGTTGTTCTTTTCTTGGCATCACTGTCGTCAGGGGTGAGTTGATCATGATTTCCGTGTCCATTGCCTTTTTTCTTCCTCTCACTACGTTCTGTATCAGCAGTCTCACATTCCTTCTATCATTTGCTCTTTTTCCCAATTCTTCTCCCATTCTTTCCAGGTCACTTAATGCAATCCCCCATCGCAGTTTCGGTCTTCCTCGGATCCTTTTCCCTTCCACTCTCTTTGCCAGTTTTTGATCTCCCATTTCTTTTTAAAACTTTCCTTCACTCCAACCTCCACTCTCATTTCATCCATTGTTCTACTATTTACGGAATACGATCTAGAGGTTATCATTGCTATTCGTAACTGCGGGGATCATTGTAATCCTGAAATGTGCTTGCCAAACGTTTGCATATGGCTAGAGAGATACGAGTGTTGTTTCATTCACGATCTAATTGTGACACAACATAACTTACGTTACTTCAGCATAAGTGAGTAGACGGATGTAGGTTTTAGTGTCAGGGAGAGGAGTTTTTCTTAATACACCACTCGTGTGAAGTTACTGCAGTTACGTAACAAGGACTGAACGAACCAAGACATTGTGTGGGTCTACGAGGTCGAGATACTCGAAAACATAGACAAAACATAAAAACGCTGGCTGACACATATTTGGTGAAGTACTGACATATCAAGACTAGCAAGCTTTCGGGCTGCAGTATTTTTGTGACAAATGTAATGTTACATATCAAACGTTTTAAATATGAAATGTTTGCCAAACGATTGTAATAGATTAACGTCGAAATGAGGTTTAGAAAAGTAAACATTAAATAAAGAAATGTACTAACCACGATACTGCAAACATGTACAACACGACGTCATAATTCAATTGAACGATATTAACATTAAACACTGTCTATGAGCGAATGTATTCTTTGCATGTAATCTTGTATTTTGTCTTTTCAGTAAAAAAAAACCAGTTGGATGTTTTCGTGATTGCGCCACCGTTGACCATCGTGCCCAGCCCCTCTATTACGAAGATTTTCACCGATATAGCACACGTTTTACCAGCTGTGTGTTACCACCTTCATACTGCTGTAGGCGCATGCGCTAGCATTTATAACTCAAGCATCGAAGCAGTTTGTGCATATCCTGGTAATCATGCTTCTAGTCAAACTACAGCATAACCTTTATACAGCAGAAAAGCAACACTTACAGCACTTATAATACAAGTGCTGCTGATCCGACATATTATGACGGATTAGTTCTAATTTGTAAATAGTTGCACGATCTCACTCTTTCGTTTCTGTAAGCTCTTGTCTCGCTTTGTCAGCAGACTGCTTTCTACAGACTCCCGAGAAATTACTCTCTGAACAACTCAGTTGTCACACAAAATTCGGCGTTGTAACTTTTTCACGGACATGACACCAACATGCTGCCAATTCCGGTGCGCCAATGCATGAGTGTCTGACGCTTCGTGGTAGCTCTCAAGAGCAACTTTATTCCCAATTATTTTAGGATTACATGGAAATTAATCTATTCGAAAAAAGGATTCTTGAGAGGTAAACATTTACTTATTAGGAAATTAACCTCTTTTTAGTATTTTACATTTAACGCTATTATTTACCCATGGTTTCCAAATGATTAGTTGTATTTAGGTAATGTTAACTATTTTATATTAATCTGTTAGCTTTCAAAATACCATCATAACCCGGGGACGTTTTGTATGGACGCTGGCAATAGGGCGAGCCCGTAATATTTAGGAAGAGTGAAAGCATTTTGGGGAATAATTAGAAGTCTCAGTCCACGGAATATTCATCACGTTCCGACGCACGTTGTTATTTCAATTGAGTACTTACTGGACTCTCTTCATGTTAATTCCTGTATTTATAATTAAAATGCATTTGATTATTAACATATCCGAACGTTTACAGCATATATTGAACCTTTCACTCATATGGACTAAGCGCAATGTCTGACGTCATGATAGGATGACGTCACGATCCACCAACAACAAGTAACTCACGTATAACGCAACCATAAGCATTGCATGAAATATAGGAGTAAAAGTGATATGGATGCTTTTTGGGGATGATTTTTGACGGTAAGCATTTAGATGAATTTCTTTCAAACACACACGTTTCGTCGGATTGGCATCCGTGGTGCGATGTTAGAAATTGTCTGCGGAGACATTCCAGAATTTGTTCAGGAGTTGCACTTATCCCTTTAATGTTGAAGAGCCACGCGACAATAATGTCGAATACGGGTCGACGCCTATGACGTCGCACCAAACACACTGCATGTGGCTTAGTCAATGAATGTTTACGACTGTACGTTGAGTTGCTATGTAGGGCAACTTAATCTGCGTTCAATGAGAATATCCAGTGTAGTCAAAGAGAGAGAGAGAGAGAGAGAGAGAGAGAGAGAGAGAGAGAGAGAGAGAGAGAGAGAGAGAGAGAGACAGTGACAGAGACAGAGACAGAGACAGAGACAGAGACAGAGACAGAGACAGAGACAGAGACAGAGACAGAGACAGAGACAGAGACAGAGACAGAGACAGAGACAGAGACAGAGACAGAGACAGAGACAGAGACAGAGACAGAGACAGAGACAGAGACAGAGACAGAGACAGAGACAGAGACAGAGACAGAGACAGAGACAGAGACAGAGACAGAGACAGAGACAGAGACAGAGACAGAGACAGAGACAGAGACAGAGACAGAGACAGAGACAGAGACAGAGACAGAGACAGAGACAGAGACAGAGACAGAGACAGAGACAGAGACAGAGACAGAGACAGAGACAGAGACAGAGACAGAGACAGAGACAGAGACAGAGACAGAGACAGAGACAGAGACAGAGACAGAGACAGAGACAGAGACAGAGACAGAGACAGAGACAGAGACAGAGACAGAGACAGAGACAGAGACAGAGACAGAGACAGAGACAGAGACAGAGACAGAGACAGAGACAGAGACAGAGACAGAGACAGAGACAGAGAGATATCCACGACAGTACCCGGCCAAAGTTCCATTAGATGAAAAAATCACTACGAGCACAATGAAATATACGACTGCCTTGTTTCATAAGCGATATTGTAAACACTGCGGTGAGCGATCGTGGTGACATAATAATCAAGGGGTCATCTTAACAATTTTTTTTTAATTTACGACCGCCTTTCATAAATAAATAAAATTTCACTTACTCTGATTAATTGGAAAATACATGATAATGATTATTTTAGTAGTATATAACATTATTACACAGTTATGTTCCGATTGCCCATAAATTAATTTACCACCTACCTTTCTTTGTCCGTCCGTCCGTCCGTCCGTCCGTCCGTCCGTCCGTCCGTCCGTCCGTCCGTCCGTCCGTCCGTCCGTCCGTCCGTCCGTCCGTCCGTCCGTCCGTCCGTCCGTCCGTCCGTCCGTCCGTCCGTCCGTCCGTCCGTCCGTCCGTCCGTCCGTCCGTCCGTCCGTCCGTCCGTCCGTCCGTCCGTCCGTCCGTCCGTCCGTCCGTCCGTCCGTCCGTCCGTCCGTCCGTCCGTCCGTCCGTCCGTCCGTCCGTCCGTCCGTCCGTCCGTCCGTCCGTCCGTCCGTCCGTCCGTCCGTCCGTCCGTCCGTCCGTCCGTCCGTCCGTCCGTCCGTCCGTCCGTCCGTCCGTCCGTCCGTCCGTCCGTCCGTCCGTCCGTCCGTCCGTCCGTCCGTCCGTCCGTCCGTCCGTCCGTCCGTCCGTCCGTCCGTCCGTCCGTCCGTCCGTCCGTCCGTCCGTCCGTCCGTCCGTCCGTCCGTCCGTCCGTCCGTCCGTCCGTCCGTCCGTCCGTCCGTCCGTCCGTCCGTCCGTCCGTCCGTCCGTCCGTCCGTCCGTCCGTCCGCCCGCCCGCCCGTCCGTCCGCCCGCCCGCCCGCCCGCCCGCCCGCCCGCCCGTCCGCCCGCCCGCCCGCCCGCCCGCCCGCCCGCCCGCCCGCCCGCCCGCCCGCCCGCCCGCCCGCCCGCCCGCCCGCCCGCCCGCCCGCCCGCCCGCCCGCCCGCCCGCCCGCCCGCCCGCCCGCCCGCCCGCCCGCCCGCCCGCCCGCCCGCCCGCCCGCCCGCCCGCCCGCCCGCCCGCCCGCCCGCCCGCATATACAGCCCTTGGCCGACATCGGGGTCTATCGAAGCTGTGATACAGAAGACCCCCGTGATAGGTGCTGCGTTGTTTACAGATGTGCAGTTAAGATAAACAAGAGTCGACCAGGGCTAATGACGTGCTTTCGGGGCCGTTCAGCAGCCCCCCTGGTTTGGCCTTCAGATAACAAAACATAAGGGATAATACAACCTGTAAACACTGTTTTGCCCGATGTTTGCGTCGAACCCTTGTGTTAGTTACATAACAGCGGTGAAAGCGGTTGGATCTAGATCAAAGTCGTCGTTATCGCTACGGCACGCGCGCCTGGCTGGGTCAGTATCCAGGCTCTTCGTGGTCGATGCCGCGGCCTTGGAATCACTGCTGTCACTTATAAATACATGCATATTTGAATAGTGCATATAAGTGCAAGAAAAATAATGTTTGACAATGAGTAGCATTTGATTTAGTCTGAAAGTCAAAAATTACATAGGCGTTGGAACGACGGGGAGGCGGGCAGGCGGGCTGGCCGGCTGGCCGGCTGGCGGGCTGGCGGGCTGACGGGCTGACGGGCTGGCGGGCTGGCGGGCTGGCGGGCTGGCGGGCTGGCGGACAGACAGGCTGGCGGGCTGGCGGACTGGCGGACAGGCGGACAGGCGGGCTGGCAGGCTAGCGGGCTAGCGGACTGGCTTAGACCCTCACCCTATTTATAGTGGGGAGTGGGGGGGGGGGGCTGGTGATGGCTTTAGCCATCTCCCAAATATTGTACGGGTTCAGTTAGGTGAGCGTCTGGGAGATAAAAATAAAATAAATAAAACTATTCAACACCATTCCCCCATCACCGCGGCAAATCTCCAACACTCACTCCAATAACCCAGACACCGCAAAAAAGTTCCAACACTCCATACCCATTCTAGAAATAGACAACCCCCTCCCCCTCCTGCTTAATGAACTTCATCTCGAAATGTTAATCACATTCCATCGCACATTCAAGATGTCAGATATGCTGTAAATGTTTACAACATCGTGGGACAGAAACTCCACAATCACCACTAGTGACAAAAGCATGTGACTATAATTTCATGTCGTAATTTTCAATTGATTTGCGTTCACATTAAAAACATATGTGTAAATAAAAACCTTAAAATGTCTTGCTCATTTGTGCCGATGTGAGATATCAACGTGTGGGGTCTATTTGCCGTCATAATATATGTAATTCTTCGCAAAAGTCACATTT
>OZ024854.1:49593566-49743566 GCA_964017155.1 Oasisia sp. SBJ-2009
CTTTATTGCGTTTACATACCATATTCGTATTGCATGGCGGGGCAAGACCGTTTTGCCCCGCTCTGACAGGGCCGTCTTACCCCATACACACCAGTGCCGACATTTTTCACCTTCACATGTAATCCTTTAATATCGCTCCCATTTCGATGAAAGTCATTGAAAACGCGTATAGATGCGAGTGCATTAGTACCAGTCGCTGGCTAATCATCACACGGTGGACATATTAGCATCGATTTTACCTAGGAGTGATTATTAGATCACAGGGTATGTAAAACTTTAAAACAGGTTTGTGAGCTTACTTTTGGCAGAGTTTGGCCTTGCGGTCGCTATGAGTATTTGCTAGGTAGCAGCATCATGTTCCACTATTCAACGTTAGTTTGTGTTCACTCGTTTGGCAGATAAGATGGGGGCCGTATTACCCCCAGGGGCCGTTTTGCCCCAGGTTACCCTACGCAACAAACAACTGGAACAACACTTATGGATTCTGAGATTGATTGATCCTTTTTCCTTTTGTCTTGATGCGTTTCGAAACTTCAGGATCTAGATGCAATCAACGTTGCAATATTATTATTTGTTATTATTAATGGTTTATCCCACTTGGTATTAGCTTGCAATGTATTGTTCTACAACGTATTGCAGCGACACTACACGTCTTGGTGTCCATCGTGCGCCGTTCGACCGCTGCAAGGCGTCCAACAGTCCAGGGGTTCTGGCAGTTACAGCACATGTATGCGACCATCTGCAAATATTATTTGTAAAACACGACTGCCTCGAGTGGTGAGAAGACATCGCTGGAGAGTGTCCACTCAGTACCACTCGTTGAGTTTCTTATAGAATTTGGCAATAAGTAGAATAAACTGTAGTTGTTTGTCATTGCAAGAGGCATACAAGTATATACCTACGCATACGTGTAGAACCAAATGTTAGATAAGGTATTTGAGTTCATGCTATGAAACCAAAATACTTTATCCGATATTTGGTTCTACACGTAAACTTTCTGCACTCTACATCTTTCTGGGTTCATGTTGTGAAACCAGACAGAAGTTGAGTGCAGAAAGTTTACACAATTCTGAATGCAACCAATATGTCACATATAAAACGCATCAATTCATTGCTGCACACAGTAATAATTGAATACAGTTTTTAAAGCCGCAGTTGTGACTGTTGATGAAATATTTTCTGAAAACGTTTGTGAGAAATTTGCAATCTCAAGCCGCAGAATGCACACACCCTACAAAGCGAACGGGAGTTTAACCTTCCACGATGACGTCAGAAATGCCGAAGTTATGCGGATGTTTCATTACGTCACAGAGGTTCGTAACACTAATAATGTTTATACATAATGTTAATTTAGAGTATAACTTGTTGAAATTAGATGTGGTAGAGAATATATATATATATATATATATATATATATATATATATATATATATATATATATATATATATATATATATATATATGTATATATATCCTATATTACCCGGAAAGTGGCTATTTAGTTTATATAGTGATTGCGTACTGCAAAAATCTAATATGTTATTGAAGAAGGTACCAAACGGAAAAATAAACTAATAAATCAAAGATACAGGTGGTCACAGCGTTGTTACGTTGTAAACAGATTAAATATGTCCTCAAAACACATTAATTGTTGAAATAAGAGGTACTGTGAGAACACCAGTCTCTCACTACCTATTCCTTGGCTCGTTGAAAGTTAAGCAGCCAAGACAAAAGCCGTAGAGGAAGAAACCGTAAACGTTCGCCAATTCGACTATAATTAGCTATAAACTTCTTTCAGTGCAGTTGGCTTAGGTTTTTTTCGTTGGGTCTTTTAGTGTTTTGTATATAGCTTCCAGACACTAAGTAGAAAGTTTAAGAGTGTAGATCACAGTCCCTTCGTGCGACACGACACCGACTTGCTCGTCCATCTATCAACTGCAGTGCCCAGTGGCGCCGACACGCGTGAATCGATGAATATATTATATGACAAAAACAAAGGGAAAAGGAAAGCGTTTTGATAAGAATTGACCTTTCTATCATACCAGACAATTGTTATTCTTAGAACGATTTGCATGCCAACTGAAAGCTTGACATCTCCTAGCTTCAGATTCGCAAGAAATAGTCATTAGCAAGCCTAGATCTTTTGTGATCAGGATGTGTTCAATCAAAGTATATAAGTGTATAAAATAAAATGCTGAAATTGTTTCAGTCCCACAGCACCATTTCGCTTTCATACATTAGTGGGGCGGCATAGCTCAACATACCAAACCAATTGTTCATTTTGTGATACAAGCACCAAATTTGGCAGATGTGTTGATTGATATATTGGGAACAAAAGTGGATATTGGGCCACCGCAAATTAGCCCCCTGGTGGCCGTGGCAGTCATTTTTCAAAATGGCCGCCAGCGGTTTGTCAAAACTTTCTAAAGCAATGAAGTCAGATGCAATAATGGACATAATTGAGATCCTAATAACCCTGAGAGACAAATAATTACTCACTCACAATTCTATGGAACATTACAAAGTAATTTGTCATTGCATTATAATTATAATTCGAGTATATAGTGCCATGAATCAGTAAAAACCTGTTCTCGTAGTATTATTTTGTCAGATGGTGGATACTAGAGAAAACATTGTTTCTTTATTTAGAAAAGTACAGAAACACACCTACACTTATGTAGAATGTTGATGTCTCATTGATAAAATAGTATAATTAACTGTATTATTATTTGGAAACATTTGTAAGGCGCTATTTGGTTAAAAACCTGCTTACTGCCCTCAATTCCAGTAATGGGCATCAGTAATGTAGTTGTAATTGCAGCTGTGTTTACTAGTCTTTGTGCGGTCCCAGCGGCAGTCCTCCTTCACCATATACCTCGATGCTCTGACACAAGTGACCCCTGGTTCGTTGCTCTGGACCACACCAACTATGTCCACTGGATCCCAGTTCATCTCCGTGACATTACTGAACTACCAACGAAACACCCAGATGTTGCCAGTGAATTCAATGCTGGCAATTTCACGATTCAGAAGATCAACCGGGTCTTCTCGGCAATCCCCATCGATCAAGCATATGAGCAGAATAATGCATGCAGCAAGAGGGGTGGAGGGGCGGTAGGTCTTACAGACAACCCTAGTGCCCTCCAGCGGTGGCTGGTAGCTGGACCTGAGGTTACTGCGCTGATTAAAGACTTTGAAGATGCACACCAGCTCATGGGAAGACGACATAAGGTGATCCACCATGACCAGACAGCAAATGTGCAAAATACATTTAGGAAAGACGTCTGCTCACTCGGCAACGTAATGGAAGAACTGGGCAACCCATTCGAGAGCGAAGACGTACTTGTCCTTGACAGCAAAGAGTTTGCGGATCCATCGGCAATCGAAGCTGTTAAGAAGGCACAGAAGATAGGCCAACAACAATTCCAAACATTCATAAAGGAATGTCTTGTGGAGAGAACAAAACCCATTGATGACACAATCCATCGCAATCGGTTGAAACTGTTTGTTTACTCAAGGACAAAGACGGCAAGTAAGGAGTAGCAGCAGCTGACATTGACGAAAAGTGATGTCGAGTTGTTCTCACGACTCTACATTACCTGTCAAACGAGAGATGGCAATCTGGAACACTTCTTTCAGCAAGAGAACTAAGCATGGCCACCAGCGCTCTCCGATGGAGGAAGATTACGACTTCGTACCAAGAGTGACATCCTGACATGCCTAGACGACCTGTCTCCATCTCAGATTAAGAACCATGATGCTACCTGTATAGTTCTTGATGGAGCTGCCGTCAAACAGATGATGAAGCCAGCAGCTGCCAAGACATTTGATGAATATGCCCAGCAGGTATTCATCCCATATATTTCTTATCAGCTGCGCAATGTGTCACGTGTGGACCTTGTTTGGGATACTTACAAGGATGACTCCCTGAAAGGCACAGCAAGAGCCAAGCGCGGAAAGGGTGTAAGGAGACATGTGGTTGGGAAGGCTGCCCTACCAGGAAACTGGCAGAACTTCCTACGGATTGACAGCAATAAGAGAGAACTATTCAGTTTATTGTCCAAGATCAGGCGTTCTATAAGGAAGACAAGTAAGTTGTCCTCACCGCTGGGGAGGGGGTGCTCCGCACACAGCTATTGCAGGATGTCCACACCCTGTCGCCATGCAGCCCTGAAGAAGCTGATAGTGGTATGCTATTGCATGTAACACACGCTGCACAGCATGGCCACCACGTACCATATACTAATTCGCACTGTTGACACCGATGTTGTGGTCTTGGTTGTGTTTGCCATAACTTATCTACCCGCTGGATGTGAACTATGGCTAGCATTCGGAACTGGCAAGAGCTTTCGCTACATGGCATCCAACCAAATAGCTGTGAGCCTTGGACCAGAGATGTCATGTGCCCTACCAATATTCCATACTTTGACATGCTGTGACACTGTATCCAGCTTTGCTGGACATGGAAAGAAGACAGCATGGTCAACATAGAAGTAACTGCTGGAACAGACAGATGCACTATTGATGCTCGCATATGGGCCAAAGGAGATCCCCGATGATGCAGTGAACATAATCGAGAGGTTTGTCAGACTTCTGTTTGACAGAACCAGCACCTGCACCAAGGTGGACCATGCAAAAAGGAAGCTCTTCCCACGAAAACCCTCAGTGCAACAAATCCCGCCTATCCGAGCTGCTCTAGAGAAGCATGCCAAGAAAGCAGTCTACCAGGGTGGTCACATCTGGGGGAAGAAACTGCTACCAGACCCTGTGTTGCCATCACCAACTGACTGGGGGTGGGTGAAGACAGAAGGAACCAAGAGTGGTTGCAGAAACCGCTACAGGTGCAAGAAGGCTACACTTCTGTGCACAGGCCTCTGCTTCTGTGAGGGAGAATGTGCCAGCTGACTCTCATATATTCAAACTTTAAAGTGCCACGCCTTGATCCATGGGAGTTTGTCAAGTTGTCACGTGATCAAGATGTGTTAATAGAATTATTCAAATAGAATTCAACAATAACACTGGTATTCTCAAATAACTTAAATAGCATAGTTAATGGCTTTAGTACATTAAGTGAACATTGTTACATAGTCTATGCTAATACGTAATATCTTCTAAATATATTAAGCTATGTGTGTACCAAAGTTGGTGTTTGTATCACAAAATGAACAATATGTTAGCTATGCCGCCCCATTAACAACACAACTGAAATAAACAATTATTTAAACCTGTGAGGCGTTTTGGAGTTAACGAAAACTTTTCTATTGATACTCCTCTCGTGAATATAGGCTAGCTAGTAAATAGCGTTTGTTGATAGCCAATATAGAAAATAACCGCCATTTTTAGTCGCCATCTTGAAAAAGACCGATACGAATGTCCGACAGGATCAAAAGTAGCATATTTAAAATAGCAGCACGTAAAATCTTAATTTTGAAGACAATGTTATCTTTCTATCTGGTTTATTTTTCAAGATGTGAAGAAATTTGGCTTTTAAAGCCGCCATCTTTAAAAATGGCGGATATTAATATTGGAGAAGGTCATATGTAACATATTTGAAATCGGCTCTTTGAAAAACTTACATTTTGACACAAATGTAGCGGTTCTGACTGAAGCATTTGTAAATGTGTGGACAAAATTCGTTTTAGCGGACGTCATTTTTATTTAAATGGCGGATACGAAGGTCGACCAAGGTAAAATACAAAATATTTTAATACACTGGAATCGGCTGTTCACATACCTATTATGTTGACCATAAAATTAGCTCACCAGGTCGCGTAGGTCATGAGATATAGGGTTATTAGTCTTGGGGTCCGCCATCTTTAAAAATGGCGGATGTTAATGTCGGAGAAGGTCAAACGTAATATATTTGAAATCGCTGACCCAAGCATCTATGTTTCAATACCAAAAGGACTGATTTATATGACGTAGTTACTAAGATATGAGAAAATATGTTTACGGCGGCCATTTTGGAAAATGGCCGCCATGGTAATCAGGATGCCAATTCGCAGTGGCCCAATATCCAGATTTCTTCTAAATATATGAAGTTATGTGTGTACCAAATTTGGTGCTTGTATCACAAAATGAACAATATGTTAGCTATGCCGCCCCACTACATGATGTCTAAGACAGAAAACGCAGCGACAGGGTCACTGACAGGAACGTTGAACGTTCTTTCTGACAATTACTGCCACCTGCCGAGTGCGTGATTGTGACGTCGAGCCACCTGCCGACTCAGTTAGAATTAATGAAAAATGTGTTTGCATGTATTCCATCGAAGAAATTGTCTTGAGTATTACATATTGCATTATACCGTACCGCTGTACCGAAAACTGGCCAAACTTTATGCTTTTAGTATAAAATAAGAAATTTCGCCACTTATGCAGAAGTCGGATCCACCTCAATTTTGCCATTATAACTGTATCTTTGCCAACATTTGATACTTGATTTTGTTATTTCAATCGGAATGTGACCGTGTATTAGGCTACACGAGAAACGGGCTGCGTGTCAGAAATGCTAAACCAATTACACTTACATCAACTAAAAACCAGAAGAACAAACAGACGCCTCACCATACTCCACAAAGCCATCTATGGACACCTATCCTTGCCTGTCAATAACCTCCTCCAGCCCGTACAACCCCTAGACATTTAAACACTAAAGCATTCAACACTATCCATGCCAGTAAGAATTGCTATAAATATTCATATTTCCCTAGAACAATAAGAGACTGGAATTCCCTTCCAGATGCAATAGTTAACATTTCTATACCACAACAGTTTAAACAAGCTCTAATACACGACTAACAACCCAACAGCTTGCGCACCCAACCCTGACCGTTTGACTCCACCAGGAGTGTTGGCCAGTATTCCAACAAGACAAGACGAGACGAGACGAGACGAGACGAGACGAGACGAGACGAGACGAGACGAGACGAGACGAGACGAGACGAGACGAGACGAGACGAGACGAGACGAGACGAGACGAGACGAGACGAGACGAGACGAGACGAGACGAGACGAGACGAGACGAGACGAGACGAGACGAGACGAGACGAGACGAGACGAGACGAGACGAGACGAGACGAGACGAGACGAGACTAAATTGTGTAATTTTGATCAGTTTCAGTTTGATCTCAGAGGGGTTTCTGACTTATTGTAGGCACTTCAAGATACAATTAAAGATCGGCTGAATGTAAAGGTAATTTGTAACAGATCACATAACTGTTAATTTTATTATGATACCTTTATTAGATCCAAAGTTATTGCAATTTAAAAACGAAAAAAATTGTGTATCTTTCATAATGATACAATTTGCTATTTTTGTTTTCTGTTGATAAATGTTTGAATGAAAGCGACTTTAAAATGACATAACTTTGTTATTTATATAACTATTAAAATGCTGTTTGCAGTGTTTTGAAATACATTAAATGGAGTAATTATTTGCAATATTTATGTTTTTTCATACTAATTAATTTAGTTAATTAGCCAATATTAATTAAGTAGAGCACCAAGTTAACATACCAATACATTCTAATTAAGACCAGCACAGGCCATAAATATGAAGATATGTATACACATTATGCATTGTGCATACCCACATTGATTGTGAGAATAAATATATATTAACTAGTCATGTAATAATAAATAAATAAATTAGTTAATAGTCGATAATTAGCAGGCAACCTCGACAGACATAAACTTGTGTAAAATGCCACAATGTCCGTGAATATACGTTTATAATATAATATAAATGTAATTTTTTAAACCACTTCACTTATGGTAAGAAATAATATAAATTAAACAGTTAATTAAAAGGCCGGCCAACGAAAACCACGCATGTTTTGTTTGCACAAAACATGCGCTTTTTAAATGATGGAAACGATTCTGTTACCAAATCTCGTTTTAAACATAATATATTTTCCCAATCTATGTTTATTTACATTTCACTGCAGTCACTTTTTATTGTACAGTTTTCGTGAGCATGATATCGTATGACCAGTACTGTCATCTAACGGACAGCGGCGTTTGGCGCCCTCACTGGGTGGCGATATCTTACGGCGTGTACAGCCATAGACGCTTCACGGTGATCTCGGCCTTTCGCGATCTCGGCCTAGGTGATCTCGGCCTGTTTCGGTGATCTCGGCCAGTGTGCGGCAGTGATCTCGGCCTGTGGGAAGTGATCTCGGCCTGTGCGACAGTGATCTCGGCCTGTATAGCCAGTGATCTTGGCTATACTCAAAAAGGACAAAACAAAGGAAACATGGAACCGAAACAATAAGGTAAACAAAAACCTGCTCATCGCATGTATATATATGCTGCTGCACAATAATTATTATATTGCTAACATCCCGCAAATAGGCAGAGATCGCTGCTATATACAAAATAAAAATCGTTTTTATTTTGTATAGCTGCAGATCTGCAATACAAAATAAAAAACAGACCGCTGATGAAAACAATTCAACCATATGCAATGTTAGGTATACTTAACACAGTATGTTGAACAAAAACACTGGGCAACATCATATGAATATAGGCCGAGATCACTGCCGCACAGGCCGAGATCAATTCCCCACAGGCCGAGTTCACCGAAAACAGGCCGAGATCACTTCCCCACAGGCCAAGATCACTGCCGTATAGGCCTAGGTCACTTGCCGAGATCACCGAAACAGGCCGAGATCGCGAAAGGCCAAGATCACCGGGTACCCCATAGCTTACTGACGAGTCGAGGAGGTTGTTGGACTTAATGAATTAAAGTTGGAAAGATTTTAATTAGCGTGGTTGTCAACAATAACACAGTGTAGCAAGCGGCTCATGCAGGTTAATGCATCAAAGAGGTTCGCTTTGTGACTGTGTTGTGTATTGCTGTTTTAGATGTTGGACGATTTACACTTTACAGTTACCACAGCCATGCATTCGATACATTCACATTGCAACCTGCACAGGCTGTAGGGTAGCCTCGGTTACCCAAACTCCGTGAGGTGGCAGCACTTTTAACCCCCTCAACTCCGCCTGGGACAGTATATGGGCTTAAGTTTCTACATCCGGGCAGCCTTACCCCAGATTAGGGTAGAGACGCTGATTGGCTCTCAGGCCAACTATGAAATAAAAATTAAAATAACGATATACTTTTACAAGATAATAATATCACATGAAAAGTATTCAACATTGAATTTATATTAACACAAAAGTAAGTAAAAATTCAAATTTACAGTTGTTTATAAAATAAGAATTACGGCAGGATTAACCAGTATCCGTGAGGTGGCAGCATTGTCTAGCCCCACACGGATAGCATATCAATTAAATAAGGATACCTTTTTATCAAATAATGGTGTATTATAAAAAACTATTCAGAATTAAACTTATATTAACACAAAATAAATAGAAATACAAATTTGCAGTTGTTTATAAAAAATATATATTACGGCAGTGTCCGTGAGGTGGCATCATTGTATAGATCACGCAGATACCAAACAAAAGCCGTTAACGGGGCCAGACTGTCTTCTCGGCGTAGTTCCGCAGCCGACCGACAGTCGGTTAAGCGAGACTAGCTGTAGGGATGATGCGAGGACAAAATCCCAACGGAAAAAATCCCAACCACTGGTTTTAGATGTGGGTGTCCAGACTTTCTTGATTTATACATGCATGCATGGTTCGGTCCCATGGTTCATGTATAGTTTTTGTATACATACATACCATCACCATGCACAGTTGCTTGATGCAGCCTACACTATTATGCTGTTTTGGATTATTTTGCTTCTCACTGAAACACTAATTCTAACAATTTGGTGTCAAAGTGGAGTTTGTATATACCTTTGAACTAACACCCGCAAGACAGTATTAACTGCTTTCATTTGTGCTCAGCAATGCAACTCATCCTTACACTCCACTTCAGAACAGTGCCATCCTGGAAGTACATTCTCTCAGTTCCTAGGAACTAGTCTGTTTATATAGGTAGTGTCCAAAGTATCCGCTAGGGAACGGTACCAGTACAGAATAAAATTATTGTTCATGGTAGCATAGGAAGTAAGTTGTTTATAACACGTAGTGTGCTGCAGTTGCTGTACACAATAAACAAACAGTCTTTCTAAAGA
This sequence comes from Oasisia sp. SBJ-2009, assembly GCA_964017155.1. Lineage (NCBI taxonomy): Eukaryota > Metazoa > Annelida > Polychaeta > Sabellida > Siboglinidae > Oasisia > Oasisia sp. SBJ-2009. The sequence continues at coordinate 49,603,654 of OZ024854.1, forward strand.
CTAAGTTGGTATAAACGAAGTTGATTTGATCAATCGTATTATGGCACCTTCCAAGCGGCAAGTGAAGGCAAGGAGGCACTTGCTGTGTGATCACTGCCACAGCTTGGTGGATTTTGCCTTATCGGGGTGCGGAAAGTCTTGGTCAGAGACAACGGAGGAAGGGTTTACTTTCCAATGTTTAGGGTGTTGGAAAGTGGACTGTCTGACGGCAGAGCTAGCTAAGCTAACGGATCTTGTGAAGGAGATGGAGAGAGGAGGGAAGATGATAGCAAGGAAAACAAATGGAGAAAGAACAACAGAAAACATGCCATGCATGAAGGAGACAGTGGAGAAAGTGACAGTAGAGAAGGAGGGAGGGACAAGGGGACAGGAGATGATAGAAGTAGATGCGACAGGAGGAAAGACGAAGGGAAGAAAGGAACTGAGAGTAGATATGACCAAACGGAAGTCAATAACAAGGAAGATGTCAGGAAGAAAAGAGACAGGAAAGAGAGGAACAGAGAAAGCGGCAGGGGGGGAAGTCAGCAACCAGGGAGATGCAAAACGGAGGAGCTACTCTGAAGCAGTGATCGAGGGTGCATTGAGAACAGAAAGGGTTTTTATGGGCGACTCAATTTTGCGAAAGACGGACAAGACGTTAAACAAAGGAGAAGATGTTGTTGTTTGTCTTCCGGGCGCTCGGATTGAGCATGTGACAGATAGGGTAGAGAACGTGTTGGGGCATGGCCAGGGAGGATCGATATTAGTACATGTAGGGACGAACAATGCAGACAGGGAGGGGACAACTAGAATAGTGCAAAGATACAGACAGTTGGTAGGGAAACTGAAGAAGACAAGAGTTGAACAGATCATTATCTCAGGAATCTTGCCAGTAATCGGAGGAAGGGGAGCAACCTATAGAAACTGTAAGAGGATGGCAATCAATGCTCTGGTGGAGCAGATGTGTGAAGGAGAAGGAGTTGGATTTGTAGATTTGTGGGGATACTTTGTTGGGAAGGAAGATATGTACGTGAGAGATGGCCTCCATCTAAGCGGAAAGGGCGCAGCAGTGTTCTCCGAGAACCTGCTTCAATCTATGGACAGAGGAACAGGTTGCAATTTTTTAAACTAGTTTCGCAGGGGATACACAGAGAAGCCAAATACTAGAGGCATAGCTAAAGACAGCAAAAAGAAATCAGCAAAAAACAGCCTGGAAAGCCCTACGAAATTTGGTTATAAATGTGTTTGTTTAAATGCAAGGAGCATAGTAAACAAAAGAAATGAACTAAACATTATGGTAGAAGATATTGACCCTCACATAATAGGTATAACTGAATCTTGGGCCACCCCCGATATATCAGATGCCGAATTAGGAATGACAGGATATGTAATGTTTAGGAAAGATAGATTAGGAAGAAGGGGAGGCGGAGTTATTTTATATATTAAAGAATCCATCCAGGCTTATGAAATAAAATTAGAAAAAGAAGCAGAATGTGAAGCTGTCTGGTGTAACATAGTTACAGGAAACTCAACATTAACTGTTGGGTTAGTTTATCGTAGTCCAAACATAAGCATAGAAGATAATGAAAAAATGCACAACGCTATAAAAGAAGTGAGTAAACGGGACTGTATTATTATGGGGGATTTTAACCATGGGCATATAAAGTGGACATCTCTACAGAGTCCTGGGAGAGAGGATCAAGAGTTTTTAAATTTAGTACAAGATAGTTTCCTTTTTCAACATGTGTTAGAACCAACCAGGGACAAGAACGTGTTGGACATAGTTTTGAGCTCACAGAAGGAATTTGTTGATAATGTCAATATATGTGAGCCACTGGGATGTAGTGATCATAACCAGATACATTTTATCATCAAAGTAAAAGGAGAACGGAACAGAAAAATACGGTACAGGAAAAATTTTCACAAAGGAAGATATAAGGACATGAGGGAATATTTAGCGAAGATAGACTGGAATAACACACTGAAGAATAAGACAGCAACAGAATGCTGGAATATCTTAAAGAGGGAAATTGACTGCGTCGTTGACAAATTTGTCCCCTTGAAAAAACAAGGGAAAAGGTCAAAGAAGAAACACTTATCGAAGGAAGCCATTAGAAAAATCAAGTACAAGCAAATGATGTGGAAGACATATAGACATACTGGAAGTGAAGAAGACTATGCCATTTATAAAGAAGCACTTAATCAAGCTACAGCTGAAATTAGAAATTCGAAGAGAAGCTATGAACAAAAAATAGCTTTCAACATAAAACATGACAGCAAGAGTTTTTATGCGTATGTTCGAAGTAAACAGAAAGTTCAAGATAAGGTCGGGCCACTAGAAGGTAGTGATGGAAACATAATAACGGAGGGATTCTTAATGGCAGAAAACCTAAATGAATACTTTAGTTCGGTGTTTACCAGGGAAGATATTAGTACATTACCAGTACTAGAGACTAAGTTCGAAGGGAGAGAGTGTGACTATTTAGGACAACTAACTGTAACCCCAAAAATGGTAGCTATGAAAATAAGAGATATGAAGGATAATAAATCACCAGGAGTGGATGGGATTCCTCCCAAATTACTACTGGAAATTGTAGAACAAATTAGCATACCCCTTGCAACAGTGTTCAATTTGGCATTAGAGGAAGGAGTGGTTCCGGTAGAATGGAAAGAAGCAAACATCATACCATTATTTAAAAAAGGATCAAGAAGCAAGTCAGAGAACTATAGACCAGTGAGTTTAACATCGGTGATTTGTAAACTATTAGAAAGACTAATTAAAGATCACTTGGTTGATTTTCTTGTTAAAAATAAATTGATAAACACATCTCAACATGGGTTTTTAAAAGCGAGGTCATGCTTAACAAATATGTTATGTTTTTTGGAAGATGTCACAAAGTGGGTAGATGAGGGATCACCAGTAGATATAATCTACTTGGATTTTAAAAAAGCCTTTGACAAAGTGCCACACCAAAGATTACTACTTAAACTAAAGGCCCATGGCATAGGAAATAGTATGATTAACTGGATAGAAAAATGGCTTATTGATAGAAGACAAAGAGTAGTAGTTGATGGGGAGGTTTCAAATTGGAAATCTGTTTTGAGTGGAGTACCGCAAGGATCAGTATTGGGACCTATTTTATTCTTAATATATATCAATGATTTGGATGTTGACATAACAAGCAAGGTGTTGAAGTTTGCGGACGACACAAAAGTGTTTAGGAAAATAAAAAGCGATGCAGATAGACAGCATTTACAAGATGATCTAAATAAGTTGATAGAATGGTCTGAGAAATGGCAAATGCTGTTTAACTTTGGAAAGTGTAAGTGCCTCCACACAGGACATGGGAATGAAAATGCACAATATACAATGGGTGGTACTGTACTAAATACTACTGTAAAGGAAAAGGACTTAGGTTTAACCATTAGTGCTGACATGAAGGTATCAGAGCAGTGTGGAATTGCAGCAGCGAAGGCAAACCAAATTCTTGGATTAATTAGGCGAAATATAGTATACAAAGAAAAAGAACTAATAATACCGCTTTATAAAACAATAGTTAGGCCTCATTTAGAATATTGTATACAAGCATGGAGGCCATATCGCAAGAAGGATATTGATATGCTAGAAAGAGTACAAAGGAGAGCAACAAAAATGATACCAAAACTCAGGAATATTAGTTATGAAATGCGTCTAAAAGAATGTGGTCTAACAACACTAGAAACCAGAAGATTGAGAGGAGATCAGATTGAGGTTTTTAAAATATTGAATGGGTATGAAAATATTGACAGAAATATTTTTTTCACGGTCAAGGAAGAGAGAAGGACTAGAGGACATGGAGTTGCATTAGCAAAGAAGCAGTGTAGACTAGATATTAGAAAATTTTCATTTTCCCAAAGAATAGTAAACGAATGGAACAAATTATCAGCTGATTGTGTAGGTGCTAGAAGTGTTAATATGTTTAAAAATAAAATTGACATATACCTAAGACGGGCAGGGTATACTTAGATAGATAGGTTGGACTCTCGATAAGCCAAACGGCTTCCTTGTCCACCTGCCATCTAGAGTTGATTCTCTAGGTGGCAATCTTGTTAAATCTAAATCTCACCTAGTGCACTGTGCATTATCTTTAGGGGCCACATGCACCCTATTGATCTTAATCCTATTAATCGGTCTATATAAAACCGCATATAGCATAGATGCCGATTTATGTAGACCGGAGCAACGCCGGAAGCTGCATATATTTATTTAGCCTTTTTTGCGGTAGACCATCAAGTCTAGTATCTGATGGTACATGTTTGTACATTGTATTTAACAATTTAGTGAATGCTGTAAAATGAGTTGCCGAATACCAACGGCAAGGCCAATATTCGAGGGTTCTATCGGTTCGCAACAAAGACAAAATGCAAGTTTTACATAATAATATAGCATTTTGCATCAGTATGAAGCATATCATACACTGAACACGAAACTCCAACCCTTCGTTCAGTATATACCATAAATATAGATTAATAAGAACTTTGACCCTGTACACATAACCCGGCACACAATATACTCAAAAATATGCACGGCGCTGGAGAAAACATGCTCAAAATCACTTAAGATGTTGTTCATTTAAAAATTAATTACGCGCAGTACTTCACTGTCATTTGAAATGTGTTCACAAGCAATGGTACTGAACAATTCAATTGTGTTAGTTGTTAACTAACACGTCGAATCTTTATGTAGACCAGTTTTGGTCTACATAAAACAGCGGTCTACATAAGCCGGACCTATATGCATAATCGGTCGACATAAGCTGCCTTTAGGAGTATATATACCTCGGTATATGTATATATATATATATATTATATATATATATATATATATATATATATATATATATATATATATATATATATATATATATATATATGAATATTACAAATGTAAATATTAAATTTGACCATATCGTATATTAATATCATATATCAGTTTATACTAATTAATTAAATTATAATCGATTATAGTCGAATAAGGTCGTAAAATGTATTATTATATTAACCAAGTACTACTAAAAAATCCCCAATTTTCAGAAATAATAGTCAAATAATAATATTAATATATATTATTCGCAATGGAATGACAAGCAACGCAAATAATACGCAAGTAATACAAATTCCCCAATATTACCCAAGAAATAATTTTTAAAAATCCTGAATTTCGCAAATATTAGTCAAATAATAATATTAATATGGAATGACAAGCAACGCAAATAATAAAAGTAATACAAATAATTCCAAAATTATATATATTACGCAAAAAACGGATGTTCGGCACACTCCAACCGAACTTCAACGATTGCAGTAACGGATGTTTCAGCACTTCCACGATTGCAGAAACGGATGTTTCGGCACAATGTGCCGAAACTGTTTTTAGCCGAAACATCTGGCTCCCGACAGACTGAACAGATTATAACTCACTGACACATGACTGACTTTATATTTAACTGATCCACACAGTGGCATGGAGTGTAACGTGTCAGATGGGACACGTCACGCGGTAACGGAGTCACCAAAATTGTGTATTTTCTGTCGTATCTTTTGAACCAAGCAAGCTAGAATAATAAATGAAACAGTTTTATGTATGTCTTGTATAGTTCTTTTATTGTAGTAAGTAACTGGGCATTCACCTCCCAGTTTTTTTGTGTAAACAGCTGAAAACTGCCCAGTAACGGAGTCACATAACATTAGCAGGTGTTTCTAGGGTGAATAAACAAACCATGACAACTTGCTGTTCTCTTCATATAAATACCATTACTGTTTATTGGCATGATAACTAAGATTGTTAACTCTAACCTGACCAAGTTTGATGATCTTAACACAAATAAAAAAAATATGGACATATTTCTGAAGGTAACGGAGTCACATTGAGCTATAGTAACGGAGTCACACCTCCCATGCCTCCTTTCTCTTCAAATAGTGGTAAATACCAGACTACCTGGCGAAAACTCTTAAAGGGATTAAATTTGAACCATTTTTGCAGTACCAGTTACTGTACCATCACCATAATGATACATATGCAATTATACATCAGTACTGGTTGCCATGTGCCACATGGCTTATGGTGGGTGATAAAAGGGAACCATGCTTGCCACACATTGTCAAACGTCTACTTCCTCTTCCACTCATGATGCTAACTGACCAGTTACCACTGCTTCATGTTCAGTAATAAAATGTCTGACAGAAAGTGCCTGTTTATTGATTCTGGGATACATGGCTTCCCATCAGAGGATCCTAGCAGATTACAAGTTCAAATAGTAAGCTGGAGCCGGTTTGGGGCTCACAGAGACAAAGACTACAGATGTTTACAGGTCCTTAGCCAGTTAGTCTGTCTAATCTGAATGTCAAGACAGGGGAACTAATGTTTGCACTGCTAATGTCCAGAGCCAAACATTTCTTTTGTTCCTTAAACAGATTACCAACTGGCACCTGACAGTACTAGACTTTAGTACTTAGCATTGTCCTGTGTGAAAATGACACTGACATTTGTTAATAAATAATCAATTTTCTTTTGAATATCTTGTTGAATTCATGTTTTAAACAAATACAAGGATACACCTGAACTAGTAACTGGAGAACTTGTCAGTTTTAGATGAATACATTAACTAAATACTAAATGGACAGGAACTAGCCAGTGCCCAGTGGTAATATAAATAATAGAGTTATTCCCACATATTTCCTGGTTAATACCCCTTTTTCCGGTAATGACCAGGTTATTCCCACTGCCCTGTCTAAGTTTTTCCCGGAAATGTGCCAACCCTGCTTATAATAAAGTATAACAATACAATTATGTTGTTACCTGCATTTAAAAAGACTGTTCTTAAGTACCATAACTTATAAGCAATCTGCTATTTGTGGAGAGATTCTTGACAGTTGCAGATATGGTAACGCAGTCACAGAATGAGTTATGGTAACGGAGTCACAAAAATGGGTAATAAAAAATTCATAATTTTTTTAAGTGTATGAAAAATCTGTTTGGATGACTTTATTACAAGTCTAAATACGCTTTCTTTTGGAAAGTATCATTACATTTTATTAATTATTTATATGAAAAAAATTACAAGTTTGGTATTTTGTGGTAACGGAGTCACATACAAAATGTTTGTCCGAGGACATATGTTAGTCCTTAAAAGCACTTTTTGATAAATAGAATTTGTAAATTTAACATCAGATTAGTAAAATATATGTGAAAACATATCATAATCTGCAATATGAAGTTTATACATCAACATTTGTTTTGGAAAAACTTTATTTGGAAATGAGCAAATTTGATATCATGAAAAGTTTCGAGTGCCGCTCCACAAGCACCATATTCAAATGGTCATAACTTTTTCTAGGAGGAGTATTGTAAAAAGACAAACTGTTTCAGAAACTGTGCAATGTAATCTACAATACGGGAGTGATTTCCAGGTTCAGTGATAAAGTTCATATTTTGACCCAGATGCTAACCCCTGCTTGACCTGGCCCAGTTGTGGGTCTTGAAGTATGGAGTTACAACCAGAAGTTTGATTGTTCTACCATTATCAATTCTCACAATACAGTGAGTGCTGAATGGCTTTCATACTAAAATACAATGTCATAGTGCACCTAATACATAACCAAATGTTGTCATATTTTTATTAATATCTTATTTAAATTAATGTTTGTGTTGTAGCCTGACAAAATGAGGAGGTCTTGCTGTGCTCAACATTATTTTGCTTTGTCTGGTTTTGTTCGTGAGGAACGCAAGGAACTGTGTTGGAAGATAAGATCAATGTGCGGTGAACACAGTGAAAATGCAGTAAGTTATGTAATTATCTTTAGAGTTACACTAATTAGTCTTTATACCATGCTCTTACTAATTTAGTGATAATGGCCAAGTGGGGGCAGGGCTTTATGCTGGATAAAATTATTGCCAGTCACACATGATTTGGTGGACACATGGATGTTAACCTGTTAAGCTAGTTTACAAACTTTCAAATGTGCCTGATGAACTGAAATGGGCTACAAACACACATATGACACCATTTACTTTCAAGGCACAATTAACAAAATCTATATGATTTTGGAAGACCTTTTTTTGCTCCATCATTTTTTTATCCGTCCACCCAAATTTTCCCCGTCCATATTCGTTTTTACACGTCCAAATGATGGGTGGACGGGTTTCTACATAAAGTTATGAGTGGGGGCTTTCTCGTTCATAATTTAAAAAGTGTAATATTCTTCGTGTGAGCATTAATTATGTAACTGCCCCTCTTTCTGGAATGGATTAACATAAGCATAATAACATTGCATTAAAAATTAAGAAGACTAGACTAAGCATATATGTGTTGGTAGATTCATATTAAAAAAAATTCAGGTCTTTTTTTGTTACATTTAGGAATTTATGTCATACATTGTATATGGAATGTTTATTTATGTAATAAATTGACTCACTCATTCATGTGATTATATGGGCACATACATAGATGCATGCATGCGTGCATACACTTACACATATGCATATTTTGTAAAGGTTTAGGGATCCAGAAACCCATAAAGGTAATAAATAACTATAAAAAACATTTTGTTGCAGCAATACTGTTCACACATCATATGCAAGTTGCCCGGGCGATCGGAGAAATTCTTCCTGGGATGTGCCATGGGTTTGTATATTGCACGTTTCAAAATTGTAAAAACATACTCATGTAATTATACATGCATATACCATTGAGAAAGTCTCGACACCAACGTCTAAAAGCAATGGTTCTGGTTTTGTCCGCTGTGGTTTTGTCCTCGCACTCAGAAAAACAGTTATGAAATAATCAGTTCAAGACAAAACATTAGTGTGATTAAAAAGTCTCACCAGCGATGGGACGGGAGACACCTACTAAGACCAATATCCTTAGTTGAAAATGAATGAATAATTACTCAACCAAAAATTAGTGACCACCAACATTGTATTATGAAGAATGGTAACAATACATTTGTTATGCATCTGCTAAAAGACATTAGCATAATTCTTATTTTGACATTGCAACTATTTGCATGAGAGAGAGAGAGACACACACACACACACACACACACACACACACACACACACACACACACACACACACACACACACACACACACACTCACACACACACACACACACACACACACACACACACACACACACTGTTATATCGCTGCCTCCTTGGAATCTACAAATTACTGTTGTGTGGGATGCTGTGTCGTAAAATAATTTTGTTTGTTTTCTTAGTAATCGTACTCCTAATCATACCCATGCATCTTCGTGGTAACCGTACTCGTAATCGATTACATTTGTATTGTAATTACTGATGCATCTCTGGACTAATCATACAGCATGTTTGACATTATCTTGTGTTGCAGGGAAGTGGGTGTTGACGCCCCAGTACATCCGGGATAGTTACAGTCAGGGGGCATGGATGGAGGAGGACAAGTACGAGTGGGGTGCCAGCAGTGCCCCCCAGTTGCCCCCTCACATGTTGCCCCTGCTGACAGCACCCCACAGGTGGAGGGTGAAGTTGGCCAAGTCTCATGCGGGAGCATTCAGTAGTTGGAGGGTGGCGTTATTTGTGAAAGAGCACTCATCCGAGGCGCTCTTTTGCAGGTATGGTGACACTGTTGTACTTTGTTACTCAAATGACATGTCGTTGAAATTGAGAAGAAGTAGTACTTGATTTAGTTATCAGCGAACGCTTGACGACTCACGCATAGCTTTCGATTACGAGTTTGCTTAATCCCTTGGTTTTGTCGCGCCACTGAGCTTGATCTTCGAGGATATTGGCGCAAAAGAAGTCATTGTTATTATTATGTCCAAATTACATATCATTCATTCTTTTGCTTGGCTCAGTTGAATGTAATGTAATAGTTCTATGGATAATTTCATTAAAACCTAGCTAAAATATTAATATTAAATAGATCAGCTTGCATATTGTAATTTATTTGGGATGTAGTCTTTTTTATTATATAATAAAAATAATATAACTGAGGAAGCAGCTTATTATGAAAACAATCCTAGACATTTAATATGAAACTGTTGTAAATTTGTTGGTCTTTTGTGTACATGTAATTTTGTTGTTTCTGTTGAAGATTGCTTGAATGTGGTGGTGCAAAGGTAGAGATGGCTGCAGTGCCTGTAGACGGTAGACGTGGTACTGGTCTCACCCATGTTTTCCACGATGAGACACCCGGTTTTGCTAGGATTCTGAATGCATTTCGACAGAAAGGAATTCCATGTCTACCCCTTATGTACATCAATGACTACCTTCTACAGGTGAAACTTAAATCCTCGTCTGAAAATATTTATATACGTCAGCTAGTCTAGTACGTATATTGCATTTGTATTCCATTGGCCCAAAGGTATGTGTGTCTGCTATACGGTGTCTGTTGCTAGCTGCCTTATCCTAGACACCTTTGAGGATCTGCTTTTCAAATTTTGCTTAGAGTACTGGCAATATGCATGATAAATCTAAATTTGACTGATCATTCTAAAGGTCCCTATGGTCCTTAAAAGGGTTGTAAGGGAATCTGAGGGCCTCCCAAATAGCTAAATGATCACACAATTTGCCACTTTTCTCTCACTACATTCTCTATGAGCAGTTTGCCTGTTGCTCTTTTCTCCATTCTTCTCTCACTCTTTCTAGGTCTCTCAATGCAATCCCCCATTGCAATGTCAGTCTTCCTCACCTCCTTTCCCCCTCCATGTTCTGGGCATCTGCTCTCTGCATCTGGCAGTTTTCAACTCCCATTCTTTCCACATGACCAGCCTATGCCAACCTACTCCTCACCGATTTTTTTCTTAATACGTTCCTTCACTCCAACCTTCGATTCTTATTACCAGTTGTTTTCGCAAACCTGGACCTTCTGTTGTTTCTCTGTTAATGCCATCATCTCTAGTGCATGCATGTATACCCGGGGTAACACATGAACTCGACTTTGCATTGGGTAATTGAAATTTCTTATAGTGAATTTATCAATTGTAATAGGCAGCAATGTTACATTTTGTGAAGTTACTCGTTAAATGCCAGTGCATCATCATCCATGTTAAGGTAAGAATATATAATTAATGTTTCATCAGAGTACGTGACTATATGTTGGTATAAATTTGTCATGGTCTTTGTCAGTAGTTTTTGGAGAGTAGCATGAGGAATATGGTGGCTGGCCATAGGCGGATATTATGTATATGTGTTATGGGTTTGTGTTTCTTTAATGTGTCGTTTCTTACTTTCCAACTTTGACACCTTTGTGAATTATTTTGCTGAACTGCCAGCTACATTGGTTAGTGAACTTGGTTGTCATGTCAATATTCATTTTAAGCGAGAATTATATATATATATATTATATACATATATATATATATATATACAGCTGCATAAATATATGTATATATTTTTTGTATATACACTATGTATATATATAATATATTTATAAAATTATATATACACTGTATTTTATATATATATCACATATATATAATATATTATATACCCCGGTATGTATATTATATTTACATATACAGTGTATATAATGCACACACAGTTTGCTTGGTTGACAGATGGCCCCCTCCAATGTAAAATCCTGGCAACGCCACCGAGTCCAAAGGACTTCAGGGCCTCTTGGCCCATTTTTTATAATCACTAATTTCTTCTTCAACCAACATTCGTTTGGATAATTAATTCTGCCTAGCAGTCTACTTTCTTACAACCAAATCCACTATCTAAGACTAAGTTTAATTTCTTCATGCATATCGGCCCTTTTCCCCCATCTTGTAGAGTCAGGAGGCCACACTTTTGAAGTCAGATAGCTAACCATGGCAGACATTCGAATTTGATCTGTATCTTTCTGGAGATGTAGTCCTCTCCCTAATAGGCCAGTTTTGTTGTAATTTTTATTCAGCGGTTCGCGATTATATGGGTAGTCTGCTTGGCGGTTAATGGTGTATTATCTGCTAGATGGCGACACTGTTTAAGGAAAATAATCCAACAGGCGGCGCCTTTGTAGCACTTCAGTAGTAACCGACCTTGACCTGAGAAAAGTTGCGGGAGTTTCTTTTAGGTAATTTGTTTAAATTTGTCGTTGACTAAGTTAGCCTCTGCGTAAGATTTTTGGTGTGTTTGCAATGAAAAATGCCACAGAAAATATAGCGCTCTATATGCTGCGGTGACGTTCTTGTTAGTTTTGCCACGTCCCGCGTTTTGACGACAAGGGCGACGATGCCGTGATGCGTGACGTTACCCGTCACTGCAGTGTATCATGTATGTTTGAAAGAAGGCGTTACGCTAGTACTCGTTAGTAGTTGATGACGTAGTCGTAGTAAAGACCACAACAATCTGTTCGTCCGCCTTTCCTCGTGCAACGAAAGAGTACCCGATAGAAATAGCATTATGCAGGTTGTCTGTGATGATGTTTAGACAACTTTACTTAGTCTTAGTGTTAAAACTTAAGTCAGCGTAGTTAAGACGTTAACACTAAACTTTAAGATAAGCGAGATGAAATGATGCTTTTTATGCAGCGTGGCACCAGACCCAGGGCCAGGGCTGGTAAATGGTAACAGATGACAGTTCGTGTTTTTCTGTGTATAGATACTGGTTTCACTTGGATTTGATTTATCAAATATGAATTTCCCAGGGCACATCTGTCACTACCTAGTCCTAGGAGGACAGACCTGCTCAAATTATGTAGGCAATGAAAAAAACACTGTGCGTGTGGTTTTAAGTGTTTTACTCCCAAACAGTTCATTCATCTGCTGACAGTATTGTGGATTTGAGTTGTTTATGTGCATGCGCAGTCACAGTCGTTAGGCCTACATGAATCATCAATGTGTATGCACATCCGTTGGCATTGTTTTAATGCTTGCATTTTCCACTGAAATTAAAGCACTATATATCAGAAATAAAAGGGCACTTATCTCTGGTGTCAAGTGAAATATTTCAATCTTCTTCTTCGTCATAGTGTTGTGGTAACTGGGAAACATTCCACAGTTGAAGCAGTATAGCGACTCGCATAATATTGTCACAAAAACTGGGTTTATAAATAAATATTGCAACAATTGTATACTGCAGCGATCCAGAAAACAATGGCGAGCAGTTCCATTTATGCATCATTTCCCCATCACACCAAGGCGAAATAAAAATTAAATCTCCACCTCCGTAAGGGGTAGAACTACCCACAGGTCTGCCAGTCCATACATTAGTAAAGATAAGGGCTGACTAGTAAACCTGCCTAATAACTAGTCCTGTTGTCTTGTAAATGTCAGAGTGTCAACCACCTCACCCAATAGTAGTCAATCAAGTGTTTATAGTCACAGTGACTCTATAACCCTAACCCATCCACAGGCTGGGGGATGTACTTGAATCCCAAGTCATTAAAACATTGATAAATTGTTGCCAGTGAGCAGCTGGCAACCGCAGCTTCATTTACTGATAAACGAAGAAATGTTTAGGCATGGCCACCAGCTATGAACTTGTCTGGGCATTATTTGTAAGATTAGCAGTTCTCTGATGTCTATATATATAACTTTCTAGTGTGATATTTTATTTCCATTAATACAGTCTGGACAGTCAAGCAATTTTCATAAAACCGTAATGTGAGGTAAATTTCCAGAATTATTATGGAACATTCATAATTGTAGGGTGGTACTACTGGTCAATGAATGCAATTGGCATTGTTTTTCAATAGTGCAGTTTTTTTAATACAAATCATACCTTCATTTTTTCGTTAATTATTGTTGTTATTTCTGCAGTATTTCTTTGTTACCTTCATGAAAAGTGCATTGTTTTTTTAACTGGGGTTGCAACATATACTTTTTTAGTTTTAAATCAAATTGTAACGACTTAAATTTTGGTTTTTATATTTTGCTGAACTAGTAAACCTTTTGGCTGACTAGTAAACTTTTGACTTTACTAGTCCCACTGTGTAATAAAATAAATTCCGAAGTTCTACCCCTGACTGTAATGTCCTGCAAGAAGTTAGTGCCAAATTGGAGGAACTATGTTCAGAGCGACACGACACGAGACAGGCATACAAGAGTTTTATTTTATAAAATATCTCCAGCCTTAAAATAACAGCATAAAATCAGTGTCAGTCGGCCAAGCTATCACAACACATCTACTTGTCACTCAAAATAAAACAATCATGACCTAATCATTCCCATACCAGTAAAGCCTGACACATTCAAATCGTTATTTTCCATGCATAGTTAGTGACTGGACCTCGTTGGCATTAGGCCATGTGAGGCAGAGAGCATTCACTGCAGCTACATCCCTCACGTCTTCCCTGCAACTTGACACGTCTTGGGATGAGCAGAGTGCAATGCTCTTAGCCCAGACATATCAAACTATGATAAACTTATAATGTACATGCAGAATAGAAAGTAATATACAGATATTGAGAATCATGTGACCAGCATGCCATGGGCATTTTAGCAATGTGTTCTTTTGTTTTGCTTTTAAACTGCCTGTCACTGTCGCTGAAATGAACATGATCCACAGAAATATATATATCAAATTGTTCTTCCCAATAGCAATATAGATGTAGATTACGATTATAATTGTGATGTTCAAATTTCAGACAGGTGACATGGCGCGTGAGAGAAGGCGAAGTCACCACGGCTTTGTCCTCACTGGATTCTCACGCAAGGAACGCAGTGAACTGAGCCTCAAGATTGAGACACTTGGTGGCGTCTACAATGAGTCTAAGGAAGGCATTCAAAAGGTGAGCCTTTGTGCAGTGCACAAATGATTAACAAAATGTTATGTTACAGTGTATGTAAGCAAACTTTCACATAGTATATTAACACTTTTTAATACTTAAACCGTACAGCATAATTTTATTGTCTTAAAATTATAGGTGTTTCAAAACGGTAACATTTTAGAATGTTAGGGTCCGTAAGGGGTCTTGAAAAGCCTTGAATTTGATTGGACCAAATTCAAGGCTTTGAAATCCTAGAATTTTACAAACTAGTCTTGAAAAGTCTTGAATTTAATAATTGTGGTCAAGAAAATATTGTTTTGACTCGATTGTTGTGACAAACAGCCAGAAAAGGAAACACCTACTTTTGTGCACGTTGGGCAATGGGTATGCCATTTCATTGTGGTTGGCGCCATTGTTTTCGTAGTTGAATAACAAATTTAATGTTGACTTAATTTACTGCGCATAACCCTGCGACCGGCCAGTGAAAATTCAGTTTTGCATACTGTTACAATAAAAATCATAACTCTGCAAATACTTATCATAAAAATACGAATTATATATCATTTTACTGCCAAATGAATTCTTTATTATAATAAAATTGTACTATCTCTATTATGTCAGACAATCACAGTGATATTATTAGCTGAACGTCATCAAAAAAATATGAAAACAATAAACGCACTATCCCGTTCCTAAATAATTACTGAGTGGACACATTTCCTACTTCCAGTGAGACAAAGGTAACCATACATATTAGCTCCCTAATAAAATAAAAATGAATCAAATGCGTTGAGAACTTTTATTTGTAAGAATTTTTTTCGACATCGCGGCAGGCCATTTTAGGCCGGCCGATTACTGCTACATTCGCCACCGGCGCAAACCCGCATTGCGGACGGTGAGATTTTGTGCTGACAAATGGTCGAATTTTCACACCAAAAGCGTCCAAAGTTGTTCTAACTATTTGAACTAGTATAATACACACATTCTTGAATACTGTCAGTTGTCTTGTCGGAACATAGACCCAGTAACTTGAGATATTCCGAAGTAAACGTTTGGATCTGGAAAGTTCTCCGACACGATCCGTCCGCCATCTCCTACAGCGGGAAGATGATGCGGTGTTTGAAAGCTTGCTTCTGATTCACTGGACCAGTTTCATTTACATGTTTATTTTTCCCTGATTGGGCAAGAACAGAGCTTTCTATTGGTACCACGTATGTGGGGGTCGGGCCTTTATGAATGGGTGCGTAAATTCGTCACGGAAGGCATAGTAAACCACCCAAATTTGGGCATCAAATTTATCACGTGTTTTGTCTGGCTGCGTGTAACTCGCTGTCATTCAAACTGCTCATGAATAAATATACACCATTTTGAAAAATCTGTCAGCTATCCGATGATAACAAATGTGCGCGGGTCGGTTACTGGTTACGCAAACAAAATGTGTTTATGCGGGAAGGTGTCTAGGGCCGATTAATCGGCCCTGGCCGGTCCCAGGGTTAATAATACATATGTTGTTAAAACAGTCTTGAATTTCTTTTTAAAATAGTCTTGAATAGCCTTGAATTTCAAATGTCCAGGTGTGTACGGACCCTGGAATGTGCATGCTGTAGACGGCCAATATGTTTAATTTATTTACTATTGTTGTGATTGCAGCAGTTCCAGCGAGCTTGTTCACATATTGTATGCAAACTTCCGGCTCGCACAGAGAAGTTTCTCATGGGCTGTGCTATGGGTTCGTTGTTCTCATATTGTCAGAACTAGTTAGACTTTATAGTCTCCACATGTGACTCACTGCTTTCCAGGTGCAATTAGACATTACTCCACAATCTATTTCTTCACTCATTTAATTTCAGAAACAGTATAATCTACTTTATAGGTGTGCTGCAGTAGTAGTGTAAATTTTTGATATTTTTGCGACTTTCTTTTCAAGTACAATAATTTTGCTATCATAACGACTGTATTTAGGCATCTAAAAATATTTGTTTATTATCGTCTGTATATAATATGTAGTACACAAAATAACTGTTGATGTGCAAAAACTTTCGTTCTGTACAGATAACAATTATAGGTGTCTCAACGCTCAAAACATAATTGGTCAATTTATTGGGTATTCACAAGCATTCAGGGTCTGAAATCTGAATACCTGCTATCACTACAGTGTTTGCTTTTGTAATTAATAAACAGTTATCTTGTTATTGCCACTTTAGGCAATGGATATTTAGACAAGTTATGACTAATTATTTTTGACAAAACAAGAGTTGTGCAGCTGTCTCTCCACCTGTCAGGGAAGTGGATCCTGAGAGTTGAGTACATACACGACAGTTATCACGCGGGCCACTGGGTAGAGGAGAGCCAGTATGAATGGGGCCCCAAGAATGCCCCCGAGGTACCCCGCAGCATACGGTGGATGCTGACGGCCCCCCAAAGATGTAGGGTGAAGAATGCAACACCCCGGCGGGGAACATTCCATGGATGGAGGGTAGCTATACTTGTGAAACACCCCCAACCAAAGGCTGTGTTTAAAAGGTCAGTTTATAGTAAATTTGTCAAATTTATCTGAAATTATTTTGGTTTCTACAAATAAATTTTGTGTTTTTAAGTTTGGTGTACCATGGGTCATATTGAAAAAGACATGATTTACATTATAAATTTTTATGTAAAGTATAAAACTTTGTCTATGGGTAAAAAATAAAATACGTTAAGAGACACAATTATTCGTGATGAATAAATTGGTGTGATTTGAAGGAGACAAAAACCATTGTGAAATACAACTTCGTACAAGTGATGACTTGTGCTTATTGTTATCGAAGGTTACTTGAATGTGGAGGGGCCAAAGTGGAGGAGCTGAGACACCCAGCGGCACACAGCAAGCTGTCCGTGCTCACACACATCTTCCACGACGGCTCAATGTGTTTTGCTGACATGTTGAGGCCATATCGACAGCTCGGTGTCCCGTGTCTCAAGCCTGTCTACATCAGCGACTGCCTCCTTGGGGTAAGCATCATAGATCACACGTCATATCTACCAATTTAGTAGTAGTAGATTTATTTCATGATGGTAACCAAGTCATGAGGAATAGCGTGATTTTCATTGGGACATGCTCACACACACCCAACACACTCTTTCGTGTATTCATACATGCAATGAAGCTTTAGATAAAATATATAGTTCACAAAGATACAAATAAAATTAGTAATAACAGTGTAATTAAATAAATATATATAACTAGAAGATAAGATTAAACATAATAATTATTATATCGCAGGGCTGCCCACCATTACGGATTTTCCATAATCATTACGGAACTTGATCTCTAATAACGGAAGTATGGAAACTGTTCCTGTATTATGGAGATAAAAACTGCTGACACTTAAACTAATGTCCTGACAAGTTCATACCCAGTGGTCGTGCCTAAGAAAATGTAACAATGCACTTGCAATTCATCAGTAAATGACAGCTATGGCTGCTGTGGTGGTTAGGCAGGGCACAATCCAAGACCAGGGAAAGAAACAATTCATCAACGTTCTAGGCTAGCGCTGTGCCTAAAATCTGCTTAGCCAATTTGGCTAAAGGTCAGAAATTTGTTTAGCCAAATGAGATTCTCTTTAGCCATTTTTTTAGATCAATTAAATTACCCGGTTTAAAAGTGCAAAACAAGACATAATATAATAAAAAAATTCTATACAATATCCACAAGAACAAAAATTCCTATTTTAATTAACTAAACATTTATATATTTAGCTAAACATAATATATAACGCAAACAAACATCCAGTATAATTTAACAGAACATTGTTTAACAATAAAATGAAACCTGTAAAAATGTTGGGAATTGTGCAAAATATAAAGAAACAGCACCTAACACATACTATTAATGTAATAAAATTTACATTATAGGTGTGTATAACATAAATTGAAAGATAAACTTTTATAACAAGGTAAAATAATTAAGAACCACCTACTCTACTCTTGATGCCCCGCAGTGATTCAAACAGTGTATTGATAATAATTATTACCTATCTTAAAACTTCATTTGACTGCTCAGTAATTGAATACAGTAATTCACCAAATTAGTTAACTATGGCTGACTGTAATCCTGGCCTGGGTGACGCAGGCTATATTTAATAAAACACGTTTTTGACATGCATCTTTCTATCTGTAATGTTTCTGGTGGTGAAACTTGTTAAACATACATGAATTACAATCTACATTGGCATTTTATTGAATAGTTACCAGATGGCACATTGATTAATCATTGACAATGCCATGTGACTGCGCCGGCGGCGATACTGAGCGATAATATGGAACCTGCTGGGTACAGCGTTGTACTTGACTCAAACTTGTAATTAGTGCCATCAGGCAGGTGCCCATTGTCTAGCAAACACAATTCTTGATTGATTTAAGCTCCCCTATTGTCTGTGAGCATGGCTAAGTGGAGGGATTAGCGACCTATTGTTTACCCAGCGGGTCACGTTACGCCGACTGGTTATTTGGGTCAGTTGAATGTGCGATCGTTTAGGCAACTTTAACAGAGCTGGGTGTTGAATAATGCAGTCATGTATTGCTGATAACATCAATAATAATGACAGATATAACGTTTCGCCAATTTGGCGAAGAGGTTTAATTTATTTTCGCCAAATAGAAAACCGTTTCGCCTATGGCGCAAATGGCGATCGACAGCGCTAGCCTAGAACGTTGTAATGACTTGGTATTTAGTTACAGCCAGCGGGTGGGCTGTCACTGAAAAAAGCTTGGTTAGTACTCTACGGTGGAGTGGATAAAGAGGGTGGCACTGCCTCTAATAGTGGATTTTCTGACTGGTTACCTATCAGTATATTTGGTATTTATTGGCAACTACTCGTGACAATTTTTATGGGCAGTTTAGCCACAACTCTAGAGGATCCCTCAATGACCTACTTCCAGTTCTGCCAACTCTTGATGGCAGGTGGACAAGGAAGCCCTTTGGCTTATCTAGAGTCCAATCTATCTATCTAAGTGTAACCCGCCATCTGAGACATGTCGATTATATTTTTAGACATTAACACTACTAGCACCTACACAGTTAGCTGATAATATTCGCGTTATAACGAGGCGCGACTGTACATGAACTAATAAAATTATACTAACCTTGTGTATGAATGTCAAAATAACAACGCATGTGTCTCACTAGGAGGAGCCACCAGACACAGAGCGCTACAGGACAGTGGACGGCGTGACGGTGTGGCCACAGCTCTCGCCGTGCTCTCTCTTCTCCTCTCAGTCCTCTGGTTTGACGTTCACGTCGAGCAGTGTCACGGACTCGGACATGTCACCTGCCACCCTGTCACCTGTCCGTCCCCTCGCCTCCAAGGACATCAACACAGAGATGACAGTGAAGACGACAGCATCGAAGACACATAGAGCACCAAGGCCTCCACGTCTGCCGGTGCGATCTGTCTCCCAGTCGGCCATCACAGGTGAGTCCTGGTCTAGTGTGCACTTTGCAGGTGGATGACGCATAACAATTTATTTGTTCTAAGTCTTGTTGTACACGTATTTTTCTTGTAGACAGATTAATTTTGGTTTAGTTGAGTGGTGTTTACAAAAACGATCGTGAAAAGTAAGATTTGTTCCTTGTCTTAATTTTTTTATTTTTGTTTTGCATTCCCAAGTCAAAACTTTTATATTGATACGTCTGGACACTTTGGATCTAGAACAAGTGGAACAGTTCTGGGGACAGGCAGTATTTTGAAACTTTGGGCCTGACACTGTTGGACGTTTTTTTTATTATATTGGTGAGATGTCATTATTTCAATCTAGTGTCTTACACCACTGCGTTTTGTGTGTTCTAAAAGGGTAAACGAAACATTCCATTTAATAGCCTGTAGTGATGTACCTTGAAAACAATCGTTTAATATCAATATGTGTAGTGTGAATGTCTGATATTTCAGGTCAAGATTTACTGCACAGAAAGAAAGTTGTGACCTCACTGCCACAAGGTCAGAGCCAATACAGCCACCCACTGTCCTCGTCAGACACAGAGCTGGTGAGGAAGACGCGGTCGTCAAGGAAACAAAAACCCTTACAGAAAGGGCAGACCCTGTTAGGGAACTTCTGTGAGATCCTGCGTACCCCACAGACTGACCACAGGAATACGGCTCGTGTTCTGGCCGACTTAAGCAGTCAGGACAGGGGCGGTCCTATCACATCACAGGCAGGATGTCAGAGGCAGAGGACAGAGGTGAAAGGTCAGCTGAGACAGACTAAAGGTTCACCAGTTGTTGTAGGGAAAGTGCTGTCGGCAAAGTTATTGCCAGGTGAAGAGACGGGGACAGGGGAGGCTTGTCAAGGTCAAGGTCTTAAGACGGATTCAGAAGAATCTGGAAGGACACAACAGAAAATGACAGTCGTAGGAAAGGTTATGACAATTGTGGGGAAAGTTGTGGAGAAGAGTTCATTGCAAAACACGGAACTTGTACATAAGAGCTCATTACATGATGTCAGAGTTAACCAGAAGACTTTGTCACAAGCTCTGACAACTGTACAGAAGATTCCGTCACAAGCCATGACAACTGTACAGAAGATTCCGTCACAAGCCATGACAACTGTACAGCAGACATCGTCACAAGCCATGACAACTGTACAGAAGATTCCGTCACAAGCCGTGACAACTGTACAGAAGACATCGTCACAAGCCATGACAACTGTACAGAAGATTCCGTCACAAGCCATGACAACTGTACAGAAGACATCGTCACAAGCCATGACAACTGTACAGAAGACATCGTCACAAGACATGACAACTGTACAGAAGATTCTGTCACAAGCCATGACAACTGTACAGAAGACATCGTCACAAGCCATGACAACTGTACAGAAGATTCTGTCACAAGCCATGACAACTGTACAGAAGATTCCGTCACAAGCCATGACAACTGTACAGAAG
Organism: Oasisia sp. SBJ-2009; assembly: GCA_964017155.1. Classification (NCBI taxonomy): domain Eukaryota; kingdom Metazoa; phylum Annelida; class Polychaeta; order Sabellida; family Siboglinidae; genus Oasisia; species Oasisia sp. SBJ-2009. The sequence goes on from OZ024854.1 coordinate 49,625,273, forward strand.
ACTTCGTCACAAGACATGGAAATTGTGCAAACAAATTCCAGACCGGATAATGACAGTGCACAATACAGTTCCGGTGTTTACCCGATGTCTCCACCGTGGAGTTTGAGTCAGAACACACTTAGAGTCAGTCCTAAAAAGGCACTAGTCAGCAGTGTTCCTGTGAGGACTCCTACAAAACGCAAGTCGCCCTGTGTGGATGAGTTGGATGGCACTATGGCAGTGCCCTGCAAAAAACAAAAGGTACTGGCAGGTTCCCTCTTACACCAGATGTATTGTGATAGGTTTTATGAATACAAGTATTTAAGAATTGCCTTCTGACCACTGTTCTGTATGTCTACTGATGTTTGCGGTGTATAAAGAAAAGGATAACCTTTATGCATAACTACTTATGTGAATCAGTATCAAGGTGCTATTTTATGTATTGCCATCCATCATAACCTATTTTGCGATTCATAGTCGTTAACATGTCATAGTCAGTAACATGTCACTAGTAAACTCACTGCTGCTTCTTGTAGTTGTCGTTCTTTAATTGCACTGCTGTTTACTTCCAGGAGTGGGGACTTCCAGCACTGATGTCACCGTTTGTGAAGAGTACAACAGAGGTTAGTTGTCACATGCATCTTGCTGCTTTTTGTAGCTTTCGACAGGTCTCTTCTCTGCATACTAATCTGTTCACACTTATGTAAGCAGTAGTTTTTCCTGTAGTTTCCGAAATGTTTCGTATGAGTTGAGGTAATGTTGGAACGTACGGCCATGGTAGAGGTTTAAAGTGATATATGCCTGACCAGGAGACCGTTTCACACATTTCTATTTTCAAGCAGAACATGCTGGCATTGACAATTGACAGTTAAGGAACAAGATCAATTTTAAAGAGCAAAGCTGGAGTTACGAACATATGAGAATTCTGGTGAAATTGCCCTCTAACGACTGAATACCATGCACTATCAAAAGTTATTTCTACATTTTTCTCGCTACAGGTAAAAACGAAGATGTGTCTGCCCTTTGCCTACCCAACATGCGCCATGTTTGAAGCGTGTCTTGATGACGGTGAGCTGTTCTATGCGACGGAGATTGTCGCCCTCTCCGTGTCCACGACGAGATACCCACCTGCGAGACTCCTTCACCTTGTACTCAGTCGCATCCTACTGGTAAAACACGCAACATTCTGTCAAACTACATTTCCACATCCTACTGGTAAAACATGCAACATTTTGTCAAACTACATTTCCGCACCAGCCTGTGAGTTGTGATCCTTTGGTTTGTTGTAAAATGTTCCAAAATAAAAGTAAGTGAGGAATATGTTACGGATTTTGAGTGTTCTGTAACCTGGCTCCTCAATTACATTGTTTTCCCCTAATCCATTCTACATAATGTCACATAACATAATAAAACACTTTTACCTTACAATGAGATTGTCCATGATGTTACCTGGTTGATATTAGTCCGTGATTGTGACGTGAATCATACTGTTGTTGCAATTGAATGATGTGAGTCATGTTGTTATTGCGATGAGTGATGTGAATCATCCTGTTGTTGCAATTGAATGATGTGAGTCATGTTGTTATTGCGATGAGTGATGTGAATCATCCTGTTGTTGCAATTGAATGATGTGAGTCATGCTGTTATTGCGATGAGTGATGTGAATCATCCTGTTGTTGCGATGAGTAATGTGAATTATGATGTTACTGTGATCGAGTGATGTGAGTCATGCTGTTGTTGTGGTGAGTGATATGAGTCATGCTGTTGTTGTGATGAGTGATGTGAGTTGTGCTGTTGTTGCGAAGAATGATGCGAAACATGCTGTTGTCATGATGAGTGATGTGAGTCATACTGTTGTTGCGATGAGTGATGTGAGCCATGCTGTTGTTGCGATGAGTGATGTGAGTCATGCTGTTGTTGCGATGAATGATGTGAGCCATGCTGTTGTTGCGATGACTGATGTGAGTCATGCTGTTGTTGCGATGAATGATGTGAGTCATGCTGTTGTTGTGGTGAGTGATGTGAGTCATGCTGTTGTTGTGGTGAGTGATATGAGTCATCCTGTTGTTGTGGTGAGTGATATGAGTCATCCTGTTGTTGTGGTGAGTGATATGAGTCATGCTGTTGTTGTGGTGAGTGATGTGAGTCATGCTGTTGTTGTGGTGAGTGATGTGAGTCATGCTGTTGTTGTGGTGAGTGATGTGAGTCATGCTGTTGTTGCAATGAGTGATGTGAGTCATGCTGTTGTTGCAATGAGTGATGTGAGTCATGCTGTTGTCATGAAGAGTGATGTGAGTCATGCTGTTGTTGCGATGAGTGATGTGAGTCATGCTGTTGTTGCGATGAATGATGTGAGTCAAGCTGTTGTTGCGATGAGTGATGTGAGTCATGCTGTTGTTGCGATGAGTGATGTGAGTCATGCTGTTGTTGTGATGAGTGATGTGAGTCATGCTGTTGCTGCGATGAGTGATGTGAGTCATGCTGTTGTAGCGATGAGTGATGTGAGTCATGCTGTTGTTGCGATGAGAGTGTGGTGAGTCATGCTGTTGCTGCGATGAGTGATGTGAGTCGTGCTGTTGTTGCGATGAGTGATGTGAGTCATGCTGTTGTTGCGATGAGTGATGTGAGTCATGCTGTTGTTGCGATGAGTGATGTGAGTCGTGCTGTTGTTGCGATGAGTGATGTGAGTCATGCTGTTGCTGCGATGAGTGATGTGAGTCATGCTGTTGTTGCGATGAGTGATGTGAGTCGTGCTGTTGCTGCGATGAGTGATGTGAGTCGTGCTGTTGTTGCGATGAGTGATGTGAGTCATGCTGTTGTTGCGATGAGTGATGTGAGTCATGCTGTTGTTGCGATGAGTGATGTGAGTCGTGCTGTTGCTGCGATGAGTGATATGAGTCGTGCTGTTGTTGGGATGAGTGATGTGAGTCATGCTGTTGTTGCGATGAATGATGTAAGTCATGCTGTTGTTGCGATGAGTGATGTGAGTCGTGCTGTTGTTGCGATGAGTGATGTGAGTCATGCTGTTGCTGCGATGAGTGATGTGAGTCGTGCTGTTGTTGCGATGAGTGATGTGAGTCGTGCTGTTGTTGCGATGAGTGACGTAAGTCATGCTGTTGTTGCGATGAGTGACGTAAGTCATGCTGTTGTTGCGATGAGTGATGTGAGTCATGCTGTTGCTGCGATGAGTGATGTGAGTCGTGCTGTTGTTGCGATGAGTGATGTGAGTCATGTTGTTGTTGCGATGAGTGATGTAAGTCATGCTGTTGTTGCGATGAGTGATGTGAGTCGTGCTGTTGTTGCGATGAGTGATGTGAGTCATGCTGTTGCTGCGATGAGTGATGTGAGTCATGCTGTTGTTGCGATGAGTGATGTGAGTCGTGCTGTTGCTGCGATGAGTGATGTGAGTCGTGCTGTTGTTGCGATGAGTGATGTAAGTCATGCTGTTGTTGCGATGAGTGATGTGAGTCGTGCTGTTGTTGCGATGAGTGATGTGAGTCATGCTGTTGCTGCGATGAGTGATGTGAGTTGTGCTGTTGTTGCGATGAGTGATGTGAGTCGTGCTGTTGCTGCGATGAGTGATGTGAGTCGTGCTGTTGTTGCGATGAGTGATGTGAGTCATGCTGTTGTTGCGATGAGTGATGTAAGTCATGCTGTTGTTGCGATGTGAGTTGTGCTGTTGTTGTTGCGATGAGTGATGTGAGTCGTGCTGTTGTTGCGATGAGTGATGTAAGTCATGCTGTTGTTGCGATGAGTGATGTGAGTCGTGCTGTTGTTGCGATGAGTGATGTGAGTCGTGCTGTTGTCGCAGCGGAGTGAGAGCGCGGTGTTGTCTCACCAAGTACACCGGCTGCTTCACGCCATCGTCACGGAGCATCCTCCCACCTGTCCCAGCATGCAGTGCGTCTACCTCGACACAGTCAGCTACCGTGATGACGACAATGCGCAGACAGAACACGTTCACCCGTCTCAGTTTCTCTTCAGCGTCATCAGGTACGTGTTTACAGTGACTGACGTTTGGGTCTTTGAGGCTGTTGCCTTGTGTCTGTGGGTTACTTTTACACTCCACTTTGTCCCCCAAGTGCAAGGGGAAGCAGGACTTTATGCAGGACAACATTTTTGCCAGTCACACATGTTTTGGTGGATACATGGATGTTAACTGATAAGCCAGTTTACAAACTTTAAATGTGTCTGATGACCTGAAATGGACTACTAAGTTACTAACACACATGTGACACCATTTACACTCACTTTTATGGCAAAACTGACAATATCTATGGTTTTGGAAGCCTTTTTTGCTCCATTTTGTACCTTCAACCCATATTTCTACCCGTCCACAACAGGCTTTACCCGTCCAAATGACGGGATGATGGGTCTCTGCATACAGCTATGGGGGGAAGGTTGGTATTGAAACTGGGCCATGATTGTTATTTTTCTGTCAGTGGATATTTCTGCCAGATCCAACATCTGTCTCTCCCCTTATTCTCCCATCCAAACCTGCTGCAGTTAAACAAACACAAACTCATTTATCCCTATTGATAATGCATGTACAATAGCAAAACTATTATGTAATCATGGTTACTTGCAAAAATGATTGTCGTTAGTTATGTTAATTTTAAAACAAAACATATTCATACATATATTTTACCACTAGTCGTAAGCATAACTGATTACATCTGTGACGTAACTAGGCAGTTCCTAACACTCAGTCAGGTTGGCATTGTTCTGTAAGAGTTGCGTATTATTCCAGTGGGTGTGCTATGTTGCAGCACTCTGCTTACGGGAGACCTGGAGAATCTTCACAGTCAAAACTACCTGCTTTATCTTGAGTTTGTTGTTGCTCTCTGTGAGAAAGACTTCAGCGTCTCCATACAGCGGTGAGTCTCATGTTGTTTCGCTTCACGTTATGCCTTAGATGGTGGCAAGATTATACAGCATGTGTTTCTTTTTCATCTGTGACACAAGATCCAACAGTCTGTGTACTCAGCTTCATCTCTTGTGTTCCTTCCCGGCAGCCGGCAGCTTGATGGTGAAGACAAGAAAGGAGGGCCATGGTCAAGCCTGATTGGTCAAGTGTTCTGGCCAGCTGGCCGGAGGGGTCATCTCAACGTAGCATGTAAACAGCTGTTATCGTGCTTTTCACGGTGTCTACAACTGAGCACATCCTACAAGGTAAGTTCACTTGAGATCTTCCTTGGCTGGTCGAATGATTGACTAGAACGTAAATGATTAGTCTAATTTTTTAAATGTAGTTCATATTATATGACTATTGAAATGTCCTTGATACCCCAAATTACAAACTGCAGACACACCACGCAACAACTTGTAGCTTGACTCCATTCACTTCCACGGTTTGCGGAGATGTTCAACCAGGGGTTGTAGTGCAGCGTAACCACTCTTGACTTATGAGGATGGGTGGTATGACCGAAGCAGTCTAATTTTGTGGTGATATTTGGTGATGAACAATTGTTGGTTTTGCGGATTTTGTCGACTTTTCTAACTTGCTATATCAAATTTTTACCCACCAGTTTTATCGCAGGCGGTGTTGCTACGGCTGCTCAATCGGCTGGTTACCATGGTAGCTGAACATCACAGATTGGCTGATTGTGCAGGGAAACATCCAGCCAATCAGATCTCATTGCCTCACACGGCGGTGATGTTTGCGCGAGAACTGGCGTACAGAATTCAGGGTTAGTCAGGTTGACCTTTTGCCCTGGTAATTGTCTTTGGGAAAATGAATAGTACGGAATTTTAGTGATCAGCACGCTGAAAGTTAACATTTTGTTAAATGTTTGGAATTTGACTGTTATAAAAATTTAATGGCATCCAGGAAGTGAATCCACTGCTGCCAGAACTTTAGTTTTTGTGTGGGCTCAGATACACTGGTGATGCATGCACAGTTAGATGTAGAGCAATATCTTGTCAAAATTCAGTACATTTTCACAAGAAGTTTGGTTAGCACTTTTTGTGCAGAATCCAAGCCTATGATGGAATTACCATAACTCAAACAGGAAATTGAAACCTTAAATTTTAAAAAGGTTCACGCTCGCCCAAATAAATTTACCCATATTGGTTGGATCACTTGTAGGCACACTGACAGGTACATCTTCACACGAGGACTCTGCTGGGGGTGTGCGGGAGGCTGTGGGGGGTCTCCGACTGCCGTGGCTCAAAGTACACGTGTGTCAGACACTGCTGGATCTGTACGATGACACACTGCTGCCGGCAAGTCTGCAGAACCCCCCACTACAGATCACATTCAGTAGCATTGTGAGTAGGGCAGCCGCTCAGTCCATTTAGTCCACCGGGGGTGTCCAGTGGGGTGGTCAAAGATGGTCAGTGTATTACACCACACCAATTGACCAAGTTTCCGTATTGTAACAGTAGATGTAATAACGGCATAAGAGTAATGATGTTCTTCAGGTTTGTCAAATACTGTGTATAGGTTACCAAAGCAGGTCTCAATAATAGTTAAAGCTCCAAAAATACACTTACTTTTTTGATATACAAGTGTATCTAACCCACATAAAACTGTTTGGGGGTTATTTGAATTTCTTCCATTAATAAAATTTACTTTACCGTACCCCAATGTTTAAAGGGTTGCTTGGCAGATAATTTGTTTCTCTTTCATCATTTTGTTAAGATAATTATGTACACATACATAGTTTTACATTCAGATGATACTGTGATTTACCTGTACATACCAATATTGACTGCTCTGCTCTGCTCTGCTCTGCTCTGCTCTGCTCTGCTCTGCTCTGCTCTGCTCTGCTCTGCTCTGCTCTGCTCTGCTCTGCTCTGCTCTGCTCTGCTCTGCTCTGCTCTGCTCTGCTCTGCTCTGCTCTGCTCTGCTCTGCTCTGCTCTGCTCTGCTCTGCTCTGCTCTGCTCTGCTCTGCTCTGCTCTGCTCTGCTCTGCTCTGCTCTGCTCTGCTCTGCTCTGCTCTGCTCTGCTCTGCTCTGCTCTGCTCTGCTCTGCTCTGCTCTGCTCTGCTCTGCTCTGCTCTGCTCTGCTCTGCTCTGCTCTGCTCTGCTCTGCTCTGCTCTGCTCTGCTCTGCTCTGCTCTGCTCTGCTCTGCTCTGCTCTGCTCTGCTCTGCTCTGCTCTGCTCTGATCAAACTTGATGTCACCTGTTCTCCTGTTGCAGGTAAGCCGCTACTTCTACTTGTTGCCTAGGCAACGTAAGGCAGCCATGATTGACGACGTTCAATCTCTGGATGAGGAGAGTTCCCTGTACGTGTCTGTTGACTCATTTCATTGTTTCACGCCATATGTTGTTTATGACTTCTCTACTACAGACATCAACAAAGTTAAATGGGTTAGAAGAAATGACAGGGTTACAATTAAAGCAGAAAGAATCAGTAAAATAATTGGAATTGTTTTAATTAATTACATTTCTCCCGAGGTATCGTTGTTGAGCCTGTGAGAGGGTGGCACCACAACACTCCGGGAGGACAAACTTTGTACAATCATTTACACTAACTCAATTACCGTTAGATTTACATACGCGTGTACGTTGTTGTCACAGGTCCCAGGAGACAGCGCAGTCAGACGGCCAGCAGAAAACGACCGACTCGATGTACAGGACACGTGGCTCCAAAATCGCAGCCAAACTCGTCAACAGCAGAAACTCTAAAGGTATTTCATAACCTTCCAAGTCTCCTCACAGCATATATTCAAGTCTACCTTTGAAAGTGTCATAGATTGTTGGTCAGTGAGATGTGTAGTGTGTGTAATCTGTATGTGTGTTGGTCAGTGAATGTTTAGTGTGTACTCTGTGGGTGTTGGCCAGTGAGATATGTAGTGTGTACTCTGTGTGTGTTGGCCAGTGAGATGTGTAGTGTGTACTCTGTGTGTGTTGGCCAGTGAGATGTGTAGTGTGTGTACTCTGTGTGTTGGCCAGTGAGATGTGTAGTGTGTGTACTCTGTGTGTTGGCCAGTGAGATGTGTAGTGTGTACTCTGTGTGTGTTGGCCAGTGAGATGTGTAGTGTGTGTACTCTGTGTGTGTTAGCCAGTGAGATGTGTAGTGTGTACACTGTATGTATTGGCCAGTAGATGTGTAGTGTGTGTACTATGTGTGTGTGTGTTGGCCAGTGAGATGTGTAGTGTGTACTGTGTGTATTGGCCAGTGAGGTGTGTAGTGTACTCTGTGTGTGTTGGCCAGTGAGGTGTGTAGTGTGTACTCTGTGTGTGTTGGCCAGTGAGGTGTGTAGTGTGTACTGTGTGTGTTGGCCAGTCAGGTGTGTAGTGTGTACTGTGTGTGTGTTGGCCAGTCAGGTGTGTAGTGTGTACTCTGTGTGTGTGTGTGTGTGTGTGTGTGTGTGTGTGTTGGCCAGTAGGTGTGTAGTGTGTACTGTGTGTGTGTTGGCCAGTAAGTGTGTAGTTTGTACTGTGTGTGTGTTGGCCAGTAGGTGTGTAGTGTGTACTGTGTGTGTTGGCCAGTTAGTGTGTAGTGTGTGTGTGTTGGCCAGTGAGGTGTGTACTGTGTGTGTGTTGGCCAGTAGGTGTGTAGTGTGTACTGTGTGTGTGTTGGCCAGTAGGTGTGTAGTGTGTACTGTGTGTGTGTTGGCCAGTAAGTGTGTAGTGTGTACTGTGTTACAGGAGAGACAGCCCTCCACCTGGCCTGTTGCAGTAACAATGCTGTGAGGGTGCGGGAACTGCTGGGGGTGCCGGGTGAGTCAATCTACCTCACTACTGCAGCTGCACATCACTTAAATAAGTTACTATCGAACACAATCATACGACAGTGTCATTTGTCTGGTGTCTGCATGACTGTCACGTGTCTAGTGTCCATATGGTGATGTCACATGTCTGTCACACCTTCAGACAGTGTCTGACGCAACTAGGGGAGAAGGTCACCGATTCATTGCTACACCGAGATAGGGGAGTGTCCACAAGATGCGCAGTTTGATTTGTTATTAAATGCCCCATTTCGGATAAAAATAGCACATGTGGCATCGTGTTGTGTCCTTTGTTAAGTCAAAATTTGCATATTACCATAGCAACTCATCACATGTGAAACTGTCAAACAACCATGACCAGTAGCGTAAATTATTTTAGCCAGACTACCTTAGTCGATTAACATAAGGAATCAACAAACACTGAAATATATATACCGTGAGGTAGGTCATGTTGTTGTGGTGATACAATAATATATCTTATAAAAATTCTAAATAGTTGTTCGCATGATTTTGTAAAAACCAAATGAATTTATGTCAGGTCAGCAATTACATCATTCAAACATCTGCTTTGAATAACGTTCCGTCAATCGTGATTGTGTCACACAGGTATAGAGATTAACTGCCAGGACCACAGTGGTTACACCCCGCTCCACCAGGCGGCGATCAGAGGCCACGTCGAGTGCGTGGTGAGCTTGCTCAAGTACAAACCCACCAATAGTATCTTGAGCTTCCTCAAGTGCGAGTCTGTCGATGGTCGACCGAATGGTGCTCGCCTCGACGTCTTGACCAAAGGTGGCGCCACTGTGCTTCATGCCGCTGTTGCAGAAAACCAACTGCAGGTGGCGCACATGTTGCTTCAGTTCGGAGGTGGGTGGAGATGGCCGGAGTACGTACACTTAAAAGGATACTCCAATCAGTGAGAGATTCACAGCATTTACTTACATCTGTATAATATATTGGTTGTGCATAGTAATTGTGCACACAGATCGATAATAAACAATTAATTATAGTTTAGTTGTACCAGAAACACTCCATGTTGGATTCAGGGCTCTGCCATCTTGAGACTTATGCGCCAGTGACGTAAACCGCTTACGTCACTGGCGCATGCACGTTCGAACATCCTAAGTCTGTCCAATGGTATTTGATGTATCCAGTACGTCGTGGATTGCTTACATCACTATCACAATTATTAGTGAAGATTCCGCCAATCCTTGCATTTGATGTAAACGATTTGGCTTATGTCACTGGCGCATGAGTCTCAAGATGGCAGCGCCCTGAATATAAGATAGCATGTTTTTGAGACCATTAAACTATAACTAATTTCTTATTAATGATATTTGTGCACAATTACTAGGCACAACCAATATAGTATACATATGTAAGTTAATACTGTGAACCTCTCACTGACTGTAGTATCCCTTTAATTCTCAGACTATTCTTCAGTTGAAACTAATGTGAAAATGATAGTGGTATCAGTGGGCCATCAGTAACAGACATCTACAGTTTCATAGCTTTAGACACAATATAAAATTCCCAATCTTATATTAAGAATAACAAATACAAAGAATGCTATAAAATTATTTAAAAACATTTCTAAAGGCATAAATAAATTTACCAGTTTTACATACAAAGAAAGAAAATAAACTAATAATCGTTTAAGGAAGTTGTTTAGTTGTACTTATGTTATATTCTTTCATTACTGCTCCAATGTAGGGTGGCAATACATTCTTTGGTTGTGTATGGCAGGATCATGATGCAGTTTGTTAACAAGCAATAGTTATTTGATGGTAATATACCTTTGAAGGGAATATACTGTTTGTTTTCCTTCAGAAAATTTCCCATGGTGCTAGTGCAATCTTGAGTGAACTGCCATGTTTTCAGGGAAGCGTTTGCTGAGTCTTCGTAATTCCGCCGGTCAGATCCCCCTGCGCGTGGCGGTCAGTGAGGAGATGAGGCAACTGTTGCTTGACCCTCAGTCCCCCCGCAAGACTTCAGCCTGTAGTTCACAAGGTTGGTATCAACTGCATGTGATCTCGTGTGAGAACACCTATCGAAATCATCAAGTTGATCGAGGCTCTGAGTCACTGTCTTATAATTCTGTGCCATGAAGAAGTGCATTAAGGCCAGTAAATTCCCAAACAATTTGACAGAAAACTCTATGAACAAATGTAACAGTTATGAAGTGTAGTTATTTTATGGGTTGGTTGACGGTTCTGAATTTACGGTTTCCTGAGTTGTATTGGAGAGCTGTCTGGTTATATCAGCTGGCTTGCTGTTGAGTTTATAAGATGAACATTTTGTCTACATTAAGTAGACTAAAATTGCAAATGCTGTTTTGGACATATGTTTTACATAATTTGGCAGGTAGTATATCTTCAGGTGTATGTTGATGTATTAAGAGCGCTATTTTAATAAATGTTAATAAATCAAGGTATTTACCTGCAAGACAATCTTGGTTGCTTGCCATGTTATGGGATATACATGCCTTGCATTTTTAATGACACTCAATATATGATATAGATCATCATTGTAATTTGTTTTATATACGTTATAGAATTTACATATATATATATATATTATTGTGATTAACACAACAATTGTAAAATTATATGATTAAGTTCAAATTACACCTTTACGGCTGAAGTTAAACTGCACCGTACTAGACAGTATTCACAGAGTAACAACTGGGCTGTGCTTGTAGAGTTGCAGCTGTCGCAGAGTTCACATGAATCCAGCGAATCTCTGAGTCAGTCCGACTCGACCCTACCAAGTGGAGCCTACAGAGACGGGCTCGACTCACAAACACTGGTGACGAGAGAAGAGTGTGGGAACTACGTCTACCTGGTCTGCAGGCTTGTGTTGTCGTACGTCAGACTACACTGTCTGTGTCACATGCGTCGCTCAAAGACACGACACTCGACGGACCAGGCGAGGAGTAGCGTCGACATAAGCACGACGAACGGTGACACCGACGTGGACGTGTTGACATGCTTACATCGACATGTCAGCAATTTCGAGACGCATCTGCGGCGCATAATAGGGGGCAGCACGCTAGAGTTCTGTCAGCCCGATCTGACTGCCCTACAGACTCTGGCACATACGATGAAGTGACTTTGATGTTTTGGGGCAGTCACTAATCTTCTGTTTGTGTACATGCAAAGACACAGTTGAATGGATGAAAGTAGTAATCTCAGATTTCACATAATGGTTGTTACTAGGCTAGGAGAATCATGGTAGTCGTATATTATGTGCACCCTTAATTCATATTTATTTGGGAAAAACTACTGATCATTGTAAGAAGTAATATGATTTTAGGCAGGAATGACGTGTTGCCTTTTCAACAGGTAAAACTGGATGTAATCAGAATGTAAAACTCACAGTATTAGTTAAGATATTAGTTTTATCATTTATATATATAAATAATATATATATATTTATATCATTAGTGATTTTTGCAAATTACCTTAGTAACATGGTTGTACAGAACAGTATTAGGGTGTATTCTTGTCAGTACATGTGGTCATTCATTACTACAGAATGAGTGGAGTGAATGTTCCGCAGCGAACATTGCTATGTGGATTCATGTCATTGTAAGTTACTGCCGAGATCAATGTTCAGGTTATATGCATCTCTATCAGGCCATGTTGATGATTGATCATATTAACTGTTTAGACATTTAGTAAAATGCTCTACCAATTATTACTTTAAACGTTTGTGACATTCTAGCTTTATGTGCTCTGTTTTCTGGTGGACTTCAGGGCATAGTTGATGTTTGATCATCGCTTCAATGTGTTTTATGTACACAAAATATAAACAAGTACATTTTCCACAAATCAGATGTCTTTTCTCAAATCATTGCTGGTTTGTATCTTTGTGTGATGTCGAGGCTGGCTGTTGTTGTTGTGAGAGACGGTGTTTGTCAAATCTGCAATCAGTTATGTTGGTTTCTAGCATGATGCATCACACGTCACCAGTACACTGGTGTTTGTGGGTGAACCAGTGATAATGTAGACTTACCAGATGACTGTTTTCAGCAGTAGTCGGCTGTCATAAAGTCGATAAGGTAAAGTAAAGGCAAGTTTTTATATAGCGCAGTATCCAGTCCTCAGGACCGCTCAAAGCGCTTTACACTTTACGTCCCTGACAGACCTGTTCACTCAGACACCAGCTCGGCTTCTCTGGGAAGCATCCAGCCATATGCTACAATTAATGCGCGAAGGCTGCTTGTACAAATATCCAGCACTGTCTATAGCCAGGTACTCATTTATACAGCTGAGTGAACTGGAGCAATGTAGTGAAAAAACCTCCTCAAGGTTTTCCCACTGAAGCACAGGATTCGAACCCGGGTTCTCGTAGTCGAGTCCGAAGCTCTACCTGTGTGCCATTGCGCCCTACAAATGCAGCTGTCTTTCAGATTTATTTTGATCATATCTTTCTGTCTGTGTGTGCCATCACTGTCATGGAAGTGACATCAGTTAGAACTAACGGAATTCTTTTGCATGTTTTCTCGAATAATTTCCTGTGATACACATATTGAACAATTCCATTACACAGAGTCAAAATGTGAGTGCACGTTACACTACGTGGCTAATAAAAATTATTTTGATGAACTTCACTTGGTTCTCTGAGGGGTTAAATGATATCAACATTAGCGAATGTATATTATAAGAGGGTTGCCAAAAATCAGTTGGAATTGTGTTTCAATAAAACATTCAGTGTATTTGAATTGGAAAGGTATTGTATTGAAATCTGGTAAAGCAACGTATTTGATTTAGCTAAGTAAGCCTGGTACCTATGTAATCACGCCTACAGACAGTGGCACCCATAACTTAACTGCCACGCAGTCCATTCACTCAAAGTCAACAACAGGGTAGATCAACATGGATCATAAGTTTACTTTCGTTGAAAAATATCTTGCTGTCCAAGGTCTTGACATGACTGGCTGATCGTGCTGACATATTTGTATACAAGTTGCATGTTTAAACATGTCTCACTTGCACTGCACATCAACTACACAGAACTGTACACACTCTTGCACTGTTTCATGCATTTCTCCCAGTCGTACATACTGTATGCATAAGTGACTGTAAATTTGGCCTGACGCAACCTATATTCATCGAGTAATATCTCATTTGGGCTGAATACTAAAGCAGTTGTCCATGACATTAATACAGATCATCATACAATCCTTGCCAAATGCTATGCCAACTGTTCATACACATTTGTACATTACTCGTCATCATAGCCTTTGGTTTATGAAAACATGATTGCCGAGTTCCATGACAACGCTATATTGATTAGATTTAACTGATCACGCTTGAGTCAACAGTCATGCTCCACTACACTCTTGCTATGTTACAGGTAATAAATACATGTCCTATTTACATATATATTTTATGGCAAAGTAACTAGAAAATATCACTACAAAATATTGCAACACGTGTTAAACTCGCACCCTGTCCTAAATCACATACTCAGACCATCGCACAGACGAGTGGAACACAAATGGTAAATACACGTCGCATCTGACTAGATCATTTATAATGTCTTTTGTGTCGTCATACATCCAAGATGGCCAAATCTTGGCACCCTAATTTGGCAGCGTAACATCATATATACAGATCACAGACAGTCCTGAACCGGCACTTCAAACTCCGTGGTGATAATCATCACTTGCTATATAATCACGCCATCCATACTTAGAAATTTGTATTGATACTGGCATTAATTGAGGAGCACTGACTACATACAATTAAATATATTCAGACGAGTTTGTCCAATAAATTAGCCATCCACGTCACCATCAGGTAACTGACAAAGGTTTCTGTCCAGCATAAACACCTACAAACTGTATCCAGTGCACCAGTTTATGTATTTGGCCCAAACAATCGACAGTTGTGTCACCCAGTGTTAGGGTATTTGCCTTCAATAATATATGCAATAGGAAGCAATTCTTGTTTTTTTGTTAATTTTTGCCACAGGCTTTTCAATTTACCAACTGTACAATACACCACCTGGTTTCTTCATTTCAAAATGTCAGTTAATCAAATGCCCCTGTTTAGATACATAGTGGTAAAACACATTGATATGCAAATAAAATACATCCTGTAATATTTATGTATGGTTTCACACATTTAAAACAATGGGGCCTTTTCAATACACAAATAAATGATTTTAAAATGTTTAGCTAGTGATAAAACAGACAAACTTCAACAAATAAAACTACTTCCTGTATTAAAATGAAAATCAACAATAGAGTTGGCTGCCATATTTTCTCAATTATAAAAGTATGCATTTTTTAAACTTGGTGAATACGTGGAAAATCCTGTTTGATTTCTACAAGGAAAGGGCAACAAACATACATACGTGCAGGTATAAAATTATTACAATTGCATGTGCTAAACCTGGCTGGCTGGAAGAACAAATCAATCCATTTATATACACTGGTGACTGGTGGTTTCAACAAGACATCTCAGGAGCAATAACAGTTGAAATCACCCGTATCTAGCATCCAGATGAGCAAAAAATGTCTCAACTGAACTTCACTGGTAATAATCAACACGTGGGCAGGACGAGAAAAGAACATAACACGAAACTAAATCATTACATCTTACAGTAGAAATACTGTAAGTGAATTTGCGAAAATTGTAAAGAAATTCCTTACAGCTTACGTCCTCTTCACAAAGTACGGAGAACACAGACAACGAGAGGTGTAATTTTACAACACTTACTGTCGCAGAGATAAACAGAAAGTGAAAGTACGCTAGCAATGCTAACTTACTATATCTTTCACACTGCTGCAAATTGTCCCAAGAGTAGGAAGAATTTAAACCATCCATTAATGGAATTAATCCTGTAATGGACACAGGTGGCCGAATCACATAACACTCTTCTACTGGACACGCATGGCCGAATCATGTGACACTATCCAGCTGCAGCCCTTTGACCTATGGTCAACTCTGGTCAACTATGCACTGGAAACTGAAACAAAAGCACACATGCAAACAATTTAATTCAATACCTTTATTTACCAAATGTCAAACTAAGCATACTCGCTGCTGTAACTGACCTTACTGACTGTTCATGTCTGTAAGTGTTGCATGACAATGTGTGTATCCATGTTTATGTATAGTTAACAATAAATAAAGGCTCCATATACAATATTATTATAATTAAGTCTCAGCTAAAAAGTTCCAAATATTGCTTCTTGCCTCACAATCGCAAATGACAGTCAGGAAGTAAAGTGTAAAGAGCACTTGACACTTCCCTCCCTCGCAGACTTGTTTATCTGAACATCTCAACTTCCCCAGTGCCATAATTAGTGTAAAAGGTTATTCGTACACAAACATTCACAACAGTTTGTGGTACTCATTCATATAGCCGAGTTAACTGCAATGACAGCAAAAGATTCAAACCCGGATTCTCTCGAATGTGAGTTCTGTGCTGCAGTCATTACACCACTGTGCCTCATTACATTTGATCAAAGACGACCTCTGTGCCATACCTTGTCTCTTGTTGTGTGCAGCCCTCAGTGCCTGGACCGTTGGCCACCAGTGCCTCTCTCCTGTGTCGTATACTGTAGTCTGTCTGTCTCTCTCGCTGTGTTGTATTCACTTCTTTGCTCCCAATACTTTCTGTCCATCCTTATCTCACACCTGAGTCTCCTGTGCACAAACACAATGCACACGTCACCACAGACTGACACCACGGAGACGTGTTGTGCTCAAGTGTATCTAGCAGTCATTTAATTTGTCTACTACTATTTCACAAATGCTATTATATAGATGTCACACTTTTTTTCATAATATTTATATTTTTTATTCCATGCGTACATGTCAATTAAATTACATTTGATCAATCATGTTTTTCTGGGGTGGGAGAAACACTTTATATATAAGTCGAAAGACTTCTCCTTTCTTATTTCACATGTTATATTCTGTTACCTGGCATACAAAATCTCAGCTCCAAACATGCCTAACTGACAGAAATCATCATCATCATCCATTTGGCGGCCACAACCATCATGTTCGTCTGCAAGATAAGTGCAATTTTAAGATTGTGACACCAAGATCCTCACCTCCCAGATGAATTTCAAAATGCCTAAACAGAAAACCTCATTGTTTTAGATGATAGATACGCAGTGTCTACCTGTCGTGTCGCCACTGTGGTTGTCCAGGGTGAAGGCTGCCACTGCTACGTCCAGATCCCACTCCCCGCTCCCTCCTGCAAGCACAGGGCTCTATGGACCAACGGCTCTCCCCAGTAGACAGGACATTACATGCATTACCATTGCTCTGTTACTGTCAACGGTTGTTGTAAATACACAGTAATGGTAAAATAAAAAAATTAAATTAAAAAGCATATCCACAAACACTAGTTTTCTGTCGTACAAATCGTTACTCTGTGCTGATCTGTAATTATTACTCATAATTCAATAAGTATCGATACCTGTTGAATGTTAAATGTACACTATCAATACACTGACTAATTGAAAAATGTAGATAGTTGGATAAATTGTTACACCCCTATTTGGTAATATTTGTGACTTGGTAAGAAAATTTGATCTGTCATGTGCTCATCAGAACATCATCCTGACCTCTACAGGAGGTATTCAGCAATACCACAATTGCTGAACGATAACTATGTGTAAACGTTCTTGTCTTCAGCCAGTTGGTCACTGATGCCGCTGACACCAGGAGTGATTAGACTGACCACTACTTCTCGACTGAGTGTGATATTCCACCCACTACACTACTGTGCCCCACAACAAACAGGGTTTGTGGGCAATAGTTTTGCGAAGACTTGTTTTGATTCCATGGACACTCACTGGCTGCTTCTTTGAGTTTTTCTGTTTCTTTGGTGATTTCTTCACTGGGATTCGTGAGCCTCCGTCAGTGGGGGACTTCTGGTCTTCTCCCGAGTGCTGTACAAGCTTCATCCGTTTCTGGGTCTGAAACACCACATCAGCTCAGTTAGGTTTGCTTAGTGTATTCGTTTTAGCTTAATAAACATACATTGATATGAGCCATCCAAAAATATGGTATTATATGAAAGCTTAGAACATTATAATCACAACATTGTTAACAATAAAGCACAATGCAAACAGGCAAATTTAACTATAATACTACAATCTACAATGTTTGAAAGGGGTAAAGTTGAAGTCAATATTATCCAGTTTCGGAACAAACAACACAACACTTATTGGCATGAATGTGAAATGCTACGAAATGGTAAGAAAACTAAATATTGTTTAACACTGAAAAGGGTGTCGATGCACAACACTCAAGTCACTCAACACTCAAGTCACCTTCAACCTGAACAACTAGACATTTTTGTAATTTAACATTGTCCATTATTCAACATTGGGCACAATGAATAATGTGCAACATCTGTTTTTGTGTGAAGAGACTAATCAGACTGGTAGTTTCAAGCTAATCTTTCTCCAACTTCAGCCCAAATTATCTTTTCAAAGATTCAGCAGCATTCAAAGATTCAGCAGCACACCAGCTGCCACAAGATGGCAGCACAGTAGACTTTTATTCAGCTATGTGCCTGCACACACCAACTACTGTGTTGCCATTATCTAACTGTAGTCAGCTGACAACTGCCACCATATAACAAAGAAAACAGGTACAACAGAGTTTGAAATACAACAGAAATATTAATTGATAGGTTTTATTACACATAAAAGTAGAAAATTAAGAGCAGTGACAATGAAAGGAGAGTTGTAATAGGGCTAGCATGAGCAGATGAGGGGGACACAAATGCAAGGCACAGGTGAAGATAAAGATGCACTGTGAGGAAGAGGAGTGAACTGACTGATGTGGCATCAATGCGACATGGAGCGAGGGGCAAGGAATGTGCTCAGCCATCAACACGGTCCCTCACCACTTCACTCAGCTGTTTCTGCAGCTGTATCTTCTCCTGCGTCACTTTCTCGACGGCCTCGATGTTGTACTGGTTGGAGTTGGGGGTCATCTCCAACAGGGCAATGTGGGCGTCCTTCTCACTGATGCCCGCCACGATCGCCTCCTGTCTGCAGCACAGGTCACGTCAAACACCCTCCTCACTCAGTCCACCACAACAGACCTCCCTCCTCACTCAGTCCATCACAACAGACCTCCCTCCTCACTCAGTCCAACACAACAGACCTCCCTCCACACTCAGTCCATCACAACAGACCTCCCTCCACACTCAGTCCATCACAACATACCTCCCTCCACACTCAGTCCATCACAACATACCTCCCTCCACACTCAGTCCATCACAACAGACCTCCCTCCTCACTCAGTCCATCACAACATACCTCCCTCCTCACTCAGTCCATCACAACATACCTCCCTCCTCACTCAGTCCATCACAACAGACCTCCCTCCACACTCAGTCCATCACAACAGACCTCCCTCCACACTCAGTCCATCACAACAGACCTCCCTCCACACTCAGTCCATCACAACAGACCTCCCTCCACACTCAGTCCACCACAACAGACCTCCCTCCACACTCAGTCCATCACAACAGACCTCCCTCCACACTCAGTCCACCACAACAGACCTCCCTCCACACTCAGTCCATCACAACAGACCTCCCTCCTCACTCAGTCCATCACAACAGACCTCCCTCCACACTCAGTCCATCACAACAGACCTCCCTCCTCACTCAGTCCATCACAACAGACCTCCCTCCTCACTCAGTCCATCACAACAGACCTCCATCCTCAACAATTAATGGTTACAGAAGGAATACAGTAACAAACTTTGTATCAAAGGTGGGTTAGTTTACTTTATTTCATTCATTTAGTAATATAAAAGTATTTAAATGTACATCGCATTTTCTTAACTTTTCACAGGATTCCACATTTCTTACACAAACTTATCAAGAGTCTGGCTTCAGCCATACAACTATCAGTACTAACACCACGGAGTACAACTGAAGCCTGACTGAGTGAGCTGACAAAGGTCCTCACTTCATCTCGTAGAGCTCCTTCATCTGGTCGGTGCGCTCCGCCTGCATGCGCTGGAGCGAGGCGTCTCTCTCCTCCAGGATCGACTCCATGGCCTTCACCTGCTCTCCGTGCTCCACACTCGTCTGTCGCAGGCGCTCCAGCTCCTCCGACACACTCCGCGACTGAAACACACCACCAGGTCATTGACTGAAACACACCACCAGGTCATTGCTGTTCATTTGTCAATTTTTTATGTAATTAAGATGAGACGTTACAGCAACAGCCCCGGCAACCGTTCTCATTGGTCCAGCGTGGAATATTTGCATAATTTCTGAACAACTGCATGCGCACCGTGTATTTACTTCGCGTCACTGCTGACCTAGTTAGCGATCAACACGAAGCGAAAAATGGCGTGCAACGTGGCGGAGTTGTTAACCTCTGATGAAAGTGATCGGGCACAAATAGATAGTTTGATTGAGGCGACCGGAGTACTTTTTGGAGGAAGTCACTGATAAGAGCGTGGCGGATGATGACGAGGATGAAAATTTTGCGAACTACATCACTGATGAAGTCGAAGACGACGATTTCGACTTTCATGAGAATGATTACGACACGGCACGGCTACGCAAGTCACTGAGCGATCCGTAGAGACGGTGTCAGATTCTCCGGATGCGGAATTGGGAAAAGCAAATGCAATATCATGAGAATGATACTATCTTTGAGTGTTCCAAATTTCACCCAGATATGTCCATCCTAACCAAGGCATAACAGCAGCAGAGTTTGTTCGCTTTTCTTAACAATGGAGGTAATTGCATAAAATATTAATTAATCTGCAATTTTCTTTCTAATAAAACATTTTGTGTTCATATTAATACGGTATCTTAAGAATGATATTATCTTCCAACATGCCAAGTTTCAACAAGATTGGTCCATGGTAACTAAGGTAGTGATAAAGGTACAGTCCATGGTAACTAAGGTAGTGATAAAGGCACAGTCCATGGTAACTAAGGTAGTGATAAAGGCACAGTCCATGGTAACTAAGGTAGTGATAAAGGCACAGTCCATGGTAACTAAGGTAGTGATAAAGGCACAGTCCATGGTAACTAAGGTAGTGATAAAGGTACAGTCCATGGTAACTAAGGTAGTGATAAAGGCACAGTCCATGGTAACTAAGGTAGTGATAAAGGCACAGTCCATGGTAACTAAGGTAGTGATAAAGGTACAGTCCATGGTAACTAAGGTAGTGATAAAGGTACAGTCCATGGTAACTAAGGTAGTGATAAAGGTACAGTCCATGGTAACTAAGGTAGTGATAAAGGTACAGTCCATGGTAACTAAGGTAGTGATAAAGGTACAGTCCATGGTAACTAAGGTAGTGATAAAGGCACAGTCCATGGTAACTAAGGTAGTGATAAAGGTACAGTCCATGGTAACTAAGGTAGTGATAAAGGTACAGTCCATGGTAACTAAGGTAGTGATAAAGGCACAGTCCATGGTAACTAAGGTAGTGATAAAGGTACAGTCCATGGTAACTAAGGTAGTGATAAAGGCACATTCCATGGTAACTAAGGTAGTGATAAAGGTACAGTCCATGGTAACTAAGGTAGTGATAAAGGCACAGTCCATGGTAACTAAGGTAGTGATAAAGGTACAGTCCATGGTAACTAAGGTAGTGATAAAGGCACAGTCCATGGTAACTAAGGTAGTGATAAAGGCACAGTCCATGGTAACTAAGGTAGTGATAAAGGTACAGTCCATGGTAACTAAGGTAGTGATAAAGGTACAGTCCATGGTAACTAAGGTAGTGATAAAGGTACAGTCCATGGTAACTAAGGTAGTGATAAAGGCACAGTCCATGGTAACTAAGGTAGTGATAAAGGTACAGTCCATGGTAACTAAGGTAGTGATAAAGGCACAGTCCATGGTAACTAAGGTAGTGATAAAGGCACAGTCCATGGTAACTAAGGTAGTGATAAAGGTACAGTCCATGGTAACTAAGGTAGTGATAAAGGTACAGTCCATGGTAACTAAGGTAGTGATAAAGGCACAGTCCATGGTAACTAAGGTAGTGATAAAGGCACAGTCCATGGTAACTAAGGTAGTGATAAAGGTACAGTCCATGGTAACTAAGGTAGTGATAAAGGTACAGTCCATGGTAACTAAGGTAGTGATAAAGGCATAGTCCATGGTAACTAAGGTAGTGATAAAGGTACAGTCAATGGTAACTAAGGTAGTGATAAAGGCACAGTCCATGGTAACTAAGGTAGTGATAAAGGTACAGTCCATGGTAACTAAGGTAGTGATAAAGGCACAGTCCATGGTAACTAAGGTAGTGATAAAGGTACAGTCCATGGTAACTAAGGTAGTGATAAAGGCACAGTCCATGGTAACTAAGGTAGTGATAAAGGCACAGTCCATGGTAACTAAGGTAGTGATAAAGGTACAGTCCATGGTAACTAAGGTAGTGATAAAGGTACAGTCCATGGTAACTAAGGTAGTGATAAAGGTACAGTCCATGGTAACTAAGGTAGTGATAAAGGCACAGTCCATGGTAACTAAGGTAGTGATAAAGGTACAGTCCATGGTAACTAAGGTAGTGATAAAGGCACAGTCCATGAAACGTAACAAATATTTTGCCTCAACTTTGAAGGCCATTTTCTTACTTCGAAGGTTTCTACCCCACACATGTTTGTCAAGCTATAACTTCGGCTAGAATCGAGATATCTTCTAGCATGATATATCATATGAAAGCAGATATTCTTCTCTTTCCAGTGGTACTAATCACTCAATTTTGAAAATTACCGACATCCGACCGATTTTGTTAAGATGGGTCACATATATATATATATATATATATATAGGGCAGTATCCAACCTCTGGCCAAGCACAATTACAATAATTAACAATCTTATGCCATGCGAAGGAAATTACTCAGGTCTAAGGTGGTTTCCTCCAAACAGCCCAATATTGGGTTAACGCAGGATTTGTCCTTCTCTAGATTTAGTGAATCCACTACAGGTTACACATTTACCCCCTGTGTGGGATCTTTTACTTCCCCTGGCATAGACACCAGATAGAAGGGACCACCGGCTTATAGTGTCTCTTCCGAAAGACACAGGCAAATGTGGGGTGAATAAAATTGCTTAAGTTTTGAAACGGCGGTAGGTGGAATTGAACCACCGTCCCCTCGATTGACAGTCCGATTGACAGTCCGTGACCATCACTTTCCCACAATGCACTTCTGCCACCAACCTGTTTCTCCTGCTGTTCAATCTTCACATGTTGTTCTGCCATCACCATTTCCCTCTGCGCCGTGATCTTGACACTTTCCCTGAGTGCCTCCTCCAGTTCTTCCACTCTCTCTTCATACTGCTTAATTAACGTCTAAAAATCAACACAACAACTAAACTGAAAACGCCCAACCAAACGTAAGTGACTAACTAAAACTTGAAACCAAAGCGCTGCTACAAGGGTGGTGTGAGGAGGTACAGGAGGGGCAAGGGAAGGAGTGCAGGATAAGGGTGGCAGGGTGTGTCAACAGAAGAACACAGGGAAGAAATAAAAACAAAAGTGAGGAAAAGACAGAACAATTGCTTTAGTAAAGTGTTGTTTGCAAAATTGCTGCAAATCAAGACATCATACAATGGACATTTCATGTTTATCTAAAGTGAAGAAACAAAACACTAGGTAATGCTGTTAGTGCAGTAATTATACTTTTATCTGATAATACTTTGTTTATCTGGCACCAGCCAAACATAAACAGAGTGACTAATTTGATGTTAGGATAATTAATAAATTTTCACTAATGATCTTGTAAGGCAATATTTAATTGAATATTATTCTGTAATTCCTTATATCCATGGGAATGTAACAATGCAGATTGGAAAGAGGACTTTAAAGTTACTCCTTTCTAGCAGATAGTCCTTACATGACAGGTGTGTATAGGGGGAGTCACTGTGTCTGGTACAGGCGGACTAAGGCTCTACGTGTGTCTTCACTTCAATGTAACATCGTCACCACTTCTCAAGGAGGTAGGACATCATGTTGACAATGTCTAGTGGGATACTGGGTGAGGGGGCTACCCTGTGAGTTGTAGGAGTGGACTCTCAGGTGTGTTGCATGAGTGTGCTGAGAGGTGTGTTGTGTAAGTGTGCTATGAGGTGTGTTGTGTGAGTGTGCTATGAGGTGTGTTGTGTGAGTGTGCTATGAGGTGTGTTGTGTAAGTGTGCTATGAGGTGTGTTGTGGTGTGTAGTGAGATGTCTGTTGTGGTGTGTAGTGAGATGTCTGTCGTGGTGTGTAGTGAGATGTCTGTCGTGGTGTGTAGTGAGGCGTATAGGGAGAAGTCTGTCGTGGTTTGTACCTTGAGTTGGGAGGAGTCGGAGCCGAGGGATTCCTCCCTCTTCCTCGCCTCCTCCATCAACTGGACAGACTTTGTCTTCTCCGTCTGCTGGGAGTGCTTTAGTGTCCCCACCTTCTTCCTCAGCTCCTTCAGCTGTCTGCAACCACCACCACCACCATCATCACCACCATGATCACCACCACAATCACCATCATCACCACCAGGGGGAAATATAGTGATGTGACATTAGTTTCTGACACCAGTTATTTCCTGTATGAATAACTTTGGTGAAAGTTTATCAGCCTATTTGAAAATATATGGCAATAGTTACATCCTGCACATATATATTATATATATATATATATATATATATATATATATAATATATATATATAATATATATATATAATATATATACATACATACATATATATATCATATAATAGAAACATTATTTGTCAGTTATTTTGGGGATTGTTTATGATGCAGATATTACACAATGTACAGAACAGTTCACTGAAAATCATCTTAGGAAGAATACGACTCACTCTTGTTGTTCCCGAATTTGTTCTTCCAATTTGCTTTTCTCTGTTTCCGACTCCTTGAGTATCAGCAGCAGTCGGTCAACCTCTTTCTGGGTCTGATCTGCCGTGGCCTCGTACTTCTGTAGCTGGCCTTGCAGCAACGACAGCTTCTTATTGGTCTCTGCCTCCGTCTCACTCGACTCGGTCGCTCGCTGGGCTACCAACTGAAGGCAGATGGAACACGATCGTTATCATTACAGTCAGATTGAACATGGCCATTATCATTACAGTCAGATTGAAGAAGATCATTATCATTACAGTGAGATTAACATGGTCATTATCATTACAGTCAGATTAACATGGTCATTATCATTACAGTGAGATTAACATGGTCATTATCATTACAGTCAGATTAACATGGTCATTATCATTACAGTCAGATTAACATGGTCATTATCATTACAGTCAGATTAACATGGTCATTATCATTACAGTGAGATTAACATGATCATTATCATTACAGTTAGATTGAATGAGATCATGATCATTACAGTCAGATTGAACAAGATCATTATCATTACAGTCAACAGAAGGATCCTGCAGGACACAGTCTCCCATTGTCACAATCAAAATTACGTGCATCACCTTCATAACATGTATTGTTTTACATAAGTATTGAATGTATATTATATTATTACTGCAGCATGATGTCTGCCTAATCAACCTTCAACAAACATGGTTGCAATATGCATAAATGATTATAGTAGTCATGGGAATCAATAGAAGTAGTTCCATATTGATGTGATTTTTCATACACAGATACAGGAAATCGAACCGTGCATGGTAGGGACTAGAGGTACAAATCATATATTCCAAATAAAGTTCTTGTCTGACAAAGATCTTTGTTTTTGTCATAAAAAAACATTTAGCACTCGAATTTCCATAAAATATAATAGGTAATATGGGAAATTATTGCTATAATGCCAGAATGCTCCACAAGTTCAGCATCCATTGTGTTAGCTTCTAGGACCTTGTTGCTAAGTAACAGATCATGTGATGAATTGACCACTCACCTGGTCCAGTCTCTCCTGCAGCCGAGTCACTTCGGCCGACTTCTGTGACAGCGCCACCTGGAGTTGGTTCACCTCCGACTCGGACGATCGTTTCGCTGACTTCAGTTCTGAGATCTCCCCTTGCAGCTCCAACACTGCAGCCTGACAGACAGACAGACAGACAGAATGTTTACTACATTTAATGAGATTTCTTTACCTGTATGTTTGAATATCTGCCAGTTCATTGTAGGAGTGCTTTCAGAAACTCATGGTGTCTCATTGTTCAACCCCCAACTTCACCAATATGTGGTAAAGAAATTAAAAATGTTGTGTGAGGAGCCAAAATAACTTCAAACACGACAGCTATTGGGTTCAAATGCTAATATTTATTAATTATATAGCAAACTGCCTTGTTATGTCATTCACAATACTAACAATGTGCTTAATACATGGTCTATTCAAAAGGTGGCACCACATTACCGCACTGATATATGATCTATTCAGTAGGTGGCGCCACATTACCATTTGCCTACTCACTGGAAAACAGCTGTTTCCCAGTTCATTCATCAGCTATAGTCCCTATCATGTAAGTTCCCACTTCTGCCATATAACAGGGAGTAAGCTGTGATGACAGATGGTATTAATCATGATGATGAAAAGTATGATTGTGTCTGATGATTAGAATAGACATATGTAGTCTTCAATCTTCCTCTATCAATTTCTCTATCAATTTCATTAACAGTGGACAAGGATGGACATATTCAAATAATTGTGGTTTGATATACATAGAGTAATAAAAATAAATTCACCAATTTAATTTATTTATATATACGCATGGAACTGTTAACATATCATTATCAAAACAAGCATTGTCATTAAACTGGTTACAGGGAAATCATCAGCTCACACTGCACTTAAATAATACTAAAATATACATAAATCAAGGAACCAAACCTGTTTCTCGTCAAGTTGTGACTGAAGATCTGCGGTGTTGTTCTTCGCCTCTCGTAGCGCTGCCTCAGACCTCGCTAGCTCCTCCTGGTGGTCAACGTCACAACGTTCTCGCTGCTCTTTTAACCTACGATAGCAATTATTTTATCTATATGTTGAGTTTTTCTTAATTATCCCTGCTACAAAAAAATCAAACCGATTCTTATTGTCGACTAAACATAAAATCTATGTTGTTATTTTATGGAAATGAAAAATAAGTTCTTAGATAGAACTGTACCATATTCCCAGAACTGCTCAGACCACTTCAGTCCAGGTCAGAATAAGAGGTCGTTTCTGGGGACCATTTAGGTACATATATAAAAACATATGCAAACACAAATATATTTAATACTATTTAGTTACCGCCACCATGTCTTAATGAAGGTTGCTGCATCAATTTATCTTTCACATCATCAACATCGTAACAACCAACAAACTTGCAACTGACTAAACAACTGAAGACACTGCACAATGTACACCACTACACACCAGGTGACCAGTATTGCAGCTTTCTGATTTCTGCCCTACCTTTCTATCTGCTTCTCCTTGCTACTGAGTGACTCCTGGAGCCCCGACATCAGACTGTCGACCGAGGTCTGACTGGCCGACGCTGAAGCGAGTTTGACCTTGAGAGATGTGAGTTCATCTTCCTTGTCCTTCACCCTGTCCTCCAAATCCTCCACCTGTCACCCAGAGGAACACTGAGTCGCCAACAGTCTCTTTTCTGAATTGTCTTACAAGTATTTACCTGCTGTAAGTGGATTTCTCTGATGTCATGTCCTTTACAATCCACCCCATCTGGAAACCTTTGAATTACCCAGTGACATCAAAACAGACTTTAAATTGATAATCCAAACATCTGTCTGTCTCTACTACATTGCTTGTGTATATATGAAACTGTTGTGTTGTCTTGAAAGCATCTGCCTTTTCAGAATTGGTCAACGTCCTCCATTTAATACACTGTATAATCAAAAAAATACTTTTAAACTAAATTTGCCTGAAAATTATTGTATATCTCTTCAGAAACACTGATGGAAACAGTCCTTAGTCAAATAGATAACTGTTTAAGTATAAAAGTCAGTAGATAAACATACATTTTTATGACAACCAAACAAAGTTTACCTTTTTCTGCAGTGTGCTAAGTTTGCGCTCTCTGATGTTCAGGTGGTCCCGTAACTCACTCAACTCTAGGTCGACTCGCTTCTTGTCGTTCTGAGTGACCACCAGGTGCTGGCCCTTCTGCCTGATCACCTCGTCCTTCTCCCTCAGGCGCTCCTGGAGGCACTTCACCTGTAGTGAAGATACTTACTACACAGTCAAGACACATTGCTACACAGCAAAGATACATTACTACACAGTCAAGATACATTGCTACACAGCAAAGATACATTACTACACAGTCAAGACACATTGCTACACAGCAAAGATACATTACTACACAGTCAAGACACATTGCTACACAGCAAAGATACATTACTACACAGTCAAGACACATTGCTACACAGTCAAGACACATTGTTACACAGCAAAGATACATTACTACACAGTCAAGATACATTACTACACAGTCAAGACACATTGTTACACAGCAAAGATACATTATTATACAATAAAGATACATTGTTACACAGCAAAGATACATTATTATACAATAAAGATACATTATTACACAGCAAAGATACATTATTACACAGCAAAGATACATTGTTACACAGCAAAGATACATTGTTACACAGCAAAGATACATTATTACACAGCAAAGATACATTATTACACAGTCAAGACACATTGTTACACAGCAAAGATACATTATTATACAATAAAGATACATTATTACACAGCAAAGATACATTATTACACAGCAAAGATACATTGTTACACAGCAAAGATACATTGTTACACAGCAAAGATACATTATTACACAGCAAAGATACATTATTACACAGCAAAGATACATTGTTACACAGCAAAGATACATTGTTACACAGCAAATATACATTATTACTAGTGCTGGTTCGATACCAAAAATATCGAAGTATCGCGATACTTGCGAAAGTTCGATACCGATATTTAGTGGTATCGCGATACTTCGATATTTTTTGTATCGAACGCCCACTATTCGATACCTTCGATACCTTCGATACCTTCGATACCTTCGATACCTTCGATACCTTCGATATTTCGATACTCGACATCGAGTTCATTCGACGAAGTCGATGCGAAAGCGCAACATCGTTGTTGATGATGACGTTGTTTACGGGAGCTATCACTACAGCGCTTCGCAGCCTAAATTGACTTAGGCGTGGTTGTTTAAAAAATAATATAACATAAAATGTGAATTGTTTTCTAAAACTTTATTGTAGAATTAGTCTCTATAATAACTGTTTCCTGTGTGCTATCTTAGGCTTAGCGTAGGTCAGACTTCGCTTAGCCTCGTTACCCAAACCAAGGTTCGTATGTGACGCTCTCGTTTGGTGGCAGTACCATGCCATCTTTCTCCCTACTTTATTTACGGTTACGCGTACAAAAACACACATCCTATAGTATTTGTATAGAGTGTTTATTGCATGCACTAGTATTTATGAAACTAGTTTAATAATAATATTATTAATATAAATATTTATTCGAGCGCGATGCGGAGGTTGTGTTTATCCGGGTTCCGTTTGGTGGCGCCACCATTTGCCGTACACGATGCCCACAACCAAGGTGAACGACAATAAGTCGCAACGTTCATCGCTAATAATTTGGCAGTTTTCCAACAAAGAGTGTCTGCTGTGCTAGAGGCGTCTCAAAGATAGCGGGGGAAATACATCGAATTTGACGAAACATGTCACCATTCAAGAAGCTATCAAAACGTGATGATAAACTTTCATCGTATGGCGTCGTCGACATCGTGGACAACGTCGCATTGCCATTGACTCGAGAATGTATTCTATCGAAATATTCGACAGTGAGCGATCAATGGACATCTAGTTACAGTCGAAGCGAATCGCCATTGGTTGCCGAATCTACTAAGTAACTGCGGCAAACATCGCCAAGAAGTGACATACACGACGTGACTGATTAACGATGACGATGTGCTTACTGCATCTACTGTCACTCTCACTGTGACACTGCCAGTCACTGGCACTGGCCAAACAGATTCACCACTGGCAGAGCCAGAGGTAGAGGAAGAAACTGACCGGT
Organism: Oasisia sp. SBJ-2009; assembly: GCA_964017155.1. Classification (NCBI taxonomy): domain Eukaryota; kingdom Metazoa; phylum Annelida; class Polychaeta; order Sabellida; family Siboglinidae; genus Oasisia; species Oasisia sp. SBJ-2009. The sequence continues at coordinate 49,654,969 of OZ024854.1, forward strand.
TCTTGAAAACAGTTGCAAAAACATTATGGGGCTTTTTATGTGTACTTGATAACGTGGTAATTTAAGTTTTATATAAAAAAATTGGTGTGAACTGGGAAGTGCAATTGTAATTTTTATTAATATTTTTTCTATTATTAATTAGTGTTATTTTATTGTAATCGTCTATATAGTTTTGATGTTAAATCACAATTATCTTTACGATACAATTAATTATAAAACAGTTATAACAGTGAGTGTACAGCTGTGCTGGCAGTGACACTATTATAAGTGATAGGTGTATTTATATTTAATATAATAATAACATTATTTGTATGTTATGTTTCAGCTGTATTTGTTGACGGTCACTTTAGGAGACACATTGAATTGAAATTAAGCTGCTATGTTATAGTGTATTTACAAACAGCTGGGGTGAAGTACTTAATTTAAAATAATTCAGTGCTATTGATGAATTTATTTGTCACTAGGTATTTTATTGCAGTTGACTTTATTGTTTTAATTTTATATTACAGTTACCTTTTAGTTTTACAACAGTAATCAATTATATTGAAACTGTTGTTTGTTTACTTACATAAAATGAAAATTGCATTGTAATCATTGTTTGCATGACTATAAAATTATCACATATTTCCCTACTTGTAAGTGAAAAATTGTGTGTGTTTCTGTGGCATTAGTCTAAGTGGATAGTAGTGTGTTTCTTTGGAGATCTCTACTGTACTGAATTACACTTACAAGGTAAATTTTGAGTATTGAATAAAAATCTGCCATATTGATCAGTATCGAAGAATTCTGGTATCGAACCAGCACTACTTCTGTTGCATACTGCTTCTACTGGGAACTGTGTTCTATGTGCATATTAGACTTACAACGTAAGTATCGAGTATCGAACAAAATTCAGGTATCGATCGGTATCGAACAAAACCTGGTATCGAACCAGCACTAATTATTACACAGCAAAGATACATTATTACACAGCAAAGATACATTGTTACACAATAAAGATATATTATTAGACAGAACGTGTCATTCCTTCAACTGCTCAGAGTGGCTTAGACTTCACTTCATGGCTGACTTCAGTAACCATCCTGCTTACATCTGTAGTTAATATTACATATCTCCAAAACAGTTAATAAATGGGCCCTGAATAATATTACTGTTGGTCATTCCAACTTGTACCAATTTGAAGAAAGCCTTGAAATGGTACTTGATCAATTTGTTTCATTGTTTCCGACCAAATGTACTTGCACTTAGAACAGTAGTTGATAAGTTTGTTTCAGAGTACAGGTACTTGTTCTCATACTTGACATAAGACATTTGTACTTCACCTAAGTACTTGGCACTGCTCACAACACTCTGCCCCACCTCTGCTAGGTGTGTCACTTACATCAGCCTGCAGCATGGCCCCAGCCTGTGCTAGGTGTGTCACTTACATCAGCCTGCAGCATGGCTCCCTGCCTGTGCTAGGTGTGTCACTTACATCAGCCTGCAGCATGGCCCCAGCCTGTGCTAGGTGTGTCACTTACATAAGCCTGCAGCATGGCTCCCTGTGCTAGGTGTGTCACCTACATTAGCCTGCAGCATGGCCCCCTGTGCTAGGTGTGTCACCTACATTAGCCTGCAGCATGGCCCCCTGTGCTAGGTGTGTCACTTACATAAGCCTGCAGCATGGCCCCAGCCTGTGCTAGGTGTGTCACTTACATCAGCCTGCAGCATGGCCCTCCTGTGTTAGGTGTGTCACTTACATCAGCCTGCAGCATGGCCCTCCTGTGTTAGGTGTGTCACTTACATCAGCCTGCAGCATGGCCCTCCTGTGTTAGGTGTGTCACTTACATCAGCCTGCAGCATGGCCCTCCTGTGTTAGGTGTGTCACTTACATCAGCCTGCAGCATGGCCCCCCTGTGTTAGGTGTGTCACTTACATCAGCCTGCAGCATGGCCCTCCTGTGCTAGGTGTGTCACTTACGTCAGCCTGCAGCATGGCCCTCCTGTGCTAGGTGTGTCCCTTACATCAGCCTGCAGCATGGCCCTCCTGTGCTAGGTGTGTCACTTACATCAGCCTGCAGCATGGCCCTCCTGTGCTAGGTGTGTCACTTACATCAGCCTGCAGCATGGCCCTCCTGTGCTAGGTGTGTCACTTACGTCAGCCTGCAGCATGGCCCTCCTGTGCTAGGTGTGTCACTTACATCAGCCTGCAGCATGGCCCTCCTGTGCTAGGTGTGTCACTTACGTCAGCCTGCAGCATGGCCCTCCTGTGCTAGGTGTGTCACTTACGTCAGCCTGCAGCATGGCCCCCCTGTGCTAGGTGTGTCACTTACGTCAGCCTGCAGCATGGCCCCAGCCTGTACTAGGTGTGTCACTTACGTCAGCCTGCAGCATGGCCCCAGCCTGTACTAGGTGTGTCACTTACGTCAGCCTGCAGCATGGCCCTCCTGTGCTAGGTGTGTCACTTACGTCAGCCTGCAGCATGGCCCCCCTGTGCTAGGTGTGTCACTTACGTCAGCCTGCAGCATGGCCCTCCTGTGCTAGGTGTGTCACTTACGTCAGCCTGCAGCATGGCCCTCCTGTGTTAGGTGTGTCACTTACGTCAGCCTGCAGCATGGCCCTCCTGTGTTAGGTGTGTCACTTACGTCAGCCTGCAGCATGGCCCTCCTGTGTTAGGTGTGTCACTTACGTCAGCCTGCAGCATGGCCCTCCTGTGTTAGGTGTGTCACTTACGTCAGCCTGCAGCATGGCCCCCCTGTGCTAGGTGTGTCACTTACGTCAGCCTGCAGCATGGCCCTCCTGTGCTAGGTGTGTCACTTACGTCAGCCTGCAGCATGGCCCCCCTGTGCTAGGTGTGTCACTTACATCAGCCTGCAGCATGGCCCTCCTGTGCTAGGTGTGTCACTTACATCAGCCTGCAGCATGGCCCTCCTGTGCTAGGTGTGTCACTTACGTCAGCCTGCAGCATGGCCCCAGCCTGTACTAGGTGTGTCACTTACGTCAGCCTGCAGCATGGCCCTCCTGTGCTAGGTGTGTCACTTACGTCAGCCTGCAGCATGGCCCCCCTGTGCTAGGTGTGTCACTTACGTCAGCCTGCAGCATGGCCCCAGCCTGTACTAGGTGTGTCACTTACGTCAGCCTGCAGCATGGCCCCAGCCTGTGCTAGGTGTGTCACTTACGTCAGCCTGCAGCATGGCCCCCCTGTACTAGGTGTGTCACTTACGTCAGCCTGCAGCATGGCCCTCCTGTGCTAGGTGTGTCACTTACGACAGCCTGCAGCATGGCCCCAGCCTGTGCTAGGTGTGTCACTTACGTCAGCCTGCAGCATGGCCCTCCTGTGCTAGGTGTGTCACTTACGTCAGCCTGCAGCATGGCCCCAGCCTGTGCTAGGTGTGTCACTTACGTCAGCCTGCAGCATGGCCCCCCTGTACTAGGTGTGTCACTTACGTCAGCCTGCAGCATGGCCCTCCTGTGCTAGGTGTGTCACTTACGTCAGCCTGCAGCATGGCTCCCCTGTGTTAGGTGTGCCACTTACGTCAGCCTGCAGCATGGCTCCCCTGTGTTAGGTGTGTCACTTACGTCAGCCTGCAGCATGGCCCCCCTGTGCTAGGTGTGTCACTTACGTCAGCCTGCAGCATGGCCCCCCTGTGCTAGGTGTGTCACTTACGTCAGACTGCAGCATGGCTCCCCTGTACTAGGTGTGTCACTTACGTCAGCCTGCAGCATGGCCCCCCTGTGCTAGGTGTGTCACTTACGTCAGCCTGCAGCATGGCCCCCCTGTGCTAGGTGTGTCACTTACGTCAGCCTGCAGCATGGCCCCCCTGTACTAGGTGTGTCACTTACGTCAGCCTGCAGCATGGCCCCCCTGTGCTAGGTGTGTCACTTACGTCAGCCTGCAGCATGGCCCCCCTGTACTAGGTGTGTCACTTACGTCAGCCTGCAGCATGGCTCCCCTGTGCTAGGTGTGTCACTTACGTCAGCCTGCAGCATGGCCCCCCTGTACTAGGTGTGTCACTTACGTCAGCCTGCAGCATGGCCCCCCTGTGCTAGGTGTGTCACTTACGTCAGCCTGCAGCATGGCCCCCCTGTACTAGGTGTGTCACTTACGTCAGCCTGCAGCATGGCTCCCCTGTGCTAGATGTGTCACTTACGTCAGCCTGCAGCATGGCCCCCCTGTACTAGGTGTGTCACTTACGTCAGCCTGCAGCATGGCCCCCCTGTGCTAGGTGTGTCACTTACGTCAGCCTGCAGCATGGCCCCCCTGTACTAGTTGTGTCACTTACGTCAGCCTGCAGCATGGCTCCCCTGTGCTAGGTGTGTCACTTACGTCAGCCTGCAGCATGGCCCCCTGTGCTAGGTGTGTCACTTACGTCAGCCTGCAGCATGGCCCCCTGTGCTAGGTGTGTCACTTACGTCAGCCTGCAGCATGGCCCCCCTGTACTAGGTGTGTCACTTACGTCAGCCTGCAGCATGGCCCCCTGCTGTTCCTTGGCGTCCACCTGCTCCCTGAGGACACTGATGTGCTGCTGGAGGTCCGCCTCCTGCTTCTCCCACGTCTCCACCCGGGTCTGCAGGGAACACAGCTCCGTCTGCTTGCCCGCCAACTCAGCCTTCACATTGTCCAGCTGGGTGGGGGCAGACACAGCGAGGTCAGACACTAAGTTTTGTCTTACTTCAGGGCTGTTATATCTGTTTGTAAATAGCACTACCTTCGTTGTGAGATAAAGTATATCATTGTTGACAAGTTGTCTTAATTTCGGAGGTTGACACTGGAAATGGACTGACCAATAAGTAGCTGGGAATAACACAGGATGTGCCCAGACCTCTCACACTGACCGCCCACTTTAACTCACGCCCTGACCTATCACTTGACCTGTCAGTTACCCTGACCTTTCACGTGACCCCTAACCCTGTACTCTGACCTCTGCTCTGTTCCCTTAACCTCTCACCCTGATCTGTCACCTTAACCTCTCACCCTGCTATCACCTTAACCTCTCACCCTGATCTGTCACCTTAACCTCTCACCCTGCTATCACCTTAACCTCTCACCCTGATATGTCACCTTAACCTCTCACCCTGCTATCACCTTAACCTCTCACCCTGATCTGTCACCTTAACCTCTCACCCTGACCTGTCACCTTAACCTCTCACCTTGACCTGTCACCTTAACCTCTCACCCTGCTATCACCTTAACCTCTCACCCTGATCTGTCACCTTAACCTCTCACCCTGCTATCACCTTAACCTCTCACCCTGACCTGTCACCTTAACCTCTCACCCTGCTGTCACCTTAACATCTCACATAACTTGTCACCTTAACCTCTCACCCTGCTGTCACCTTAACCTCTCACATAACTTGTCACCTTAACCTCTCACCCTGCCCTACTACACTGAATGCTCACCTTTGTCTTGAGCAATTTCTCCTGACTCTCCAGTGTCTCCAGCCGCTCCTGGCTGACCTCTTGACCCTCACCATCTGCTGTCAGCCTCCGCAGCTCCATCTCCAGAGATTCTATCTGTAGGTCCTGCAACACCAGGAGAAGGTCATGAGAGAGGTCACTGGTGAAATGGTAACAAAGGTGAAGGTCACCACAGAGGTCATCTATGAGAAAACATGAAGGTAATCAAGTTCAATGAAAAGGTCATCATGGAAGTCAAAATGTAGGTCATAAAGGGAAGGTCATCAATAAAATCAATGGCTATCTGCTGATGGTGATTACCTGTTGTTTTTGTAATTTGTAATCTTTCCATATTGTATATGGAAAGGTAAGATTGACATCCATTTGTGCTTTGTAGTTTATTCCTGGTTTTGTTCTTTCTTTGTTGTCTTTGTCATTATATTGAAACAGGTACAATGTATGACATTTTTTACAATAATGTATCATTAATTATATAGTATAAACTAACAGTCTACAAAGTTGTACTTCCCACATGTCTATGAAGCTAAATGCAGACACCATACAGACAATATCTGAAGGCCTTAGAGCAATATCACCAACGTTACACGCATACAAAAGATATTGCTAGTCATTTGTCAGGAGAGAACAAATTGCATGTCCTTGATGAAGCTCACACATCAACCACTGTCGCAATCACCAAGTAACAATTGAGATGGGCCAGGCTTGTACTGGGAACACAAGGCACTACACTGACTGTCCAGGGGAAGTTTTCTACTCAGAGCTATGAGATGGGAAACTGTTCGAAGGAGAACAGCATAAATACAATAAATACATCCACAGATATGCCTTGGAAAGATGTCACTGCTGACACTGCCAAGAAAAACATTGCTGTAATTTTATGTTTTCAAAATTACTGATAAATAGTAATTAACATTCAGTGATATAATTTCATACAGCTGGGATGCTAATATGTGAGTTATTTTTTTATGAAATTGTGAAGTTACTTAAGTTAAAGTGTGATTTGTCACACTAGGAACATATGTCAGTCTTCCAAGAAGTCAAGAGCATAAGTCAAGAGCATGAAGTAGAGTGACCACAAATGACATCTGCTGTCACACGATATGTCAAATCTGTCATAACACTACCATTAGTTTCTCTGACAATTTCAAAAAAAAATGTTTTCAATAAAATGGCACTATTTATGTGTCTGTATGTACACGGTCAAGCAGCAGCGTGTTTACTTGACGAAACTGAACTAAAAATTTAAACAGGTTTAATCTAATAGATCTGATAAAAACAAACATTTGATGTTAATGGTGTAACCATTTACTGGGATTTGTATAGTCAGTCCAGAAACCACAACAACAGTGGCTTTAAAAACAACTTACTGACACAACGATAGAAACTGTATAGTAATCAAACTTGTGAATAATGAATAACTACTTTGTAAGATCCTCTAATCAGAACAACACAGGTATTCAGGGAGATTACCAGGCTATTTCAGGGGCTCCTTTAGAAAACTGCAAAATTATTTCAAAATGTCAAACCAAGATCACTAATGCTACAAGTGTCTATTTTGAGGTGAGAACATCCATCCGAAATATGCCTGTGGTGACAGATGGAGACTCTCCCTTCTATGTCTGCCGTCATCAGCCAGCCAGTGTCAACAGTGTCCCAGTGACGTCATGCAATAGACTCAGACCTGTGTCTTTAGACAGAACACAGCTCAGGCGGCCGCAGTGTCAGCTCCAGGGGACATCACAGACTGTCACTTAAACAATCCCCACCGAGTCTTTATGGCGCGACAACATCTATGCATAAAGTGCACATATGTTGGGCCCCTGGCGATGAGGCCAAGGTGGTGCTACACACACACACGGGCCTCTACTAGCGAGCCAGCCGCGGCAGTATCACCCACAAACCACGGAGAACAGTTTCTATAATAAAGTCTCCTCCAAAGAGGCATTCATCAGCCAGCTGCCTCCTCATGATTCCTAGAGCCAGAACATGTAATAGCACATTTTAAACATTCCACTGCAGACTTTTACTGATAAATAAAATAACAAATTGAGATTTGTATTGCTTTGGTCTAGCTTGGAGGAAGCTCACATAGAAGTAAAGTCAAAACTAGTGCACTCGTGCCAGGGAGATGAAAGAGAATCATGTCAGGAACACAATAAGCAGACAGTTGTTTGTGTACCAGGACTGTCACGATGGCCTCCAAAATATTCTAGTGATAACAGTTGATGTTAATTTTGTTATGATAATTTTGTAATGGTTAAAGAGGCTTTCATATTTTTATGCAAATAAGGATATTAGACATACATGTATTTATTCATGGGGTCACAAGAAGATGTTATCAGGCTATGGTGTTGGGCCACTGTGGATCACCCTACCCCGTACATCAAAGTTGGGTGATGGTGAATTAATATAACCTACTATACATGTTATATTATTTACAAGTCACAGTGTAGTGGTTAACACATCTCAGTCTGGTTTACATGTTGTCATAAAGCTGGTTCACGATGCGGGACACAACATAGAAATGTTTTTGTAAAACCCAGCTCCAAAGCTAGTGACTTGCAACTTGAAAGGCGACCTTAATGAAACGCGGAGAACATTGCAGACGCTGACACAGAGTTACCACAGACCACTGTGGGGACGCATGTGAGGCTGTGAACCTAGTGTGGCTAAGGCCTGCCTCACAGGTACATACTCCACACAGTCCTAGATGGTTAGGCGTGGCAGCAATGTTTGCAATGTCCACAAATATGCCAACAATTACCTAGCTCTAGGGAGGGGAAGGAGTGTTCTGATTGTCAACACTCAACCGTGAGGAAAATAGATTGCTACACTGGTCTTGTACAAGAATGTACTACCTAGCACGTGAAACAAGCAAATTGCCTGTAATCATCATTTTGGATCATAAAAATCACACATTCCATGACACATATTGTGATTGAACCAATGTGAAAAAATACGAAGAAAATGGGAAGGTGAGGATTTGAGTTAATGTGAAATGAAACCTTTTCTGACTTTATGAACTTGTGAGATAATCCCTTAATAACATGTGGCAAGTGCTGAAAACTGACTAGAGGCAGCTGACAGCAGACCTGGCTCCAGTCACTGCTGGTGAAACCAACCAACCCATCCACACTCACTCCTCCTTCCAACCCGCGACATCTCCAGGGATACAGAGTTAATAGACATGGTGAAAGAGTGGAGAGTCCAGAGGGAGGGCAGGATTATGTAGAAGGGGAGCAATGGAGAGGAAGGGAACGAGGGAGGAAAGAAGGGAGGGTGGAGGAGTGGGAGGGACCCAAGAGGGGTGGGAGAAAGAGGCAGAGGAGACAGAGGTGGCAGAAAATTAGTGAGGGATCGAGAGAGGGGGAGGGAGGGATGGAGAAAGAGAGATAGAGGGAGAGAATAGGGGACTGTGATAGTTGGTGACAACTGGTTGAGAGGACAGAACAGATCAGGTGACACGTGACACGTGTCCCCATTCTGCTTGAGAGCATGTAGGTAGTATATTTACAAATAGGCTTTAAGTTAGGATTCCATATCTACGGAAATGACATGCAGATGCAGCATGTGGCAAGACAAACAGGGCCCGGTGGAAATCAATAGAAGTAGTTTCACATGTATAGGTGGAAGTGTTTTTCACACGGACGCAGTTACAGGAAACAAAATCACTCAATGTAAGGATTCAAATCACACAAGTATGAATAATTCCCAGAAGTGACGACACAACACACATATTTCCCACGCCACATGCTCTTTACATACACGTGAAATCCCACTTTCAGTCTTTACCTATTGGATACATGCGCACAAATAACAAAGCCATTATTTTCACATGCCACTTACGAAAATAAGTCTCTATCAAGAACACTTTAACCGTATTATATATTATTTATATATACACCAATGGTATGCAGAGAGTTAAATCTAGATATTTTGACATCATCTTCACCACACACCACAAAAGACCTGACATTAATGACAATTTCCCTAGCTATTAAGGTCACCCCGGGAGTCGACAAAACTGACCTTAATAGCAAGGTAACTAATATCCTATATGTTACTGTTATAGATAGAAATAACAGTCCTAGAGTGGCCTTGACTGTGAGGTGGCTGCATTGCCAAGGTGAGTGTACATTAGTTGTAGGACCCTAGCTCCATGCGTGGTCTCCTACCTTGGTCTGCATGAGGGTCTGCATGGAGGCGTTGTCTCCACTCAGGTCCAGTGATGTCCTGTTGGTCTGTAGTTCCTGCATCAGAAGACAGACCATGAGGACCAAGAGATGAGACCAGACCATCTCCCAGCGGTCTACACATATGGATCATCAGTTGATTCACTTTGTAAGTCCTGCTGGTGTTTCCAGGTATTGCTGTAGACAGCAACATGATCCAGTCAATGGCCCCAGTTGTCAGATTTGTCATACAGCAACGACAAAATCTGGAGATTAATTTATTTTCTCTTTAGTAACCTTCTCTTGGTGAACAAGAGTATACTGGTATAATAAGCAATGATACAATACATGTGACAGTTATGTCACAATATGATGTATATCGCATTACATAACAATATACAGTTTTAGAGGTACAGTTTATATGCAACACATACAAAGTATGTAAATGTCACTACATCTAAAACACAATGCATGTAATATCTAAAAACCTATTTCATAATGGTCAATAATCACTTTACTCATTGAACCAGAAATATTAATTCTAAATGATAACCTTAAATAAAAAATGCTTACAGGTATTGTTATCTTTCAACATGTTAACTCTCTGGGAAAATACATTTGCATATATCGTACGTATCATAAATTCATAATACATGTAAGGAAACAACTGTGTTGTGTATTGTGCCAGGAGATGGGTCAATTAGACACATTGATGAATCACTCAGCCTTGATCACCGCCTAACTTACTATGAGTTATCAACTGCCCAGAAAATTGTCCCAGTTGTGAGGTTCATTATGGGCACTGTTGCTGCGTCTGTTGTGAACCTCTTCAGTGGACACTTGTCTATATTTACTGGACACTTACAGATGTCTGACTAGACGGAACTGCTTCGAGCAAGACATGTCATCAACTTGATTGTCCAATTCAGGTCTCCAGCCACGATGTCCATTATGGACACCGGCCAGTTTAACTCACTGACGTCTTGGACTAGACTCATCAAAAACAGCTGACGACAGCTGTCACATACACGGGAAATACACACAATTGATCAGTACTGTACTGACAACAGGATGCATTAACAAAATGAACCAACAGGTCTTGTGTGCCAGGTTTTGCGTGCACTGCATACACATGTGTGCGTGTTTGCACACCTGTCAAACATGATTCACTAATGATAACCACCAACGGGACCCATTCTCGGATCATCTCCGCCTTAATTTGACAGCTACAAGAGAGTGCTGCCCCCTGCTGGCTCACCCTATTGTCACGATTGAGTGACGAAACCCTACCTGCCCTTCCTATCAACTCCCCGCAGGGGGGAACGAGACACACATTGGTAAATAACGATTCCCTGCGGAGCGATCAAATCATGAATCAACACGCTTTTTTGCATTCAGTGGCCTGCGAGATTCAATGCGTTAGCCCAAGTGGTACCGCCAGAATCCATCAGCGAGAAAAAACGTAATTAAATTGTGGACACAGACACCTCGGCGTGCACGCCGCACATGCGGCCGCACGTTTACTGCTATGTGCGCACGGCCGCCCCGACAAAACACTTGATTCAGTTCCAAATTGTAACAAGTGAACACTGCGCCCGACAAATGTGATAATGTTGTATTTCCTCACCAGTTCTCCTTGAGTGCCGGCCAAGTGATTGGCTGAATCAGGTTAACTGGCACTGCCGTTTCGGCGGGACAGGCTGGCGGTGTCGTGGCACGGTGTCGTAGCACGGCAGTGTCAACGGCAATGTCACAGCCAATACTGCACAGTTAAGTGATAGATCGACGTAGTAGAACGTCACGTTGTCTCACTGGTGAATGATGGAAGAATGGTGGAATGATGGATTAAAAGGCTGCCTACTTGACAGAAATGGCCTGCTCCTCACACACCAGTGTACACTTGGTTGACAATTAAGACTTTTGAAGCACACACAGTGATACACCCTATCCCAGGGCCTGAAAATACACCACCATAAAATTAATCAGTGTATACTTTATTATGTTGCTACATTGTAACTTGTGAAACAAATGTCACAGGCTGCTTGTTTTGCAACATCCAACCAAATACACTCTATTAACTGTCATTGCCTCCGTCACACAAGGGGCTGGTGACACCACACGACAGACACTGACGGATGCTTCTGAGGTGACCTCCTAAAAAGTCCCACATTGCTTCTCCACACTCCGCATCAGGATCAGATGGAATCTGTGAGCAGGCAGACTTTCCCATTAACCACGGCCTGATCAATACGGGATCACCCGGCATCCACCACTGTGACACTGACAACATCAGATCCAGCTGATTTGGGGTCTATTGATAGAGAACAGCGGCGTCCCATCGGGATATGGCATTGATTCTCCAGCGCGATCAATCACAATGACTTCAGACCGGTTGCTACGAAAGATCAATACTTCCCAGATCGAACGGCTGTCTGTAAATAGCGTTTGAAAAACTGCACTGCCGCGATAACTTTCCGCTAGTCCATAAATATATTCCAATTTAATTTGTGGCTTTCAATATGTTGACAACAGTCTATTGTGCAAGCTCTCTGTATCCGAATGAAACATTCGTAACCGAAGACAGCCGTCACAACACAACTGACATTCTGATATTTCACATCAAAGACATACGGGATGTTTCATCAAAAAACCTAAGCTATTCATTTATCGGCCTACGCCGGCCTAGACAGGTTGTCAGAGGGTCATCTGTCACCGACCACATCAAAGACACAATTCCAGAATAGACTCTGCTCCTGTGCGGCTATTGGAAATATCGTCCTGAGGTTTAATCCTTACTCTAGAGAGACTCATACCTCACGGGCATCCATCTAAATCCTACTTCCTTAAAATAAATACACCGAACTGGATCATAACAATGTTTCAATTAATAGCATATATTTGCCCTATTTATAGAGAGCGCAATGGCTCAAGGGTAGAGCTTTGGACTCTTGACTATGAGAACTCAGGTTCAAACCCTGTTAAAACCATGGGCAAGTTTTTTCACAGTGGCAAATATGTGTAGGGTACACACCACCAATTGATTTTCCATAGGCGGCCATTGTAATGTTTTTTTGATTTCCCACTAGGATTATGCTTCCATGGTATTGGAAAGTTCAGACATTAATTAGTGTCCATCGACACATGTCATGTATAAAATTCGTGAAAATGACATATCTCTTTCTCCTACAATCAACTCTCCAACCCCTTCATTTTTGCTTCAATCAGTGGCCGATTGCCAATGTTGACACCTGTAGGCCAAATTACACTGGTATGCATACGCACCTTTTCACTGTCTGTCAAATTTCATTATTTCGCAGCCGTGATATCACGCTACGCAGAAATATAATTTCCATTCAACCAGTCCTACATTTAGTGCTTCCAGAAATTTACAAAAAGTGCACAATGCAGTTCTTTTAAGCAGGACTACTATGGGTAATGGGGTAGGACTCCATTTGGTGGTATGTCGCCTGTAAGAGCAGCCTTCGTGCATTAATTGTAGCACATGGCTGGATGCTTCCCACAGAAGCCAAGATGGTGTCTGAGTGAACAGGTCTGTCAGGGAATTGAAGTGTAAAGTGCTCTGAATGGTCCTGAGGACTGGATACTGAGCTACATTAAAAACTTGCCTTATAGAAAACACATCATAAACACCACCCATGACTACTGATACAACATCCCCAGTACTTACACTAGATATGTCCCCAGTACTTACACTATATATGTCCCCAGTACTTACACTATATATGTCCCCAGTACTTACACTATATATGTCCCCAGTACTTACACTAGATATGTCCCCAGTACTTACACTACACATGTCCCCAGTACTTACACTATATATGTCCCCAGTACTTACACTATATATGTCCCCAGTACTTACACTAGATATGTCCCCAGTACTTACACTACACATGTCCCCAGTACTTACACTATATATGTCCCCAGTACTTACACTATATATGTCCCCAGTACTTACACTATATATGTCCCCAGTACTTACACTACATATGTCCCCAGTACTTACATTACACATGTCCCCAGTACTTACACTATATATGTCCCCAGTACTTACACTAGATATGTCCCCAGTACTTACACTAGATATGTCCCCAGTACTTACACTAGATATGTCCCCAGTACTTACACTAGATATGTCCCCAGTACTTACACTACACATGTCCCCAGTACTTACACTACACACGTCCCCAGTACTTATACTATATATATTTCCCCAGCACTAACACTACACATGTCCCCAGTACTTACACTATATATGTCCCCAGTACTTACACTAGATATATTTCCCCAGCACTAACACTACACATGTCCCCAGTACTTACACTATATATGTCCCCAGTACTTACACTAGATATATTTCCCCAGCACTAACACTACACATGTCCCCAGTACTTACACTATATATGTCCCCAGTACTTACACTAGATATATTTCCCCAGCACTAACACTACACATGTCCCCAGTACTTACACTATATATGTCCCCAGTACTTACACTATATATGTCCCCAGTACTTACACTAGATAAGTCCCCAGTACTTATACTATATATGTCCCCAGTACTTACACTACATATGTCCCCAGTACTTACATTATATATACTTTGAAAAGAAACCTGAAACACGATAGAACATATAAACAATGTTTAAATCGGTTCATGCTCTTGATATTTTAATGAAAAGAGCCAATGGCAAATATCATAAATCAGTTATGAATGTTGCAAGACCAATCTCTCCGCCAGTATCATAAATAAAACCATGAAAACATTTCTTAGAATGTGTGCTATTACATTATTGATAAAGGACTGATGTTAAAAAGAGCATAACCGCTATCCAAATGTAATCAAAACCACATGTCCCATGGGACTGAAGGGCAGGCCATCCCTGGAGGGAAGCCCTCCCTGTGATGTTCACAGTCTGGAAGAGTGGCCACAGATACATCACAGCCTCGTGATCATAACTCATCTCATCTACACCTGATAATATTTGTTACATTCTGATATGTGCAAATTGCAAAGTCTACAATCAGGGGAGCTATCAAAACACCAACAGACTTGGAGAATGAATATATATACATATATACATTTTATGCATTTGTCATACATTACACAATTACAAGAGTAGCCAAAGAACAAACAGACCCTTTGTGTCATCTCAGCTGGACATATTAGACTGGCACAGATTAATTAGACTGACCTATTGGCGATTTCTAATTACAGTGCTGTCCTGGAAATTAGACACTGATGAGTGAGATGGCTAGGACACGTCCTGAGAAGTATCCCCAGAAAGTTGCACTAAGATGGACGCCACGGGGAGAAGGAACCCAAACATCACATGGCAGAGCGACAACAGATGGGGCTCTCATGGGGCAAGGCTCAGACCGCAGCAAAGGACAGGACCCTGTGGAGGAACATTGTTGTAGCCTCATGCCCCACTGGGGATGATGAGGATAAGTAAGTAATTGGTCACGTCACATGTTCACTTCCTCCCTGGATCTGTTACCAATGCAGTCTCAAACCATCACTCTGTTCAGCCTGAACTCCCCCACTCTGTTCAGCCTCATCTCCCCACTCTGTCTAGCTTCAGTCCTCCATTCCATCCAGCCTCTCAATTAGGGCCTGCACACAGGGCATTGTCACTAGCCGCATGTGACAACTGACCTTCACACTTCCTGGTCTGTCTGTTGTTTACCAGGCCTCAGACACATTATAGGTCAATACATCTGTGACACCTTCAGTGCTGTGTCAATACATCTGTGACACCTTCAGTGCTGTGTCAATACATCTGTGACACCTTCAGTGCTGTGTCAATACATCTGTGACACCTTCAGTGCTGTGTCAATTAGTGCTGGTTCGATACCAGGTTTTGTTCGATACCGATCGATACCTGAATTTTGTTCGATACTCGATACTCGATACTTACGTTGTAAGTCTAATATTCACATAGAACACAGTTCCCAGTAGAAACAGTATGCAACAGAAGTGGTGTCGGTTCGATACCAGAATTCTTCGATACCGATCGATATATTGCTGGTTCGATACCAGAATTCTTCGATTTCAATCGATACCAGATTTTTATTCGATACTCAAAATTTACCTTGTAAGTGTAATTCAGTACAGTAGAGATCTCCAAAGAAACACACTAAGACTAATGCCACAGAAACACACACAATTTTTCACTTACATGTAGGGAAATATGTGATAATTTTATAGTCTTGCAAACAATGATTAAAATGCAATTTTCATTTTATGTAAGTAAACAAACAACAGTTTCAATATAATTGATTACTGTTGTTAAACTAAAAGGTAACTGTAATATAAAATTAAAACAATAAAGGCAACTGCAATAAAAATATAATTCATCAATTGCACTGAATTATTTTAATTAATATTTAACAGTACTTCACCCCAGCTGTTTGTAAATACACTATAATATAGCAGCTTAATTTAAATTCAATGTGTCTCCTAAAGTGACCGTCAACAAATACAGCTGAAACATAACATACAAATAATATGTTATTATTATATTAAATGTAAATACACCTATCACTTATAATAGTGTCACTGCCAGCACAGCTGTACACTCACTGTTATAACTATTTTATAATTAATTGTATCGTAAAGATAATTGTGATTTAACATCAAAACTGTATAGATGATTACAATAAAATAATACTAATTAATAATAGAAAAAATATTAATAAAAATTACAATTGCACTTCCCAGTTCACACAATTTTTTTTTATATAAAACTTAAATTGTTGGAAAACTGCCAAATTATTAGCGATGAACGTTGCGACTTGTCGTTCGCCTTGGTTGTGGGCATCGTGTACGGCAAATGGTGGCGCCACCAAACGGAACCCGGATAAACATAACCTCCGCATCGCGCTCGAATAAATATTTATATTAATAATATTATTATTAAACTAGTTTCATAAATACTAGTGCAATAAACACTCTATACAAATACTATAGGATGTGTGTTTTTGTACGCGTAACCGTAAATAAAGTAGGGAGAAAGATGGCATGGTACTGCCACCAAACGAGAGCGTCACATATGAACCTTGGTCTGGGTAACGAGGCTAAGCGAAGTCTGACCTACGCTAAGATAGCACACAGAAAACAGTTATTATAGAGACTAATTCTACAATAAAGTTTTAGAAAACAATTCACATTTTATGTCATATTATTTTTTAAACAACCACGCCTAAGTCAATTTAGGCTGCGAAGCGCTGTAGTGATAGCTCCCGTAAACAACGTCGTCATCAACAACGATGTTGCACCTTCACATCGACTTCATCGAATGGACGTCGAAATATCGAAGGTATCGAAGGTATCGAGGATATCGTAGGTATCGAAGGTATCGAAGGTATCGAAGGTATCGAAGGTATCGAATAGTAGGCGTTCGATACCAAAAATATCGAAGTATCACGATACCACTAAATATCGGTATCGAACTTTCGCAAGTATTGCGCTACTTCGATATTTTTTGTATCAAACCAGCACTATTCCAGATGTTGAGTGTAGCTTCAGATGAAGCAGGTTTGTGGATCTTGTATCTTCCTCTCACCATTTAACCTTTTGCTAACAACAACCTTTAGAAGAGAGAGGTTGGTGTAAGACTACAAGAGCTGTGTTGGTTGTGGTGTTAGTTCCAGGCAGGTAACACATGGGCAGTGATGGAGGACCCCACAGCACTGGTAAAAAGTTCTCTTGTTTGTGTTAGCAAGTGACAGGAGCATCTCCCTTGCTGCTGTTCTTGGAAAGTAACTGCAGGGTTTGGTGACAACTCTATACATGGATGTAGCCGGTCTTGGACATGATGGAACTACGTTGTCGGACATCATAAGATTTCCCACAGAGCTTCTGTGTGCACCCCGCCAGGTGTAATTACATTTATGTTTTGATTATACTACTGAAAAAATAAAATCTCCATTAAAGAAATTCTATCATTTCTATATGATCCTACATCTCACATGATGACAGATGGTCACAATCACTTCAGTTATAGCTTTTTCTTGCCATACTATTAGATCAAGGATATTAGTTTTGTATAGTTACTTCAGCCCTGTAGCACTATGTTTTCTTCATATTTCATAATTCAGTAATATACAACTAAGAACAGTCGATAATCGCAAAACTAAAAGGATGTCTAATGACATAGAACAAACAGCACCTGCCTACTCATCACTGTTTTAACATAATGCTCTCAATGTTTTTAAAACAAACCTACTGGAGGTGTGTTGTTAAAAAAAATGAATATGTTTGCATTGTGAATATTTAATAAATACAAAATATTAAAAGCATAAACTATACATTCTAATTCCACACATCACTATTGGAAACATGAAACCCTGTCATGTCTGGCAAACATTTTTAATAGCTGTGCACCTGACATCAGGCCGCCTACCTCAGTGAGCTGGGCGATGTCTCGGTCCTTGCTCTCCAACAGACCCTCCAGCTGCTTGATCTGTCTGCTGTCTTCACCCACACGGGTCCTCAGCTGCTCCAGGTCTATACGGTCCTCCTCCAGCTGCTTCACCGCCAGACCCTTGCTCTACAGAACCAAGGACCAACAGCATTTACAAGAGGGTTAGACCTTGCTCTACAGGACCAAGGACCAACAGCATTTACAAGAGGGTTAGACCTTGCTCTACAGGACCAAGGACCAACAGCATTTACAAGAGGGTTAGACCCTTGCTCTGCAGGACCAACAGCATTTACAAGAGGGTTAGACCTTGCTCTACAGGACCAAGGACCAACAGCATTTACAACAGGGTTAGACCTTGCTCTACAGGACCAAGGACCAACAGCATTTACAAGAGGGTTAGACCCTTGCTCTACAGGACCAAGGACCAACAGCATTTACAAGATGGTTAGACCCTTGCTCTACAGGACCAAGGACCAACAGCACTTACAAGAGGATTAGACCCTTACTCTACAGGACCAAGGACCAACAGCATTTACAAGAGGGTTAGGTCCTTGCTCTACAGGACCAAGGACCAACAGCATTTACAAGAGGGTTAGACATTTGCTCTACCAACAGCACTTACAGGAGGGTTAGACATTTGATCTACAGGACCAAGGACCAACAGCACTTACACGCGAATTAGACCCCTGAGGACCATTTCACTAATATTGCTAAGAGCTCTTAAACCTGACTTTGTGAACATTCGTAATAATCGTGAGACTAAAATTTGCAGCTATTTTTGCCATACTAACTGCCACCAATCAAATGAGATGAACTAAAAATAAACACCCAATCAAACTCACCTAACAGTGAGCCACAACTTATCACTCTACCCGGGTCTAAAGTTCCTCCCCATATGATTCCTAATCAACAGCAATGCAAAAATCAATATCCAATCAAAAGGTCAATTAGAACCTTGATGAGCCAATGAGAACACATGTTACAAACCTGCAGCATCTCCAGCAGTTTCTTGATGCTCTCGTCTCGAGCACACAGAGTCTGTTTCTGCGTGTCGATGCGAATCTCCATCTCCTCTACAGTCTTACGTAGGATGGCGATCTCCTTCACCAGTCTGTCAGACTGTCGTCTCATTGAGTCCGTGCTGCTGTCACCGGTGGTGGCGGGCAGACAGCTGGGCCCAAAGTCCTTCATTTGCCGCTCCAGCAGTTCTATCGTGCTTTTCTGGGTCTGAAAATTGAGCACAGTGAAAATAGAATATTTGTGCCACTTCTTTAAAATTGCACTAAATAACTGTAAAACTATTTAAGAAAGGAGTGTCTAGGTGAGATTTTGCTGTTTATTCTTTATGTTAATTTATTTAATTTTAACTGTACCAAAGGTAAATTCTTATACAGTGCTGTATCCAGTCTTTTGGAGTCTGGACTGGTCAATTCTAACCTGTACTTAACATCAAGTGTTGACTCGCAAATATCAAGCAAAAGTTTAAAAATATATATTTGACATATTTGCACACACACACATGCTAGGTTTTAATTCATATTGGTTTTACAACTTTACACATCTCAGCTCATATTCAAACTACATGAAGTGAATAATAATATTCACATGTAGTCCACCCCAAAAATAAGAGATATGCACTGTTGGCCACATATGCCATTACTACACCATAACCAAATAAACAGTTCATAAGTCCACAAACTAGACAGGAACATTAATTTGATTGTTGTGAGGATTGGCAAACATGGAGCTGTTGTTTTAGGGATGGCACATCCTGATTCCTGATCCAAGTTCACTGCCTGCCTGGGGGGAAGGTCTTCCCTTCCAGATAACAGCTGTTTGCTTGACATCACTCAGTGGCATTGTAAACACAGCTGGGTCCAAAGACCAGTGACTGTTTCTAATTGATTATCTGGACCATAATCGGAAAAACTCAGTCAAGTATGGCACTGAGTGGTGTATTTTCAGAGCTGTCCTTGTAATAGAATCAGCTGGTTGTAGATAGACCAGTCCATCACTGCACTCACAGGCCACAGGTTACACACACATACCCTCAGCTATTGCATGGTATTTTTACTTCCTCTAGTATTGGCACTGGATAGAAAAGAACAGGTCTGTGTTTATTCTGACCTCACCTGAAAGTCGTCAATGAAGTGGTTATTGGGATGACTTAATTTTTTCAAATATCATAACCACAATAGGTGGATTAAAACCATGGTTTTCTCGACTGACAGCCATGTGATCTAACCACCATGTTGTTGAAGCTGTGTTAGCATAAGTTGTGGGTGATGCTTGATTGTTTCCCATAAACACAATGAGGTGCTTGTTTTAAATCCCTGCAACCCATCACGACGTTTCACAACTGGAATCTATAAAGGTCTGACGCTGAAATATTTCTATCCCAGACCGAATCCTTCGTGGGTGATGCCATGCCGTCAAGACAAATATTCCTAACAAGTTTGTCAATGATTTAATCAGAAGTATATAATTTGATAACCAGCTGGCATGGAAACGACAGCCCAGTACTGACAGGGATGATTGGATTGCACACGTGAAAGAGAGGTCACATGTTGGCAAACTGAGTCCTAACTAGAATTCATTAGGTCGTAGTAAACAAGACCTGTGTATAATGTACATCAGTGAACTACACTTAGGTTGAAACAAATTGTGTTGTTTTATATCCAGTGGCTATAAACGTAATGGTAATTTCAATATTAAACACATAACTATTCTATTAATCTACACACATGTGTCTACAGTAACTTGTAAGAGCAACAGGTCACTGCAAGATCCATGCCACATCCAGTACAGTAAATTCAGCCATGAACAACAGTGTAAATAACACAAGCAGACAACGAGGAAGGCCACACAACGAGGAAGGCCACACAACGAGGAAGGCCACACAACGAGGAAGGCCACACAACGAGGAAGGCCACACAACGAGGAAGGCCACACAACCAGGAAGGCCACACAACCAGGAAGGCCACACAACCAGGAAGGCCACACAACCAGGAAGGCCACACAACCAGGAAGGCCACACAACCAGGAAGGCCACACAACCAGGAAGGCCACACAACCAGGAAGGCCACACAACCAGGAAGGCCACACAACCAGGAAGGCCACACAACCAGGAAGGCCACACAACCAGGAAGGCCACACAACCAGGAAGGCCACACAACCAGGAAGGCCACACAACCAGGAAGGCCACACAACCAGGAAGGCCACACAACCAGGAAGGCCACACAACCAGGAAGGCCACACAACCAGGAAGGCCACACAACCAGGAAGGCCACACAACGAGGAAGGCCACACAACCAGGAAGGCCACACAACCAGGAAGGCCACACAACCAGGAAGGCCACACAACGAGGAAGGCCACACAACCAGGAAGGCCACACAACGAGGAAGGCCACACAACCAGGAAGGCCACACAACCAGGAAGGCCACACAACCAGGAAGGCCACACAACCAGGAAGGCCACACAACCAGGAAGCCACACAACGTGATGGTGAAATGGTACCAAAGAACACAGGAATGTAACGTGAAACATCCGGAGTAAACAGCAATGTAACGATGTCAACAGATGGCACTGATGGTTCAGTTGGACGATAATTCAATATGACTTGGCTGACGTTCAACTTGTTTCCTTTCAATATCTCTTGTTTTTATTTCTGAATAAATATCATGCCTGTAGTTTTTAGTATCCACTTATGTGCAACTTTAAAGATTTATTGCATTGGCCAAATCATTGCATTGGCTCCCTGTGCACGTCACATCATTTTCATTGTTTTACAATAGCCTATCAAGCACTCTCATCTACACAACCAGCAGATCTAAATTCAATGCTAACTCTAGCAAGAAATTCCAGACAACTACGCTCAACCAGTAGTAACCCTCTTTACATCCCTCGGGTGAAAACTAAAGCCGGGACCCAAGCTTTTTCGGCTGCCGCACCAACAGTGTGAAATTCGCTTCCTGTCAGTGTTAAATCAGAAGGTAATAATAGTTTCATTCCACTGACGTATAAATACCTATCTTTTTAATGCTGCCTATCTTCCTTAGCCTCCTAGCTTCTTCATCCATCCGTTGACAATTCACGCATTGTTTTCGATTATGAGTGTTTAATCCCTTGGTTTTGTCATGCCACTGAGCTTGATCTTCGAGGATATTGGCGCAAAAGAAGTCATTATTATTATTATTATTACATAAACAGGGTTTGAATCTGCAACTTGAGGACTATTTGTGTGAATACGAATGGTGACTTTCGTAATATATAACAGCCAGATGGGGATGTGGCAACTCAGCTAAATATTATAGAAGGCACGAGATAATTTAGTTTCTGTACGGACATTTCAACATCCATCATGACAACACCTGTCTTTGCGTGTTATTGTGTAACACCTGTCAGTGCATGTCTTCTGTGTAATTAATCATGTAGTTTTGAGCATTGGTCCCAGTCTGCCACTCCACAATCAGCTGGGCCCAGTGCATGCCTGACAGGTGTTCACAGCTTGTTCTGGAGTAAGAATGAGCTCATTCTGGGTCCACAGCCCAACAGGCAGGCACTGGGCCACTGCATTCAAGCCATGGTAATACTCAACCTCCCATGTGTACTCATCTAGATGCACTTGTATTGAACTGAACATGACAACAGTCAGACAGAAAGGATAGTGGGTAATAAAATGTAATACATATTTAATTTCACAGTATTTTTCTCAGTAATCTGTTTTATAATATTTCCAGTAATTTACACACAAAAATAGAATAATGAACATTTAATGACGAAACAGAATCAATACTTAATGTTAATTGTTTGTTATGGCATTTCTAAAGTCATTCGACATAAAGAGTCATGATTTCTTCATGGATCTGTATTTTGTTCAATCATTAACAGTTTGAATGTAGCCTTAAAATGCAGTCTAACTTAGGTTTATGTGAATTAAAATTACCAAAGAACACCAACTGCATGCAACCAATGTGGTGTTGAGGAAGGAAGTATTCAGCTGTTTATGAGAACATGGTGTGTAGAACCATGTGACTGTCCCTAGGTTGATGTGTCCTAATGTCTACCTGGGCACAAGGATTATGAGTGAAGTGGACAGAATGAGTGGTTAATCTCTGTAAATCAACACATCCTGGCCCAATTGGGGACCAACTGCCAGCCCACGTGATTGCTGGTCTCGGGCTAGTGGATGTGCCGATGCATTGATGAGCACCTTAGCAAGGTCAAAACAACAATTCTAATTTGTTACAAATATGTTTCTTCCCATGTTTAAATTGCTTGTGAAAAGAACGCACGTATGAAAAGAACGCACGAATGCAGCCATGCATCTTTTTTCTGAAAGCCTGCATTCACTACGTCACCTTGAACACCCATGTTTTACATGTGGCGTGCATTAGCACTGTACTCATACCAAAGGTGAATGATGGAGAGAGAGTACGTGACAGGTAACACTTTCCTGACATAGACAGCAGGTAGATGGGCCCGTTGTGTCTCAACTCTCAACAGTATATATAGTCAATATAGATGCTTCCAATTTCCTCTGAGTCACATGCTACGTGGTTGTCCATAAATCTATAAAATTGTCAGAATCACAATTGCAAGGGCAAGCACTGGACAGTGGTTTGGTCATTGCCACATTTCACAGTCTGTGTATATTTGTACAGTCAAACTTGGCTTTATAGTGACCTTGGTAGAACAACCACTCCACAATTAAGGCCACTTTTGCTCAGTCCCAAGAGTGACCTTAATAGTGAGGTTCCACTTTACAGTGTATTGTCTGTAAGTGTAATACCACAGGGAAACATACATTTTATTAATGCACACTACTGTGCATAGCTTTATGTAGAGACCCGTCCACCCGTCATTAGGACGGGTAAAAACGAATATGGACGGGTAGAAATATGGGTGGACGGGGATAAAAAATGAAGGAGCAAAAGTCTTCCAAAACCATAGATATTGTTAGTTATGCCTTGAAAGTGAGGATAAATGGTGTCATATGTGTGTTTGTAGCCCATTTCAGGTCATCAGGAACATCGGAAAGTTTGTAAACTAGCTTAACAGTTAACATCCATGTGTCCACCCAAACATGTGTGACTGGCAATAATTTTATCCTGCATAAAGCCCTGCTACTGTGGATATCAAAACCAGGTGGCACTCACAACTAAATCACATCAGTTGAATGTGGTGGTTACTGGGTGCGGTTTAAAAAAAAATTCTTCATGGTAAAATGTTAACCTAATATATCTGGTCAAACCAATGAATCAGTTTTATTGATGTTATGATATTAGAACATGCTACCTGCACCTTTGAATATACATTGCTGGTCAAAACTGTGTGCACATGACTATGTCATATAAGAACTAAGAAGCTTTTAAAACGATAGAGATTCCAAGCAGTAAAGATATTAAATGTTGCTGTCAGACCTCACTATCAGTCTATCATTTAGCAGGACTGAACTGCATCGGCCCACCACTGCATTGACTGGTTGGTGACAGCAGTTAAACATCTCGGACTACATCTGTCATCGTCATCACATCACCACTGGGAAGGTGTTCAGTCTTGTCGGAAGTGACAATGGACCAGTCACATCAGACTGATGTGTTATAATAGTCCACTGATGAGCTGTCACTGCAGGCATGACGTCAGACTGATGTGTTATAATAGTCTACTGATGAGCTGTCACTGCAGGCATGACGTCTGTCATTTCCTCTCCTCCTGTCAGTATTGTCTTGCAGTGTGACATTGTCTACGTCAACAGGAATGTCAGATGCTATAATTACCAAACATTCGATTCCATGAGTTACCGGCCACTAATTATAGTCCTTATGTACTTCTTTGACATTATACACATTTGTACATTATATATTAGAAACTATTATGTTGATACAAAACAAAGAAAACATTTTGGGAAACTTTCTTTACTGGACCTGTTATCATTATAAAACTTTCAGGTGACTGTTCTCAGTTTAACTTTTACACAGGGGTCAGAATTAGGAATTTGACCTGCTGGTCCAGGGCCTAGGGAGGGGAAGATAGTAGCCTTAGCATCTTACTCATCCCCAGGAAAATCATTGGTCCCCAGTTTTGGTAGACATCATCAAAATGGAATATTTTTATGTAAATTCATTCATGTGTGCCAAGTGCCAACAATCACATCAATTTCATAATTGATGCAACGTAACTGTTTTATTAAATTAGAGCTAAATCAGATCTTGCGTAGAAATAACTATTCACCTGGGGGACTTGTGTTAGCCAACAGGTATTCAGCTCCAGATATTTCTACTCATCTCGGGCGAACATTAATTTCAATCCCTGTGTTTACATTGCCTGCTAATAAACCAATTAATGTCACTAAACAACTATGTTACCATATCCAGTTGTCATACTATATATAGTAGGCGGTACCCAAGAATAAAATGTTGGAAATCCACCGAAAATTACGCAGAAAGACCTCTGTGGCTATTCAACATTCCACGAATGCTGCCACACGCTATCTGTGATTCAATGCAAGTTTGATCGGTCAGTGCCAAAGAGTTCTCAATCGGAGGTGTTTATCTCACTCAGTTCAGACACCTGGCGACACTGGCCACAGTGTTGGGGCTGTGTGCATAGCACAGATTGTTCACAGCCTAGGTGACACGATCCATCACGGCTGTACAACACAAGGACAGGACACACTCGGGACCCCAGCATTACACAGACAAATTGAATCAGCCATTTGGTGATGCACAATTGGATTAGCAGGCAATCGCAAGCAATCATCGAAGCAGCAAGTTGAAGTCTCCGGGGCAAACGATGTCGTCCGTATCAGGTTGAGGCGGGACTGTGCAAGGAACCGCAATGATACATGAATATTGCAGTTGATGAGGTTTATAGTGTCTATTTATACCACCTGATTGAATGGCGATGTCAGTTTTCTTTACTTAATTAACTCTCTTAATCCTTTTCTTTAATGACACAAAAGGCACACAGCTCGGTGTAATTGGATTTGTCTATAGTTTCACTCATTTTTCTAAGCTGTGTTTGTTCAAACTTTTTCCTATTCCTTCTGGCATTCATCGCAGTTTCTTGGGTATTTTTGCCTCTCAAAACAGGACTAACCCATCTCCACCTTCTTGTGGTCAGTAGATCACTGGTGGTTCTTAGTTTGTTAGCCTTTTAATGCCAAAATAATTGGCAAGACGTTTTGAAGGCATTTTGTATGGAGCTAAATGTAGACCGTTTCCAGTGTTAACAAAGTAAAATAAGCCAGTTCGTTGTACTGTCACAATTAACACTGTGAGACATGTTTTAATGAAGTCTTCTGGGTCAGTTGCTAGGACTCATATTTACAGGGTTAAGTTATACTTTCACATGGTGGTCAGAGGGGCAGGTCAAGGAACATAAGTTAGTATGAATAATGGAATCAAAACTTTACTCAAGTCAGACTGAAGTATAACACACAATTTATGTATATATGAGAGATCATTAACCCCAAATATGTTTTAAAGTGATACCATGGTACAAAATGAGTTCTTTAGAATGTTTAGGTGTTTTGTTACCAGCCACTGCAGCCAGTGTGTAACTGGTTCGGTTCACATACATTATGCTGGGCTTTGTGAGCTTAGCTTCCGGTGATTCCTGCTATCAGCCACATCTAAATACTTCTCGTATGTCAAAATGACAGCATGGTGGAGAGAGATGATGCGAAACTTATCCAGAGTATTTAAGATCACAATGGCAGCTGATATGTGAAGAGTGACACCATTGTCAACTTGTCACACCGCCTGAGTGCCGACATCTATATTGTCACATTATCAGTGCCAGCAGCTGGCAACAGAAAAGAAGTTGGTAAATAAAACTCTACTTTTCAATGGACACGCATGAATGCACACACCGACATGCGCACGCACACAGTGCACAACATGCATGCACAACTGCATAATATATGCACACACACGTTTTTATAACATTTATTGTCATCATGCATGAATGTATTTTATTTTACTGTATGTTCATGACATGTTTAATGTGACTATAATATTTCAACACCAAGACATATTCAAAATTCACATATTTTTATATCGATTATCATACACGCAGGCAAAACAGAGAGATCGTTTTTGCATGCATTACATTATCCTATAAGCAATGTGTTATAAAACTGGAAATATAGTTCTACACCCATGAATATACATCACCAATGAAGTACCAGCTAACTCTCTATGTACCAAAAATGTGGTTCAGCGTTAAAATAATTATGACATAACAAACAGGAAACGGAATGTCTGATCACATCAAGTACTGTTACCACTATCAACACACTGGTATTTTAACTGTGTCTCTGACAAGATAGCACTACAATACGGTAACCTACAAGTTATTCTGCTGATGTTAACCAGAATCATGGCGTAGCCCACAATCTACACAAAATATAGATCGTTTATAGATTGGTATGTCCGGAAATCTGAGAAAATAAAAGCACCAGCAGGAAAAGCAACGAGAGTAATTACTGCTAGGCAAAGTTACAACGGGCAACATTACCTAGCTCTGATATCCGCAATATTAGCATACATGTATGTGCATAGACTCAGGCACAGACTGCCAGAACCAATAAACATGGCACAGTATGATTGACTGTGTTACAGCGACATTTCATTGATGGATAGAGAGTGGAGGAAACCATAAAAGTCAGTCTGTGTGCTCACTAACTGCATTTGCATGTCATCGCAATTAGCAATCATATTGAGTTGCTTACACAATGTAGCTTCGCAATGGGCTCACATCACCTCACAGCATTACTTAGTTCAAGCAGCAAGTACTCAAATCAATACTATTTATAATGTATATAACTGGGCCTGTATGTTGAACAGGTGAACAATTTAAATATTCCCACACCAAGGGAATTGAAACACACTATATATTTTGATATAATATTTTATTTATTTTATTTTCAAGTAATAATTATGATAAGATAAATTCAAATTTTTTAAATATGCCTAAATCCTTGGAAAGTAAGCTCAGGTTGGTATCAAGACAATATATATTTTAGTTCCAAATATTAACATATTAAAAACTTAAATACACTGTAATCCTGAAACCTGATATCTGGTCTGTAAACGCCTGTCTGCAGCTTGCTAATTGTTCTCTCTCTTCCGGCCTGCCCTGCTTCCTGTTTCCGTCTTTCTGCCTCATTTCCAAACCCTAAATCCGTTTTACGTTGCCCGCCCACATTCAAGTAGCATGTTAAGAGTTCACACTTGACAGGCTCTGGGCAGATGGTGTCTGAGGGGACCACTCACAGGAAGAACGGGAGCTCAGGTATTGATGCCTCCAGCTACCTGTCTGTGAGTGCGTGAGTCATGGCCAGAAGGCAACCAAACATTGAAGACAAACACACATGTGACTCACGTAAACATTTATGCACCTACCCAGGTATGTCTTCACACAAATTCCTACAAGGAGTCAGCTACTATATGATGCTGCTGTCATACAAACTGCCTGCTTAGTGCCTCTCCAGTATGGCAATACAGTGTAGTGAGTGAATGTCAGTGACCATCATTGTGTGAATCCAGTCTCCAAGGCAGGTAACACATGTAACGTTGATCCATTGCCAGTGATAGTTTACATCATTTATATGTTATATTTTAACTTATAGACATAAATAATAATAACTTTATTTATATACTAATTTCCGAAGTACATCAAGGAAAACCTATTTTAGCGTATCTTCAGAAAGACATTTAGGCAAAGTGGGGTGAAGAATAATAGTGCCCCGCTTTTGATAAGGTGGAAGATCAGCACCCTACTCGAAGCCACCAAGCTGCAGCACCTAGCAAGGCACGTATAAATCTATGCCACTTTATATATTATCGATCTATAACTACAGAGTTAGTAAACATAAACAACCTCTCAGAGTCAGTGCCTCGACAGAGCCACAATCGTGATGGAATACCTGTGGATGCCATTGCCCCAGTTTGTAAATGTCACACCACACAAACACACTTTGACTATTGTTTTACTGCCATGTCTGTACCACAAACGGCAGTGCCGAGAAAAACAAAACCAGACCTGGATCGGGTCCAAGACCAACATTGAACGGCATCAAATACAGCCGTAATGACATGTCGTATTCCACAAAATATTGATTGACCGTTGCTGATTGAGCCTGGTTAATTTAAGTGCAGGAACGTGAGCTTCTATCTGTGTGTACTGTACTTCCAGTTGCCAAGTGGATCGCATAGTGCCAATTGAAAGCTAAATATACGAATACTTCCCTTGAGAACAGGCTGGCACTGAGATACAACTGTGCTGTTTGCATGAGGGACAGATGATGTGATTACTGGAAGCCAATTCCATTCATTATAAGCTTCGGTTACCTGCAGTTCTCTGTTACAATCAGAGTGATTTTTGACACAACTTGATATGCTTTCAAATACTGCAAGAATTTAGCCAATTGTCAAATTCCCAGCTGAATGCCAAGTCTGATGCAAACTGACTCTATTGCAGAGTTGTAATTGCACCTAAATGTCAAAATGTAATCAACTAAAATCTACAGAAAGAGCAAAATAATGACTGTACATACATGTGCCATTAACTTCAACGACTTACATGCTTAGGATTAGACAATAATTGCCATTTGAGTGGCTGTATACTGCTCATACAAGTACTTCATTTGTTCTCATTCAAACATA
The DNA here is from genome assembly GCA_964017155.1 of Oasisia sp. SBJ-2009. Classification (NCBI taxonomy): domain Eukaryota; kingdom Metazoa; phylum Annelida; class Polychaeta; order Sabellida; family Siboglinidae; genus Oasisia; species Oasisia sp. SBJ-2009. The sequence goes on from OZ024854.1 coordinate 49,684,656, forward strand.
ATATTATAGGCCATAGTCGCGTTTATAAATACTGATCAGCTAATTATAGAACTTTCTGTATGTTCTGAAGCATGGCTAATAGCAATCAAGTATTTGTAGTCTGTAACTCTTCACTGCACAGTAATTTCTTGTCAATCTGACTTGCTGTGGATATTTTGGTAATGCATCCCAACAGGATCAAACTGCAAAGTCAAGTGTCATTATATAAACTCTATACAATTTAGATAATACATGGATGCTGGAATGCATACAAGCATAACACGGCACTGTCACCTGACCCACTAAAATGTGTATTTGGCCCTATTGGTTCTGAAAATAAAATCTAAAACAAAATAAGCAGTTATGTGGCCTATATCTGCTGCTGTAACACCCTGTATGCAGCAGCCTGAACAGTTAACTTTTAATAACACACAATTTATTATCAAGTGTATTTTGCATTTTAAAATATAATATATTTAATATTTATGAAGGCAATTTAGCCACAAAAACCACTGACCCAGATAAGAAGACAGAATCTCTACTAAATGTCAGTGTAGCAACATTTCACGTGACACACATGTATTATGATCAGTCGATTTGTCATGCATGATTAGTTACTGTATAATTTCATATCTCACTGACTTTGGCGGGGTAATTTGCGGGGTATTGTACATGAATTGTGAAATGAACCCACCAGACGAGAGGGGTGAATGAGAGGGGTGACTCGCAGATGTTACTTCAGGCGTTCCACCCTTTCAATGGGTGACAAAACACGGGGCACTTATCCATGGGGTTATTCAGTCAGGCATTAATCACACTAATGGTTCTACAGGTACACAATCTGTCCATGCAATCAGTACGTCTATGTTTCAGCGTCTATGTTTCAGCGGCAACTGTACCGTTACCTGTAACTAGACTGAAGTGGAGTCGGGTGTTGTGTGATTGTATAAACTGATTTGTTGATAAACTCCCCCTTTGCCAGCACTATCAAGGACATCGGCATACAGCACAGCACGTCCAATACTTGTCATTCCCCCTGGGTCAGACCATTACTAAACATGTCCTCGCTGTCGAGTGGACCAAGAGTGCATGTATTCTGGTGGAATGAATACCACATCAATGCTTTACTCAGGTTTTGGCTCTGATTCACACATTTGGTGTCAAATAAATGAAATAATAACATCAATATTTAATCAATTTTTTTCTTATTAATATAGCACCAACTCAAAGATTGATCATGATGGTTTCATAATTTAATAAAACAAATAATTATCAATACAACTTTCACCCACAATCAAAGATCAAATACAAAATTAACAAGAAAATGATACAGGTCTGGCTTAGACTGGCTATCACAGTTGTCTGCGGGAACTTGAAATCTGATATTACATCAGACGTCTATCTGATCACTCTGATAGCAACCGGTAGTAGACAAGCTGATGTAAATGTGATCATTTATTGATAACTTTACCAGTAAAGGTTATGAACGTTAATATTTCAAAGGGAATTGTTTCCTTTGAACTCCAGAGTTAAGGAAGACGTGGGCCTAGAGACAGAGAGGCTGAAGACAGCACTGGGAGAAGGAGGGATTGGGAGACGGATGGCTGAAGACATTGATGTTCAACCCTGGCCAACATGTGCGAGTGAAGAGTGGAACTCAAGACCCATAACAATAATATTCTGTCGACGTTCTATCTGTATTTTTTAGCCACCACAGACAGGATGAATGGATCTTTCGTCCTATAACTTGGCACTAAAACTCCCGTTAAAAAATTGTGGGATACAGGTTCACAACCAAGGCTTCTCAAGTCTAACATTTCTAATTATAAAATGTTGCTCTAACAAAGATCATAATTATATCAAATTATATCAAACAAAACAGCATTTAATGCCTCCAGTTTACAATTACATTGAAACCCAACCAATTCCAGTGTCATTTTTAGGGGCTTCCCAACCCCTACACTCTGTCACGGTGTCACCCCTCAGGAACACAACAAGACATAACAGGACATAACTGGGCAGCTGTCACGATGTCTCAGACATGTCACCCTCTCGGAGGGCGCCAGGCCCACAGGGTACAGTGAACCCTGTCAGACGCCCCATTCAAACAAGGACTGTGGTGACTACAGTTCACCAGTACACATACAACACTGATACAATCTGACTTGACACTGTCTCAGCATTCACTCACCCCACCCACCCTCCCCTCCGTCTGCATCCGGTAAACACCCCAAGGGGCAAAACACTACACGGAGAATCACCCAAGGGGCAAAATACTACACAGAGAATTGTGCCAGCCAACATGACATCTGAATAGATAGCTGAGGGGGGATGTTTTTCCAGTGAGACGTTCAGGAATGTTCTCCAGTGCAGCAACAAGATGTATACAGCTGAGCCTCACTTCACAATCACATCAGTGGTATTACAGCCAAATTAGGTCACACTGGGATAGCCCCAGTTTTTTTTTCAATATATAATAAATTATAGGAAATTACTCCCACCAATACAGTCACCTTGCTAATAAGGACACTTCTATCTAGTCCCAAGGGTGGGCTTAATAGGGAGGTGTAACATGTGACATCTTCAACCATTTAAGACCGTGCCTATGATCCCCTACAGGTTGATATGAAGTAAGGTTGACACAAGTAACAATCACATGCTTATGCTGTGCATGTCGTAATGTCTATGTAGATTCTGACACTGTGTTTTCATTCACCCAGAAAATAATTCACGTTTTTTTTTGTGCACGTTTTTTTTTTAGTTTAGTCAAATGTGCAAGGGTCAGTGATTGTGATGTACTAACAGGCAGATAGATGTGCAACCAATACGTGTACTTGCATATTGTATGTTTTGGACACCCTAAAAAAAAATATTTGTCACTATTACTATGGTTATGGTTACTAAAGTGCAGAATCACAAACGTGTAATTTACAGATTAGGTTGCATCTCAGATGACAAATTGATGCTTTAAAGCAGATTTTCTATAAAAACAAATTGATGACATTCAATATTACAGAAGAGACAGGAAGGAGATTCACATCTGTCATGTATCAAACTGTCACGAGGCATATTACAATCTTCTGACTATGCTGAAAATGAATGTAGGTTAAAAAAATAAAATATTAAGACAAAATAAACAGTTTTTTCTTGTAGCGAAAGTTTGTGATTAAATTCTCCTTTAGAAGGGTTGTTCTAGATTTTTAATATAACTGGCTGTTTGTATGTTTTGGACACCCTAAAAAAAAATATTTGTCACTATTACTATGGTTATGGTTACTAAAGTGCAGAATCACAAACGTGTAATTTACAGATTAGGTTGCATCTCAGATGACAAATTGATGCTTTAAAGCAGATTTTCTATAAAAACAAATTGATGACATTCAATATTACAGAAGAGACAGGAAGGAGATTCACATCTGTCATGTATCAAACTGTCACGAGGCATATTACAATCTTCTGACTATGCTGAAAATGAATGTAGGTTAAAAAAATAAAATATTAAGACAAAATAAACAGTTTTTTCTTGTAGCGAAAGTTTGTGATTAAATTCTCCTTTAGAAGGGTTGTTCTAGATTTTTAATATAACTAATAATTAAAAGTGTCGACCATATGGAAATACATTTTAATTAACAGTTCATGGAAAGGATGAATTGGCAGCCAGTCCTAAATTTAAATCATGTCATATTTACATTGTATTCATATGCAAGTTCCTTTTAATTTTGAAATTACTTAACCTCAAGTTGTTACGACTTCCTAAGTTATCCAAAATTCACCTAAACTTGCATAATGTATAAAATTAATAAATTGCCTCGGAGTGATGTATTGCCCCAGTGTTATCTACTCGATGGATTGAGGGCAGCCAGAAGCTGATAGGACGGAGAGATAAGACTGTCTTTGACTGTCCCTAGACTCACATTTAGGCAAGTTTATATGTGGATGAGACCAGATGACGGTGTGATACAGACATAGGTCACATATCTATTGATGAATGGGCCTTGAGAAATGGCTGCTGCCAGGACATATACATAAGATTACATCACAAGCTGCCAATTGTTGTGTCACCTATTTGTACCTAGGAGTTGGAAATGAGAAGTTACTATTTTTCAACCAAACTGCAGTGTAAATAGTCATATTTAACCTGTTTACAGTTACATTGTAAGGTTTGTTATTTTCATTGTTATTACCTTTACTGACTAAATACATATGCACATACACCCATCCATCAAGATTAGAACAATGACAAAAATGTCACAATAAATTATAGTTGACAACTTCACTATAAAATGCTGTTGTAGTAAGTCACACCAAACTAACTGTATTCCAGGCTATTCTTTCCATCCATCATTACTTCTCGTGCCCTCTCTTTCCCTCTTTCCCTCTTTCCCTCTTTCCCTCTTTCCCCCTTTCCCTCTCCCCAGTCCCCATCCCTTTTCTACTTCATCGTTTCTTTTCTTAGGTCACTCTTACCATTTCCCTCACACCTACAACCTATCCCTTCCCCAACACCTTTGAAGTGCCAATGGCCAAAAGCCAGGTGGCGGAAGGTATATATTCATCTCTGACAACAACACACACTGCAACAGGAAACTCAAGTGGTTTACTAAATTAACAGTGCAGCACAGGCTATCTGCGTTGCCATGGAAACGGGTCAGAGTTTAAGACAAAACAACATGACAGAAAGGACTGTGTTATCTGCTGCTCAGCAGCATGGATTAAGAGCTCTAATTACCACTACTTATGGGTAAGCCATCAGGGGCAAAGGCACCTGACAACCTGGTCAGGGTCAGAGGTCGGCTGCCTGGATATTGTGCTGGAGTCACATGATCTGTACATGTCTAGTGGTTTGGTTGGGGGTTATGTGTCTGTCATGTCCACTTGCAGATGACTAGTGTCTGAAGACTCACCATGTAACATAAAGTGTGACCTCAAAACATTCAGACAGGCCTTCATGCAAAATCTGATTTTTAACAGTTCTAAAAATGTCCTAGTGAATAATAGATGCATGTGTATGTAATGTTTTCATTTATTAAAACGTTATAAGCATAATGGACATAAGCTTGTATGGCCGCTCTAATTTCCCCCATTTAATCACGGTGGGCCTGCCTTTAATTTAAACACCTTTGAACTATCCAGGGCATTACTTTGTGTGGCCGTAAAGTGTAGTAATTAGAACATCACATGACCAACCTACAGAGCCAAATTTTGAATCCTGTTGTTACTGTTATAAAGGTCTAGAAATTTTGTTTATTCCACATTGCTCCAGTTCACTCACCTGTATGAGTGCTCAGCTAGACTGTGGTAAATATCATATGTGAATGAATACTCGGCGCACAGTAATTTCTACACGGCTGAATGCTTGCCAGAGAAATTGAGATGGTGTTGGATTGAACAGGCCTGGCAGGGAGTGAAGTGTTAACTGTACTTAGTACAGCAAAACAGGACTTTTTTCTTACAGTAACCCAATACTCCCCCTTCCCAATAGCTTGGACTGTCATGGTAGAACTGTATCACAAATTTTTGACCAAATTGCAGACCACTATGGATAGATGACCGCATATGTTAAGCAAACAGGTACAAACTCCAAGATTAGTCTTCGCATGTCCAAGTGAACATACACTGCAATATCTGAGTCACACCGTTGGTGGTTTTGCATATTACTCCACAACAACACAAATGATCGAACAACACATGATGCCATCCAAACAACCACGCATCATTGCAATCTTTACTACTGGCATTTATCTATGGTTAATTACAAATCATAAATTTTACAGTTTCCATGTGCAGCAACTACAACGACATAAGACAGTGCACGTTCGCTTCTTTCATTAATTCCCCCACTCAGCCTCCAGTTACCGTGGCTACGATACATCCTCCGGCCAGAAGAATGTTCCTTCCTGGGCCTTAGTGGCATTTAATCACCAATTCACCATAATACTTGGCAGAGCCCTTTGTGATTGAGAAATAAGCTTGGCCTATTAGCCATCACCGATGGTATGCATTTCATCTTCTACGCCTGCATGATGTCAATATTCTAATTAAATGGCATAGAAAATGCATGGGACAGTGACATGCCATCCATTTGATATTTTCTGCTGAATGTAGTAATATTGAAATTATAATTTGTTATAAATAAAATGCGTCATTTGATGTGTAGTTTCATCTTACATGTCTGTTGTATCTAATAAATAATGTCACATAAAAATGCTTTCCGCAAGATAATCTAGATTTATGGTGAGGAACTCAGTAATGTGGGTAGACATTACTACACAGTGAACGACACATCATCATCAGTTGATGAGTATTATTTTGTGCATAATTCCATGTTTTCTTATGCAGAATGAGATACTTTTCTCTGAAGACGCCTGTTTCAATATATATTTTGTCATTTGGAAGTTTGGGATCCACACAAGGCAAATGAAATGGACTAAATGGCATACATGCCGAATCTGTTTTTAATGGTCACTGAGTAAAATGTGAAGGGAAATGATTGCTGATGGAATCTTCCTGAGAACCTCTGATAAAGGGGGGCCTAAAAACAACATATTGCATCACATCCGTAGACCTCCCCAGACTGTCCTACAAACCCCAGTAACCCCATCTAGGGTTGTGATCCCAATAACAGCAAGCTCCATTCCCAAGGGGTGGGTTCTAATTCCCCTGTCTCCTGGAGTTGCTTGTCTTCAATGAGTGTCTGTCAACACAGGGGGCTGTCTACCTCAGATCTAGGGGGTCAGTGTCTGGATCGTGGGGCTCTCTACCCTCTAGAAAGTAATATCTACATGCAAGTTTACACCAGTCCGATTGTAACTGACATCAATCTGATTATGTCTAAAATCCAGATTTGGGGGGACAAAGCTGACTTATGTAAAAAAAAAAAACATGTAATGTTGAACCAGGGTGCAGTCTTAATCTGCACCAAATCAATTTCCATCACCATTGGTCGGGTGGGGTGGGGTGGGGTGGGGTGGGGTGGAGGGTGAGCATAGATAACCTCACCCTCTTTCCATATTGCTCACGTAGTAGGTCTACCAGTCAAACTACACTCTACAAAACGAATGTAAACTCAAATTATCAGTTGTTTTAGATGATAAACTTCATCAAACTGCACAGCAGTTAATCAACCCACTGGTATACAATTTCAATTCTCATTACTAGCAGCACAGTCCATAAGAATGTATTTCAGTTTAATTAAAAATTCTGTTTTGCTGGCATCATTTATCCTACATAGAGGATATCATTACATAGGCAATCAAATTTTAGATAATAAAAAAATCTAGATCCACATTTGTGTTTGGTCAGACTACTGCATTGACTAAATTTATTCTAGGGACTAGGGTCTTATAGTATTGGCCCCAGTCTTATTCACTAGATCCATCTCCACACAGGCACAAGTTCTCTAATTAGTAATCAGTAAGCATTCTCCCCCACCTTTCTCTCTCTTCTTGAGGTCAGATATGTACTCAAACAAAGATAATTATATTTGGCACTCGAACAATAAAATGTGATTCACAAGGATATATTTGATAAATAATCTAGGAAGGAAGTCAAAATATGTTGTTGTTTTTTAGAAACACATTCTACCAATAACTTTACCACAATCAGGTCATATTCAAATTTTTCAAGAATAAGATTTATAATTTATTAAAACTGTTAATGCACTGAATTTGCAGCAGCGTGAGGCTACAAGTGCCATGTACTGACTGATGAGGAACAGTGACCACTTACATCTTACAGTCCCTATGATGGAATTGGCTGGCCATTATCCCTGATAAGTACTGGTCTATCCCCTGACCCGCAGGAAAGTACTGGTCTGTCCCCTGACCCGCAGGAAAGTACTGGTCTGTCCCCTGACCCGCAGGAAAGTACTGGTCTGTCCCCTGACCCGCAGGAAAGTACTGGTCTGTCCCCTGACCCGCAGGAAAGTACTGGTCTGTCCCCTGACCCACAGGAAAGTACTGGTCTGTCCCCTGACCCGCAGGAAAGTACTGGTCTGTCCCCTGACCCGCAGGAAAGTACCGGTCTGTCCCCTACCCACAGGAAAGTACCGGTCTGTCCCCTGACCCGCAGGAAAGTACCGGTCTGTCCCCTGACCCACAGGAAAGTACCGGTCTGTCCCCTGACCAGCAGGAAAGTACCGGTCTGTCCCCTGACCCGCAGGAAATGACTCCTCTCAACTGGGACAACTCGGTTTTCGAGCCTAAAAATCAATGCTGGTTATCCTATCCATCATTCTGCTTGAAATCAGCAGACTTTACTGTTGTCATCCAGGGAGGGAGGGGGAGGGACTTCCCTGGAGAACTAGCAATCTGAAATGTGTGTGTAACTAATGGTGCAATTACAGAATGATTCAACCCTTCCAGTGTGCCAATTTCCCGTCTGGTCTGCGATATCACTAAGTATTTGTCATGGCATGGAGCAAGCATTGCTGGTTGTAATGGAGACCACTGCTACAAATTATTTGATTGAAACCTGCAGGACTGTTGAAATGGTATGACAAAGCAGGAGGTTAGGACTTAGGACTAAACTGTAAAAGTTCAGATCCATAGGTTTATCCTTGTGTTTATTACCTCTCCATTCATCATCTGAACAGATAAAACAGGTCTGTTTTGGACAGGTAGAAACATCACTACAGGAGTAAAAAACTAAATAAAAACAAAAAGTCTACAAAATTCATAGAGATTGTCAGTTTTGCTTTTAAAATGGGTGTTACAAGTGTCTTTGTCGTTTATTTCAGGTCATAATACCCGTGACTGACTACAGTTGCATTTACATATGTCACTGATATGTGAGATAACATGAATATGTCTACCGACAAATGAGACTGGCACAGATTTTATCCTGCTCAGATTTGGTCCTGCTCAGACCTACTTGTAACAAGTAAAGTACCTGTAGAGGGGTTTGAGTTGTATAGGTGTATATTGATGTAATACTTTTTACAACTGCATAAAGTAGACACTTCTCATTGTGTGAGCTGCTGTGTGTTGGAAGTCTTGGTGGGGGGGGGGCACACGGGGGGGGGGGGCACACGGGGGGGGGGGCACACGGGGGGGGGGGCACACGGGGGGGGCACACGGGGGGGGGGGCACACAGGGAACTAGTTGATAACACAAGTCATGAGTCGGTGGGGAATATAATTCCCTCTACATAATTTGATACCAGTGGTCTTAATTTGTTAATGATTTTTATAGAAATTCTCACTCATTGACATAATGTTTACATCTGACGTAGGGCTCCCCACACATGTAGGAAACAGATTTGTCATGGTTGTGTAAGCCAATAAATGTTTTTGAAGTGTCACCATATCCTGTGATTACACGAGTCTGGCAGATTAAACTTCCCCTCCACTGCCACTGTTATCTCAGACACATACCACTGGAATGTGGAGGCTAATTTTAGCTTAGATACCCAGTAGGCCCAACCTTTCATTGCCTGTAACCGACCACGTGTGCCAGCCAGCGATAAACTATGCTAGGAACACCCCAGACACACATTTCGCTGTCGCTATTTTTAGCTATATTGATGACATTTCTAAAATAGTTGTCGGAAAATAGTTCAGATGAGCTAATGTTATGAAATTCACACGTGAACCGAAGTTAAATAAAGTTTCTCGTGATTCTACAAATGTTTTTATATTATTTCTGCATGAGCCTGAGCATCTGGTGACAATGTGGTGTCATACAATTAAATCTCTTTGGCAGGTTGAGTTACACATATTTTGATTAAAATAATTTAAGATATACCTTAAATACTATTAAAAAGTTCCTTTATTATTTAATAAAATTATATAACCTAACACAGCACCTAACACAGCACCTAACACAGCACCTATAATAACATATAATATTTCATGTCAAGGCCAACAACGTCCTTGGTCAAACATTTCCAGAACAAACCCAAAATTCAATAACTGAACAATGTGCGAAGGTCAGTTTTGGTCCATTATTTGCCCTGTTAGTTTATTTCTGACAGACTGTAGGCCAGGTTCAACACCAAGCACAGTTCAGCATTTAGTCAGCCTCTGGGGACCTGCACAAGGACACACACACACACACAACACACACAACACACACACACGCACACACACACACAACACACACACAACACACACACAACACACACACAACACACACAACACACACACACACAACACACACAACACACACAACACACACAACACAACACACACGCACACACGCACATACACACACACAACACACACAACACACACAACACACACACACACACACACACACACGCACACGCACACACACACACACAAGTTGGAAGTACAGTGTAGTGGTAAGCAAAGGGTGGACCACAGCCATAGCGATTCCAGCAAGCTTCCAAGCATATTCCCCTATTCCCCGACACTCAAAGAACCCAGCAGAAATCGACAGCCAGTCAGTCAGTCTGGCTGCGTGGCTGAGCAAAGTAAAGGTCTATTTATCAGAGGAGGTTGCACTTGTTAGTGCTGGTGTGAGACCAGACACTTCGGGACATGGGTCATCTCCCAGAAGCCCCAGGCCAGGCCTAATGATTAGGCCCAGCAAGCTCCACTCTGATTAACATTCCCCCTGGAAGACCCACTCGACTGATAAATCAGCCTAGTTAGTGCAAGAAAGTATGTTTTTATTAACTGATGGGACTCTGGGGCCCAGTGCTGGCTAATGTGTTACACGTGTCTTCAGGGATCTCTTGTTACCAGATTCTGGGCTACTGGCAATGGCAGGCAGAAACAAAATGGGAAGGCTGAAGATGGACATCAGAAATTCAGAATAAGGCAAGTCCATGTGGACTCCGATTGGCACATTTACTAGGTCACTGTGCAAAGTACCTCATGTCAGGACTTAGTGTATGCTTACTAAACGATAACTAAACATATAATAACTAGTGATATCAATAGAATTCTGAGCTGGATTTCAACAATTCAAGGGAAAGGTTTGCCATCAATCTATGTACAGTTACCTAGGTCACCTACATGGGGGTTTAAGCATAAGAAAAACATCAAACTTAGAGGAAGGCGAAATGTGTCCTGTTGCCAAGGAAACAAACTATGATGTCTAGACATGTTATATCTAAAAAGTGTCTTTTTCAAAAGCCAACTACCACTATTGGCTAGATCTGTCAAAATGTCATCTTATTACATGGCAATTATGCAATATTTTAATGGTTCAACTCATACGTCCAGTGTGGAAAGGCCTTAAATACCTAACCACAAATTATATATTCTCATTTCAATGACTCCAAACTATTTTGGATAAGGAATCTGGATAAATTGTTAGCACAATTCACTGACTATAATGTCTGTACATCATGACTGGCTGTTAAAGACCTAGATGCGAACCAGTGTTACTATTTTGACTCACCAATGTTAGTCATTCGGTTATAGTTCTAACATATTGTTAAAGCTGGCTGTCATTGTCAAAGCCTTGTGGTATTTAGTATTTACCTACAGCACTTATTGACTTACACTCCAACTTCAGCAAGGCAACATTAGCAACAGGAAGTGGCTAAAATAGGCACAGATTTACGTCTACAGTGTACCTGGTAGTATAATACGCGTTATACGCCTACGACAGATATAAAATATGGCATTTCCCCGAACCAGGATGGGAAATGCACTCGGTCACGAGTGTATGCTGTGAGCGCATGTATTCTATAGTCAGTAATATGAGGCAGAAATGACATGAAGGGTAGCACTCATCTAGGGACTGGCAGGAAATGGCGGAATAACTGCTACTGAGCCACACAGCTCATGTCATAAAAACATACACACTGATGATTGACCTAAAAAGAACAAATTAATACCCACATTAATATCGTTTTATTCATTACATGTGATTATTTATAAACACTGTTTAATTTTAATTCCTCAATGGTCTGATTGATAATTTTTAACTGCAAAATAATATCTAACCCAGAATATTTGTTATTATAAAAATTCATGACTTGGTGTATATAGATTATATATAGATGGACTGAAGACTGCGAAATGCTATTCTCTCAGGAACATGATATACCACCATGACCACCAACACTGTAGTAACGGTACTGCCATGCAGCAAAGATAGCCTTGGTATTTAGCTAGAACCAAGCCTATGTGACCTACTTAGCTATATAACACCATGTTTATCTTATTCACTGATAAGCTCGCATTCATAGCAGGCCTTCATGGAGTCAAAGATCTCAGAGGTGCATGGACAGATAGCGATAAAGGCAGGATCCAGGAAAATCCAGCCGCAGTCAACAAGTCAAGTTCAAAGAACACACATCAAATAATGTGAAGAAACAGACAGTGTAGCCTAACTATAAAAAAAAATTGAGACCTTTGTACTAACTGATTACAATACAAAGTAGGGTATACTTTTTCACATTACAGTGCACACTTAAGGGCTGACTTCTGTCTTCTGGGCAGGGCCTTATGTAGGATAAAAATATGCCAGAAGGGAAAAAATATGCCAGTCACACAGTTTTTTGGTGGACACATGGAATCGTGGATGTCAGCTCATACAAGTCAGTTGAGATATATATATGCTTTACGACCTGAAATAAACTACAATCCATTTTCACGCCATAACTGATAATATCTATGATTTTGGAAGACCTTTTTTCGGCTCCTTCATTTTTTACCCGTCTACCACCCGTCCACCGATATTTCTACCGGCTACCCATCCACAATGGGGTTTACCAGTCCAATTGAAACAAAGTCTCTGCAGAAAGCTGCTTCTGGGGCCAGTACTGTTACCTTCAAGTCTATTTTGTCTATCTAACACAAAAATAATGTACACTATTCTCCAGATTTTTTTACTAAAACCAATGTTAGAAAAAGTTAAATTGCAACTTCCTAGTTCCTACTTACCAATGGCCAGTATGCATTATTCCCGTTAATCTTAAATAAAACAAATTTAATGTCTCACCATCTCACCTACCCTATTTCTACCTTGGTGGTCTTACTGGTCTACATCACAGCCTAAATTAAGTGACCTGCTTACCTGCTATCCTCAACACTGAGCTGAGCTATAAAAATAGGCTGTCTGGCACTGTCACATTTAATTATAGTTAGAATAAATCTAGTTTAGGAATCCCGTTAGATCAATTGGGATCCATTGGGAGAATGGTGTGTTGCTTTTATTAGGTACTTTGTTTGCTCAGGCCAGTGCTGGCCAAAGGGTACTACTCCCTGCCAAAACGGCACAGTTCCAAGAAAACCCATCAATCAGAAATGTGACCCGCCAGGCAAACTGCAAGAAGTGCCCTGTAGAACAGTGAACTTGAGCCCTCCGCATACTATGACAGTCTCACTGTCTGGCAAATAGGGTTAGACTTTAGATCCCCAGAAAAAGTTCATTTAGTTAAATGCGCATTCAGTGAAATGGTGTCTGAAAGCTGAGAATCTCCACAGCATTGTACTAGTGATATTTGTGGGAAGTGGGTGTTGTTGTATCATACATGAATAACAGGATGTCTCAAAATGTAATAAACACACCCTGAAAGATTACGTACAGTAAGCTTTGCAAACAAATTATTTACGAGTAATTTCCTAAAAAAGTCATGTTTGTTGTATCACATTTTGAGGCCAGACCATGACATAAATCTTTCACTTCTAGGAAAGTGGCAATCTGAGCATGTAAATTATTTGTCACCATAATATTCCATCCTGTGGTGTTGACTGACACAAATAATCATGGACTAACCTGGCCCTCAGCTTGCAGCAGGCGGATCTGGTCATGCAGCACTTGGTGTTTAGCACTCTCCTCTTTCCTCATCGCTCTCTCTTTCTTCAACTCTGGGCTCCAGAAAGTCTTGATACTATTCATGCTTGAACTCAGCTTATCCTTTGTCGATTCCAGGTCCTTTCGCAGCAGGGAGCATTCCTTATTTAGCTGTGCAATGTGCGTTTGCAGATCGAGGATTAGCGTGTCTTTAGAGTGGTACGAATCCGGAGAAGAGGGGAAGAACACATCCTGGTCATTTATGTACTCGTGGTCGATGGAGCGTGAACGCACAAGGTTGCTATGTTCACGCTCCAGCGAACGCGCACCCATGTGAGGTACATACTCGCGGTCAAGCGAGCGTTCGCGCCCGGAGTACGTGTTGTATCTCTCTGTCATGTCGATATGTCTATTGTGAGATCGGTCATGGCGATCTAGAGATCGATCGCGGCGATCCAGAGACCGGTCCCGCATGTATCCAGTGTGTCTATCCGAATATACACTGCGGTCCATGCTCGTCCGCCCACTGTAGTGTTCCCTATCACCCCGCAGCAAACTCTGGACACTGTTAGACCGGCTGTGTCCAGGACTGTTTGAGATGTAAACGGGAGAGTTGGGAGAGGGGATTGCATTTCCGAGCCCTTCCCCTAAATACGTCTGGCTCATGCTGTAGGCGGCGTTGATTGACTGGAGGTTCTCTAAGGGCATCGTGACGGTGAGGGGACTCCCGGTGCGACTTCCGTGTGTACTGCGAGTGCCGCTGCCTGTCACCGAAACCCCTTGCCCTTGCCGACGCGAGTGGTTCGGCGACACCAAGCAGCTAGTTGAAATGCTCGATCGCACACAGGGCACGTTCTGTGGCGAGGAACTCTGAACGCACCGGGAACGGTTCAGACTGTCCGTGGCACTTGCGATTATATCCCGCCGCGACCGATGCGAGTTTTGATGCATCTCGAAAACTTGTGCGCCTTCCGTTAGCTGTCGTCTGATCCAAGTAACCGCCTCTGACCGCTCTGTCCCCGCCTGTCCCTAGAATATCCGGCCTCCAACGCCACGAAAATCAAATAAACCGTTACCTATTCCGCTCCACAATTAACCACACGCCCTGGCGAAACTTTGAAGACATAGTCTGCGGCCATTCCGTACTTTTCACATACGCATTCCGCTGTCTTCAAGACGAAAACCATCTTCCCCGCACAAAATCAGAACACTCCCACCGTCGAAGCATCGTCTGCACGGCTGCCGTCAATCAATGACTCGTTTGCGTACTGGCAGTAAATTTGCCTACCCGGAACAGTTACAGCTCTAGGAAGGACAGGACAGATTTGTCACTTTAAGTCCCTTGTCGCCTACGAGAGTGCCGCGATTTTTTGTTTGCGTGCGTGCGTGCGTGCGTGCGTGTGTGCGTGCGTGCGTGTATGTGCATAGCATTAGGTGGTTGCATACGTGAAAGTGTGTGTGCGTGCGTACGTGCGTGCATGCATGCTTGTATTTGTGTAGATGTATGTGCATGCGTGCGTGCGTGCGTGCGTGCGTGCGTGCGTGCGTGCGTCTGAGTGCATGCCTGTGTATATGTATGTATGTATGTATGTATGTATGTATGTATGTGTGTGTGTGTGTGTGTGTGTGTGCGTGCGCGTGCGTGCGTGCGTGCGTGTGAATAGGTGCTCGCATATGTGAATGTGTGTATGCACGTGCGTGTGCGTGCGTGCGTGCGTGTGTGTGTGTGTGTGGGTGCGTGCGTGCGTGCGTGCGTGTGTGTGTGCGTGCATGCTTATATGTGTGTAGACGTGCGTGCGTGCGTGCACCCGCAGCACCTCACGCAAACACCAAGACCGGCTTGCATGCGTGCGTGCGTGCGTGCGTGCGTGTGTGCGTGAAAGTGTGTGTGCGTACGTACGTGCGTGCATGCATGCTTGTATTTGTGTAGATGTCTGTGCATGCGTGCGTGCGTGCGTGCGTGTGAGTGCATGCCTGTATATGTATGTATGTGTATGTGTATGTGTGTGTGTGTGTGTGTGTGTGTGTGTGTGTGTGTGTGTGTTTGTGCGTGTGCGTGTGCGTGTGCGTGTGCGTGTGCGTGTGCGTGTGCGTGTGCGTGTGCGTGTGCGTGTGCGTGTGCGTGTGCGTGTGCGTGTGCGTGTGCGTGTGCGTGTGCGTGTGCGTGTGCGTGTGCGTGTGCGTGTGCGTGTGCGTGTGCGTGTGCGTGTGCGTGTGCGTGTGCGTGTGCGTGTGCGTGTGCGTGTGCGTGTGCGTGTGCGTGTGCGTGTGCGTGTGCGTGTGCGTGTGCGTGTGCGTGTGCGTGTGCGTGTGCGTGTGCGCGTGCGTGCGCGCGTGCGTGCGTGCGTGCGTGCGTGCGTGCGTGCGTGCGTGCGTGCGTGCGTGCATGTGAATAGGTGCTCGCACATGTGAATGTATGTATGCACGTGTGTGCGCGTGTGCGTGCGTGCGTGCGTGTGTGCGTGCGTGCGTGCGTGCGTGCGTGTGTGCGTGCGTGCGTGTGTGCGTGTGTGTGTGTGTGTGCGTGCATGCTTATATGTGTGTAGATGTGCGTGCGTGCGTGCGTGCGTGCGTGCACCCGCAGCACCTCACGCAAGCACCAAGACCGGCTTGCGTGCGTGCGTGCGTGCGTGCGTGCGTGCGTGTGTGTGTGTGTGTGTGCGTGCATGCTTATATGTGTGTATATGTGCGTGCGTGCGTGCGTGCGTGCGTGCGTGCGTGCGTGCGTGCGTGCGTGCGTGCGTGCGTGCGTGCGTGCGTGCGTGCGTGCGTGCGTGCGTGCGTGCGTGCACCCGCAGCACCTCACGCAAGCAGCAAGACCGGCTTGCATGCGTGTGTGCGTGCGTTGATGTGCGCCCATGTGTACTCGTGCGATTATATATACGTGCGTGCGTGTAAACCATACAGTATCGCCGCTATAGCGGCATTGAGACATACCTTGAATCCATTGCTGGAAAGGCATTCGCATGCTTTTTCCTCAATCGCTAGTATCGCCGACCAATGATATCTTTGTGACCCAACAGATTCAAAGCTAATGTCGGGAACACAACCAGAACGTATCCATTCATCTTCAACATAAGCTTTTTGCAAAGTACCTCCACATTTGCGCACTGAACATGACTATAGACTCTACTAAATTGTGCGTGGCTTACATACGCCTACTCGGTGTAATTTTTCTCGTACACCAATTTGTTTAGTTCTTTCTTGAGTCACACCAGGACCCACGACTAATCCCTAGTAAACGTCACCGTCGTTTCGAGGGGCCGACGATCATGACTGGGGGCTCATTTTCAACAGATTTTCCGGGACACCCAATATTTTGCTTCCTGTTGTTTTAATGAAGGAGGTAGGACCATAATATTATATACGTTTGACCCCAACAATTTTACAGGGCGTACCCCTTTGCCCCTAGTTTTCCTTAGTCTTGGTTATGCTGAAAGCGGTAGTGTTTTCAGACGCTTGCGTGTGCGTGTGCGTGTGCGTGTGCGTGTGCGTGTGCGTGTGCGTGTGCGTGTGCGTGTGCGTGTGCGTGTGCGTGTGCGTGTGCGTGTGCGTGTGCGTGTGCGTGTGCGTGTGCGTGTGCGTGTGCGTGTGCGTGTGCGTGTGCGTGTGCGTGTGCGTGTGCGTGTGCGTGTGCGTGTGCGTGTGCGTGTGCGTGTGCGTGTGCGTGTGCGTGTGCGTGTGCGTGTGCGTGTGCGTGTGCGTGTGCGTGTGCGTGTGCGTGTGCGTGTGCGTGTGCGTGTGCGTGTGCGTGTGCGTGTGCGTGTGCGTGTGCGTGTGCGTGTGCGTGTGCGTGTGCGTGTGCGTGTGCGTGTGCGTGTGCGTGTGCGTGTGCGTGTGCGTGTGCGTGTGCGTGTGCGTGTGCGTGTGCGTGTGCGTGTGCGTGTGCGTGTGCGTGTGCGTGTGCGTGTGCGTGTGCGTGTGCGTGTGCGTGTGCGTGTGCGTGTGCGTGTGCGTGTGCGTGTGCGTGTGCGTGTGCGTGTGCGTGTGCGTGTGCGTGTGCGTGTGCGTGTGCGTGTGCGTGTGCGTGTGCGTGTGCGTGTGCGTGTGCGTGTGCGTGTGCGTGTGCGTGTGCGTGTGCGTGTGCGTGTGCGTGTGCGTGTGCGTGTGCGTGTGCGTGTGCGTGTGCGTGTGCGTGTGCGTGTGCGTGTGCGTGTGCGTGTGCGTGTGCGTGTGCGTGTGCGTGTGCGTGTGCGTGTGCGTGTGCGTGTGCGTGTGCGTGTGCGTGTGCGTGTGCGTGTGCGTGTGCGTGTGCGTGTGCGTGTGCGTGTGCGTGTGCGTGTGCGTGTGCGTGTGCGTGTGCGTGTGCGTGTGCGTGTGCGTGTGCGTGTGCGTGTGCGTGTGCGTGTGCGTGTGCGTGTGCGTGTGCGTGTGCGTGTGCGTGTGCGTGTGCGTGTGCGTGTGCGTGTGCGTGTGCGTGTGCGTGTGCGTGTGCGTGTGCGTGTGCGTGTGCGTGTGCGTGTGCGTGTGCGTGTGCGTGTGCGTGTGCGTGTGCGTGTGCGTGTGCGTGTGCGTGTGCGTGTGCGTGTGCGTGTGCGTGTGCGTGTGCGTGTGCGTGTGCGTGTGCGTGTGCGTGTGCGTGTGCGTGTGCGTGTGCGTGTGCGTGTGCGTGTGCGTGTGCGTGTGCGTGTGCGTGTGCGTGTGCGTGTGCGTGTGCGTCCAGGTATTGTTCATGAAGGGGGAGACTGTGGTTAACTCGGTCGAACAGCTTCGTAAAGTGAATGATTATGCTTGATTATGATGTCAGGTGTTTGCGGAAGCCGTATTTTGGCCTGAGGAATTCATTGCTTTCGAGATGATTCGATCGTCAGGGCGCTGACGATGACAAGTTCTAGTGTCTCGCATGAGACACTCGTGGAGGATATGGTCCGGTAGTTTGCAGGATCGTATATTGTTCTCCTTTCTTAAAAAAACAAAAACAGACATAACATATTGGCTCTTACTTACATCACATATACAAAGAACTGATAATACTAGTACTAACAATAACATGCAAACTATGGTTACTTAAAACTAAACTTGAACCTTATTTTATTTAGGCAGTGTACAACTATTAAGAAAAAACAATATTATTGCAAATAATATCTGCATGTTTTAATAATCTAGCTGCTAATAATTATTAATAAAAAACAGAAATCCTAATAAAACTTTTTTTAAATATTAAGTGAAATTGATTTGTGTTACAATGTTCCGTATTGACGAATCAGCGTGTGTGATCAATTATACTTAAACAACACAAAAAAGTAATTTACATAATTTCAACTTTAACCAAACGCCTTGCAAAGAAACGAGTGAATATTTCTGACGTCACCAAAACATGAGGTCATGTTCCCGGATTGTAGGTTCCGCAAGCGCGCTAAATTCGAAGATTGTTTACATGGTCGGATCACACTTGTGGACAGTCGACATATAATTAAGGTGTTCACACAGTTTTATGATTAACTACATATATATCACGACATTATCAGTTTACCAGCAGCAACATTGTTGTGTTCGCGAGATGACTACAACTTATTCTTTTGGGCAGGTAAGGTTAAAACAACGTTAAATCATCGACACATATCGATGATCTCAGTCAGTCTCAGAGTCAGACTCTATAGTACTATACTATGTCTATGATCTATCATTCTATGACTGTCAACTCGCACCCTCGATGATCTATTCCACTGTCTCCATGTATCAGAGTCAACTCACTAACATATCCGTTGAAATTAATTTAAATGAATTGAACCCAGCTCTGCTCATTACTCAGAATTATACTTAAGGGTCAATGACCGTGTGACAGACTGGTGTTTACTTTAGGCTAGCTGTCACTGCCACTGGGCTGACAATTTGCTTGCCTTGCAGGCTTGCTTAATAATGCACAAATTGGGGCCAAATCGAAGCACTATTTGGGTCTCAAAACGCAATATTTGTAAAACATAAATATAACTGGGAATGCTGATTTATTGGGGTTAGGATTGGAGTTAGTGTGAGATATATCCAATAGGCAATAACTAATTAGCCAATATACAGTTATAACGGCACACGTGAGTCAGTCGTGAGGTGGCGGGTCTGAATTCTACATAAGTACTCATCAATACAATCATACGACCCAGCTGTTCAGATGCAAAACAGGCAGAAGGAGCTCTATCAAAATACAGGGTGATACATTCACCATTCAAACCAATTTCATATCCCTTTCAAATTTCAGACATTAATGCCAAATGGGAGTTTCAAGAGTGAGATTCGAGCTCTGTACGTTACATCTAAATCTTCACAAGTTTTATGAACCCAGCTCTAAATTATATCACAAACTAATTCATTTGAATACATTTAATTTAGATTACTATTGACATGTAAACAATTACAGAACTGTTAACTTCTTCACTTTAGAATGAACTCAGACTTTGTGTATTCTGAATCACATGTAAACTGGGCGTGTCTTGGGTGATGATGTTTCAGGTGTCGTACAGTGAGGAAGAACATGCGGCCATACAGAGGGCGCTCCGACAGCGACTGGGCCCACAGTTCATCAGTCAGAGGAGTGGAGCGGGGGGTCAGAAGGTAGGGTGGATGCCCTGGGATGGGGGGTCAGAAGGTAGGGGGGATGCCCTGGTGTGGGGTGGGGGGTGTCAGAAGGTCGGGTGGATGCCCTGTGGTGGGGGTGGGGGGTGTCAGAAGGTAGGGTGGATGCCCTGGGGCGGGGGTGGGGGTGTCAGAAGGTAGGGTGGATGCCCTGGGGTGGGGTGGGGTGTCAGAAGGTAGGGTGGATGCCCTGGGGTGGGGTGGGGTGTCAGAAGGTAGGGTGGATGCCCTGGGGTGTAAAGTACTTTCTGGTGAACAATAAAGAATTCCTAATGACCTGCTCTAATGTAGCTTGGTGCACAGTTTGTCACTTTTTTATTTTCATTCACGATGACAACCTGAAACACTAAGTTCTTTGTAGACATTTACAGTCACTTTTCATAATCGGTAGGTATTAAAACATAAACATGACCATCCTCTGCATATCGCCAACTTTCTGAAATATATTTGTAAATACAATTTTGTGACAATATAACTATATTGTTGTATTTTATTAGAAGCAATGATAAATGTGGAATCTGTCAGGCGATTACTTTTATAAATTCATTGGCTGTACAATCCAATTTAACCTGAGTGTTGATAACTTGTTAGAAGTGGCTGTTGCTGTATTACATAATAATGATGGTATTTATATTCATACACGTACTTGTTTCAGTTGGCTTATGTTGAGGGCTGGCGACTGACAAATCTTGCAAATGAGATGTTTGGTTTCAACGGGTGGTCACACTCCGTGTCACAGCAAACAGTGGGTGAGTGAGTGTTTGTTATCACTTGTCACTTGTCACGTAGTGGATGGAGGATGGCACTGACAAACTAATGTTTTGATACCTGGTTTATAAATACACACCCTGTATTATTATAACATTGATATTTATGTTGGTTGCATTTCTTTGATGTTTTCATAGGGTTTGTACAGTATTTAAAAAGGTAAAAATAAGTTCTTATATAACGCAGTATCCGGTCCTCATGACTGCTCAAAGCACTTTTACACTTTACTCCCCTGGCAGACCAGTTCAATCAAACACCGTCTCAACTTCTCTGGGAAGCATCCAGTCATAGGGTACAATTAATGCGTGAAGGCTGCTCATACACATATCCACCACTGTCTATAGCCAGGTACTCATTTATATAGCTTGGGTGAACTGGAGTAATGTAGAGTGAACAAACTTGCCTATGGTTTTAACACCGCAGGACAGGATTCGAACCCGGGTTCTCTTAGTCGAGAGTCTGAAGCTCTACCCCGGAGCCACTGCGCCGTACGTCATCTTAAGTTATCATTTGTTTTGCACCTCAAAAGTTCTATCTTCTGTTGGTAGATTTTGTGGACCACAACAATGGGAGATATTACATAGGAGTGAGTGCTTTTGTCAGAGTGCAACTGAAGGTAAACAGCCACAGATGTCTCCACATGCTGTTATATCTCTGAAATTAAACATTGGTAGACAGACCAATTTCTGTTGCCTGATAATCGTGGCCCTTCCCTCTGAGTTTCTTGAATTTAAGGTCTATTGTTATGCGTGGCACGTGTAACTTTAATCGATCTAATGAATGTGTAGACTGGGGGGTATGTTCATGATTTTCTTCCCACATGATTTATATCACCATGTTAAATGTTATAAATACAATGTAATATCAAATAATATAAGATAGCAACTTGTGGCATCACGTCGAGTAGAGTAAGCTGGTTGTTTTGTTTTAGTCTTACAATGTATGTGCCTCTGTAATATTGTAAGTGTGGAAAGAAAAAGTTGAATTATACTTTTACTTCAAATGCTTTTTGAAAAGTACTTTTATTTTTTACTCAACATTTTTTTTCACTGTATTCCAGTAGTTTTGAAGTGAATTACTTGTACTTTTACTCAAGTAAAATAAGTCACCAGCGATGACATAGTGTCGATGTGTTGTGTTGAGGACGGCGTGTACCACGAGGACGTGGGCTATGGAGTCAGCGAAGGAATGAGGTCTAAGGCTCTCGCCATTGAGAAAGCTCGCAAGGAGTCAGTCACAGATGGACTGAAGAGAGCTCTCAAGTGAGGACGAGTTGAAGTTTTCTAGCTGGTCATCTTGTGCAGATTCAGACAAATTAATCTTGAGGCATCGAAAAAATCTTTTTAAAGAGCTTGCCTGCCTGCTAAAATGGTAACGTGGAGTCAGCGAATGGGTCCCATTGGGAATCTTGTGATGATCTGTATTTCTGCTAGCAGCATTGTGTGGACTGACAACAGTTTAAAGTAAATCACAAAGCAACTTCACTCTGTTTAATGTTTAAAGATGTCACATAGTGCTTCCTCATCAGAAATGCAGCAGTGCCACATTCTTCCTTGTTAAGTTGGCATCATTGTTTGCAAGTGCCAACAATCTGAGTATTATTAAAGATCAGTACAACGTTTAACCATACATTCTGTGATTGGTTGCAGGAGTTTCGGCAATGGACTGGGCAACTGTCTGGGAGACATGAACTATCTGAGATGTATCAACAAGGCTCCAAAACCGGTCTGTCCTATTTTCAGGTGTTTTGTTTTACAGCTACTCTTTATGTTGCGCCAAATCTGTTTCTTTTGATTCTTTTTAAAACTACAGGATACTGAACCAAGAGTTTGATTAACTGATAACAGTGCACAACAAATTTTTAACAAAAGAGAGGATAAAGACACATAAAAGATACGGTATTAGTACTAATTTTAAGATCAAGCAACTACATGTGTACTGTTGCTAAATCAAGAATGCGATTCCGAGTTGTCCCAGATGTAATGAATTATTTAGGAAAACGCTAA
Organism: Oasisia sp. SBJ-2009; assembly: GCA_964017155.1. Classification (NCBI taxonomy): domain Eukaryota; kingdom Metazoa; phylum Annelida; class Polychaeta; order Sabellida; family Siboglinidae; genus Oasisia; species Oasisia sp. SBJ-2009. The sequence continues at coordinate 49,707,691 of OZ024854.1, forward strand.
AACAATCACAAGTGTGCATTTGTATGTGTGTGTATGTTAGTGTGTGTATGTTAGTGTGTGAGTGTGTGTGTGTGTGTGTGGGTGTGTGTGTGTGTGTGTGTGTATAGGAGTGTCTGTGTGTGTGTGTGCTTGAATATGTATATATGACTGTGTGTATGTGTCCTTGCATGTGAGAGATTAACAATGTATATGACGTAGTGTATATGATAAAATCTAGATATTGACAATGACAACTCAACCCATTAATTTTTCCTTGTATTACTCTAGCAGATTATTATAGCAGTCATGTACAACTTTCAGCCACCAGAAACGTTAGATGTAGCAACAATGAAGTTGTCATGGCAAGACAGCAGGGTTGAGAGAGCCAGGTACGCTGTAAAGAGAACTCCACAACGAAGCTTGAATGGCATGTCAACAGGAGTCACTACATTGACGACACACGTCACAACGGAACAGATCAACAGTGATCAGAAGGTCGGCGCAATAAAACACAAGGTCACAAATGATATGACATCAACGACAGAACATGGTTCTCATCAGAAACGTTCTGACAATAGAAATGAAGAAAATGGAACGATTGGAAACCGTGCTGAGACTGCACAGGAGGGAGAACCACCCCCGGTTGTAGTGGCACTCGGGAACACTGCGGAACAAACATCTGATACATCAAACTGCGGTCTTAGAACACCTACTGGCGCCACCTTGCAGACATTGCAAGCACTAGGAGATGGAAGGTACGTCATTCAGTTCATTATGGTACATGGAATATTTACTTGTTTGTTCTTGTTTGGCTTAGTGAAGGAACACTAAATTAGATACAAAGTTATATTGATTTACAACATGCTGATGAAACAAATTATTTGTCAGTTGTATAAATACTACGAGTGCAACATGTTAGAAGTGTTTTTTTATTTAGCCTAATTTATTTAAGATTGGTAGGCTACACATCTAAATGGAAATATTGACTACCTTTATGGTTTCCCTGTAAACTTGTCTGTTTTTTATGACAATTTAGTTAACTTAAATCAAAGTATTCGTTGTAGGAGTTTCTTAGTGTACATTGTGATGATTTCTCACTGTTGATTGTGGTGATTTTTAAGTGTTTATTGAGGTGGATTCTCAGCATTATGTATCATGGTTTCGCTATGTACATTTGAGTAGTTTCTCAGTGTTTAGTGTGATGATGTTTCAGTGCTTCTGATAAGATGCAGAGGAAGCTGAGACAGAGACTGAAGCAGCAGGAATTTCAACACCGCATGCAGCACAAGAAACCCTCCATGGACACACCCCTACGTGACACAGACACGCCCTTACAAGGTGTAGACACACCCCTACAACGCGTAGACACGCCCCTACAGCAGACAGACACACCCCTTGGCCATACTCACGGTTAGTCTAACAAGAGTTGCAAATATATGTACAACATTGGTTTTGTTAATTTCTTTATATGATACATGAAGGATTTATCCACAACATGTGCCTGTAAGTTTTCTGCATTCTGAGAATGTTTTTAGATGAACTGTTCTGTGCTAAATGATAGATGGAAAACCTTTACTTCATCAGTTATTGACGTGGTAAGCATGAGGGCCAGTATACGTGGTGTGTAGATTATGTATTTCATGTTTTGTTATAGATAGTCATAGAACTCCAGTCCAAGTAACAGAGAAGAGACCACGGGAAAGGGAGGAAGAAGCTCTGGTTGTGAGAGGACACTCGACAGAGGGAGACACATCAGGGGGAGACACATCAGGGGGAGACACGGCAGGGGGAGACACGACAGGGGGAGACACGGCAGGGGGAGACACGACAGGGGGAGACACGGCAGAGAAAGAGAAACAAACCCTTTTCTCTGCTGACAATCTAGGTGTGTGTCACTTAAACATTGCCCATGTATTGTTATGCTGCAGCACATGTTACATTGGGCGGGTTGATTTATTAACATGATCTAAACCTTATTAACTTGTCTGCCAAACTATGGGTAGGGCAACTATTGTTCAAGGTTTGATGGTTGTTAGTAAAATGATTAACATTTATTCATATACCATTGTTAATACTGGAATGAATACACTGAAGTTATACTGCCCATTGGAGTGCATTAATTTGATTAACTTTGAAATAGAGTTTGCATTCTTAAAGCTCATGAAATATGTTTTAATTGTAACCAAACATTCGAGTACTAAATAGCCACTATTTTCTGTAATTATCTCTTATTGTAGAAGTACCACAAACCTAGCAAAATACGACTGATTCAATTAATTTCCTGCTAATAATTGAAATTCCTGGCTGACTTCCATAACAGAAAAGACAACCTTCCTTTTAGTGTAAAGCAGTTATAACTTATAGGCCTGTTGTGTGGATTTTATACATCTGTATAAGATACTGGACAACAACGTATGCATTTGTGTCATATATCTGCACATTCTGCAGTATTTTGATATATTTATTGTCAACCGATTCAGATCTCTGGAACCAAACTCTAGAAATGGATGATCTGCTAGCAGCAGCTGACACAGAACATTCACCTGAACACATCCAGCCTCGCAGACATCCACACCCAAATCACAATGGCAGCACTGCATCTTCTCGGTGTCAACAGGCACCATCAGGGTGCGCTAGCCACAGTGAGAGAGCCGCTACAAGACGTACAACACCTGCAAAAATTAACAGAAATCTGGGTGTCCGACAGGAACATGGTGCTGCCACCTGTCAGCAAGCTGGAGTAACTACTACACTCGGCAGACGAGCTGCGAGTTTAGGATCAACCAACGGGGTGCTGTTAAGACCAAACTCAGGTATGTACAGTGTACTGGTAATATGTGGGCAGTTTTATTTTTTGAGATTGCATTATTGTTATGGTAACTTGTTATGACTGTCAAGGCTTTTAGCAGTGGTTATAATTGTATCAGTTTTGTATTCTCCTATATTAAAAAAAATTATTGTAGATTCATCAATAGTGTCGTCGTGTACAATATGTACATCTGCAGGAAGTAGTGCAATGATACTTACTGTGCAGATGTGGTGCAGTGATGACTGTCATCGTGTTGGATATCTTGCATGTGATGTACGGTCGATCAGATGCAAGCCCTGGGCCAAGGTGTCATGGTACTATGACAATAGTTTTAAACACAAATGTGCTAGTATCATGGAGACGTGTGGTAGAGACAAATGCCAATTAGACAGGTGTGGTATAGACAGTTATGGGTCTCATGGAGACAGGTGTGGTATAAACATGTGTCCTGGAGACAGGTCTCATTTAGACAGGTGTGATATAGACAGGTGTCATGGAGACAGGTTTCATTGTGACAGTTATGGTATAGACTGGTGTCATGGAGACAGGTTTCATGGTGACAGATGTGGTATAGACAGGTGTCATGGAGACAGGTCTCATGGAGACAGGTGTGGTGTAGACAGGTGTCATGGAGACAGGTCTCATGGAGACAGGTGTGGTATAGACATATGTCATGGAGACAGGTTTCATGGTGACAGGTGTAGTGTAGACAGGTGTCATGGAGACAGGTCTTGTGGAGACAGGTGTGGTATAAATGGGTGTCATGGAGACAGGCCTTATGCAGACAGGTGTGGTGTAGACAGGTCTCATGGAGACAGGTCTCATGGAGACAGGTGTGGTATAGACATATGTCATGGAGACAGGTTTCATGGTGACAGGTGTAGTGTAGACAGGTGTCATGGAGACAGGTCTTGTGGAGACAGGTGTGGTATAAATGGGTGTCATGGAGACAGGCCTTATGGAGACAGGTGTGGTGTAGACAGGTCTCATGGAGACAGGTCTCATGGAGACAGGTGTGGTATAGACAGGTGTCATGGAGACAGGTCTCATGGAGACAGGTGTTGTATAGACAGGTGTCATGGAGACAGGTCTCATGGAGACAGGTGTGGTGTAGACAGGTGTCATGGAGACAGGTGTCATGGAGACAGGTCTCATGGAGACAGGTGTGGTATAGACAGGTGTCATGGAGACAGGTCTCATGGAGACAGGTGTGGTATAGACAGGTGTCATGGAGACAGGTGTGGTATAGACAGGTGTCATGGAGACAGGTGTCATGGAGACAGGTGTTTTGAAGTTGAAGACAGGTGTTGTGGAGAGAAGCATGGTGGAGATAGGTGCCTCACTTACCATTATATTCCAGGAATTTGGATGTTTGACTGATGCCTATAAATGTGTTGTTTGTCTGAAAAGTTGCACATTATACTGTCTGTTAAATTGTATTGGTAAATGTATTGTTTAATGTTTTTTTACTGATGTTTTTTATTTGTAGGTAATTCATTGAAGAAACGCAGACTCGACTCATTGTGATGTGCGAGACAAGACAGTTTAGACATTCACATTAATAAATGAAATAAGTCATTAAATGTTGTCAATCTACCAGTTACTGTGGAACATATTGAACATTTGTATGTTTTATTCCAATGCAATTACTGTTGCTCATTTGGTTGTGTGTCATGAATATATTTACATTATATATATTTACCAATATATGTTATTAGACAATACTTAGCTATGTATGTTAATAACTGCTCAAATATTGCAGTTGATAAGTATACAATTCTTGTACTTTATGATTGGTTTGTACGTTTTAACATTATATAGTTATGCAACACAGTGTCCTTGTGTTCCCTTTCAGAAAATGCTCAATCATATGTTAATATTTTTGCTAGTTATCATGTTTACCCTTTTCATTGTGTATGTTGTAGGAATAAAATATGAAATACTAAAATGTTCACTTTAAAATATGTACTGAGTCATTTATGCATAGTCACTTTGCAGCTTGGATTCAAATGACACTCATTGGCAGATAATCAATTAATATTACACATAGGGACTCAAGTTGAGTAATGCTTTTAAGTGTCTGGTGATGAACGAAGTGTTTGAAGTTGCCCTTAAATGTTTGATTTGTTCACAAGTGTTTGGTGACGCCCCCAACTTCCCCAAGTATGTGACAGTGCCACCAAATATTTGAGGATTCCTCCAAGTGTTTGATGGTGATGCCAAGCGTTTGGAGATTTCAATAACTGTCAATGGTTCCATCAAGTTTTGGGAAATTATGATCTTACCAAGTGTTGACGGAATCCATTAGGTGTTTGAGGATGCTACCAATTTTTCCTACAGGTGTTGGGGGGGGGGGGATTTCAACAACAAGAATGAAAATTACACTATGTGTATTAGAGGATAGCCTAAATTGTTAATACAAAATAAATTAATAGACAGGTATTTGAGCAATGTTATTTTGAATATAAGTAGATATTATTTTTGGACACCATATGGGCTGGTATCATTACATTGTGTGATTGAAACAATGTCACTTATCAAAGCCTACGTTCAATTACATAATTATCTTACATCATACACTCTAATATTAAAACAGATTGTTTTATACCAAATGAAATGCTAAACCATACAACATAGAATAAAGAATGATATCAATGTTTAATTCACCTAACAATACTGACTGAAGTAAACATTTGGCAGCAGTTGAACTCAGGACGCTGACTGTGTACAGTGTTACTGTACACAGCTTTTGTTTGAACTGATGGTGGATTAGCAGTTGTCAGCAAAGCCTTTGTTCCTTAGGGTGCAAGCTGACACCAGATTATACTGGTCTCCTGACTAAGATGAGTTGTCACGCTTCTTCAGAACAAGATTGTAGTAGTTATCCATGCTGTATGCTAATGTGTAAGGTTGCTATTGATCAGCATAGTAAAAAACTGATACATTAATTTTGACAGATTAAAACACATTTAAGTGACCAACAATTTTAAAGAATTTTTTAAAATTCTACATGCTGGTAGTTTTGATATTGTGCCTGCATGCGGCAGCACATTGCACTGGAAACTTACAAGTTCTCGTCAGTTGAATCGGTTATTGAAAAATAAATAATATTTAGTAGCCAGCTTTATGGAATAACTATGTTTTCATCCTTTTAATTTAATCGTGCGCTGCAAATTTTCACAATCTGCGAGTTGGAAACCTGTGAATTAGGAAGAACGTCTTCAAGGCAATGCTGCCTGGTGACGACTTGAAAAGAAAACACATTCGTCAACTTCCGACACCAATTAGTTGAGTAAGTACTTTCAACGTAAATGAGAGGTAAACTATGTAGAACATAGGAACGAGTACATAGACCATGTCTATATTATGAATATCGGGTTTAATTTACAAAGTTACAAATGCTGTGATATGCGTGCGTGCGTGCTTGCTTTATTGGGGGCGCGCGATAGTGTAGTGGTTAGTCACTCGCCTGGCATGTCGGCGCCCCGACGAATGCCTAGTCTAGGGCCAGTGGGGCCTGGGCCCGAGTTGGTATAGTTTAGAGCACGTTATGTGTCGGTCCCGTCACAATTTTAAAATAACGGTAATCATCCCATTACAAGCCCCTGTCCCACTCCCAGCAGCCACCCAAGCCCGAGGTGTACGAACTGAGTGCCAGTACTAACACTGACACTGCACATTCAGTATGCCAGTGTCTGTATCTGTATATGTTACTGGCAAAATGTCCTGGGGACACATCACGCCAGTGCGCATGGTGGGTCATTTGGATTAGTTGTTAAAATGTTGGATTACATTTTTTTGAAATGAGTTTAATGATTTACTTGAGACAGTGTTTGGGGGCAGAGAATTCCATTCTTTAATTGTGGTTGGGAAGAAGCTGTTTCCAAATATGTTTGCAGAGTGTCTAATTTGCAAGAACTGACTGTCATGTTTACGTGAAGATCTAGTGTTGTGTTGGATATAGTGATCTAGCGGGATATCTATAAGGTTATGTTCCATCTTGTATATAATGCTAAGTCTTTTAATTTTTCGTCTTGTTTGAAGGGTGTCCCATTGGAGGTCTTTGAGAAGTTGGGTTACTGTTCCTGGCTCTCTAGAATAGTTTTGTGTGCAAAATCTGGCAGCTTGTCTTTGGATTCTTTCTAAGGTTTTAATATGTTTTAGGCAATGTGGATCCCATGATGCTGACGCATATTCAAGTATTGGTCGGACAAGGGTTGTGTAAGCTATAGATTTAATGTGGGTTGGGCATTTATTTAGATTTCTCCTTATGACTCCAAGTGTCTGTTGTGCTTTCTTAGCGACTGAGTTGCATTGTGTTGTCCAATTTAAAGTATTTGATATTTGTACTCCAAGATAACAGTGAGATTGAACAGATTTAAGTTGTTGGCCACAGAAGGTGTAGTGATTTGGTGTCGGTTTTCTTGAAGCTAATGTCATTGTGAAGCATTTGGTGGGATTGAATTTCATAAGCCAAGTGTTTTGCCATTCCTCGAGTTTGAGTAGATCATTTTGGAGGAGAGAAGTGTCATTGTCGGATTTAACTGGTAGATATAGTAGGCAGTCATCTGCAAAAAGGCGAACATTTGAAGTGAGATTATTGGGTAGGTCATTTATGTATAGTAGGAAAAAGAGGGGCCCCAGTACCGTTCCCTGTGGTACCCCTGAGGTGACTTGAATGGGTGTGGATGCTGATCCATTTATTACAACTTGTTGGGTTCTTTCTGTAAGGAAGCTTTCTATCCATGATGATATTGGGCCTGTGATGCCATAGTATTTTAGTTTGTGAATTAGTCTTTTATGTGGAACTTTATCGAATGCTTTAGTGAAGTCTAGAATGGCCATGTCTACAGTTTTCTTTTCATCAAGGGATTTGCTTATGTCATGGATAGTTTGAATTAGTTGAGTTTCTGTTGATCTTTTTGCACGAAACCCATGTTGGTGGTCAGTTAGGATGTGATGTTGTTCAAGGTGTTTCATGATGTGGCTATGAATTATGTGTTCAAGAAGTTTAGAAATCACAGGTGTTAAGGATATTGGTCTGTAGTTTGAAGTTTCTGCCCTGCTTCCTTTCTTGAAAATTGCAGTTATGTTTGCTTCTTTCCAGGCATTGGGGACTTGACCAGAGTCAACTGATGATTGGAAAATATCATGTATTATTGGCGTTAGGTGGGAGGCATATCTATTTAGAAACCATGGTGGAATGCCATCTGGTCCTTGCGATTTAGAGGTGTTAATTTTGGATAGTTGGTCATGTTCTCCTTTAAGTGAAATTTTTATTTTGGGTATTTTTCCATGTGGGCTGTCGTTCAGATTTGGTAACTCGGAATTTCCTTCATGTGTGAAGACACTTTTAAACTGGTTTCCTACGGCTTCTGCTTTTTGTTTGTCATCGCTAATTATGTCTCCCGCAATGTTGAGGTCCCCAATACCCTGGTTATCTTGTCTAAGTTTGGACATGAAACTCCAGAATGCTTTCGGTTTGTCGGTTATTGCAGTTGTTAGGAATTGATTTATGTAGGACAATCTAGCAGAACGAAGGTGTTTGTGCATGTCTTTCCTGAGGTTACAGAACTCTTGCCAGTCTTCTGGATTTCTGGATCTTTTTGCTTTCTTATATAATCGTTTCTTTCTTTTGCACATTTTTTTCAAGTCTTTACTGAACCAGGGAAGGTTGAATCTGGAAGTTGTAAGGCGGCATGGTACATATTGGTTCATAATGTTGATGATTTTTGTTGAAACAAGGTCCATTTGTCATTTACTGTCATGTTTTGGTTTAGAGAGAATTATTCATGCGTGAAGTCATCGAGAGATTTCTCGATGTTAGGGTGGTCAGCTTTATTTCTGATGAAAATTTTACGTTTTGGGCGATGTTTGCGCTTGGGTGAGATATTTACATCAATGATAACTGTGTTGTGGTCTGATATGCCGTCTACTACGTTTAGTTTCTTTATTAACTAGGCTTGGGCAAGGATTTTTCACTCAAATTAACCATATTGCTGCATGACTTACACATAGAAATATTAACCGTTGTGGAATACAATTTATATGCATAAAAACGTCATTATGTTATCTCTTTGTACACCAAATTTCGTTCTTCTTCCTCAAATATAACGCGTTCAGTAGCATTTTAAAACGACCCCCTACTCAACAAAAATCGACCTGTTGCGACACGCCGCCTGTGCTAAGATGCTATGCTTGTTACGCTAGCGCGAGCGCCTCATCGCGTTTACCACCAGGCTGACAATTTAAGCGTAAAATAGGCTTTCTTCTCAAACGTTGCGCCGCATCAATTTTTGACCAATTCAATCAGAATAAAGCTTATTTTGAAGAAATATTATTGCTCTATCGATTGGTGATACACACTACGCTGAACTAATAAGAAATCGTCCGCTAAAACGCAATTAAACATGACAACTTATGTCATGGTCGTATTTCGTGAGCAACGTCGCCGTTCCGCATCAGATCGCGTAGTGTGTGGTACCATTCGATCCGGCATGAAATTTGCTATCCAGTACATATCATTTTATGAATATAGCATTTTATTTGTGGGGGCGCACGCCTTTGAAAGCTGGTGGTACTTTTTCCCCGAGTCGCGACCCTTCGAGTCTTCGGCAGATCGCCGCACGCGTTAGTTGTAAGTAAGTCGCTAATGTCGTATTCCACTCGTATGTTAGCAATGTCTAAACATCACGGCACATAACGGCTACCAATTGTCTCATGGTCAACGTATTGCATTTTAGTGATAATTTATAGCGAATAATTCGTCTATTTGCCTGTTGCTAAATCTATGGGTTTGCCCTTGCAACGAAATAGGCTGACCTAGATATCAACATCACGGTGGGCGCCAGGACTAGTCGATCTTTGTTGTGAGGGGTGTCAAGGATGCTGTCGAAGCTCGCCGTTTACTTGAGAAACGATCTTTAATTATGAACATATTTTTCACGTCGTGTTGTTTTACTCGTATTATAGATGACAACTATTACAACTGTATTGTCCACACAACAGTAATTGATACAAAATTCGGCATAATGCGCCGCTATTTCAGCTAGACCAACGACAAACATACGCCGCTGCAATGTCTGCGCCGTTGCGATAAAGCCGACTTTCTACTTGTATTCACGCAACACGTGGATTATTACATTTACAATGCCTTTGAAATAGTATACAATTTTATTTTTAAAAAGCAGAGACAAGAAATAACAATTCTTGGAGACGAATTGATCGACCTAGCGTCGTGATTCCATAACATTATAGTTTATATATCTTTTTGTGTTTATATTTTAATTACGTATGTTGTCAAATCATTTTGAAATACATTCACCCACATGATGGAATGTATTTCGGAATTTATCAATATTACATATAACAATATTTGTTATTAAACTGATTAGTGGTTCAATTTAACACCAATTATTTTATAAATATATGTTATAATCTTATAATAATACTTTTATTACATTTGATCATATATGACAACATATGTAATCAAATAATATACATATATATATTATATATATATATATATTATATATATATATATATATATATATATATATATATATATATATATATATACTTAATGGTTTCTAAATTATAGATTAGTTAATTATGTCAAAATTGTACACAAAATTGAGAATTTTTTAGAAGAACTCTTATTTCACGTAAACAACACAATTATATGATTTATGTGAAAATCATGCAGTAGATATACATAACAACAATACCTGTGCTAAATTAAAAGTTTGTAACTTTAATATATGTTTGACTAGAGCATGGTCAAAATATACCTAATTTTCACTGTCATGGCGGCCATATTGGATACCTAATTTGCATAATTTATGCAAAAAATGAGAAATAGCTCAATTCTACTGAAAACTAGTTACATGCCAAATTTGGTTGATCTGTGTTGAAAAGTAAAGATTTTTGTTTGAATCTATACTACCTACCTTGAAGTTTTGACATTTTTCCCCGAGGTAATCGGGGAAAAAAGTAAAACGTCATATAAAACCCAAACGACATGACATGGCTGAATGAAACTTGTTTTACTATCCGAATATAATATGTATCTTTCACAAATTCATATTTGTATCGCCTTTAGTGACTTTTTTCAATTTTGTGCTTGTCTCTTGCCAAGTGTCAATTTGCTAAAATAACATATTCCCACATTTTCAATATCGCATATCTCTGGAAATATTAGTCATACCACTCTAATAATTTATTTACATGTTGACCATGTTGTTGTCCTTGGATGCATGTAATATTGAGTTATTCTAGTAATAAGTTAAAAAGTTGTGTTAAGTCAAAAATGACATTTTATAATAAATTCCTTGCCCAGGCCTATATTAACCCAGGTCTGTTTGTGAAGACAAGATCTAGGATATTGTTGGCATTTCCTTGTTTACGTGTGGGTTCATTGACATGTTGGATTAGTCCATGTTCCTCTACAAGAGAGAGTAGTTTGTTAGCAGCAACTGTACTATATCCACTGTTAGGTGTGACATGATGATTTTCCCAGTTTATATTAGGAAGGTTGAAATCGCCAGTAATTATGACATTATGTGTGTTTATCTTGTTTCCTAATTTAGACAGAGATAGATCTAGTTCTTCAATTTGAGTTCCTTGAGAGTCATGTGGGGTACGATAGAAGGTGCCTATGACTATGGGTTTCATTCCTTTTATTTCAGTTTCTGTCCAAATGCTCTCACTGTTAGTGTTTAAGTTTGTTAGGTGAGTTGTGATGAGATCAGCTTTGGATATTTGGAAAATTTCTCCATTTTTAACTGAGGGATCTAACCATGACTCTGTTGCACTGATTATGTCTGGGTTATGTATGTCGTTTAGTACAGCGATGTCTGCAGCTTTATTCTTAATGCTTTGGCAGTTTATGAGGATGCACCTGAAGTCTGGTCTCTTCTTTGTCAGTATGGGTATACGGGTGCGCTGACAAAAGGGTCATTCCGAGTGAACGCAACAAAAATTCCTGAAATTGGTTGCTGTCATCTCTTAGATTTTTGAATAGATCAGTATGGTGAGAGCCTTTGATAAGATTAGTAAGAATAAAAAATTTGAGCATTCTAGCTTAACTAGTTTTCAAGTTACGGCAGGTTGAAATTTGGGACTTAGATGTTTTTCAACAGCTTGTTAAAAATAAATAATTTTATTCACATTTCACTAGTCAATATCTTCTACACTCTTTAGCCTGTGTCAGTGAAATTTTGTGGAGTTGTTCTCTAATATAAGGATTACATAACTACAATTAGAACATAAATACAGTGTATGGTTAATGTGCAGCAAGTTGATAAACATCATAACCATCTTTATATTATAGAGAACAACTCCACACAATTTCACTGACACAGGCTAAAGAGTGTAGAAGATATTGACTAGTGCAATGTGAATAAAATGATTTATTTTTAACAAGCTGTCGAAAAACATCTAAGTCCCAAATTTCAACCTGCCGTAACTTGAAAACTAGTTAAGCTAGAATGCTCAAATTGTTTATTCTTACTAATCTTACCAAAGGCTCTCACCATACTGATCTATTCAAAAATCTAAGAGATGACAGCAACCTCATTGGTTGCGTTGACACGGAATGACCCAAAAGTAAACCCTGCGGACAAATCACAAACCCCCCGTCGGAAATAACCCATCGGACAACCCCCTCAGCATAGGTACTAGACACAAGAATTAAACTTAATTCAGTCTATGATGAATCCAACCAAGGGAGTTTTGCTTGGAGGGGGTTTTATCCAAGCACCATATGCATAGGCAATATATTACAATTATTAGAACACAGCTACCAGGTATGTAGGCACATCCAACCCCTCACCAAGTGACTACACAGGAGTATATTGGTCAGTGCCTGTTCAGGAATTATTGGCAGATTCCCCCAACCATATGTGGAATATATACAGGAATTTGGTTATGGAATATGCTGTAGAGCGCCAGACTGTCAATCAAGGGGACGGTGGTTCAATCCCACCTACCGCCGTTTCGAAACTTAGGCAATTTCGGTAGTCCCATCTATCTGGTGTCTATGCCAGGGGAAGTAAAAGATCCCACAGGGGTAAATTTGTAACCTGTAGTGAACTCGCTAATTCTCGAGAAGGATAACTCCTGCCTTTAGTCCAAGTTCGGGCTGTTTGGAGGCAACCACCTAAGAACAAAGAAAATAACAATGCCATAGATATATATATAAACTGAATAACACAATTATTACTCTACACAAATAGATACTGATCAGATTCAGATCGTTTGTTTTTGTCTGGTTTTCAGTAACAGTGGCCGTTGAAGCAACACACGTGTAGCTTTATTTGAAGCATGGGACCAAGACAATGTCACAAAAACATCCGCGACTGTTGAGTTCAAGTGATGAGGGCGGAGGAGAGACAGACTCAGAGAAAGCAAAACATCTCCAGCTTGCTGGCGTTGTCAAGTCTGTACACGCCAGGCTGCGCAAGAAATTCAAAGAATGTAAGTCCTGGTGGTTTTTATTATGCTTGAATGACAGTTGCTTATCAATGTCATACTTCCACACATTATCAAGGTGCAGTGTTGTGAGTGATATGTTGAAGTGAGCACCAGACAGTGACCTTTTATTTTACACTGTCAATATTAAAGGATTGAGTACAGCTGGTGGAATTATATTGGTGGAATGACATTATTTACAAGAGCGAATTGTATAAAGTATAAACAATGTGCACTGTTCAGCTGATAAACCAATATAGTTTATGTAAACAGGATAGTTTGCATGATAACTGCTTCATAACACAGTTGAATCTATTTAGCCATATGTCCTTGTGTCTTCTGCTATATAAACTCTAGATTTTACGGTGAAACTATCTGAGGGTTATGATTCATGAGGACATAAAAAACCTGTAGAAACTAATGAAATCTACTTTTCCTGGTAGATTATTACTATGTAATAAAATAACAGATATTATATATAAGCACTATTCAGATTAAACTGTCTGTTGATAATGAACAAGTTATAGATTAGTTACTATTACTGTACATTGTTTCCTCTTACAAATGCATTGAATTTTGTTCAATGTATTAATATTATTAAGTAGTTTTGATACCATTACATCTGTTTATTAGTCCGGGCCTGCTATCCATATAAATAATATAATGTTGATAGTTTGAAGATGACATAATCCATGTTCGGCCTGCCATCAATATATGTGACCCGTCACGCCAAAATGAGACGCTTCTCGCTGGAGCGTATACCGATATACGAGCCAAAGCATTATGACACTCATTTATTTTCAAAAATGACTTTCCAGCGGCAATCATTCCCAAATAGTATGATATAACATATGTAAGTTGTTTAAATGTCATGACTAATGTTTAAATGTGTTTATCTGGGTGTGTTTTGACACCTATCAAACATCGTTTAATGAGTGTGATTGTTTTAGACACGAAAAATTACCCACTTTTTCTTCAAGAATAATCCAAGGAAATTGTCTCCTATGGCACTATGTGTGGTACCCCCGGAAAGCTTGATTTCTGTTCTAAACACTGACAGCATTTTCATTAAAGACTTTCCATAAATTTGCATGTTAATGGAGCTTTCGTAAAGGCTAAGCGTCACCTCGTGACCAAAAATCAGCTCTCTGATTGGCCAGCTGTCATTTACGGCTCATCAGAATGGTCAGATCAACTTCCGGTCTGTTTTTACGTGGATTTTCCCTTGACAATTCACTGTTAAAACGAACTGTTTCAGTATTATTATATGAATTTAAGCAAGGAGAACATTGTCTTTTATCTTCTAAATGAAACTGCTCACTGTGGCCTCAGCGATACGAGTCTTAGAGATGTGGTAATCGATTATTTCATGCATGACTATGACGGGGTATTTTTGGCAGTTTAGTTTTACCGTCTAGCACTACGCTAAAATCCGGCATTGGTATCTAATTTATCTCACCACTAAAGATACAGTACGTAAAGCAATCTAATATAAAGATTATTTTAATAATAATATAATGAGTGTGTAATGTATTGACTGGTTTGTCTGCCTTATGAAAATGCACTGCGTAAAATTTTCAAATATGCCGACTGCTATTACATCTGACCTGTCACTCTCGTCTCAGACTTGATGTGATGATCATGCCTGCCTATAAAGTGTTGTATTGGTGCTGATCATACTAAATTTTAAACATGGGTTTTAGGCTTCAAGCATAGATATACACTATCATAATTATTGTGTAGTTAAACTGGTCCATTTGGAGCAAAACGTGTCTACAAGAAGTAAAATCTTCACAAATAAAGGAGTGAAAACTTTAAAGCCGTTTTTCTCAGATTAGTACATTTTGCATTTTCGACATTCAAATAGGTGTATCTTTGGAAATAATGTGACTATAAATAAAGTTGAGGTATCATTATTTCCGTCTGAATCTGCTCTATATCCAAATATCCAATAAAACGCAATACCATTATTTTCGAAAAGCGTCTCATTTTGGCGTGGTGGGTCACATATGTTGATAGTTTACAGATACTGTAGTCCAGTAATCCATGTTATGTGATCGTTGCAGCCCCGGAGAACTACCAGCAGGTTTGGGACAACCACATCAACGATGTTGACATGCTGTCGAACTACGCGGACGCGATGCACCGCCTCGCCACGGACGTGTGGTCGAAGCGCCCAGACACCCGCATCCACTGGTGTCGACTCGTCTGTCAGGAGTACTTCAAGGACGGCGGTCTGAGGAAGATCCGCGATAAGAGTCAGCGCAAACGGAAGTACGAGGAGGACAAGGGACTCTCACCGGGGAGCAGCGCTTGCAACATCGCGGGCGCTCCATACACATTTCCCATCGGGACCAACGTCGATTTCCTGCCGCTGTCCGAGTATAAATTAACCGATACAAAGATGGAAAGTCTGGAGAGTTTCTTCACCGGCATGCCCGGGGAGTGTGCGTTGTTTTCGCTGAGTAAGGCAGCGATGGTGTGTCCGTCCGACGTTGCTGCGGCCAGCATGATGACCACTTTTGGGAGCAACAGCAGTTTGAACGTGTCTGAGTTCTCGGAGGTCAAAACAACGGAATCGATGAACTTGGAGCCAGACGCTGGAGACCGAGGGACCAGGCGGGACGACTCGGAACATCTGCCTAAGTCAACACCAGTCGTATTCGGGGACCAGGGGGCGCTGGTCGAACACAAGGCACCAGAGATGTGTTCGAGTTACGGGCCTATCAAGTACAATGTCATGTGAGTTTTCTGCAGTACTGTTATAACCTAAAAACTGAATTAAAACCATAGTTATACTCCACTGTGCATACACAGCTAATGAGAGCTATTCAGCAAGTTTATACAATATTTTAAAGCACATTTAAAGTTAAACAAATTAATTTTTGAGGGAAATGTTAATTATTATAACTACTGGATAGACACTTGGAATTTATTTATAAGTTTAGCTGTCACAGCAAATATTTTAAATTGTGTTATTCCAGCAGTAGGCATTATACTAATGATTGTCGTTTCTCATTTTTATTTCAATGCATGTAAATGCAAGTTCTGGAGTACAGATTGAAATACAGTCGGTTTCACTGAAAAATCCTTGCCCAAGGGAACCCCTAAACATTGATGGACAATTATGTAGTTCACTGTACTGACTGTGTGTGATATTTGCAGATCGTTGCCTCTGAGAGGGAAGATCAGGTTACTTGATGTTGGCAGCTGCTTCAACCCATTTGCAGAGTTTGATGAGTTTCTCACCGTAGGCATTGACATCTCTCCTGCTGTCACGGTAACAGGATTATTGTTATTACCACTAACTAAAATAAACTAATATCATGTGAATTTAAGATATCGTTTTAAGAGTAAATGTTTTTGTTTTAGATACTATGATTACAGCTAATATGTACATGTGTATTTCAACACTTTCAGACTTTCCTTCATGTATTTAGCCTCAGGCAAAGCCGTTTTATTGATATTTTTATCTGGTCATGATTTGAATGAGTACATTTCTTACAGGTAAAACCTGTAAAATGGTACACACACCTACACCCCCAATTAACACACACACACACGCACGCACGCACGCACGCACGCACGCACGCACGCACGCACGCACACACACACACACACACACACACACACAAACTCACACACACACACAAACTCACACACACACACACACACACACACACACACACACACACACACACACACACACACACACACACACACACACACACACACACACACACACACACACAAAAACACATAATAATCCATAAATTAATTATAACAGGTAAATAAGTAAAATATATAAATTGGTCATAGATATTTAAAATAATAATTAGGATATAAAATATGAGCAAAAATTCATCAGAGTTTGTCTAAGCGATCAGCTAGGCACTGTGGTAGCCAGCAGCACTAGCGACCCCTGGTGTACGAGGATATGTTGATACAATTCTTACCTGCTCCCAGCTGATTCAGACTGTCCAAATGACTGGGTGACAGGACTCTGTGTTTGTCTATGTAATGACATGGGCCCATTAACAATGTCTACAATTACAGTCGACTACTAACACAGATTGTACACATCCGATTCATGTAGTTAATAAAAACCCATATACAATTGGTACATACATTAGCACATCTAAGTAGCCTGCCTATAACAGATAAAATATGTTAAAAAATGAGTAGATAAAATAAATAAGGTTATAAGTTAGAAAAATGTAAAATTGTACAAAAACAGATAAAATAATGAGCAATATACAGGATGTGATTGTATAATAAATATGCAATTAATTCATGTAAATAGACACCGTTTGAAAAATAAGTTATGTAAACAATTTACTGACTTTATAAAAATATATATAGTAATAAATAAATAATAATAAAGTTATATGTGAGACATATAATAATTACTCCTGTTGCCCTATGTTGTTCCAGAGTGTGTACCAGTGGTGTAGTTGACCACCCTTGTTGCCATGTGTTCCAGAGTGTGTACCAGTGATGTAGTTGACCACCCTTGTTGCCATGTGTTCCAGAGTATGTACCAGTGATGTAGTTTACCACCCTTGTTGCCATGTGTTCCAGAGTGTGTACCAGTGATGTAGTTGACCACCCTTGTTGCCATGTGTTCCAGAGTGTGTACCAGTGATGTAGTTGACCACCTTTGTTGCCATGTGTTCCAGAGTGTGTACCAGTGATGTAGTCGACCACTCCTGTTGCCATGTGTTCCAGAGTGTGTACCAGTGATGTAGTTGACCACCCTTGTTGCCATGTGTTCCAGAGTGTGTACCAGTGATGTAGTTGACCACCCTTGTTGCCATGTGTTCCAGAGTGTGTACCAGTGATGTAGTTGACCACCTTTGTTGCCATGTGTTCCAGAGTGTGTACCAGTGATGTAGTTGACCACTCCTGTTGCCATGTGTTCCAGAGTGTGTACCAGTGATGTAGTTGACCACCCTTGTTGCCATGTGTTCCAGAGTGTGTACCAGTGATGTAGTTGACCACCTTTGTTGCCCTGTGTTCCAGAGTGTGTACCAGTGATGTAGTTGACCACCTTTGTTGGTGGTCGATTACATCACTTGACCACTCCTGTTGCCATGTGTTCCAGAGTGTGTACCAGTGATGTAGTTGACCACCCTTGTTGCCCTGTGTTCCAGAGTGTGTACCAGTGATGTAGTTGACCACTCCTGTTGCCATGTGTTCCAGAGTGTGTACCAGTGATGTAGTTGACCACCCTTGTTGCCATGTGTTCCAGAGTGTGTACCAGTGATGTAGTTGACCACCTTTGTTGCCATGTGTTCCAGAGTGTGTACCAGTGATGTAGTTGACCACCTTTGTTGCTCTGTGTTCCAGAGTGTGTACCAGTGATGTAGTTGACCACCTTTGTTGCTCTGTGTTCCAGAGTGTGTACCAGTGATGTAGTTGACCACCTTTGTTGCCATGTGTTCCAGAGTGTGTACCAGTGATGTAGTTGACCACCTTTGTTGCCATGTGTTCCAGAGTGTGTACCAGTGATGTAGTTGACCACCCTTGTTGCCCTGTGTTCCAGAGTGTGTACCAGTGATGTAGTTGACCACCTTTGTTGCTCTGTGTTCCAGAGTGTGTAGCAGTGATGTAGTTGACCACCTTTGTTGCTCTGTGTTCCAGAGTGTGTACCAGTGATGTAGTCGACCACCTTTGTTGCCCTGTGTTCCAGAGTGTGTACCAGTGATGTAGTTGACCACCTTTGTTGCTCTGTGTTCCAGAGTGTGTACCAGTGATGTAGTTGACCACCTTTGTTGCCCTGTGTTCCAGAGTGTGTACCAGTGATGTAGTTGACCACCTTTGTTGCCCTGTGTTCCAGAGTGTGTACCAGTGATGTAGTCGACCACCTTTGTTGCTCTGTGTTCCAGAGTGTGTACCGGTGTGACTTCCTCCAACTGGACGTGATGGAGCCGCTCCAGCTGGCCTCCGACACCATCGACACCTACCTTCAGACGATGCTGCGCAGCCCCATCGAGCGACTGCCCCGCGACTGCTTCCACGTCATCGTCTTCTCGCTGCTCCTTGAGTACTTCCCGTCTCCGTACCAGCGCTGGCTGTGTTGTCAGAAGGCCCACCGTCTGCTCATGGTGGACGGCCTGCTGTTGATCATCACCCCCGACTCCCACAGTCAGCACCGCAACGCCCCGATGATGCGCAGCTGGAAGGCAGCCATCGAGTCGCTCGGCTTCAGGCGATGTCGCTACATCAAACAGGAGCACCTGCACTGTCTCGCCTTCCGCAGGATCGAGTCGGACGAGAGCTGTGACAGTCCCCTGGTGGGTGACACGGGCCCCGACATGCTGTACATACCGCAGGACTTTCACGACGGCGATGACACCAGCGCATCGTCGAAGGACGCCGCGGCGTCGACGGCGGAACAGGACGCCGTCATGCTGGCCGACGCATTCAAAGAACTGCCAAATTTGGTCAGCTGAGCTGTCGTTTGATTGGATTGGATGGACGTGGTTTATGTGGAGTTTCAGAATGCGGTGTAATGCATACGATTTATTTTGCTGTAGGTATTTGCTTTACATATCGCCGAGTTGTTACGTGATGCATTTGTCCATGCTCTGTTATAGTGTGATATTTCTAGTGTAGGTCTGTTTACATGGGTAGCAAATGTGAGCTTATCATACGGCAACCGGTAATGCAGAGTGATATTTTAACGATGGTTTTAAACAATCCCTGTGAATTCTTTTGATGGTGAAGATTGGTTGATGATTTTATGATCCACAAGTGCAATTTATCATAATATGCTAGCTCAAGATGCTCAGCTCATTGCAAATGATGCAAATAGATGTATCTGGTAGTACAGACACATGTACAGATCTACTCCACGTACTTCCTAGAAGTCAACTGTGTGGTGCATTAACTACTCAACAATTATTTGGTTTATTCATGACACACGGATAACAGTCGGAGTCGCTGTTGATGACTACCTGGTACATTAGCACCAGTCAGGAGTACCCCTGGCTGATCGCTCTGCAAAACTCTGAATTTTAACTCAGCTTATGAATTCGCCCACTAGATTAGTGGTTTGTGGCAGGTCCGGTGATCATAATTAAAACCTATTTCAGCCAACTGTGGCTCATATTACATCCAATGTTTAGGATGGAAATGGATAATTATATTGGGGGCTCCCACCAGTCACTTATCCGTCTTCTATTTGGGGCAAGTGTTTGCGCTGTTCTCACAGTTGACACAGTCGTGACTGGCAAATTTCTAGTTTGACTTGGCTAACTTCCAGACTTTGCGTAGCGAATCTGACTGGATGTTTTCCCCGGAGATTTCTTCCTCTAAAGTTAATGTACCCAATCCGTGGATTATTAATTTCCCTATTGGGAGGATTTTAGCATAAAGTGTTATGTGGGACCTTTCACATCATCAGGTTTATAAGCTAAAGTCCACCATACAATGATTTTTACAATGAAATAGAAGATACTTTGTATCGTTAACTGTTTTTTACTTGTGATGAGCCTGGATAATGATGTTCCCAACTGGTGCCTCAGGTCAGAGTATCGGTAATGTGTACAGACATTTATATAGCACAACTATGACTTGTCAGTATCATGCCTATGTTAAGTAACTACAAGAGTATTTGGGTGGATGTAATTGGAAGGGAGTATATAGTAGTACATGGCTTCATTTAAATCCAGTGAATCATTGCAACTTGTTTGTCTACAAAATACATGGACTATGTGTATAAAAAATTGTATCAAACTGTATTTGTGGTCAAAAGGGCATCGTAAAGATACATGTTGAAAAGTGGTTTGAGGGCATTTGACAGTATGAAATGTTCATTGTATTACTGTACTGTATTTATACTGCACACTTGCAGCCATGGAATGTTCTACTTCATCATGTATAGATTAAAATGGCTTCTGGTATTATTCATAAAGATATGTCATTTGTTATTCTTTTATGTGATTATCACAGTTGATAGAGGAAACCTAGCATCAGTTTGAACTGATCAAATATGCTGGTTCATTTCATGGATTATGCTGCACACCTTTCATTCAAACACTCAGAGGCTACAGTGATTCATATGCCACTACAGTACATATATGCCATGCCAAAACCAGGCATTTGCTGGCAAGTTGACAATTCCATATTATTATTGATTCAATTAGAGGAGATGAAGAGCTTTAAAATGATACCAAGATGAACACTCTATTTTGTGCTTGGGCGAAGATATTCCCCTTCAAATGCATAAGTTTGTGGAATGTCACTTCCGAGAAAATTAGTTTTTAAAGTGATCGGTCGTAAGTGATATCGTGGAACATTACCATAGCAACCACATCTTTATAATACTCCAATTGTCCTGAAATTTTGCATAGACCTAGAGATGGTATATACTCATAATATGTGAAAGTATAAAAAATCGACGATTTTATCAGCGCAATATTTCACCGCTCGCGCCGGGGGTTTGCGCCGGAGGCCAATGTAGTAGCGATCGGGCGGCCTAAAATGGCCTACCCCGATGTTGACAACAATCATAACAATAAAAGTTCTCGACGGATTTGATTCATTTTTATGTTATTTAGCAGCTAATACGTATGACTACATTTGTCTCGCAGGAAGTAGGACATTTTTCCGTTCAGTAATTATTTGGGTGCAGGATAGTGCGCTAAATTAGCCTAAAACGGCTTTGTTTTAGACTAATTAGCTGTGAAATTAATGAGGGGCTTGCATTAAAATGCTCATTATTACGCCTTTCAACACTATTTCATGGTATCTATTATGGAGATATTGAAAGATTGATGATTTTGCTGATTGATTCCGCCAAGAACCCACTTTCAACATTTTGAAGGCATGCTAATTACACCCTGGCACCGATCGAGGATCTGCGGCAAGCACCTGGTTTTGGCATGCCGCGTCATATATAACACATTCTATGTGTGTGTATAATAACATAATTTTTTTTTAAATTGTGTAAGACGTTTCTGCCATGTTCCTACATGGATACAAAAAGATGTTATGTATGTATGCATATAGTGGCATACAAGTTTTGTGTTGTACTGTTGGTGATAGTATGATGGTAGTAGTTTGCTCTAGTTCCTCTACTGACAAATGCTAAAGCATGCAAAATATCATGACAAAAAAATCTACATAGTTCAACTCTAATATCCTTTCGCTGCATGCAACCACATTTATTTACCAAATCCATACATACAGAAACTCAAAACGCATATCACCGATATTAAAACATAAGTCACCCAGTAAAAATTTCATATAAACTCAACTGTGTAGCTTATTCAAGACATGAAATGTCATTAGAACAAGCTGCCAGTCTAGTCTGTATTTGCCTGCTCCAGAACAATAATAAAAAATACTGTGCTCAAATAATAGTAATGATCAGTCTATTCTTTGTTTATGTAGATAATCACAGATGTATACATAATCTATAGCAAAGGTCTCATTTACCCACCTATGGCGACATAAGCCTAGGACCGATAGCACCATTACAATACTTTGATATTAAACTAATGTTGTTGTCCTTCCCAGACAAATAGATGAGCATGTCGGACACATAATTATACAACTCTAATTAATGTTGTGTGTTTTTTAATACATCGATAGATCAGAGACAAAAGGTCCAAGTGAATGAACATAAAATGAAGTATGTAGATCCTGGCTCCTGGGAAGAGATACTGATACCGCCCCCAAAGTTAGCATATCAACATACAGATTTGGTATACCAATAACTCATAACGAGCTAATCAGAAACATATCAGATATACAACAAAATTTGTTTAAATCAAGTTTTATCTGAAATACCATACATGAACCTAAATCCACATGCGCAGTTTACAGCAGTAGGGGGGGTTGTGGGCTTCCTCCATATTATCTACACCTCAAACTGTATCATGCAATATACACCCCAGTTGGTATATTCTTGTCTCAACGGAACATTCAGGCTGGGTAACATGCCAAACCACACAAAGTAGCATGCCGTACTCTACATCATTATTGGTGACCAATAGAATGCCTTACCTGGAAAATGACAAGTAGATATCTACATGAATAATTACTGAAAATAAACATAGTTATCCAGAACCATTGAGAAGCGATACTAAAAATAGGCGACACTGATTAATACTAGAATATGTATCATTATGCTTTGCTTTCATATGAGATGTTGATTATACTGTATTCGCAAGTGGCTCTACAAATGTTGTACATTACATTTGCTGTGAATGGTCCTACATTTGCTGTGAATGGTCCTGTATCTGTTGTGGATGGTCCTATATCTGCAGTGGATGGTTCTTTGTCCATCATGGACTGTCCTACTGTTGTGGATGGATCTACAGCCACTGTAGGTAGTTTATGTTTTTGATTTGGGTGGTCTTACATTCTTTTCATTCTTATGTGGTCGTCAGTAAGTCTAGGCTGGGCCAATGTCTATCTTGGGTGGTAATATTTGTGGGTTTGTACATTTGTCTTTGGTAGTCCTACATCTGTCTGTGGTGGTTCTATGTCTGTCTTATGTGGTCCTATATCTGTCTTAGGTTGTCCAACGTCTGTCTTAGATGGTCCTACGTCTGTCTTTGGTAGTTCTACATCTGTCATTAGTCGTCTTACATCTTCATCTGTCTTAGGTGGTTCTATATCTTTCGTGAATGGTCCTATGCCTGAAATTGGTGATCCATCTGTTGTGACCGGTCCTGTATTCACAGTGGACGACTCCCCATCTGTTGACAACTCTACATCTACATGAGTCCGCTCATGCACCCTCCGATTACTTGGATGTTTAAACTCCTTTCCACATGTGCTACAAGCGTACGGTCTGACATCAACATGCACCCTCTCATGACTCTTGAGTTCGCTGGAGCTGCGAAACACCTTCTCACATGTACCACAGCAATACGGCTTCACATCTGTGTGGTTCTTTGCGTGCTTTTTAAGGTAACCGGCGGAAACATATGATCTGCCGCACACCAAACACGGGTAAGGTTTTATGCCTGCGTGGATTCTTTCATGGACCGTCAATGATTTCGATCGTGCAAACGTCTGTCCACAGATTGAACATCCATACGGCCTGATGCCCGTGTGGACCTTCTCATGTTTTCTCAGTTCGCTTTTGCACCGAAATGCTTTTCCGCATGTAAGACAAGGACATGGCTTCACGTCCGAATGTATCTGCATGTGCTTTTTTAGATCGCCCGTAGAAATGAAGCACTTGTCGCACGTCGGGCATATGTAAGGCCTTAATCCTGAGTGAATCTTCTCGTGGTTTCTAAGTACGCTTGAATACCCAAACGATTTGCCACACAATGCACATTCGTATGGTCTCGTGCCGGTGTGAGTTCTCTCATGTCGCCTCAGATCACACGAGGCCGTGAACGAGCGAGAACACATGCTGCATTTGTACGGTTTCACTCCGGTGTGTATGCGCTCGTGAGCTTTGAGGGAACCGGACTGTGTGAATGTCTTCCCACACGTAGAGCACTCGTACGGCTTCTCCCCCGTGTGAGTCCTCTCGTGTACGTTACGCGTGTTGGCCCGCGCAAACGGCCGCCCACATACACTGCAGGTGTAGCCCGTCTGTGGCTTGTCACTTGGTTCTGGCTCGAACAAACTGTGAAGTTCCTCAGGATCGCTATCATTGCTGAGGCAATGCTCCATGCCATACGCTTCCACTGGCTCATCGCTGGACTCTTCTTTCACAATCGCCTTTAACTCACCCCCCTCATCTGTGACCCAGCGTGTCATTTTGTTACCATAGCAACCATCGGATTCGTCGGCTTCTAACTTCACTTTCACACATGGCAACTCATTGGACCCTGACTGGTCAAACTCCTGGTCACGTGACCCTCTCCCTCCACACTCCTGGTCATAGGCTAGGCTGTCATCTTCCTCTTCACACACGTCTCCCTCCTGCAACATCTCAGCCAGATCTACTTCAGTCTTGATGCACACGTCAGAGTAGCCATAAGTTGTGCTGTCAGTGGAGTCAACACTTGTGATCTGGCCAGTGCCCTGTGTGGGGGTTGTGATCTGGGTACTGGGTGGGTCGGGGAATGTTTCTTCTGCATAATCCGAGATGGGCGAGTGAATTTCCGCAACAACACCAGGCTCCAGTTTGATCTCCGTTGCCTCGTTGACTCTGCTCCTGTTGAAGAAAGAATGCAAGTGTCTAACACACAATATATCTTGCAATATCCACAGAGCTGTCATTACTATAACCAATAGTAGCTCCTTATGTCTTACCCAATCAGGTTAAGAGAATCGGATTAAACAAATTATTCTTTTTAGAGAGTTATCACTTGTAATGTGCTTGAAATCATCTAGAACAGTCCCTTGAATTGTGTCATGTGGTAACTATAAACATGTATACAACTTGGATAATGAAGGGTAGACAAAGTTATGTCTGTTGATGTTAATGTATCTTACATACAGACATGATGTAACATCAGAATAAGATCACTTTTATCTGATAGATGGTCATTACATTTAACTCACATGAACATATCGTTCAGAGATTCAATC
Organism: Oasisia sp. SBJ-2009; assembly: GCA_964017155.1. Classification (NCBI taxonomy): domain Eukaryota; kingdom Metazoa; phylum Annelida; class Polychaeta; order Sabellida; family Siboglinidae; genus Oasisia; species Oasisia sp. SBJ-2009. The sequence goes on from OZ024854.1 coordinate 49,733,459, forward strand.
TAGTGATATGGGTTTATTGGGTTGTATACAGAACAAAAAAGCATTTGTTAGTACCTTTCATCGGGATGGAAAGAGACAAGAGTCTCTGACAGGGTCTGACCAGTCCGTTTTCTGCATGAACCAGATGCACGCATACGAGCCGCCATCTCTTTCCATTCTGAATGCAACTTGGAGATTACTGTAAATAAACCAGTTCATCAAATGCAGTAAAAATGTATTAATTTTGCATGGTTAATAAGATGACAGCATAATATTGCAAATCACAAAAAAATGATATCTGTCACCCATGTATCACGCTAGACATGTCCAACAGACATGGAATTTTTTTTTCTATTTCATACAATTATGCATTATCATTTAATTTAGTGTATCGAATATTGCCTTTTTAATGATAACATTTACCCAATAATCCCGTCAGACCTCAAGGGGTGAGTGTGGAGATAATGACTGGGACTGCTCACATACATATACGATTTAGCTCCATGTCATCACAGTTTAAGTTTTTTACAATATGGTCGGCAACTAAAATTACATTAGATATTAAACGGCAAAAATAAAATATAAATAAAATACATAGCTTTACCCTTTCTGGCTCGGCATAGACGATTGTCTATGGCTTTTCGCTGATTGTAAGCTTCAATTTCGGCATCGGTCATGTCACACTTTGTCTTACGGTATTGCTGGAATAAGCAAGTTAACAAGGTCTAACAAATTGCTATCCAGAGGTATAAAGCAGGCAAGGAAGTCTTCCGAGAGACACCCACAATTTTCCATCTATATGTAACCCACTCTCGTTAGATAGCTGTCAATATAACTTTTATGGTGCTAGCATTGTACAATCATTAGTTAATTTGTTCTAGTTATTTATTTAATATTAATTGAATCTGCATAACATGCACAATATATAAAATAAAGATTTCTATCTGAGACATTTTAGATATAGATAAACCAATTTTTTACTGTCATTAGTGAATGACAGTAAAAAAATCCACGTGACATGGTTACCATCAAGAAATAAAGCTTTTACTATTACTACTACTACTACTAATGACGATAATTCAACTGATAAAAATGAAAACATGATACATTATAAGAAGATACAAGTAGGGAACAATATATCAAAGGGATACCTCTTCAAACATACCTTCTTTCTTTCTGACTCTCTTTTTAACCAAGATGGGTCTCTCTCCTTCTGAGCTACACGCCACTTGCGAGCCAATGTGGCATTCCTATGTTTGGCTTCAGGTGTCAGTAGTCTCTTAGGCGGCATTACCGAAACTACAAAGTAAGAACACTTTGTTTGAGAAATGGTTGTTACAAAACAGACAGACAGGGCATAAAAGAGAAAGCTTAAACAACAAATACTGCAGTAACTCATTCATATGTTGACTTTAACCAAACCATGTTTTCTATAATCTGTATCTTCCATTAATGACCATCGGCTCAGGAGTTGGCCATTACTGTCATTGATTTTTTTGGGTAAATCAGGCCACTACAAACTCTTCTAGCCATAATGTATTATTCATTATACCCAAGATGTTATGGCGCAGATACTCTTTTTTACAAATGATCCGTGGAATCTAGAACTTGTTTGAAATATGTTTCAGTGACAGCCCCAAACCACATAATTTGTATTTATACTGCCGAGGTTTAAATACTATAGTTACGACAAAAATACAACATAATATCACAACTTGCAACATCAGCTAACATAAGTTATTGCTGAAACAACTGTGGTTTAGAATTGTTTTTCTACAGGCAGTACAAGTTCATCAAGTTGGCATGAGCGATAAAAGGAGGTCCCACACAAAACAAACTTGTTTACCTCTATCATTGATGCTACTGGAATCATACGCGTATGGTATTACCAGCCTATGAATTATGCAACGTGACTAATATGATTTAGCACACTGTTGTGTGCATATTACCCTAAAAGTACAGACATCTGAATGGATACAAAAACGACATTCTTCTACGATTAGTAGAAATACTGGCGCCACCTGATGACTAATTGTTGTTGAAACTGGATGTGCATTAATTACACACCAGATGGCACCACCGACTTGCGAAACTTTGTCAGGAGGCACTTGTGGGATCAGATTGTGATAAGGTGTTTGAGCGCGCTTCAGGTCCATCTAATTTCTCTACTGCCTCGATCGCCCCTTCCGTACATTGCAGTCCATGCACGTCGCCTTGTTTTGCGCTTCTTGCCTTCCCCAATCGCTACTGCGTCAGCCGTAGGAACAGCGCAAATAACGACCCCCATGGCCATGCAATTTGAAGACGGATACACGACTGGTGGGAATCCCAAAATAATGACCCATTCACGTCCTAGACATTGCATTACATGAGCAGCGATAGTCTCGCTTAACCGACTGTCGGTCGGCTGCGGAACTACGCCGAGAAGACAGTCTGGTGACATTTGCCGGCTTTTGTTTGGTATCCGCGTGATCTATAAAATGCTGCCACCTCACGGACACTGCCGTAATATTTTTTTTTATAAACAACTGCAAATTTGTATTTCTATTTATTTTGGGTTAATATAAGTTTAATTTTTAATAGTTTTTATAATACAGCATTATTTGATCAAAAGGTTTCCTTATTTAATTTGTATGCTATCCGTGTCGGGCTAGACAATGCTGCCACCTCACGGATACTGGTTAATCCTGCCGTAATTCTTATTTTATAAACAACGGTAAATTTGAATTTTTACTTACTGTTGTGTTAATATAAGTTCAATGGTGAATACTTTTCAAATGATATTATTATCTTGTAAAACTATATCGTTATTTAATTTTTTATTTCATAGTTGGCCTGAGAGCCAATCAGCGTCTCTACCCTATTCTGGGGTAAGGCTGCCCGGATGTAGAAACTTAAGCATATATACTGTCCCAGGCGTAGTCTCGCTTAACCGACTGTCGGTCGGCTGCGGAACTACGCCGAGAAGACAGTCTGGTGACATTTGCCGGCTTTTGTTTGGTATCCGCGTGATCTATAAAATGCTGCCACCTCACGGACACTGCCGTAATATTTTTTTTTATAAACAACTGCAAATTTGTATTTCTATTTATTTTGGGTTAATATAAGTTTAATTTTTAATAGTTTTTATAATACAGCATTATTTGATCATAAGGTTTCCTTATTTAATTTGTATGCTATCCGTGTCGGGCTAGACAATGCTGCCACCTCACGGATACTGGTTAATCCTGCCGTAATTCTTATTTTATAAACAACGGTAAATTTGAATTTTTACTTACTGTTGTGTTAATATAAGTTCAATGGTGAATACTTTTCAAATGATATTATTATCTTGTAAAACTATATCGTTATTTAAATTTTTATTTCATAGTTGGCCTGAGAGCCAATCAGCGTCTCTACCCTATTCTGGGGTAAGGCTGCCCGGATGTAGAAACTTAAGCATATATACTGTCCCAGGCGTAGTTGAGGGGGCTTAAAAGTGCTGCCACCTCACGGAGTCTGGGTAACCGAGGCTATCCCAGGCGTAGATGAGGGGGCTTAAAAGTGCTGCCACCTCACGGAGTCTGGGTAACCGAGGCTAGAGCAGCGAGTGGTTGAAATCAACCAAAATATTACATCACATGACTGGAGGCCGACCTCACCCCTCGTGGGCGCTCTCATTGGGTGACGTTAAAAGATGAGTTTTTGAAAGTGTAATTGTTATTCCAAGGTTAGAGAAGAGTTGGTTCTGACATAATCAGCCGCAGCAACCACTGCCGTGGATCATTTAACACAAATGTTATTAAAATGTAAAATATTCGTCGGCCGCCAGGAACTCGGCGTTGCCGGAACCCGGGATTGAACCGGGGACCTTTAGATCTTCAGTCTAACGCTCTCCCAACTGAGCTATTCCGGCCGACGAGAAGTGTTAATAATGTCAGAAGCATCATTGAAATACCTTGCACTTATACAGCAACCCGATCCGACTTTAATCGTTTGGTCTATATGCAATTTGCACCGTACACTATGGCGCGTTCAGGCGACCTTTCCTCAACTGTTCATCAGTGTGAGCTAAATATAAATTACAACTTGTACTTTGAATAAAGAGTGTACAAAGCAGAGGCGGCAATCTGTCGTTTTTTGCGTTATTTCAGCGCCGTAGGCGTAGCGCACCAAGCGATGAAGAAGCTAACAAACGTAAACAAACGCACGTGGTAGTTTTGCGCTGTGCTATATGCACGCTATTCGAGTTCCTTGAGCAATGAAGCTGAAGCTCAATTATCAAACACACGAAGATTCAAGAAAATGAAGAAAAGTTAAAAAAAAGTATTCATTTATTTTTCACAGAAGTTCTTGACAACGGCAATCGACATATTACATTTTCAATGTATATTCCGTTGTTTGCGCCGATACAACGTGTGTATCATTTGGGTTTCATTCTACAGGTGGCAGCACCACGTGTACTGAGAAGCCGGCTCAAGCCCGCTAAAATCACCCTGGCGATTGTGACCATTAATGACATCAAAAGTACATTAAAACATAATATATAGCTCTAAAGAAATGACTGCTTCACATAACGGATGCTTTTTTTCTGGCCCACACTAATGGCAAACAGCAGGCCACACAGCAGCATTTGAATGAAAAAAACATTCATTGTCCATTGTAAAAAAAGACATACATTGCAATAGTGTCCAGTCTAAAATGAATAAAATTGCCCCCCCCCCATTTGCAGCCATAAAGACAAAATATTATAAGCTGGGTTCTTTCTATCAGTGAAAATTATCAGCGACATCAGTATTTACATGGACATATAATGGACATATTCTAAGTAAATCAGAATTTTATGAACCTCATTTCCTTTGTTCTCAGCGAAGATGATCTAAAAAATGTATGTGGGTTAAACACTAGTACATGTATGCGAAATTTACAACAGAGAAAGGCTCTCGGCTACCCGAACATTATCCAACTGGTCATCATCAAAGTCTGATACATCATACGAATTTAGCTATCATAAATTTACAGGTGACTGAATTTGATAACTTTCCTATTCTTTAGGTCTTTCTTGTCCTTGGGTGTTGTTGGCTTGTCTAATGGAATGGTGTAGTCTGATGTTCACCATCAGATGCACAATGACGTTGGCCAGTTTGCAAACGTTGCACGACAAGCTCTCGTCCACACACGTCATGAGCGATGCTATGAGTGTGGCCTTCACTCGTGGTCGGTGCATGACATCATCGATTTGCTTGATGTAGGAGACTTTATGTTGAAAGGCAACATAATTAATTCCTTAATCCTTACCTGACGTAAACATGGCCAATACCATTCAGCGCCGATGTACATTAGTTCTAAATTTAGAACAGGGCTTTAAAAACAAACAAACAAACAAACAAACAAACAAACAAACAAACAAAGAAACTTAACAGTATGAACAATAAAACCCAAACGTGGCATGGATGGTATGTACATGTAATAAATATATCACAATCATCAATATTTAAAACATGACAAACAATACAAACATTAAAAGCAAATATTTAAATACTTGGTAGCACATAAAATGGTAATTTATATAGCGCTAAGTGCTCACCATGCTCATTGCAGGTTTCGTGTTTTTTCTTTGGCTGGGGTGAAGGGTCTCTCGTCTTCGGTGAAGAGCGCTTGCTCGTCACACGGGCTGGAGGATTTGGCACATTAAAGATCGTTGGTGTTGCGTTCCACACCAGTTTGTCCCTCTTAGTGTTCATAAATTGAGACAGCTGTGTACATAGATACAAGCATACTTTGAGGATTGTAGTATTGAATTCAACAATATCAAATATTTTATAGACTTATAGTAAAGTATATCAATATAATATAATATGAAACAAATATTTAATTTTGTTAAGTACATATTTACATCAGTTTACATACATATAAGTGTTTGCAGCTCAGACTGGCACTGCTCAGTATTCAATAATTGATGATATGTCCAATCAGAAATACATAAGACAGTGTCTTATGTATTTCTGGTACAATTGAATAAAAAGATCTTTGTTCACCTCAAAATGTTCTGAGCACAGGACGCAGTTGCTGCTCAAATAGACGGTCGACCGCCCCTGTAAATCTTTTCGCCTGGTGTTCTGCACCCATTTGTCACATCTGTAAAATATTTTGTAAAACACAAAGTTCTGTACAAATATTATTCATTGAACATGTTCCACAAACCGTGATCATCACTAGCAACTATTTTAATGCTCTTTGGTTGGGGAAAAAGCTGGTTCCAAGCTCCCACTGTGAAATTGTTCCCAACAAAAGTAAACAATTAGTTTTGTTTAAAAAAAAAGTATCCCCAGGCTACATTGATAGGGAATAGTGACACACAGTTCCTCCACACACCCCCAAACAGAAATACCTTGATATTTGATATCATCTGAGACCCCTTAAAATAATCTCTTGATATGACTTGATAAGTTGAAGTTGAAATTGGCCTAGGGCTACTGAGTACCGGTGACGCGGTCGCGGCAGTGAATCATGAATCAATCACTTTAATCAATATCAATGTCAATGACTCATTGAGTGTCAACAAAGTCGCTGTCCGTGGCCTGTTATCGCTCACGATTCACGAACATTTGGAAAAATGCAATCTTTTCGTACATAGTTTATAGGACACGATCCATTTACCTTTCTTGGTCTTTGGGAAATCGAAAAAAACTTAAATCACGACGATTTTTCCTATTATTGGCGCATTTTAGCGCGGCACAATGATGGCCATTGCTCGGTGACGACCATTTGGACTTCTCCATTTTTGAAGCGACCAAGCGACAAGCTTCCTCGCCGCGTGGCGCGCCACCGTCGCCAACGTCACCTACAACGAAACAGACAGTGCCGCCTCTACTTTTTACACTCTTTGCTTCGAATGTGAAGTTTGCTGACGAGCTAAGGCTAAGCATGCAATGCTAATGGTGGTATATTAGCGATATTAAAAATCTGTAGCACTTACAACATTCTTGGCGAAATATTTGCAATATTATATAATAATCAACGCGCGGCCGAACGCCAACACATTTCCATGCTGCGTCTCGAAAATGAAATGCGAAATATAAACTTAAATAATAATTATCACATTGTTCTTGCAAGTGATGAAAACATCAAGAATTTAGACGATATTGGTGTGATCTGTGGGTATATGATGTCAAGCATGATTTTAATGCAGCATGCTTTAAGATTCATATTTTAACTTGTGAACTTTACAGTAAAGGTTTAGAGGTAGGATAGGTATGGCAGCTGTCAGTAATTGTGAGATTTCAGAAGTACACAAAATGTAATTAGAAATTACCATTGGTGGCATTGGCAACATGCCTCGACCCCCCCTCGTCATCATTCAAGTTGTGCATGTAAAAAGCATATTTACATTTTTAATGACAACAATGTTTTTCTTTCCATTTAAAACCATACACTTTGAAATACGGTACAGTATTCCAACCAGTATGCCTTAATTTTGTTATCACATAGTGCAATATTCAAGCTCTTGAAACTCTAAAGAATTAAATGGATATCGACTTATCCATATCTTAAATATTCATTAACTGTGTTAGAAATTGTAATGTGTAATTGGCATAAACCTGTCCATACAAGCATTGTACACAGATTTTTATGTTATTTAACTAAAGAAATCCCAAACTAAATTGTTAGTGTATACTCAATGAAAAGATGCATGAATAAGAGTTAAGGACTGACTATAAGTGGAGTAGCTTTGGAAAGTACCTAGATTATGCCTTCAAGCTTAAACCAGTTAGCAGTAGCTCAGGCATGTAAAACATCATGGAGATTATTACACCCATTATTGCACTGACAAAGGGTTGAAATTTGATGTGGTTAGCACTAGTCCATTTGTTGGTTCAAATACATCAGCAGTCCGTTTAATTCAGCTAGGCCAAGTAAGAGATATTGAGAAAGCAATACTTGGCTTGTCTAAGATGCTAAGACACCAAGATGATAGTGGCTTCCTCCCTCCGATAGGCCTATGAGTCTATAATTAGTGACTGGTGTTGGCCCTAGTGCAAGATGGTCTAATGAAATACAGTCGCGTTGTTGTAAAAATTGCGACTCTGCCTTCCTTATAATTTAGTTATTGACTTAGCGTTAGCAATGGGCTTAGCAATTCCTGGAATTGTTCTCTTAAATTGTTTATTTTCTTAAGTAGTTGATCATGCTTAAAAATATGTGTTTGTCATAAGAAGTATTTATATTTTCCTTAAGTAGTTGATCATGCTTAAACAGATTTGTTGGGGAGTATTTTGATTATGATATGTTTAGTCTTCTAGACAATCGAGGGCACAAAGATTACTGTCAGTGACTGTATATGTCACCTAAAGAGAGAGAGTCTACCAGGTAGGTGTTCATCATTATTATGTGTATGATATGTTTCAAGATGTTATTGAAGAACTGTGTTTGGACAGAAAAAACAATGTTGGCTTCATGTCTGTTAGTGGCTACCTTTAACCGCTTGTGTTTACCGCGAAGAGGAATTTGTGTTTTTGTCTATGCATGTGTTATGGTAATGCAATGTTTAAGATGCACTCAGGCAAGCTTGATAAAAATCTCACAAACTGTAAGGGAGTCGTAGAATGCAGTGGCTCAGGGGTAGAGCTTCGGACTCTCGACTACGAGAACCCGGGTTCAAATCCTGGCTGCAGTGTTAAAACCTTGAGCAAGTTTTTTCACTCTACATGGCTCCAGTTCACTCAGCTGAATAAATGAGTACCTGGCTATAGTGGTGGATATATGTACGAGTAGCCTTCGCGCATTAATTGTAGCATATGGCTAGATGCCTCCCAGAGAAGCCGAGATGGTGTCTGAGTGAACAGGTCTGTCAGGGAAGTAAAGTGTAAAGCGTTTTGAACGGTCCTGAGAACTGGATACTGCGCTATATAAGAACTTGCCTTTACTTGTTTAGTCATCAAACCAAATTTTACATACACAGATGTAATTATTAATCACACATGAAGCATTGTTATAGGTACTGATTTGATACATGTAACGTAATATCTGTGTAAACATTGTAAGAAAAACTTGATCATTTCATTACAAATTTCATGTTTGCAGAATCATTGATTTTGTAGTCAGAGAAAAAACTTTGTAAAGTAATTCATGACATACTTTGTTGTATCCAGACCAAACATTCACAGAGTCGAAGGGTCAATGTTTGTAAGTAAACTTATGAGATATGTTGTTGTCTCCACTCAGCCAGTCATTGTGTTTCCTCTTTCTGTCCTAGTACTGCACTACTGGTCTGATGCCAGCATCTTTCAGCTTGGAGACACTGAACCATTTCAACAGCGTAATCGGTGTTACAGTTCTTTTAAGCTTCAGTTTGATGTGTGCGACAACAAGGTGGTGATCGCTGCCAACATCCCATCCTCTTCTAAAACCATATGTCTAAAACGTACATCTTGTAAGGATCGTTGCCACTTGCCACTGATGAGAAGGTGGTCAGTTTGTTTCTTGTCTCTTTGGTTAGGTGAGATCCAAGTAAGTTTGTGTATTTCTTTGTTTGCAAATAGGATGACAAAGTTGCTTATACCACAGAAGTCGAGTACAGCACAATGTAAGTACAGCATATAACAGTCGAGAAAGGCATAATGTAACTATGTCATGTGACAGTAACGTGACAATGAGTCACCTGTGTGAGTACATCATGTGACAGTAAGGACAGTAGAATATAGGAAAATGTGACTATGTCGGTGTGACGGTAGAGTGTCATTATGTGATGACAACTTTTTCTGTTATTACTTGTTCTCTGACTTTTCTTGTATGTAACAGACATGTTTGACCTAAGTGTTGTTGTATGTAATTGACCGGTTTGTCCTATATGAATATAGTTGTATGTAATCAATAATTCCGTCCTAAGTTAGAGTTGTTGTACATAACATATAGGTGTGATGAATGTGAGTGTTTGTGAGGCTGAGGTGTTTGGTACAGGGGGTGTAGAATAGGAGGAGTCTCAGAGAATGCTTCAGTTCCTCCACTGAGAGGCGAAGAAACAAGTGGTGCTCAGGATGAACAGAGAACCCACGGTGAGCTGGCAACAGACTAGTCTCTCTGTCTCTCTCTCTCCCTGTCTGTCTGTCTGTCTGTCTGTCTGTCTGTCTGACTGTCTCTTTCTCTCTTT
>OZ024854.1:49748566-49856066 GCA_964017155.1 Oasisia sp. SBJ-2009
TTTGAATATTGCAAAAAATGGTGGAAGCATCAAAATCTCAGGTTGCTTCCATCAAAATTCTGAAATAGTATGGCATGGAGGTCATCTGTGCCATACTTTTGTCCAGCAATGAAAATGTATGGCCTTTTCTGACATTCACTACTAGCTCCTTTCTGATGTCCACACTCTTTACTCTGTCTCTCAATGTTACTCCTTTTATTCTTCTCAACATCCTCATTTCTGTTTTCTCGAGAATCTGTTCCTCCTTCTTTCTAACTGTCCAGCATTGTTAAAATAAATATTGGGAAACTGTTAACAAACTTTGACCTTACAAGTTTATTTTATATCTCCTTCTTCATCGTCTTATTAAGCGATCCCCCGCAGTGAGGATGTTCTTTCCCCTTGTTTGTTTGAAGATGGCTTATTAGTCAGACCAATCTCCCACATCGAGAGCAAAACAATCAACGATGTGGCGAGAGTGTTTTCTGCAAATTTTCGGTAATATGAATGTAACGCCCAGTGTGGCGTATAATCACAACACTGGCATTTGATGGTTGCAGGTGGTTTATTGTAACATATTCCAGTCAGCGGCATACAAAACCCTGTGAACACACAGACAAATATAAGTATCCATTTGGATGATGATAATAAATCATGCCATTATAATATAGCACTAAAACCATAACATATCAATCAAACTCATATGCTGTCTGAAAGAAACACTGCATAGCTTGCAGTCATTCAACTGATTACTGCATCAATAATATAGCTGTTATATAACAGTATAATTATGACATGATAATATAATATTTACAACATGATCGAAAGAACATGTACTGCTGGATAACAGTTGCTTCACACAAGTCACCAAGACATTAACTATCACATACACAAACAGCTGTCCTGGCTAGTTCTGCTAGATAACAGTACACAGTTGCTTTACACAAATCTGTCATAACTGCAAGACATTAACTATCACATACATACACAAACAGCTGTCCTGGCTAGTTCTGCTGGATAACAGTACACAGTTGCTTTACACAAATCTGTCATAACTGTCATAGACACAACCAGCTGTCACTGTTGACAAGATACAATTACCGAGGTCACGTGACTTAAAATAACCATGCATGAATTACTCAGGCATAACATACAAACCATCTTTTTCTGGATTAACTAAAGTACAAACACAGCAAACACAATTCTGACTTAATTGCTATAAACACAGCATTAACGTAGAGATAATTGTCACAGTATTGTGTACACACCCCCAGACAGTCTTCATAGAATATCGCCGTTTACTTCTCATTTCCTACGACACACGAGACGGTCTGGCCAACGTTTCCTATCACACCACGGCAACAGCAGAAACACATTTATAATTCAACCTATACACTGGTGCATTAAGTAAATCAAATACACATTATCCTATTATAATCATGCATGTCACAGAGTAAGGGAATTGACAGGTTATCATACACGATGGGCGATTCCTTATAAAGCTTACTGTCAACCATGCTCAACTATCACGCGCCATCTTTATTTCAAGTAGTAAACAATGTTTACTCATTTACTATTATTATAGTTTCTTTAAATATAACCATCACTGCCAGCTGCGTAGTGATGACAAATATGTACAATTATAGGGCAAAGTTATAGAACCCAGGTTATGTGCAATAACCATATATTTAACAGCATGAATGGAAGACGATAATTTGAACTGGACATTTGAAGAAACGCACATGGCTTGTAAATTGTAAGAATGTTTTGATCCATTCAAAAGTACTCTGCATCCTCACTTTATCACCTCGATCTAGTCAGTGCTCAGTCTTACTGTTATGTACACACATTTAGTCATACAATTATGCTGTAGTATATGAGATTAATAAAGAAATACATTATTTACCAGTGATTGTTTCAAATTAGTTTTCTCTCCAAATCGTTCCGTTCACTGTGACATCAATCCCTCTGGCGGGAACAAATGATAATCTACTACAGCGCCTCTAGCGACCATTTAACTGTAACAGTTCCAACTGTTACACACTCCCCTGCTGACTACTGACGTCCCGTCAGGTACATACATTTATATAAAAGACAGGAATTTGTTCAGTCTACTGCCGTTCACTATCATACAGCCGAGCTACGATCTGAGTCAGTAGCAGCTGTGCCCGACTAAGGTCAGCCACAATCTGTGGGTCTACCTGTGAGGGTACACATCCCACCAGTCCACTCTGTACTATTGTGGCTGGCAAGTGATAGGGATTACTATGGACACCGGCACCAGTCCTTGATGAATGGCGGTGTTGAATAGTCGTAACGGCATCCGGGTGCTCCCCTGCTTTGTCCGAAGCACAACGAATGGAGATATCCAACTCATCAGCTGATTCCCAGTCGTCTCCATGGTTGGCAGATTCATTCAGTTGAGATGTAGGTCTCTCATCAGACTGGAGCACCTGCGCGATATCTCCCATCAGTAGCAGTTCGTTTCGATGGACAGTCCTTGATGGTCCTTCTGCATCGAGCGGTTCGATTACATACACATGATCTTGTAGTCGGTCAATAACCTTATGCGGCATGTCATTGTATGCATCTTGGATCTTGTTACGACCTTTTACTCCTCGGTTTCTGGTGAACACTCGTGCGCCAATTGGTATGTCAGTCGGTCTGGCCTTGGTGTTACATGCTCTTGCTCGACGAAGCGCCTCCTTTTCCATCATGGCTCCTCCTGACCGGAATGCCTCTCTGAGTCTGTGATGATGACTTGTGACCCAGTCGTCAGTGGTGAAGTCACACTCCTCTTCCCCGACATCTAGCAAGTGGTCAATAGGCAGCCGTGGCTCGCGACCAAAGAAGAGGTAGTACGGAGAGTAGCCTGTGGACGAATGTGGCGTGCAGTTGTATGCATAGACCAACTCAGGCAAGTACTCTGGCCATCGCCTCTTTTTGTTGCACGACAATGTTCGTAGCCGATCATGTAGAGTGCGGTTAAACCGCTCACACTGTCCATTTCCTTCTGGGTGGTAGGGAGTAGTCCGGGTTTTCACTACTCCATAGAGTTTGCACAGTTCACTGATAACTGCACTCTCAAAGTTCCGGCCTTGATCACTGTGCAATCGTTCCGGAGCCCCATAACGAAAAAACCAGTGATTGACAAGTGTTCTCGCAACTGTATTGGCTGTTTGGTTCCGGGTTGGGACAGCTTGAGTTAGCTTGGTGAAGACATCAGTCAGCACCAGTACATTCTCCATACCATTGCTGGCTGTGTCAAGCAGTGTATAGTCCATGGCAAGAACTTCCAGGGGCCTCTTTGCAGTGAAACTCCCAATGGTTGGCCTCAGTTTCCTCCCCGGCTTTGCCAGCAGGCATCTCTTGCACGTCTTGCAGTATGTGTCCACATCTGCTGCCATACCAGGCCAGTAGCACCTAGCACGTGTTAGAGCCAGTGTCTTCTCGGTGGCTTGGTGTCCCATCTGGTCATGGACAGCGTCCAACACCTGGGCTTTCAGGTTGTTTGGCAACAAAACCTGTTTCACGTGGTTGCCATGCATGAAAACCGTCCTATAAAGCACACCACTGGTGCTCGACAGTCTCTTCCAATCACGAAGTAACTTGCGGGTCGGCCTGTCTTCCTTCATGAGCTGTCGTGTTGTTGGCATCTTGCCTGTGTCCCAGAACAACCAAACACGACCAATGTGTGGATCTGCTCTCTGCCACTGTGTCATGTCCTCCTTGGGGAATGTGGGAAACGTGAACGTTGCTGTAGCTGACAATCCAGCCTGTACCTCCTCCACTTCAGCTGCCTTCATCTGTCCCCATATACATGACTTCAGTGGTTCTGGCATGACAGTAGATTCCAGAGTTGTACCAAATGTGGCCGCAACTGTTTCCATGCTGCTCTCGAATCGCTTTGGCTCAGGTTCACATAGATCTTGAGGCTTCCTGCTGAGTGCATCAGCATTGCCATTGTGTTTTCCGGATCGGTAGCTTATCGTGAAATTGAACAGGGCTAACTCTGCAACCCATCGCATCTCCGTAGCCCCCAGTTTGACGGTACTCTGGATATAGCTGAGGGGGTTGTTGTCGGTGAAAACAGTGAAGTCAGCACCTATCAGCATGTCTCGAAACTTGACAGTAACAGCCCAGAACAAAGCTAGCAGCTCCAGCTTCATGCTGCTGTAGTTGTCCATGTTCTTTTCGCTCTCGCGAAGCCCACGACTGGCATAGCTCAGAACCACAATTCCATTCTCTTGACGTTGTGATAGTACAGCACCCAAACCTTTCAAGCTAGCGTCGGTTTCCAGAATGAAAGGTTTAGTGAAGTCAGGGTAACCTAACACTGGTGCAGTTACCAGTCGCTGCTTCAGTTCATTGAAGGCAATGTCACATGATTCATTCCAGCATTCGGCAAATGGTGGTGTACTCTTGTTCTTCTTGCATCTCTTTTTACTTGTTCCACCCAAGAGTGCATGTAATGGTGTGGCTATCTTGGCAAAACCTGGTACAAATCTTCTATAGTAGCTTGCCAGGCCTAGGAACTGTCTCAGCTCCGTCTCACTTTGTGGGGTTGTCCACTTATCCACTGTCCTTGTCTTCTCTGGGTCAGGTGACACGCCATCCTCAGCGACCATGTGACCAAGGTATCTCAACCGCTGGTGGAAGAGTTGACACTTTTCAGGCTTCACTTTGAGATTGTATCTAGCCAGACGGGACAGAACCATGTCCAGTCGTTCGATGGTTTCTTCAAAAGTCCGACCGAATATCAGGATGTCATCCAGATAGATGAGTAGAGTCTGGAAGTTCTGGTCACCAAACACAGAGTCCATCAAACGCATAAAGGTGGCTGGTGCGTTGCACAATCCGAATGGCATTCGTGTGTACTCGTAGAGGCCTCCAGTACCAACCCGGAATGCTGTCTTCTCAACATCTTCGGGTGCCATCGGAATCTGGTTAAAACCGTGGGCTAAGTCCAAGCTAACAAAGTACTTAGACCCTTTCATCACTTCAAGTGCCTCTTCTATCCTTGGTAGCGGGTATGCGTCCTTGTGTGTTCGAGCGTTCAGTGCTCGATAGTCGACACACAGTCGCAGGGTCCCATCCTTCTTCCGTACCAGAACAACAGGTGCTGCATACGGACTTGATGAAGGCCGGATGACACCATTATCCAGGGATTTCTCCAGATACTCTCGCACCTCCCCCCAGTGGTTTGGTGGAATCTTTCGGTGGGGGACTTTGATGGGGACATCGTTTGTGGTACGTATCCTGTGTTCCACCCGATCACAGTATCCAAGGTCGTCCTCGTTTCGGCTGAAAATCCCACAGTGCTTTGATATCAGTCTTCTGACACAGCTTTGCTGCTCCTCGTTGATGTCACTAATGTCCATTCTCGTCAACAAATCAGACACAACATCATCTGTGCTGTCGTTGTGCGTAATCTCTTCCATGCGAATCTCATTTGCGCTTGGGAAGTGCAGTTCTATCCTCGGTTCAAGTTCTACGGTCTCCAGTTTCCCTATAGTCATCTTCGGATGCAGGTAGATGTCCCGGTCGCTGAAGTTGGCAATCTGCACAGGTATGGTACCAGTGTCATCAACCTTAACGCAGGTGCGACCAACTGCCAATCCCTGTTGTAGTGACGTAGGATCAATGCATTCTACCAGAGCGTGAAACTCCTGGTTGACGACTGCGGGTTGTGTGGATCCCTGAATCACTCGCAGGGAATGTGCTGGTACTAACTGTGGTTTCTTGCCAGCAACACGCACTCTGCCACTCACATCTGACCTGTCTACCCTGATTTCGCTGTACAGTGCGAGCACGTGTGCCCAAGCATGTGCCCCAGCTGCCTCCAGCTCCTGCAAGTAGTCTTCCCTATTTCTTGATAGTTCTTCTCTGACGTCCCGGAAGATGTTGCTACCGATGACGCCTGGAACCAGCTTCTTCCTTTGCAGCAGTGGCGTTCCAACTGGGTCTTGGACAATCAGGAAGCCCATATTCTCAAAGGAATGTCCCATGATCTGAAGGGGTAACTCAATATATCCAACATAAGGTATATCAAGGCCTTGTGCTGCAGATATCCTGATCAGCTTTGAAACATCCCTGACATGTCCTCCGTTCTCAGCCAGATGTTTCCGGTAAAAGGACTCTGTGATGGTCGACACTTGAGCTCCAGTGTCCAACAAGCACTGCATCTTGATAGGCCCAATCTCCACACAGGCCTCTGGACACTTTCCTACAGCTCTCTGGAAGGTGGTAGCATGTCCCGTCGTGTGGCCTACGACGACGGGTTTGGACGAAAATCCAATTGCCTCCTTGGTGGAACCCTTCCTCGCGGGCAGTCGCGTCGCAAGTGGTCGGTTGACCCACACGCCCAACACTGCCTGGGTTCATCTGGTCTCTGTCGCCGGTCTCGCCCTTGCAGTGACTCCACAGCAGCAGCCAAATCGTCAATCTGCTTCTTCTGGGCCTGCATCATAATTTCCTGCCGCTTCAGGAATTCTGTGATGCCATCTGGCATTACAGCTGCTTCCTGGCTGCAGACTTTGACAACAGCAGGCTGGTCACCACCTGCCCAGTCCACAACTCGGTCCCGGAGTGAGAAGAAATCCAAATGGGGCGCATCATGAATCAGTCTCCGGATTTCCCTGGCAACACTGCAGTCGGTCACAGCTGCTGCTAGTCTCTCCTTGAGGGTCTGGTCTCTCCGCGACTCATATGCCGGATCTTTTTCGATGATCCGCGCATACAGCTCCACTAACTTCAGCGAGCAATCCACTAAACTCTCTCCTCGAGTCTGACGGCACTGGTAGAGGCGTTCCTGCAACGTTGCCAAATCACTGCCATCACCAAAGGTTTGTAGCAGTGCCCTGAACACTGCCTCAGGATCGTCCCGTATTCCTCTTCCAGAAATCTCCACACGTGCCTTGCCCTTGAGGTGCTCCATGATGAGGGCGCAAGCTGCCATCTTCGACATCTGATTGCCAGCCAGATGGTAGCGCATGTCAGCTACCCACTCTGCAACGTCTGGGTCACCTGTCCTCTCTGGACGCCCACGCAACCTCTCAAACCTACGTGCTTGCGTAACGACAACTGACTGCTGGGTGTCGATTCCAGCCCTCGAACTCCCCGACACGGAGGGTTCAGTTGGGAGTGTCACCATTTCACCCCGCAGTCTACCCGCCTCCTCTCTGGCCAATTCAGCTTCCCGCTGTGCCAAAGCAGTCTTTTCCTGCTCAGCCTTTAACATGGCATGCATGGCTTCCATTTGCGCCCGAATATCATCAATAGTTGCCATAGCTAAGCACACAAACTACAAATACCCCAATGGACATATACACATAAACCAATATATAAACACAAACAGTCTAACACAACTGTTCAACAATCTTCGCAATTGCCAGTCCTCATGATCACTAGTCCTCACGATCAACAGTTCTCATGATAAACAATCTTCACGACTGACAGCCCTCGCGATCATCGGTCTTCGTGTTCGGCTCAAACCACTGTCCTGGGGGGTTGAAACCAATGCTGTCTGATGCAAACCAACCCTGCTCGCAGCGCCAGAATGTAACGCCCAGTGTGGCGTATAATCACAACACTGGCATTTGATGGTTGCAGGTGGTTTATTGTAACATATTCCAGTCAGCGGCATACAAAACCCTGTGAACACACAGACAAATATAAGTATCCATTTGGATGATGATAATAAATCATGCCATTATAATATAGCACTAAAACCATAACATATCAATCAAACTCATATGCTGTCTGAAAGAAACACTGCATAGCTTGCAGTCATTCAACTGATTACTGCATCAATAATATAGCTGTTATATAACAGTATAATTATGACATGATAATATAATATTTACAACATGATCGAAAGAACATGTACTGCTGGATAACAGTTGCTTCACACAAGTCACCAAGACATTAACTATCACATACACAAACAGCTGTCCTGGCTAGTTCTGCTAGATAACAGTACACAGTTGCTTTACACAAATCTGTCATAACTGCAAGACATTAACTATCACATACATACACAAACAGCTGTCCTGGCTAGTTCTGCTGGATAACAGTACACAGTTGCTTTACACAAATCTGTCATAACTGTCATAGACACAACCAGCTGTCACTGTTGACAAGATACAATTACCGAGGTCACGTGACTTAAAATAACCATGCATGAATTACTCAGGCATAACATACAAACCATCTTTTTCTGGATTAACTAAAGTACAAACACAGCAAACACAATTCTGACTTAATTGCTATAAACACAGCATTAACGTAGAGATAATTGTCACAGTATTGTGTACACACCCCCAGACAGTCTTCATAGAATATCGCCGTTTACTTCTCATTTCCTACGACACACGAGACGGTCTGGCCAACGTTTCCTATCACACCACGGCAACAGCAGAAACACATTTATAATTCAACCTATACACTGGTGCATTAAGTAAATCAAATACACATTATCCTATTATAATCATGCATGTCACAGAGTAAGGGAATTGACAGGTTATCATACACGATGGGCGATTCCTTATAAAGCTTACTGTCAACCATGCTCAACTATCACGCGCCATCTTTATTTCAAGTAGTAAACAATGTTTACTCATTTACTATTATTATAGTTTCTTTAAATATAACCATCACTGCCAGCTGCGTAGTGATGACAAATATGTACAATTATAGGGCAAAGTTATAGAACCCAGGTTATGTGCAATAACCATATATTTAACAGCATGAATGGAAGACGATAATTTGAACTGGACATTTGAAGAAACGCACATGGCTTGTAAATTGTAAGAATGTTTTGATCCATTCAAAAGTACTCTGCATCCTCACTTTATCACCTCGATCTAGTCAGTGCTCAGTCTTACTGTTATGTACACACATTTAGTCATACAATTATGCTGTAGTATATGAGATTAATAAAGAAATACATTATTTACCAGTGATTGTTTCAAATTAGTTTTCTCTCCAAATCGTTCCGTTCACTGTGACATCAATCCCTCTGGCGGGAACAAATGATAATCTACTACAGCGCCTCTAGCGACCATTTAACTGTAACAGTTCCAACTGTTACATAAACATTTGCTAAACCTTTATAGTTCGACACTTCCACAGTCAGCGCGACGACCCCTGGCTGTCTCACGAGGATGGATTGGTGTAGTAATGAGAAACGATCGAAGTAATGACGTCATCGTTTTGTAACCATTTTATCTGCGTTGGGAAAAACAAAGAACATGTTTCACGTCTTAGACAGGATGTTGCGTGGGAAAGATTGAACGTTTAGGACGCAGACTACCTACAGGCCTACGGTTAATAGGTGCATCTGTTTAATTTCAGTATGATTTATTCGCCATTGTCCGTTGGGGATTACCAAAACATAATGATAATATCCAATGCAACAAATTTGACAGAATTATTGCATTCATAGCAGCCTCGGAGAGTAATCACTACAAAACATGTTTGATTCTTATTGGTTATATTGAATGACACCTATTTTGTAATATTCCGCGTTTTCGCATGTTTCGTATGCTTTCACGTAATAAATACAATTTAATAAAAACGTTCGTCGGCCGCCAGGAACTCGGCGTTGCCGGAACCCGGGATTGAACCGGGGACCTTTAGATCTTCAGTCTAACGCTCTCCCAACTGAGCTATTCCGGCCGACGGAAATGATATCCAATGATAACAACTTCGTTCAAATATCCTATGACAAGTGCAAATCAAAACGATCTAACATACACAGGCATAAATCTAATAAAAAACATACTTAGGTAGACTCCTACCTCTCTTTCTGTCCCTCCCTCTGCCCTCTCTTTCTCATACGCACGCACGCACAAACAAACAAACAAACACGCGAATATATTATTTATATATGCTCTGCACACACTTTCTCCCCCTCGCTCCAATGCAAGGTGTACCAGACAAGTGTGCTTCTCTTTTCCCAAGTGCATCTCCGGCATCTACGACAAATCTTCAGAATCTCATGGAAAGACCACATCCCAAATGGCCTTCCAGATGCTTCTGCATCTATCGTCTTCTGTATCAACTGCGGCAGAGGTTTTGCAGCTCAGATCGGACTCATCTCCCACCGACGAGCAAAACACATGGGAACGAAACCCTATACTAATGTCATCGTCGTGGACAGCAGAGGGAGATAGAGAGGGGGAGGGAGGGAGACGGAGGGAGCGAGGGAGAGAGGGAGGGAGGGAGAGAGGGAGGAACGGAGGGAGAGGAAGAGAGAGGAAGGGACGGGGGGAAAGGGAGGGAGGGAGAGAGGGAGGAACGGAGGGAGAGGAAGAGAGAGGAAGGGACGGAGGGAAAGGGAGGGAGGGAGAGAGAGAGAATGGGAGAGGGAGGGTAGGAGGGAGGGATACACTATCGCTCCCCTCAATGTCTCCCTCCATGCCTCCGTCCGTCCTCTTCTTTCTTCGCCTCATTCACACTTATCTATATATGATAGTGATTTACCCACCCACAGGCACTGCGCTCCCACACTGCGACACTGACCAATTCAAGATTTTTTTTGGCTAAAACCAGTATTTGACTTGAACAAACCACACTCTCACAACACCACCGCTTACATTACATAGATGTTCGATGAATCAGTCGTACTCTGACCCACTAACAGCCTTCATCCATCTTCATTCTGGTTGCGGTAACTATCAACTAGATGCTGAGGGAATTCCCCGGATCACCCGTCTGACGATGTTCACAGGCCAGCGACGCTACAGCCACTGGAAATCGCGAAGCCTGTTTCGTAATGTGATTGATTGACTGACAATTACGTCTTTCGATACGGTATGCCAGCATGCTTGCCAGCAGTTAGCGAAGGTTCAAAATGTTCTCAAATATTGCAATAGGTGTCTGTTCTTAAGTTTGGCTGTGATTTTTTTTATGTTTCCAGGCTACGTCCGTGTATGTCAAATTTGTTGTCCCTCGACAAGCTGGAAAAGCTTTAAAACATCTACAGCGCTATAGTTCAAAGAAAAAAATCTTACATGTAATTCAATCATATCTCCTCTGAGGCCATCGAATGCCATAGTCAGTGAATATCATTTATTTATGTTTTTTATGGTAATCGATAATTTTGTAACCTGGAGTTAGTGTTGTTGCTCCTTGCATGGACATTTTCCATGGTTGTGATCTTTTATTATGTATGACGCCAAAATTTACTTTGCATATTCAATGTGCGAGCAGGATACTTAGAAAGAGAAGAAACCTGCTCGATCCAGTGTTCAGTATGTTACGCTTATAATGTGTAGTCTCTCCACTGCATGTCAGTTTTCCGATTCTGATAACTCTTAGGCTTGCACTTTGGTGGAATTTCAAGAACTCTAATTTGAGCGCTGCGTGTGACAAGCGTCCGTGAAGACTCGGGCCTTGTGACAGTCTCGTGGTGGTGTAGATACTTGGTGTGGCACTCGTGTTGCCGTACCAGATGGAACAGAAGAGCACTCTATTGTCCTATTTGATGCCTCAGAAGAACCTGACATTAGTATGGCAGATATATAATGCAGTCTAGAATGGGTCTATATACCCGACGGTTTTATGAATCTACTTCTTCTTCTTCTTCTTATTGTAGCTCAGCACTCTGTAGTAGCCACGTATATACGGGGCTAGAGTATTGTCAAGCTTGGTCGGTCGCAAGTAGTGGGTGGTGTTGCACGGAGGTGGGGGGGGGGGGGGGGGGAATATAATATAACATAAATATGTATATCTAACCGTTATTCATCTCGTTGTTGTGGATCCTTGTCGTATTTGAAGTCCCTGCACCCGCCTTCGAGCACCACTGTCCAGTGTCTTGGTTGGTGTGTCCAGAACGTTACGCCCCTAGATAACCGTAGATCGACCATTGGACTGGTGGTGCCACATTGCCTGTCTTCGAGCATAAGCTGCACGCCACAGCAGCGTGGTCATCGTTGGACGTCGTTTCCCGTCTTTTGGGGGACTATACGCTCAAAAAATATTGCAAAATATAAACTGTAAAATGAAGTTCATCATTGTAGAGCCGTTGGCCTAATGTCCCGTGGTTGGGCAAAGACCTCAGCACACTGTTTCCGCATCTGTCTGTCTTGCGCTACCCTCTTACTTATGGTGCCCGTCCAATACTCGTAACCCTACACTTCGTCTCTTCACTGTCTCGCCGGACTTCCTCTAGATCGTCGTCTCCCTTCGTAGGGTTTTCAGTTTGCGATATGAGATGTCCATCGGTTATCTCGTATTCTACGGACGTGCCCTGCCCAGGATCACTTCTGTCTTCTGACATGTTGAATTACGTTTATGACCTTCGTCTTTTAGTCTTATACATATGTTTGTTTTCTGTCCCTGTATGTTATATTTAACATGGTTTTTCATCTTTGTTTGTGCGATTTCTAGTTTGTTCTTTGTCTCGCTGATGAGTGACCATGAACCATGGTTGTCAATAGCAAAACGGCTTCATCGTCCGAGAAAATATTTTAAAATGCCATGTATGACATGCAATCTTGAGGGCTACAGAAACGGGACTGCCAGAAGCAACTTTCGGGACATCTCTTATTTTGGTGGACCATCCTTGTTGTTGTTGTATAACGCAGCAGACAGATGCTTACAGTGCAGACTACCAGTGGAGGTGGCACCTCTCTACTGTCAGCCCGGTCAAGCAATGACTGGGTGAATGAATGAGTGAGTACGTGAATGAGCGAGTGAACATTAGTTTGCGTTTGTGTCCGCATTGCATTGGTGTAATGTAGTTTGCACGCAGCCAGCATAACACACACACGCACGCACGCACACACCACACTGACATTTCACACGTAAAAGCTCTAATGAAATAAGCGAAATATAATAGGAATTTAAAGAACCTTAACTTTATTATATCTGACATTATATTAACATACAACAATACCGTTTTGACATTATAATGTGCACCAGCACATTCGTTGGTATTCCCCTGGTAAATGAGAATACGTAATCGCAGTCATGGCTAGGTTTTGCTATACATGTGCCGAACTGTACATGTCTTAATACTGGAAACCAAACCTTGTCCTCAATTGCTTCTGATGGGATAGTCACAAATGTTTAATTTTTCAACAACCTAGCCAGTGTTATTACAGTAATCCTGGAAAATAATATATAATAAATTAAACATAACATTGATCAGTGAAATACCTTATAATAGGTAAAAGACCAGTTACCTGACGTTACAGTGTTAATTAATTATGACAAGACCAATATTTCCAAAATCATATATATCACAATTTAACTGTATGAATGAAACTAAAACACTATAAATTTTGCATTAGTGGAAGACGAACAATGTTGTTACTGGGTCTGCAAGAACATGCTTGTTTTATGCAGATTTGGTTTAACTTAGTATGAGTGTGTACCTGAGAACTACATAATTAAATTATAAATTAGGCTATGTGTACATCCTTACCATACAAAGTATTACAAACTAGTATGTTAGATTTTCTCGTACAACATAAATTTTTCAAGGATAAATGCAAACCTGTAAGCATTTGTATAAAAATCAACACAAAATGGCCACCTATTTTGGCTTAGGATCGCGACTGCATACATTAGAAGTTACCAAAAAATGGCTGCAACTTTCATTGTATTCACACGCTGCCAAAATCACAATAAGAAAACTCTGGCAATAATTTTAGCGCTACCTAAAATTTGATTATAATGTCTGGTGGAAAAGTCAAGAGCATAAAACTGGAAAAGTTTCTTTCATCCAGTGCAGAGGATGAAGCAACATGAGACGAGTTCCAGAATGTCATCTTAATAAATGACTTAATAAATAAAGAAAAAGAACAGCCCATTCTTAACTACACAAATTTGCTGGCAACATATCTAGGATGTATAATTTTAAAATGTCTTAAAATGCTATCTTGCTGTGGTTTCAGATTTATATAAAGACAACGCTACTGCCCCCGGCCGATGACATAAAATACAATAAAGTTGCACTGAAATTAGAGTCGGTGAAACATTTGAGAAAGTTTCTGCTGTTGCACTGTGCAGTTGTCCTTGTCTCTCTGGCTACATGAGTACATCCATTTTTATAGAATCTCTAAAAATAACTAGTCTTTGGTAATTTTATGTGTGCTTGATATTTATAATATATAAGTTACCTAACTAGACGTCCATTGTACTGTTCACAAAACACTGACCCAATGCATGGGTACAGGAGCCGCGTTGAATGCAAGTAATACACAGGTGCACATTGTATAGCTAGTTTATAAACGATGGACAAATCATTTTTATTCCTACAATTTAATTAAAATAAATTGCTAATAAAAACCACCAGAAAGATTTTTCTTAGGAATTTCAAGCGAATTAGGAAACTGTTTCAAAACAAAATTAATGGTCCCTGCAAATGTTCGTTACAATTATTTTCGCACAAAGTAAGATTTGCCCCTAAAAATTCAACGTAAAATTGCAGTCATGAGTAAAATGACGACTCTCTGTTTCGACACTTGAAATATTTTTGAAATGCATTTTCACGACGAATTATACTAGCCTATAGTACTGACATATTACTTAACATAGTCATCCTCCTCATAACAAGAAACCGTACACAGCGTATATATGCAAGTGTTAAATAAACAATGTATTTACATTTACTGGACCACACTTAATAATATATAACCTTTACATGATCACAAACGCAACCAGGGGTCAGCAGCAGTATCGCCCGCCCTCGAGGCAAGAAGGTGGCCACAGCCAACAACGTATCCCATAGTTCCAAGCGAACGAACAGAGTGAATAGCAGTGCAGATGGTGGCGTCAACACGGACGTCCGTCTAGGAGACGATGCAATGTTTGCTCTTTACACGCTTCTTTTTGTCTTTGCGCGGACTCGACTGCGGCGAGATCGCATTTGTGTGTCCGCCGTACTCGCTGCCGACGTACGCGAGACGTGTCCGACCGCCCTGTGGCCGGTCTAGGTAGTAGTCAAACTCCGAGTCGCTGGAACTCGAGCAGGTGCTGCACTGTTCGAAGTCCGACTGCACCTGCATGTAGCGGTTGCCGACGACAACCGGCGTGCGGTGCTGCGGCTGCGTGCGGTGCCGGTGCATCGCCGAGTCGCTGAAGTACACCTCGGTGTTCGTGTGCATGCTGTGGCTGCGTGGGAACGCCATGCCCGCCGAGTGGTACACGCCCAGCTTTGGCTTGGCGGGACGTGAGATTGGGTTCATCTTCCCCGGCGTCGGCTTGCTGTGACACTGGGTAGGGACTTGTGGCGGGTTCACCCTGTGAGACCGGCCGGGGTCCGACGCGTACCCACTCGCCTGCCGTGCCTTCTGGGCCATCATCTGCTGCTGCTGCAGCAGCTGCTCTTGTAGCAGCTGCTGCTGCAGCAGCTGCTGCTGCATCACATCCTCCGGGATGTCAATGTTTATCTCCTCGCCCATCACCCTCTGTCGACTGGGGGTCATGAAGCGAACGGAGAGGTTCTTCTCAGAGCCCAGTCGCGGCTTGCTGCTCCGACTGCTCAGGCTACTCTTGCGCGAGCTGTTGCTCGACGAACCGCGACGCTCCTTGTTCGACTGGTCCACCATCGAGTTCTGCGAGTGCGACTTCTTGAGATGCTTGCAGGGGGACGCCCTGTCGGTGTCGGTGGCGGACTCTGGCTGTGACACAAGGTCCTGGGCGCTCGACTGACACGATGTCATCGTCGCCGCATTCTGCATGTCGAGAGACACGACGTTGCCGTTTGCAATAATGTTTCCGTTTGTGTAGACGTGTCGATAATCAGCCAGCTGCTGCCTGCTGTCGTCTGTCACGTACCGGCTCATGTACATCGCCTGCGACCGAGTATCATCCGACTGGTTTCGGCCGTCCGACTCCAGCTGACCTCTGAGCTCCTGAGGTTTCAGCATGTAGTCGGAGGGGCGTATCGGGTACCCCCGCCGCCCCTTCAGGTGTGCGCCCCCCGTCGTGTCGGAACTGTAGCCGCTGACACGCACCCCGCTCACCTGCCGACTCGTGTACTTGCGCTGCGTGGGGGCGCCACTGGTCTGTCTGTTTGCGTGCGACGACGCGTGGTACTTGCGCACGCTGCTGCCCCCCTCCGACATGTACCCACTGCTCTGACAGGAGGAGTGGTAGGCGTCCTGTATGGGCACACGGCTCCTGTGCATTCGCAACGACCCGTTCTGGCTCTGCTCTCCCGTCGCCAGGAACTTCGCATCGGTCGCCATGGTAACAATATCACCGCCACCGTTACGTTGTGGCTGTGGCATGACGTCGACGCTCGTCAGTTTGTTGCGGTGCGACATCGTGCTCTTCAAGTCACTCAGCACGTCCCCGCTCTCGGCCTCTTTCAACGAGTTCCGATTCCCGCCGTCAATGTTTGTGAACGGCTTGAGATTCTCGATGAACACCGCCCGACTCTTGTCCGCATCGCAACCGTCCAATGGCCTCTTGTCGTCCGCACTGCATTCCGTCGAGCAGTAGATGGCGCCACCTAGTGGCAAGAACGGCTGGCCGAGCAGCGACGCGTGGCAGGTCTTGCAGCAGAAGCAGCCCGCCTGTGCGTGCCAGTGTTGGCCGTCGTGGTTCATCTGGCCCTGGTCGACGCCGATGCTCTCCCCACACGTCTCGCAGTACTCGGCGTACATGCTCTCGAAGCACTCGCAGCAGTAGGGCCGTCCCTCGCGCATGATGTAGCGCTGCCCGCCCAGCTGCTTGTCGCACTCGTAGCAGCAGAAGTGCTTCATGTGCCAGCTGCGGCCCTCCGCCTCCGTGCACTCATCCGCGAAGATTATCTGCAGCCACATGGAAATGAGGTTAAACATAAGGGCATGGTCACAGGAGTGCTACATAGTTTTGGAAAGTAAACTTGTGCAAAATTGATTTTATGGAATTTTATGGGGACAATATAGATGCTGATTAACCATACCTCATTTTGTTAATTCCTTAATCTTGAGGGAGACTTTATTTTGCATGGACTAAACTGGTAATATGTCAAACAGCAAAATAACACAAATGTCTTAATATAATAGTAAACAATGATTGTAGTAAACAAGTTATGAATTTAGACATTGCCTAAGTCCAATTATCGGGTAATAAATTGCTCCTGGGTGGTTTACATAAAATTCTACAAACTACTTACAGAATTACGTAGTTAAAGCTATACAACATTTGGTAATGACTGAAGGAAACAATAAATATTCATACAAAAATATAAAACAACTATAATAAAATATAATACAACATAAAATATTAAATAAATATTCCACATACATAACCAATAAACAATAATAATAAAATAAGTAACAGGATCAGTAGTATATAAATACACTACTCCACCCACCTCATCGCAGGCCGCGCAGCGAGGCTTCAGTGTCTCGGCGTGGTGGCGGCCGCAGCAGATCTTGCCGTCGCGGAAGAAGTAGATGAGGTCGACCAGGAGCTCACAGCACACGGAGCACACGAAGCAGGCGGGGTGCCAACACACGCCCGTCCCCGCCCGCGATGCAAACACCGCCATCTCCCCCCCATGGACAGACTCACCGCACTGAAACATGGCAAATAACAGTGCACTGACGACAGTCTCAAGGCTGGTGGTAGAGTAGGACTTTGTGAGATGTTATAGCGTTTATTCGACTGCGATGCTTTTTTACTTGACAGGGTGGAGTTATATAAGAATATATTGTGATTCCTCAGTTTTGTGGTAACATTTGCACATCGCCAGGTGTGCATGAATTCTCCATAATGGTTCCACAAATGATGAGTGAATAAATCATTCAAAAATATGTTTCTATATCATTTTTTTTATAACAACAATTTGGTTTAACTTTTACACTGGATATAATAATAAACAATCATTATAAGTTAGTTAGACAGTCTTAAAATAGTGAAACAAACAGTTCTAATAATCTTTTAGTTACTCACATGTTTGAGAAAATATATAATGTACATATTATGAAAACAACAATTCTGTGTTGGTTGTAAAATGTCCAGAAAAGATACTGCAACAACGTCTCTCCCTCATTCCCTACCGCCAACTTGACCACCCACCCTACCCCCACACTCACCCTACCCCCACATCCACCATACCTTGCACCCCCACCCCCACACCATACCCTATCAACCCTACCCCCACACCCCTACACCCACCCTACCCCCACATCCACCATACCTTGCACCCCCACCCCCACACCATACCCTATCAACCCTACCCCCACACCCCTACACCCACCCTACCCCCACACTCACCCTACCCCCACATCCACCATACCTTGCACCCCCACCCCCACACCATACCCTATCAACCCTACCTCCACACCCCACACTCACCATAACACCCCCACACCCACCCTACCCCCACACCCACCCTACCCCCACACCCACCATACCCCCACAACCCTACCCCCACACCCACCCTATCCCCACACCCACCATACCCCACACCCACCATACCCCCACAACCCTACCCCCACACCCACCCTATCCCCACACCCACCATACCCCCACACCCACCATACCCCCACAACCCTACCCCCACACCCACCCTATCCCCACACCCACCATACCCCCACAACCCTACCCCCACACCCATCATACCCCACACCCACCATAACACCCCCACACCCACCATAACACCCCACACCCACCCTACCCCCACAACCCTACTCCCACACGCACCATACCCCCACAACCCTACCCCCACACCCACCCTATCCCCACACCCACCATACCCCCACAACCCTACCCCCACACGGCCACACCCACCCTATCCCCACACCCACCATACCCCACACCCACCATACCCCCACAACCCTACCCCCACACCCACCCTATCCCCACACCCACCATACCCCCACACCCACCATACCCCCACACCCACCATACCCCCACAACCCTCCCTCCACACCCACCCTATTCCCACATCCACCCTACCCCCACACCCACCTGTTGACAGACAGTGCCCTGCAGTGTGAGAGGCAGTGGGCGTACACTGCCGCGACCCAGGGACTCCCTCTTCCTGCGGGCACTGAACAGCCTCAGTTCCTTCTTCTCCTCGTCACTCAGCCCGTTGCAGTAGCGCACCTCGTTGTCGTGGGGCGGCAGCTGCTGCAGGAGCTGCTTGATGCGGTACTTCTCCCCCACGCTGTTCACGTACGGCACCTTGTCCTCGGGCAGCGAGCTCATGTACTGATGCACCTGTAGACAGAATATTAATTTATTTGTTTTATTTTTCCTTGTCCTTAGATAGTGTGCTCATGTACTGGTGCACTTGTAGTCGTAATACTTATTATATATATTGTTTATTTTAAACATATTTTCTCCTTGTCTTTGATTGGCAAGCTCATGTGCTGGTGCACCCGTAGTCATAATAGTTATTATATATTTTTATTTTAAATTCTTCTTGTCCTTGAGCGGCGAGCTCATGTGCTGACGCACCTGTAGTCATAACATTTATTTTATGATATTTCCCTTTATTATTGAAATGTAAATTGGCAACAAAAAAGGCGCCAGGAGAGTGGGTGGGAAAATGAGGTCAACATACTGTAGACTGCAATGGGAACATAGAACGATATTCAGAGGTTTTGTGAGAGGATTTCTGATATAAATCATATATTTTACAGTGCAGTTAGAGTGCAATGTTTGGATAGTCTCTCTGTACCTATCCATCCAGTAAGATGATAGTAAAACGATAACAGTGATACTGCACTGGAAGCATGGGTACATCACTGAGTTCACCCCAAGTCAAGGGTGAGTTCGAGTGTCAACAGACGGCAGTAAACCACAGACCACAACCAGACCAGTGTGTCACATGTCACTTCACTCTAACAGTTGACAACACCTACGAGACACCAATATGACTGTCTGTATTCATTCACCCAAAAGCTGTCAAAAAACATACAGTGCAATAATGAATTACTGTTGGCCACCCCAAAACTTGCACTGTCTGAATAGAGTAAGAATGAGGTTGACAAATCTACAGACGACAGTCTACTTTCTGGTGTCCAGCCCAACCCCACCACTCCTCTTATATCTACACTAATTCTTGCAGCGCATCTTGTTATTCATGTTTAGTGTTCAGTGATGTGACAACATCGGTACTGGTAAACACAACCAGAAACCACACAGGTTAACTGGGCCTGTGAACTGGGGCAGTTGCGGATCTGACAGAAGATTCACATGCCCTGGGCTCACGGCTATGTGAAACTCTGCCTATGAGTTCAGTTAAAAAGGTTGCTTTTTACCCAAATCAACGTAATAACCTCATCTGTCTCTCAAACCACAAGTGCATCTCATTGTAACTACCTCATAGGTAACATCACTGGTCTATCATCCATGCTTTAAACAACTGGTACAACTGATGAAGTCCACACAGTATCAAAAGGCTGAGTTAAAGGAAAGAAGATACAATTACAAAGTGTGCAAAAGACATAACTTGCTGTATCTGGTGGGGCAAAAACTGGGCAGAAATACAGCTGTCAACTGCAGCAGCCTTGTAAAAGAACCCAGAAGAAACAACTTCCTATTGATTGAAAGCTTATGTAATTTAGAAGTGTGCGAATAAGCATTGCTCTAGGCAATGAAAATAAAAAGGGGGTGACAGAGGGAAGGGAAGACATTCATATACAAGCACCCACAATCTCTCACATACAGGTATAACTATACCGACAAAAAATCCCTGTGATATGAATAATTCAATCCACATATGCAGACACACAGGCACGAAACACAACCCATCTGTCAGTCAGACTTCATCTCGTCACAAACAAATTACGTTAGTCTCCGGCACGGTTGCCGGAGGTAATAAGTTGCGAAAAACGCACCGAAACACACACTCTTCAGTTGATTTAACACTCAAGGCAGGTGGAGACGTTTGGAAAACAGGACATGTGGTAGACTGCGTCCCTACTGAATTGGCAATACCTGCAGTAAAGGTCAACTATAATATACACTGCAATTGGTTGTTGAAGTATTCAATTTACTGACTGTGGGTGGCCAAGCTGGATATACAGTGCAAGTATTCATCATAGACTCAAGTAGTTCCATGTGGTCACAGCCAGTGCCACTTTTTACATGATCAAGCAATGTGACGCCAGATAACTCATTTACTACTTCAGATGTGTTGTCATTTGTTAAAGTTCAACGCTATCAGACTAAGGAATTATGTGGACTATCAATTAACGGTGTTAAAAGGCACCTTTGAAATAGTCTCTTGAAGAACTGTTTTATACATATATTCAACTGCAATGCTTATTGCAATTAAAACCTTCCTCTGAAAGAACAGTGTACTCTGTGGTGAAGACACACTGCTGGCACACTTGGGTTTTCTTATGTCTAAATCTATTCCAACCTTCTCCCTCGGTAGATAAATCACTGTATATTAGACAGTAGAGGTGTATAGAGTTACAAGCCCAAACACTCAGACAGGAAGTGATCACTGAAGCACAATATCCTTGCCCACACCAAAGAGAGCCGCCCAATAAGATAAATGCTAATCAGATGCGCCATGTAAGCAATACCCTAGACATAATGGCCCTATACAGCTTGTTAGTCACAGGCTGATAGAAGACACGAAACATACTAACTACTGGTTGTGGTTGAGCAGAAGTTTGCACAACATCACCACGCTAATTCTTATTTCTTTGTTGTAATGTTACAGAGCTGTTGGTTGAAAAAGGAAATGACACATATGTTTGTGTATAATGCGTGTTTGTTGTCTGTCGACATACGTAGTAAGTAGCTTTTCTGGTGAAGTGTTATAAAATGTTGAAATACATCCAACAAGTCTGGTCTTGAATCTGAACAGACACACTTCTCTATTCCTAAAATAACTCAATGTAGGAAACTAACAAAAGTAAAGTTATTTTTTTTACAAAATAAAGGACATAGGATTCTAGTCATTGTAGCCAAACTTAATATGCAATTACAACAGTATAATTTTAATGTCACATATTAAGCCTAGTAGCATATTTTCTTTTATTTACAGACTGATTAGCCAAAACACTGCTAAAACAACCTTTCGCAAAAACTTCAAGACATCAGAAATCTGTAAACATCCACAATTCTGCGAGTTACCTGTTTCGTGCGTGTAAACTTCAGCATGGCCGCTTTGAAGAAAACCTTCACCAGGTGACAACGAATCGAGTCTAACATATCCAGCGGTAGGAATGTGCAGCCATCTGGCTCATCAGAAGCGCATGGTCAGCGAAGACACAACAGGTCCAGTGTGGTCAGTCTGGACAGTCACTGTCCATAACAGCTTGAGAATGTGTGATCTTATGAGCAGGTGATCAACCAGTAAATGGTGTAATTATGTCAGGTCAGAGGTCGACCTCATGCTGAGACACCTGCGAATCTTATTGGTGTCCTGGAGCACTTCTGATGCAGTTGGCGGATCCACATTTTGTGTTGAGTCCTGGCTCCAGCAGATGAGTGTTTATCACCCGGGTATATGCTCAAACATGAAGTCAATGTGATCTCCTTGCATTCATTCACGGTTTATCAATGTCCGGACAAACCAGACCTCTAATCCAACACAATGTCACTATAACAAACATGATGTTGGATCCACCGCAATTGTCCCATGCTGGTGACATCAAAGACCCACTTCTAATTGCACCAAGGTCTTGTGTCAACGCCTGCACAGAAGGCACTAATAAGTCTGCCCACTGAGTTGGGAGTAATTGCCAGTTGCAAGAGCCCACTTGAAATCAACACTTCCTTCAAAGCATTTACAAATGCAACACCGACACCAGCATGGTTCTTCCACTGTTGGACATGCAGTCTTGTCCAGGCCAGACTTCAAAGCGACTGCACATGCCTGCGCCAAGCACAAAGCCGATTTACACTTCCTTCGACATTCCAATTTCAATTTGGCTTTGAGTGGATCTAAAAATAGCACGTTTTTTCCTGCACTTTGTCACAGCCCCTATCCTCCAGGACCTGTGCAGAATCTACGGCGGTGATAAAGCAGACTGAAATGTTTTTCG
Organism: Oasisia sp. SBJ-2009; assembly: GCA_964017155.1. Classification (NCBI taxonomy): domain Eukaryota; kingdom Metazoa; phylum Annelida; class Polychaeta; order Sabellida; family Siboglinidae; genus Oasisia; species Oasisia sp. SBJ-2009. The sequence goes on from OZ024854.1 coordinate 49,771,507, forward strand.
TCTGTTGCTACACCGGGGCACTGCTTATCGTGGGACAGAAAGGATAACAAATCTACTGTTTAACCCCCTGTAGCAATCGGTCAATGAATTAGCCACATCCTGGATTCTTGTACATGACTTCCAACAACATATATTGTGCAGACAGATCTAGCATTGGTAGTTATATAACTTCTCATCCTATAAACAAAGTTCAATCTAACACACATTCCAAGTGAAATAGCAACATAATATTCTGATGACATCGAGTTACCACCGATATTTTCCATGTACATGTAGTATTACTCCTCACGCGTGAGTAATTCCACATTTCCATCAGTCATCACAACTGTAATATCCAACCTGAAACACCCGCACAACAGTTCCTGTCACACGCTTAAATTCACTGTCTGTGATGTCATGATTGATGTAGTCTGCAGACGGCATATCTCGAATACTCCTCCCAGGTGAAATCTGCAACTATATCCTCCGTGTGATTCATTTCGTGCTTTGCCATTTAGCCGGGCACTTTGTACTACAACTGCTGAAGCTGCAACTGCCTCCGTTGCAGTGAGTGTGAGTTGACAGAATGACAGCATCTGGTGGCTCGAGTTGAGGGTATTCTCCCATGAACACGGTGCCCACTCTAGGGACCCATGTTTTTACTGCAGTAACCCGGTGTAAATTTGTCTGTGTCTCTACCTAACAGATGGCAGAACTGTCGTGGATGACAAGATACAATATATTAAGTGACAAAGTCACCGCTGCTGTTGTCACAGTTCCTCCTGTTGTGGAAATGACATCTGTGTCAACATTTTCCAGTGTCCGCAAAGAACCCACTGACTTTATAACTTACAAACAACACTTGAAAATTATTGCCTTTAAAAACATCACAGTCACTAACTATTGAAAGCAGAAAGACATCCACCCGCTAGGGTACAACCCTTGCCCTTCAGTCCACCGCCCTTGTCTGACAGCACAACAACACACATCATCCGCCCCACAGCAGCACAATGAAACTGTTAGCCATGGTTACGCCCTCCTGACAGCAATAATCTTCACATCAGCGGGACTTAAGTGTGCTGATAGTGTCTGTCAGGACGCAGCAGCGTGGCCGGGAGGAGAACACGTACAACCCTGGCTGTTCTTGCGTGATCCATAGATGCCAGATGTCCACCGTTGACGTCTAGTCATTAAAAGCACCAATCAGCCACACAGCATCAAGAGTGCGATTACACACATCTATGTGGTGATCTCGCAGGGCATGAGTTGCCGACTGAGCCAGTCTGTATTGCGTTTGCCACTATTCTACAAACTTTGTCGAGACTCCAAACAGACACTGAGCTTGTTCCACACACATGTATTGCTTTTGCCACTGTGTATGTAATATGTATTCTACGAGACTCCAAACAGACAGTCACAGATACCACAAACCACATCCCGAGTCCATCCATGTGTTAGCACAGGGCAAGGGTCATTGTGTATAATAGAGATAATCTGTAAGGTCAGGAGACAATCTGGTGAACTCGACAAACAAACCTTCGAGTGAGACCTGGAGTAAACATACATAAATACGTCGCATCTGTGAGGGTCTTTAAATCTGACAGTTTGCAGCAATTATATTTGTGGTAACTATCAGTGTATTCCATTACAAGAAGTGACAAGCACCAGTACGGTTTTGTCTGTTGCTATATTTACAACAGACCATTGTGAAATCAACATGGACTGTGAAAGTCTTTGTTCATGAGACAGTCAGTGAATGTGAAATTAACAGCAGGTCAACAAATATGCAAAACTTTGGTTGAAAGGAACGAACAAGATTACTTGATTTCATGCACTTTGTACTCATGTTTGCCTTTGTTTGCATTTATCAGTCAGAACCAAATCTAAACTGATATACATGAGATAGAATATTCTTGTTCCTGGAATGGGTGTGTGCAATAAAACCACTTCTGTATATAGTAAATATATTGTTCACTTCTGTATAGCAGCTCTTAATTTTAGTTCCTAGTAAAACTCAAGGAAAACGGACAATGCAAATCAAATTAATAAGGTTTCACCTGGACAGATGTAATAACTTTTTTACATAACAAATAAGAGATTACTTTTATAAATAAAAAAAATCTGTTTTTATTTCATATTTTACTTCCTGACACGGATTCATCTAACGAAGTAGTCAACATCCAATTTACACAATGTGTTTTCTATAGTAATGTTTTATACCCACTGAGAAAACAAGCATGTTGGCATAGAAGTCACTCAACGAGTCCTGGGATTGTGGATCTTTTGATGACAACTGACAATACAATCTGTGCTCCCCTGTCACAGCGTGATAAATGAGACATCATTTGGGATGAGCTAATTATTGGAGGTAATGAGGGTTTGATTGCACTAGTGCAACTGATGTGATGAGCCCTGTCCACGCCTTTGGTACAGCTGCCCCCTCTCCATGCCCCCTTTCTACAGCCACACTCAACACCCCCTGAGGGAAACTACTCCTCCTTATATACCTTCCTCTTTAATTGCACTCATCCATTTTTTTCTCTTTCTCTTCTGCCTCCTTATTTGTCTCCTTCCCTTCTCTATGAGTCTTTGTTACACATTTCTCCACTGATCTATTTTATCCTTGTTTTGCCGGACTCTTCTGCGGTACCTTACCCCTCAGAGTTCACTTTAGACTTTCCCTTTTCACCCTATTTTTCCTGGCCTTTCACAACTTTGTCTCCTTTTGTTTTGTTTTCATTTTCTTTTGTTCACTCTCCTTTGCTCCATGTTGTTATTTAACAAATGAACTCATTTAAAACATTTATTTGTGTAAACAGCATAGCACCACACTTCCTGACAAAAAAATTAACCAAAAATAACATATTTTCAAATTAAGCTGTCAAATGCCATATTTGTGTAAATAAAACCAATAAAAAGATGTGTACAGTGTATACTGTGTCCTATTTCTTGAAACATAAAATGCATTGTACAAAGAGTGAGCCAATTTGCCTCAAACAACTCCTAGAACGATATCGCCACATCTGTTCGACATAAAAAACGCACTGATAAGAAAGTAATTTCAATCACCCTGCACGAATGTGTCGTGCGACGCAATTAGGAAACACATCCGAGCGATTTTTTTTCAATGACGACAACCCACAATGGGAAATCGGGAACTGCAGAAGGGAAGCATCAGCCATTGCATGCAATATTTATGCTGCTTAAATTACACAACCTGGGACAGGCCTAGAACAATGGACTGGTGTTACGGACAATGATGTCCAAATGACCCTGTCTGATGACCACAGCTATCAGGATTATGACACAATGACATCTGAATCTGGTTTAATAAATAATAACATTTGCCGATTGATGAAAGACGCATATTAATTAATAGGACAGGCTTAAGTCTGTGTGAGCGATTTCACAGGGAACGAATAAATCAATCCATGAAGTGGTTCGCCAACTACAATTATCATTAAGATTATCTCGGTTCTGTTGAGTCACTTTCCCGCAAACGTTCAGGCTGTCGCACTAATAGGATTTTCATCAGCGGTCTGAATCCCAATAACGCTACATTGTGTGTCATTGCAATGGCGTTAGGCATAATCGTCATTATCTGATCAATACATTTAAATAACGGTGTGTGAGTCGATTTCCGGAGAAATTACCATGGCGTTCTCTAAACGTTGCACCTCGGTAAATACGCTGTAAATTAGTTTAATCAATCCAATTGTTCTGTTAACACATTTGTATTGCATCAGTAGCCTTCTGGCACTTCAGTAGGCCTACACTGTAGGTGGTAGCAGTCCAAGCAATAGTTCCAGTGATATAAATGTTTTTGGCAGTAACATGTTCACATAGAATGTGGTGACAAATGCAGCCTTGTTGCTACTGATCACCCATGGAAATATAGCATACTTAATATTCATAAGGCTCCTCGCTAGTGACTAGCATGATCTTAGGAGTCTCCTCTTATTACCATGTTTGCTGTGATTTTTATATTTGTATTGGTTCTGAATTGTTTGACGTGGATATAGTGTATGTGTTGTTTGAAATACTGGTCGAATAAAACAGAATTCTTCTTCATCATTATCCGTAAGAATTGTGTCATAAGTTCATGCATAAAAAAATTCAGTGTTTTGTATATTTTCCTCTTCTGCTTTGTCAGCATCTATGAAAGATGACATTGCATGGACAGTTGCTGTCATTAATAAACCTGGTTTGCATGTCATCATTCAGTGCAAATGTTGTAGGATTGAGAAAAATGACACAACGCCAGGTGCCGTGGAATTTCACATTGGACACTGTAATTAATTAAATAGGCAGACTATGGGAATACAGGTTTGAAGGTGGAGAAGACATTGGAACGTGACCAATAACGGAAGACAAAAAAAGTTTAAACCACTACCAGACATTGATGTCAGAAACAAGGGTGAGGGCAGTATCAGATCAACTTATGAACACAGCCTAATTTGGAACAAATATCATCAATGACAGCTCATCTTACCAGGTTGAATCTGGCACTTTTCTCTGGCACGCATCTTCCCAATGTCTCCAGTTGGTGACACGACAGTGGTAAGACCTCCTGCTGTGATGTGTCACCAGTTGGCAATGGTGACGTTGCTTGCAGCTCCACCTGCCGAGCGAATGTCACCGATTTCTTTGTCGGCCTTGATATGACTTTGCTCCGAGAGGAAGACGAAAAATCGGTGATGGCTTGTCCTGGGCCGTTTGAACAAAACCTCCCACCTCTTGTACCAGTCCCATGATGCACTGCTGGTGTCCCTCGTGCTGCGAGAATATCTTCTGCTGACTGACACTTTGGGTGTCGAAAGTTTGTCTCTAGAGACTGAAGGTCTGACATGTTTCTCAGTGACGATGACATAGACAGGGTCTTCACTGGAGGAGGGGGACATGGTGTCGGCTTTGGTGGTGGCACTGGTGCAAACGTGTATGTCTTCATAGGCTGCTGCTTGTAGTTGTAGTGACTCTGGAGCTGCTGTTTTGAGAAGACCAGTCGGCTGTAGCCATCAGAGTCCACCGAGCCCTGCTGACCAGTCCTTTGCCATGATCGCGCAACCGTAGTGGACATGGGGTGACCACGAGAGGCTGCCCCTTCCATGTTCATCTTCACAGGGATCACATACACTGGGTCCCTGTTCTGAGTCACAGGGGAGGAGGTAGACGCTCCCATGGTCACTGAGAGAGATGTCCCAACACTGGGGTTAGAGAGGGTGCAAATAGCTGCCCTTCCTGCAGTAGTCCTCACTGATGGGGTGCTATGTAGGGTGCAAACAGCAACCCTACTTGCAGATGTCCTCCCCGACGGGGCACTGGTGAGGGTGCACACAGCCGCCCTACCAACTGTCGTTCTCAATGCCGGGGTGCTAGCAGTATTCCTCAGTGACTTCGTGCTAGAGAGGGTGCAAACAGCCGCCCTACAAGCACTAGTCCTCACCGATGGGGTGCTACCGGACCGACTGTGGGGCGTCCTGTCCAGCGAGGGCACCAGAGACCAGCTGTAGGGTGGAGCCCCAGTCACAGGTGATGTAAACGACATGTTACACACCACAGCTTCCGGCGACATCGACATCGATGTACTCATTGTTTGCCGTGAAGACACGACCGACCGTTCTGGTCTTCCTCAGCCCACTCACTGTGGCTGGCGACGGTGACGACTTCCTCCGTCATTTGCGACATCAATTATGCAGAGTTTGAGCGGCATTGTGCCCGCCTGCTCTGCTCAGATCAACGGCCTGTCCCTATTGTAACTCGGCGCAAACAAACACACGCCTGATCAATCTTGTCTCGCACTCACTCAAAGTGCCTGCTCATATCTCTCCCCTCTCGTAAGACGCAGCCGGGCCTTCAGGGTTATGCACTTTGCAGTGAGCTAAATATCTGTTCCGTGACAAAGGATCGTCGCATTTGCGAATCCGTTGTGTATTTAGTCGTGTCCTCAATCTGTCTATCTATAGTTCCGTGATCTGTTGGAAAAGCGTGAAGAAAACGCTTGTATTGTCCCACCCGTGTGTGCGCAGCTCTTCACAGCTCATACGCATACACAAACACGATTTAGCCAGTGCTGACAAAGACTAATAAAATGCCCTTGCTCTGAGGCAGCCTATGCTATAGCAAGAGGCCACAGATGACAGAGGCTGATGAATCTGTCCGCACAGCTAAACTTATCCAGCAGGAGGTGCAGCAATCCTGGCACCACCACTCTCAGATCCTGACACACTTTGCACCTGAACATAATCACTCAATACTTCACGCCATGAGAAGGAATCGACTCTTCCGCGAATCACGCACTGCGACCCGTCTGATTTACCAAGTTACCTGGTGTAGGAACTACAACTACAAGGTGCCTTGATGCAGTGGCACAGCCTTGCACAGAGACCACACTTGACATCGTGCATAGAAAAGGCTGAAAAATGCCTCTCACTCTCAAACTCAAGTCGGCTTTGTCTTGGTGCAAACGAGCCATTAAGAGGCGTCACGATCCATGCACAATTTAATTATCCACCGTCCCTATACACAAAAACACTGTGCGTGTCCACACATACAAAGTAACTGCCACCGATCACGCAATGCCGATCATATGCCGGCAGATCGTTCAGCACAAAACACTTTTTCCGTGATCAATACGGTCAATTATCACACGCCGCGATGCTTGCTTCCATTTCCTGCATGAGCCACAGTTTGAAATTTCTTGACAATACCCTGCCCTTAGGGCTAGGGCTACTCTGTGGTTTGCACACATTGGTGAATGTGTTGTCATGGCAACAATGCTTAGTGCTGTGAAAACAGGAGTAATTAAATGACATCTCACCTGGATGGAAACTCCCTTTATCAGTTCCTTGTTCCTATTGTGCAGTCGACTGGATCCTCCCAACAGTTTTAAATGGCAGCTTTTGTCATTGCTTATATAATAAGTGTCCATTTGCATGAGTGGCTATATTTAGAAAACTAAAGTAAGACATTCATTTCGACAACAAGTACACAAAATGCACAATTGTCTTGGGTTAAACAAATTTAAATGTCAATTAATTGATGTAAACCAAAGTACTAATTAAGAAAACAAAATGCAGAACTAAATTTACTTCCCACGCATACATGTTTTTTTTACTAAACTATACCTAAAGTGCTATTAATATTACAGAATAAATATCAAACCTTTAAGAAACATCTAAAAATCTGCAGAGAAAAAAACACTCTTATCACTAAATACCATTTATCAACTTCTACACAGATTATTTTACTTCTTTTCTCATTTTCTCTAAGCTGTCAAATCGTCATGCAATCATCATTCAGCTTAACGAGCCAAAGTCTTACTTCGGTGTGCGGAAACAGCTCTCTAGTTAATGCCTTTAAAATATTTTAAGTACTTCCATTTTTTTCCTTGTTCAAAATGCATCTATCAGTGTTTGTCTAGTCACAGTAATTGTCCCCATTACAGTGCTTCACAGCTGCAGGGTAAGCCCCCCAAGCCACATGCCTCCATAGTAAAAGCCCTGAGCCACTAGATTGCTCAAAGAAGGCCTTTCTTCATCTAACAATGTCAGCTAATCCCCCGCCCATGGGGGTAATAATGGATTGTCAGCTAAGAACTTGCAATGGAGAGAAAGAAACCATAGGGACACGGGCATACATAATACATTGTCAGAAATTCGTGCTACCTACACATTTTTTAAATACACATCTTTGAAATTTCCTTTTTCTATCAGAAAGGTTTTAAAAGCATTAAAGCTAAAATGTTATTAATAGTAATTTTAGCAGCTGGATTTGAGTAAGGTTTGTTTTTTAATTGGCTACTTCACTGGCCTTGAGCTTAAATGCAACAGATCTTTTTTTAAAGGGACTTGGACATAACTTATTCAAAGGCCTGCTACAGTAGACTTGACAGATTGTGGGGGACATCAGAACTGACAGGATCAAAAATTGGAATTAGTACTTTGTGATTCACCAGGTGGCAGCACTCGTCCATATGCGGTTCCACACGGCCGACCACACATTCTGGATGTAGTAAACTGGAGGAGATTGCCAAATGTCTACCAGACACACTTAAGTGTGTGTAATCTGAGCTACAAGGAGGTTCACCTGTGATGGTTTTAGCACCACTCTGAGATCTGCCACATGTGATAATGCCACTGGCAAATTAAACCTTCATTCCTGTGCACTGGTCACACATGGCCGACCAAGCAGGGTGATTTACCACCCTGTCCAGACATCTGGCTGTGTGGCCAGTGGTTCACCTGGCTGGTGTGTGGGGCACTCTTGAACTTTGACATGCAGGCGATAAAACACACCTATCAAATGCATAGCATAGCAAAATGTCTTATGATAGATATCTAGTGAGATAACAGCACTCTTTTAGAAAATGCGACTCTTGCATGGTTTATATACAAAGCTCATGGATATGTGAATGTCTGGCTTATATAAAGGAATAGATGCATTATTATTATTAGGTTATATCGGCACTGACCATATGCACCTAGAAAAGTATGAAGAGAGTATGTTTAGTGAATGAGCAATTATGTAGATTTATCAAGAGTTTAGTGAGATTTTATCTGCAATCAAAAACTGAGTAATAAAGACACAGCTGTTAGACAAATATTTGCATTGCTATTTTGTCACATGACAGCTTTCTCCTGCATGCTCTCATGAACCAATCCTGCACACTGGTCACCACCACCTCTTCCACCCCACATTATCATCAACAATGCTGCCTCCAGCAACCAAGCATCAGAACCAATTTGCTGTCATAAACTTACTAACCCATACTTCCATCCTGTGCTTAACTTGGACCTAATCACCCCACCATGAAACCGCCCCGAGCACCAGTTAGACACCCTGCTCACTAAACCCATAAGGTACAGGTGAAATGGCCATCAGAGGGCAAAAGGATGACCAATTGACTTGGCAATCGTCCAGATGCCTTCAAGCAAGCAGATTTCCTTTGCAGGTCAAACTACCTGGGTCTGGGTGAAACACTGACATAGTAGGACATGACAAATAAGCTGAATCGATGCCCCTCTGCTTCATTAAACTTCCACAAATTAATGAATGTCCATGGTTAAGTGTGTGTCCAGCCACTTACTGACCACACCAGCGGAATGACAAGAACCCTTGTAATTAGCCACAGAATCTGATGACCCCACCATGTTGTCACCGAGATGACAGCTGACCTTTTGTTATCGCAGATCCACCCAATCTGTCTAATGGGTACTCACTGAAGGTGACTTTAATTTCTGGTGTGTTGAAAGAGGCAGGGTATATTGTACCATGCCTCTTTCAATGCCAGGTGTGAAGTGTACTCACGACAGGTCAACTTGTCATATACAAAATGAGAACAAATTGTTCTGAACGGCCATCTGGGTAATGTGAGAGACAGGTTGACAGACTACTGGTATTGCACCTTTGTTGTTGAGATGACTAAGGTAGAGAACCAGAAGGTCTCAAGTACGCAAAAGTCATGCTCTGTCTCCTTAAAGTCTTACATCTGTTAAATATGTGATGTAGGAACGTGTGTTTCAGACGAAATTGGTGTACACACACTGACACCAAATAACCCTTATTGAACGATCAATGTAGCCATAAAACGTCTTTTTACATTACTATTTAAAGATTTTTTTTACAAAAATGCTTAGAGCGACTTAACAGATTTTAAAGATTAACAAAAATTATTTACAAAAGCTCAAATCCCAAAGTCTTCTTTATCCTCTTGTCATCAAAGGTTTTCCCCTGGATGCAATAAAAAACTAAAATTGCAGTTACTTCAATAGATCTATCTTCCTTATGTATTTACAACTCAAAACAGCCAACAGATTTTACTAGATTAACTGAAGTGCCATCATCAAAGACACAAACCCAAATGCTTTTTTAATATCCCTTAGGTCTGTGCCCGCAGAGACCTGTGAATAGAACAAATGAGCACTATTTCCAGAGATTTATCTTTTTAATGTCTAACCTCCAAAACGGCTTATAGATTTTAAAAGATTAGCAAATTTTCCATGCAAGGCAAAAACCCTGGATAGCTTATCGAGGATTACATTGTTAACTGCATTGTATACCCCACCCTTCAGAGATAACTGTCCATTTTCAAAATATATTCATACGGCAAGAATTACATTTGCACAACTGTAATGTAATTTGTCCCATTCTTTCTGACAAAGCTATCCCTCTTTGAGGTACAAGTAATACTAGACATTACAAAAGTTCTTTAAATAAATAACTACCAGTTTTTTTCAAAGGTGTAATTTGTTGATATATTTACATGCCAAAGCAGCTGCTAGATTTTTAAAAGATTAAATCAAATTGTCATCCCAGGTAAAACCCTGGATTGCAAACGAATAAAGAAGTCATTGGCTTATCGAGAGTACAACCATTTTGTATCTGCGCATACCCCGCCTTTCCAACAATTTTTTATCATTTCACACCGCCATCATTTTCACTATCAACAGATAATTTGTCCCATTAATTATAGGCCATTGTGAGAGCCAAGTAATAACAGACATTTCACAACTCTTTAAAAATAACCATCAGTTATTTTCAAAGATACCACTTTTCAATGTATCTACAAGTCAAAACTGTATGTGTATCTCAAAGAAAATGCACATCCCTTGGGGCCATTCTGGGTCCAAATGTTTAGCTTTTCTATGTACGCAAACAGTTTCGTTCATAAACACAACCCTGCTGTTCACCGCACTGTCATTATACAGATGTCTGTCTGACTACAAGCCTGATCACATCTCACTTTATACGCGTCTGAGTCTTGGAATATTCAGATCATTCAGCGGTCTCTATCCCCCCACTGGGATTCGTAAAGATTTATTGTCGAGATATGAAACACGCGAATGTGGTGAAGCTTGGATCGTATCAGCCACGTCATGCGATAAATGCACCAGATACATATTTGCCAACTAAAACGAGCCCGGCTCATACTTCACAGCGGTGGAGAGTTTAGTAGGACTTCACGGGTTACGCATAGGCCAAGACGGCACCGGAGTGGCAGATGTAGCGAAATCAGCCAGTCGTTAGTCACGCCAGAGACACATCGATGAGCAATGGAGCATCGCGATAGCGAAAACATCCCTCAGAAAGTTCACGGCACTGCGAGAGGTTCGACAAAATGCACAAAGGGTAGATAGCTGATTGCATTCAATGAATATGTAGGCGATTTCAGCAGCCTGCAATTAACATGTCATAAATCACTGTCAGCCCATGCATGACAATTAGCAATTTCATCCCATTGAAATATTCAACCCACTGCTTGCACAGAGATAAATCAATCACTGCAAGTTTGACATGCCGATTGCGCCACGCACAAATGTTGTTGGTTTTTGCTTGTCAAATTTAAAGATTGCCATCATCCAGTTTTCTGCTATGCAATCTGCATGGTGTCATTGCATGCTTACAGTTCTGTAATTGTCTCCAACTGTTTAGAAATCGATTCTAAGGAATTACGCACGTGAAATAATCCATCAGCAAAAGCAAACATCTTCTGCTTTGTTGGTTTCATTAAAAAATGTCATCAAAAAACTCCATTGTCGTCTGATATGGCTGTCGCATTTGTGGCAGATATTATTCTTGTTCGGATCACATCTGTGAAATGCTAAACAGGAAGAATAAAAGCTTGACAGATTATTAGTTATTACCAAGGCATCAATGTTACAAAACTTGTAAACTATCCAGTCAGAATTCAGAATAGTTTTGTTCTGCAGAAGTGCATCAGTCAATGCCTGCTACAGGGTGTACCATTGTTGTAAACAGACAAGGCCCCTTTGACACCTTCCTTCAACGGCCTGCCTCGATAAGGAGTGAGAAATGGGAAAACGAAAGAAAGATGATCATAATAAACCGGCCAGCTTGCTGGGTGGGAGTCTTTAGCGAAACACTAAAGGTCAGTGTGTGTAACAACAGGGCAAGAGAGTTATCTGCAGGGTCCTCTACGGTGACTTACACTGGCCGTAGCAGCGGGAGAAGCGGGTTAATTAATCACTGTTTGTGTTTGCATTGCATGACCTTAGAGTTCAGCATGTGTCTAACTCCTTGTGACAATAACAAACACTGGCTCCTAATGTGCCTTGCACAGGGGGCAGTCCTCACCTCTCTCACTTCACCGCTGGCCTACAAACCACTCGCCTGTGAACTTCCTTTGGTATGACCATCTTGAGTGCCTTGTTCTCACGGACTTGTGGGGATTTATTAATCTAAGTACAGTCAAAGGACCCCGCCCCTTCCTGCCTCCTGTCATACAGTGCAGGGTAAACAAATCACCCTTGTCACAGGGGTGGTTTAGACTGCGTACATGTTTACAGGAGAACTCACCTCTGTGGCCATCCATGTGGTGCTGGAAATGACTGTGTGACAGTTATGGATTTGCCAAAATGACATAACTGTACAGACTAGAGTGGAAATAATCTGACAGTCCATAATACAACAAGTCTCCTCCGCATATGTACGATTAATGGTCAATGTTTATTTAAGTAGCCCTGGTGTCATGTTGATCCTCGTTGTCATGTAGCCTTAGGCTGCATGGTGAAGACACACTGGCAAGGCTATCCTGCTACATCGAGTGCCCTTCACAGACTCTACTCCTTGCTACAGTATGTCTGCAAACAGCCTCCACTGAACACTGCAGACTGCAAGAAAACCCTGTCAGCTGGTGCTACACAAACCATCAGTCTCCTTTTCTCCCCGCTGGGGCTTTCTCTTCTCATTCCACTCAAACAACAGTGGATCTTTGAAGCAGCTGATACATACTACAACTGCCATACACTTAGTTATTAATCTTTGTCTCCTTAGAACCCTTCCAATGATCTTTCAAAGTGAACAGAAAAACAAACTGTGTCCAAGTTTTTACTGTGATTCCTCAAACAGTCATGTTCTTATTCTCTGTATCTATCTGTCATGACCAACTACTGATGCATCAAAAGCACATGTATAATAAAAAAGTATCACCGAAAATAATATGTAATACTTGATCACGAAAATCATGTCATGTTAAATTACATGCAGCTAGAAATGTAACAAAACAAACCTTCACAAGGCATTTGCACAATTTAACTGATTAACGATCTCACATCCCTTCCAACCAACTGTAATCCACACCTACTCATGCCCTCTCCAGCACCCAGCCTTAATGACTCCCAAACACTGATTACATCCAACTAACTAGGGATAACCCACCATCCCTGGGGAATACAGATCCACCCACACACAGCCAGTGACACAATGAGAATGTGTCATTCCCAGCCAGGAAAAAGCTCCCTAGCAACATAAATCCTCATCAACTGCTGCAGATAAGCCTCGCCTCACTCTGGGGTGTCATTAAGGCAATGATCCAAAGTGATACTTTCTGACCTATGTTCGCCTCTCGTAATTGTATCTGCAATCCTAATGTGTTTTTTCTGCACCGTGTTTCATTGCGTAAGACAAAGATGATGTCCAAGTCCAAGTGGTCGTCTTGGAACAGTCTATGTCTATGGCTGGGATAAGCCACACACCATTGCCATGTGGCACCGACTGGAGAATTGATTTCCCTAGCCCCAGGCAATAAACCAGGACAACAGTAGAACTGACACAAACATTACCATCAATGTTTGATTAAGGGTGATCAATAATAGCAAAAACATTTCCGACGCAAAACTCACTGCTCAGCATAAAAACAATCCCTGTAATTTACAGAGCCCATTCCTGATTTTGTGATCTGATGTCGATTGTATACCGGGAGAGCAGATTTTTTCCATTTCCATCAATGGCTGATTACTGCGTGCGATGGAAAACATCTTTTTCATAGGAAATCACTGTTAGTGGAAAACTCCATCTAGTAACTGTCAGTGCACAGAGTTTAGTCTTCACAAATGCAGTCTACTATTGCAGCCATATAGCCACTAATGAATCCCACTGATCACAATAATGTTATGAACATATGCAATAATATTTTGATATTACAAATATCCTTAATTATGAAACTGGGACCCCCAGGGACGAGATGAAGAAGGCAATGAAACACTCGGCAATGATACATCAAAATAAAGCAGATGAATAACCCTGGAGAACTATTGAGAAAATGGTATAAAACCTACCATGGTTGATGGCCTACGTTTCTAGTCTTCAAAAACGAGATTAACAACTTTTAGTGAAGTAGGTCCAATGTCTTTCTTCAAATCATATCCAAGTGGAAAGTTTGGTTATGTTCGCAGTAGACAGGTTTTAACATAGAACAGAGATTGGGGTGAACTGGTGTGGTCATAAAACGACTTCACCACAGCATCACTTCTCCGCATGACACCCAGCTGAACGTGCAGACTAGAGATGGTCGTTATAAGAAGGTTACCCACCTGTGCTGTGGTGAGGCCGTGAGGCACCCATGTGTACTCCTCCAGCGCACACCCGCTGTCATCGTCCGAGGTGGAGTTGCGCGTATGATGGAGGTCCTGTAGCAGTTTGTTCATGTTGCGTCCAGCGACCGTATCTGCCAGAGAGGTCAAGTCATGTGCTTCGGGCGGACATTTACAGTGACGACACACCTTCCTGAAACGACCAAACAGACACTTGTAAGACGACGGTCAATGTAGTGACAGTTATCCCGCAGGAATGAACACTTTTATTATCCTTGTTATAAGGAAATAAATACATATAATAATGAAAACAATAATATAAACACTTATTACATCAAGAATCTTGATAAAAAAATTCTTGAAATTTACATTTTTTTAATTTGAAATTCCTTATCTAGCTGGCACTGTGTTGTATATATGCAAGAAACGTGGAAATTATAATATAAGGAATAGTTTGACTAAACATGTTACTTGTAACAAACAGCAACAGTACAAATAAATTCTATAATATAAACACAACAGAACTATCCATTGTATCCACAACTTTGACTTCCAACGCCAGGCACTGATTGCAACATTCTGTATGTACATAATGTAACAGTCTCTGCATACAGCAACTTCACAAACTCAACTGACTTATTCTCAGAATCATGCTAATTCTCATTCAGTATTCATCAGAAAGTTGCTAAAAATCAGGCCAATATTATGCATGAAAGCCTCTCCAGTATGCCTTTAAGATTGCGCTATTGAATTCTCTAATGTTGGCCCAAGTCGGGAACAGATAATCAAATGTCAGACGCTGAATGCCGGATGGAATCAGAGATGTCTGGCTTTCAATGCAACACATCGGAAATACATTCAGGAGTGATTCTGAATGGTTCCAAATCATGCAATTAAACTTGGTCAGACCCGCAGCAGGTACAAGAATACCAAGGACCATGCTTCGGTAAGCTTCAATACAGTATGCAAATCCAGTTTCTATTTAGTCAGACGCTCTATATTTTATTTTACATCTTAATGGCGCTATTATTCACTGCATTATCCAGCCGCACTTTTTCTAGCCTACAATAAAACCATAACAAATATGAAATTGTGCTCACACGTTTTTTTCTTCTGTGTTACAAGCGTGACACACCGAATAGAGTCTTTCCCACTAAAACCTGGTCGAGGTGCCAGACTTCAGCATGCAAAGCACTGAGAGATAATGTCTATCTGACAGCCACCCCTGCTCCATTACCCTGGTGACAGTCGTGTGCCTGTGGGGTGTGTGACTGAGTAACCCCACCCACTAAATGTGCCCAGACGTGACAGACACACTCTGGTCTGAGTGTACAGTTTCATGGCCTAACAACACCATGGCTGATGTAGAGATTCAACTACAGCCAGCACTATAGACGCTGAAAGTCGCTGCCAAACAACAGGACCAGCTAGGAATGCGCCACCATCAGATACAGTTGTCAGAATAATAACAGAGCCCAAGAGTCGACTTCCATACATACACCGTTTATGCCCCGTTGAAATGACAATGATTTTTTGCCACCTCACTGCTGAGTTATTGTTTTGTCGCATACAACTTACCAATTAAACACGAGTCAGTTCCCTCGCCATGTAATTAAATCAACTCTACAGTCTAATTTATAGACCATAGACGTGTTTAATAACAGCTCTATAGACAATATCACAGGAAAAACTTGTGGGCGAACCGAAAAGTTTTGTAACTACTGCATACCATTATGTCTGGGAACACGCGTGTGGCGTCAAGATTCTTAAATATTGTGTCTAGCAAATCCCAGCCCACACTGAATAGAACAAAATCAATAATCAAAGATAATCTGACATTACTGCTAAATAACTACATGGTATTAAAGCGATTTGTCACAGGCTAATGGGTGTTGTGATAACATCTACCTGTCAACATTCCAACAAGGAGTGTGATTTATGACTCGTG
Organism: Oasisia sp. SBJ-2009; assembly: GCA_964017155.1. NCBI lineage: Eukaryota > Metazoa > Annelida > Polychaeta > Sabellida > Siboglinidae > Oasisia > Oasisia sp. SBJ-2009. Next base: position 49,787,764 of record OZ024854.1, read on the forward strand.
AAACTAAACACTAAACCTTATATAAGACGATAACAAGTTTTTGAACTTACGTTTTGTGTTCAGCATTCGACATGTGGGCTGATCAATTTAACCAACTCAGAGAGAGAGAGAGAGAGTCAAACCCTCCAAACAGATCACTCTCCACTAGAGAACAATGTTTCCCATGACTCTAGTGCGCTCTAAATATGACCTCTTCTGACCTGCCTGTGATTTATGTCACAGCCAAACAATTAAGCCCCTATCCAGTGACAAGACTCTCAGCTGCAATTGTTCACCCTGTGGAATTATGTTAATTACCCTGTATCACTGACACCCTTCACAATGTGTGCAATCAGGATCTTGACAGCTCAGTGAATATAACAATTCTGAAGGTGTCAGTTTTTTACTCTGCCTACTGAGGTCTAGACTTCCTAGAGGAGACTGACGTCCAATTAGCAGTACTTTTTAACTTTTTGTAAAAGAATATGTCAGTGAAAACAGTCTAATGATGTAATGTGCATGATGTAATTGTCATGAAACACCATAAAACATGATTAACAGACCAGATCACAGGAATGAGTACAGTGTTTCACATGGCTTGGGAAAAATTAATAGGTCCTAATAATTCAGTGCAAGACTAAAATAGCACTGTAGAGGGCTTAATCTCCTCTAGTATTTTTAACATAACCTTGCACCAGCATTGTAGGCTATTGATTTGGGCATTTGTTTCAAATATGTGTAACAATGCAACGTGTAATGATAATATATAATTATCATCAAACAAAAAGTCAATATTAATTTACACAAACAGCTAAGCCAAAGGAATTAATCTGATATTTTCGCACAATTTGGGAATAATGGATAGACCCTATGCATTTGAGTGCAACACCAAAATAGCACAGCAAATGGTTTAATCATGCTGACGAGAACTATTTTAAAAATAACCCAACCACCCGCATTGCACTGAATATTGTAGTTGATTACCAAGCTTTGAAGTATCAATGATAACAATTACTTTGCTTGAAACTCTCGTTCCTAGAGCAGTTGTGTTCATTTTCACCAGTTATCAGATTAATAGTGAATGCATATGTTATGTGTTCATTTCACCAGTTATCAGATTATTAGTGAATGCACATGTGGGAATATAGCGATTAGCCAACTACATAGGGGTAAAAAATTACGTCTAGCTATCTACTGCTTATAAAAATCTAATCAGGTTCTTTTAGTTGTTACAGCCAGAGTTAACACTGTAGTATAATTGAGTTATCAAAACTTTATGTAAAATGTCAAAAAAGGTTAATTTATTATAACCTGTTTTATATTCTATGATGACCGAGCAAAGGATATTTATTGAAAGTCACAAAATCTAAATTGCTTAATTTAAAATAAATAAATATTTACATAAATATTTTTAAATACTTTAAATAAATGAAATGTTTGCACATGTGTATGTGCATGCCTGTGTGTGCAACTGTGCATTCTAGGTTTCAACAACAACATGTTTGATGAAGTGACTACACTGTACCTTCTAAACTTCAAGTGACCAGTGATTGAAAGTGAATCGTGTATAATAATTTTTTTATCTGATCCGTCTGTGCACATAAGTGTGTCTATTGTACTTCCTTCATCATGCCACACTTTTTGTCACCTCTAAAGTCACAGGTGACATTGACCAGCTGTCAGTCTGTCTGTCACTTGTGGACAGCCTGCCACCCAGGCACTGGGGGTGACAACCAGTCAGTGAACAAAAGGTGTTAATACATCACCTGTGCAATACAGGTGCTGCTGACAGGTGTGATGGAACTACCCACTCACTAGAGGCTCCCCACTGGACCCCCGTGATTTATGATCCACCCTCCTGGGAGTAAAGTAAACAAAGGCAGTGCCAATCAGGAAGGACTAAGCCCTCCTACCCATAGTTATGTCTAATGGCCACCATCCTGGGAGTTCCAGCAATTCCTCACAAACGAACCATCAAAACGTAGAACCAACTGCAATCAAAGTTTCCCTACAATCGCGGCTAATGGGCTTTTATAGATGCACCAGTTTTCTGTTACACCCTTTGGGGGGTGGCTTATCAAAGGAGTTGTTCTCTGCGGTTTTCAGGTGGTCTTTTTTCCGAGTGCTGCATTCTGCCTAACTACCAGCTGCATGTAATGAAAATGCCACATCATTACGGAAACACTAGCTGTGTCTAGACCAGATTGGTCTAGACACTGTCCGCTAGACACTGTCCGCAGATCAGACAGCAGTAAGACATCGGTGTCAAGGCAACATATATTGTAGCAGAGGACATGGCCTGTTATCCATGTTTCTTCTAACAATTACCTACTTTCATTGGGTAAAATGAAATACACTTTTTCGAAGAAGAATCTGACACTGAAAGTTAAACTAAGTCGTGTTTTTGCCAGAGGTGTTGTGAAATAAGATTGCCCACAGCGCTGTCAGAGCACGTGTGAAAGTGTTTGTTCAGCAACAATGGAACTCACACGAAATAACCCAAATTTACATTGTCGGTACGTCACGCATGGCTGAGCGTTCAGCATAGGGGTGACATGTTAACTTGCCTGCTCCCGGCCCTAAATACCCCCTTTACATAGCAACCCTGCAAGGCAAATATACACAGTGACCTCACACATGACTGACAGCTGGGGTGATTTATTAACCAGTTTGTCACAAAACAACAAACACCCTGCCATAGGGCAGAACAAGTTAACCAGTGATTTATCAATTATCAGCCTCATTTTCACAAGTAGGTATAGCATCGTTGACAGGAAAACTGTGTTTATTTGGAGTGGCTAGATGAAGACAGATGAGGGGACTGGTGCACAAACCATAACCTACGTTCACATGCACAGACACTGTTCAGGAGCTATGTGCCAAATTATGAAGCAAATAGTGATATTATATCAAATCAAATATCCTATCATTACTATTATGTCCACAGGATGACATAGGGGTGCAATAGATACGGAGTTGTGATTTAACAACTGCTTAAATGTGAAGATCGATAAAGCAAATGTAGTTATGTAAGGCCCTTCATGTAACATACATAGCCACACCTCTAAGCAAGACATGTCCAGATGCCTCGTGATGTTCAAACCATAGTTGTGATAAAACTAAGTATTACGAGTTGAAGAATAGAAGCCTGATTTTTGCTGAAAATAATTTTAGAGGTCAACCTCATAGGTTGAAAGAATGGAAAATAATATAAATGTTAGCATAAGTCATGGGCTATGAAGTAAACAATTCGTCAGATAAAGATATTTTGAAGTAAACAATTTGTTTGCTCCCACCCATCAGTTAGAGATATTTTATAGTTAATTCTTACAGTTGACATCCCATCTTTCTTTCACCCACCCCCCCCCCCCCCCCACCCCCCACCTGCCCATACTGCAAACTCCAACAGGCGAAGGTAGCACAGGGTTACTCCTCACTCAAGTGTGTAAGGTTCATTAGTTACAACAAGTTATTTGTGTGGTATACCACTGTGGTAACCCTCAACATGAAATGTTGTGGGCGATGAGAAGGTCCTTGTGTCTGGCCAAATCATTTCACCGACACAACAGTCAGCTTCACACCAGTGACCGAAAATATGAAACTAGGTTTGGCAGAAAAAAGTGCATGGAGAATACAGGGAATGTACTCGGTAACTGGCAGATCGAGCTATTTTTAGACATGGTGACTGTAAATAATGTGTTCATAATGGCTTGTGATGTGCTGTGACTTGGCTAGCGCTTGTTTTGTGGGTCCTACTATGAGGGTCTTGATATCGGCAAACTTAATACAAACCCAGGTTCGAAAAACTACAGAACCATCATAGCGAACTAACACTACACCTTTTACTTCCAGTAGCTCGATTATGGCATCCGAGACAACATCTGCATGTGATTCCAACTTGTGTTTATTATAATATGTTCCCAAATAAACTCATAAACTCACAAACTCACGCTAATGTCCACTATACACCTCCAATAAATGTTGTGACCCACCCAACTCCTTCAAAGGTTGTAACCCTGTTTACCTAACTCATACAAACTTTGTGACCCAGACTACACTAACACAACTCATACAACAGTTGTGACCCTGTCTATCTGGACTCCTCCAAATGTTGTCACACCATATCTCCTAACTCATACAAATGTTGTCACACCATATCTCCTAACTCATACAAATGTTGTTTCCCTGTCTATTTTACCTTCTGTGTATGTCGTGACTAAGCCTAAACCGATACCACTAAGCACATACCCATATATCACAAATCTATAGCCCTACTGCCAAATATCAATCTATCAACAACTGCGGAGATCTCCTGACATCTAGCCAGAAGTCACCATGCATTCCCTCCCCTACGAAGTCAGCAACATCAACTAACAACAACAACAAGGAACAACAACAAACAGCACAAGTAAACTGCCTGCTGATAAACATCTTAGAGGATCCACCTGAGAACGTAGGCAACAGCTTACCTTTCAGCACAGGTAAACGCACCACAGGTGTGCGGCCAGACCTTGTGTATCCCGTCTGTCAACACAGCAGAGCCTCGAGTCCCGATGCAGATGTAAATCCTCCCTGCCTGCCACTAATCAGCGGACCACAAAGGTGAAGTGCTGCTCTCCACAGAGTGCCTGCCTCGCCCAAGTAGCCAAGTAGAAGTTGCTCAAGTCAAGAGTCTTCAACTGTCGAACTCCCAACGACTACGTAAACAATCCAATAGTCGGTAGTCCCTGGCTGTGATCTCTGCACGATTTCCTGATTGCGGTGACAAAAACTCGCGCAAGTGTTTAATATACACACAGTGATTCCATCGCACGTGTGTTGAGGTGTGTAGAAATGCGGCCACTGTACATTGTGGGGAACGCGATGGACACCCGTGACTGTTCACTCCGGTCTGCCTCGACTCACAGCCACTGTCACACTGGCCACACCGGCACAGTAGCACCTCCCAAAATACTACCGAATTACTACCACATAGCCCGTCCATTCAGGCGTGACCAATGCCACACCACCACACCACACACGCAATGCTTTGCTTCACACAACCGATTTGCTTTGTAAGACCGACCGCCGCACTCCAGCGACTACCCACAATGCCGCAGGGGCTGGGCGAAGGTAACGGGACCTGGCACCAAAGAAGTCAAGTGGTGCAGCGGTGGTGCTGTGGGGTGGTAACAGCCCACGCTGCTCCCTCGGTCAACATAAAGCTGCACCCTCGGGGCATCTTCCTGTATCAAAGGATACCCCTCAGACCAGTCATGTCACTGCATTGGAGGATGAATCACTAATGACCGCCCAGATGTGACTGGCCATGTAGTGGCAGCCTCATTTGCATCACATCGCCACTGCCCACCATCACCTCCTGACCCCTGACCCCTGACCTCACCCACGGTAGAGATTACAATCTGTTCCCACAATTACTGGCAATATCAGCAGCGATTGTGTTTTGCAATTAGCATATATTCTGTAAAGCATACCCTTCTGACAGCTCAAGTTCCGTGTCACAGAAAAACTTGTCTCATCACCAGAAACACAGCATTATTACAAGTACTAAGGTTGTTTTGGGTAAGTTTTTTTCATCCAATTCATGCAGAAAAACATTACGTGTCAACCAATTTAAATTGTTGGTGGTTCCTACAATATACTTTCTTATATTCTTTAAACAATAGCATTTCTATCTACATACTGAGTAATCATATATCTGAAAGTCTCAATGCAACAAACAGTTCATTCTACAATTAATCAAAAACTTGGTGTGATATCTGCTTTTTCCTGACAAATCACATGTACAATACTGTCCATCTGAAGTCATCAGCCACAGGCTCCACTAACAGTTAGAGTCGACTGGGCCCATCCCATCAGCACTTAGAATCCTACAACCTTCTCAAATAGCACACAGACACCTGCCAGCGACTACAATTGCATTATTCACACACCCTCGCAGCCTTCAAACACCGCAAGAAACACCTCAAAAAAGAACTGTCAACCCTCGCCACAGTTGGGAAAAAGTCAGCCTCCCAATCCTATTAGTTAGTCACCACCTCCGAAAACAAAGTATTTTTGATGTAAACCGATACCCTAAGTGTGCACAGACCTGTTCACCCAGGGGCAAGTTTCACACGAGGAAGCTGCAAACGTTATCGCCCCCGGCCCAACACCTGCCACAGTGTGCCGGCGGTCGTAACGTCCCGTTAACAATTACAGTTAAAACACCACAATAACACTCACAGTTTACGTTTAATTGGCCTCATACAGCCGCCGCTGTGACAAAGCCATTCCGTTGTTTTGTGCAGCGACGTGCAAATTAACGATCGCGAAGTCGGTCGGAGGTTGAAACGTCGACGTTATGACCGATAAATACCTGCACGACATGGTCACGACCGTCATCATGTGCGAAGAACAACATTGTCTGACTTGAAATTGATACACACAGTGCTGCCGTGTGGAGCGTCTCGGCTTTGAAGTCTTATAATTAGTACCTAGAAGCCGTTACAAACACCACAGCAACAATGCCATTTGTCATTTGGTCGATGTGAAGCAGACGTTACCTGTAGCGACTGCCTGTCCCCAGACGTCCACCGTCACCGGATACCACAGTGTCTGTCCCCACCGCACAATAATATATATATCGCAAGATGTGTTTCATAACTCTAGATAAACACAGACATCTGAGAGGGCTGAAATGAGAGACAAAACAGAAGCCAATGCCTCTTAGGTGGCGTTATCAGTCCATCGATCCCTGCACTGTTTGTTGCTGGTGTTGTTCAGACAAGGAGAAGTACAGCCGCAGAGATAACTCTGTCACTGGCGCTGCCAAACTACTTCATTGCCACTGTCCAACGCGTTCATAATCTCCATGTTCACACTGTAAACACCGACATGTTGATATCTCTCAGTGCGAGCTGATAGCAGCCACAAAAACCAACATTTGCTGACAGATGCTTAGATTAGAGAAGTACCAGTGGCTGGCGCTGGTTCATTGGCTCAATGGGAATGGGAAATACAAACCGCACTCAGTCTAGAACAACGACTCTGACATGATACATGCATCTGACCAACTGCTATGTGACACCTGGTTTTTATTAGGTAACCTTTTCATGTTAGCGTCTTCCTGGATTCTTTCTGGCAATGGTTATGAATCGGGAAGTATTCTGTGTATCATCTTAACTGCAGAGACATCTGTTCTACTGGGAGAGGGACAGAGTGAACCAGAAATGTGACTGAAAGTAGAGATATTAGAAGAGTTAGTTATAGGAAGAACACAGAAGAGTTAGAAATCATATGTAATGGAGAAATACAAGACGGACCAACTCTCGAAGACAGCTACAGCTATGATGGGAATCTGGCCTGACTTCTCTTCATTACATACAACAATTATGTATACACTTTCTACACAAATCCAGACACTTTCAAGTGGACAACCTGACTTCCGTTCACGTTTACTTAGAGCACTTTGAACATGGTTCAATAAATTCTAACACAAACATCACAGTCCATCCCGACATTCAGTATAAACGCACACAAATCAATATAGCAGCGAAGTGACGGCAAACCAGAAATGTGATTACGAGTGCCGAGTGAGACGGCTCCCAAATTGTCCCCAGTTGCTCCCAGCTACATGGCTGGAAGTGGAATCCACTCCCGATTACGTATTCACCCCATCCCCGCGGAATAATTGGCATCAGGAGAAGCATATCAATGATCATGTCGCACGTCTTCACGTCTTTCACAGTCGAACCGACGATGCTAACCTGACAGATTCATTAGATCTGTACACTGCCAGCGTGCCCGTGGCTCATGGTGCAGTCACCCTGCCCATCCTGTTTCATTCATGTTGTCTGTCAATACCTTGAATCGGTGTCCTCCGTTTCTGTTTCCGTGAAATCGACGTGCCTGAGCAGCTGGCTGAAGTGAGAAGTTATTAAGTTTTGCGGAGGATGCGCGTTGCCCCGACCACGAGAATTTACACACTCATTAGACGAAATCTCAGTCATCTCGCTTTCAAAGTTGACACTTGCCGCTGAGCATTGTACATCACTAATGTAGCATTAATCATTAACAACACAAACACCTAGTACATCTTGGTGCGATCTCACTTCACTGTCAAATCATGATTTAAATCTCACATGCAGTTTATTTCAAGCTTGTTTCTTATCTGTTCTGTTTTGCTGTGAACTATATTTATGTCGTTTCTTTGCAAGTCCCTTTTGCGCGTGCTTTCAATGCGATTGCCTTAGAAGTGTGCAGAAATGACTGCCTCACTTGGCTGAGCAGAAAGACTGCTTCAAGAACGGCAAATTGAGCCTCCTTTTGACGATGAATCATGCAACATTAACTGCGTACCATACTGGGGATGGATGAATCGCTGACTATAAACACGTAAGTTCCAGCAATTCAGTGAAAGCTGTCATGCATGATGAAGCAGCCACTGCATTCTTGAAGTCTGAACCGAACTGGCTGTCGTTAATGATCCAACAGAATCGCTCCTCAACTGAAGCAGAAGGACTTGGCACCTTCCTGACAACTGCACGCTGCCTGTTCACCCGTCCATGCGCACCCCCGTGTCTTTTCCATCAACACAAACATGCAAGTTACAAAATGCCTTTTAGTTTGTGTCCCTGCCTCACGGCGCTCATATATCTTGGTATCAAATCCAATGTCGCCTGCACAGATGAAGTCTAACGTGAGCCCGGCCTGGTCCCTGGAGAACAAACCGAGACAGAAGCGACATGGAAACGTTATTTACTCGACGCTTTTTGTTCGATGTCGCCATCGAGTGAAATGCATCCGTGAAACCAAATTCAGGAACACGAGAGCAATCTGGCAGAGTGCTCGACAGACCTCGGTCAATCAAACCCACAGATGAACAAATTGACAATCCTGTAGACAGTTAATCAAATGTAGCCAGCAGTAAACTGATCCCAAACTAACACAAAGGCAGGTCTGGTTATTAGAGCCTAGGCCTAAGTTAGGTTTACTTATAAGAACGTAATCATTATAAAAATATTGGTAACAATAATTCTGTTAATAAAATAATTTCAAGCAAACATGATATATCTATATATATATACAAGTGCAGATATTAACATATATGAAAGGAAACAGTTTAAAAGTATTATATAAGTATTAATGGTAATGGCATCTCTAATGACCCATTTTGTAGCCCACATGTGTTCTCAGCGGAACACAGTTTACCCAAAGATAAACTTCCAACACAACACTGGTGTCTACTGGTGCACGTCTGAGCTTTCTGATTAGTTTTAAATCGTCTCAAAGGTGCAGCAACATAAAGCACAACTAAGCTGTTAGCACCTTCCTAGACCACTCGAACGACAAAACAAATATGTCGTCATCCTCCTGCACATTAGCCGGTGTACAGCAGGTGTCTAGGATTCATCTCACTCAATGCGCTGCCATCCTTAATTCCCTCTCAATGAGTTTTCTCACATCCTTAATTCCCTCTCAATGAGTTCTCTGTGAGCATGCACTTGGACACAGCCTGGTAGGGTGAACAAATCCTGAGGCATGACAAATACATCAGCGTGCTTTGTATAACCACAACAAAAACCCAAGATCACGTACGTCTTATCTGTCGAAAAGGACTTAAATATAAAATGCAGACATACTGAAGTAGATCAGTTTAGGGAACATAAATTATGATGCATGATTTCATTAAAGTTTACCACTTGACATGCATTTCATATTTTTGACACGGGTGATAACGTCCTAACAATTTGAATGATACAACTCATATTTGTTAAACGTGTGAATTCCCAGAGGATAAAAAGGTAACAAGCTGCAGCATTAGTTCATTAATCACCTGAAACAATTTCTATAAAACATGGATCCCATGTCTATATTTCACAGGGTCCATTTTCCTAGCTGATGCAGAACTGTGTGTAATGAGTATACTGTGAATTCGACTCTCCAAAATGGACTATACCATCCAGGCCACAACCAAAATAAAAAAACAAACATGTCATTACATGAAGTCTGTCAGAGATAACATTTGTCATGTTGTGGCAGCGACCAATGCCCTTTCTACTCAAGTGTAACAGTCAAATATTGCACCACTCTAAAAATGACTGAAGATCATTGATTCCCGGGAAGGTCATTGATTCTCGTGAGAGTTCCTAGCACAAGGGCAGTGCATTCCATTTCTGGTGCTACATTATGATAGTTTTTGCAGCTTAAAACATTATTCTGTTATCTGAAATGGCAATTTGTTTGGGGATGACAACTATATTTCACATAGTGGGGACAAGCCAGTGAAACCAGAAATGACACATTTCTTTTGGAGAACTGTTATTTAATTTCTGTAAAATCTTTCAATAAACCATTAAATATGAGTGAAAAGGGCAAACTACACACATAAAAACTGATTTGGGACATTTCAAGTAAAACTGCTCAGTAAAACTACACTTAAACATGAAGCTAAATATAATGTAACTGTGTCACATCATCTGAGGAGAGTAAGTTTTCTCAGAGGAAAGCAGTTGCTGAAAATGTTGTCACTGTCATTTGTAATTGCAACAGGCTGCTACATCAAGGTAAACAACCATTTAGTGGTGCACTATTGCGTACCTTCTGTGTTATGTTTTGGGAACGCAACTGACATGTCATAAACACCAGCACCTGAAAACTGCACCCCACAAAATTACATAATTGAAATGCTTCAGTGTAAAGCCTACTCTGACTACTGACCAATGGCCACCACAGTAGGGCTACCACTGACCACCACAGCCTTGCTGGGAGACCAAACCACAGCCACCAGCCACACAGAAGGCCACTGTGGCTGATACCAGTCATAATTGGGGGGATGTGACAATAAAAGACCTTCTGTGAACACATTCAGCCTAATTACCACGGTAACAGCCCGGGTTCACACAAAGGAGGGTGCTGTGAAATGACATGGGAAAATTGCAGCTCTGTACATGGACATGGGCAGTCCTGTTTGATGCTGGACCGCAAATTTGTGGTCATTAAACGGTGTGGTTGTGAAAGTGAATTTGCTGCAGGCTATGAAACCTGGCCGGTTGACGAAGGACGCTTTACAGACTGTATACTGGTTGGTTCTTGCTGTCTGGAGAGTACGCTGGCTGTTATATGACATGATCACACACAAAATCCCACTGAACAATGGACGTAACACTTATAGATATAATAGATAATTTTATTTCATGTTTATGTTATCATCCACATTGCTACTGCTAACAAATTGTCACAGACCAACACCAAACATTGCTGCAACATGGATATTCTGTCAACAGCATGACGTTAAAATATTAATTCTGAAAAAAGTTACATCGTTCAGACATAACCTGTGTAATCGGCAAAAACCTCTATCCAGTCACTTACATACTCAGTATATTGCAAGATTAGCATCCAAGTTACTACATATCCACACTGTTAGCAAAGTCACACAAAACACATACAAACATGTCTGCAACTTAAATATTTGTATACAATTACTGAGCTTTTAAAACACTGATCACTACTGATAATTTGACACAACAAAAAATAAATAATAAATATCACCCCGTTGTTACCCCACATCAACTAGAGTACCTGTAACAATGATTTAGCACCTGCAGTCTCGTCTCATCTACCCCAACCCTGCCGACCATAAACCCTGTTAGATGGGAGACAGACTACAGACCACCCTACCTGTGATCCCAGCAGCTGCTACAGTGTGTGTCTGGTTGCCCATAACTCCACCCCAGCCCCCATAAAACCCCATAAAGCGCAGCAGCATGCCCTTGCCCCTGGCATAAAGCCACAGTGCGAGACCCGGTGAGGAATCAACCTGCTCCCCTGTGATTAACGGCACAAGTTATTTCCTGGCCACCACAACCATTTCCTGGGGAACTTCAGTTGCTATCTTGATGGAAAACTACATCACTGAGAGTTGAGTAACGACTGGGAAAAGGTTGGGAAAAGGCTGGAACGTCATGGGAACCATGTTTGTGGTGAAACTCCTTCAAGGGAGGAAGGTATGTATGTGCATTCAGTACTGAGAATGCAAATGATCTATGGGTAACGGCTTATCTGTCCATAAGGTAACATTTTGGGGAGTTTCATAATTAGCATCTACACGCAAACAGGGGTCAGAATATACGAAAATGTTGTTCTAACTCAAGTCGAATTAGCAGTTTTCAGTTTTAGCATCTTCTGGTTTAACAAACATGACTAAATGTTTTAAAGTTTACAACTTCTACGTAAAGGTTTAGAGACAGTGCAGGAACTGTAGGGGAGGAATAAAACGGAAATCGAGCGTCAATATCAAACAACGCCGAACTCACCCCAGAGAGCAAGGGCAAGGAAGGGGCGAAGAACAACAACACCCTATCTTCGAACATCTCCAACTGTGCATTGTAATCCACCAATGACATCACACGCTCAACTGACTTAGTCTCAGATTACTTCAGCTTTTGACACTAGAATTTCGCTTTCCTGAAAAACAGTTATAATCACATCGTGACTATCAATGACCGTGGGAATTTCGTGTATAGAAAAAGGAAGAATGTACACAGAAAGGTATCGCTAAACAGCCACGCATTTAGACCCTGTAACCCCTCTGTACCTGGGGTGACCAAGGTTCAGCTCTATCATAACCCCAACCGTGTGACATCTAAAGGGCAAATGATCAACTTAGCTCAGGTTGTGACAAATTCACTGCTTTCACTGGCTCAGGATTATGGTAACACCCATTTTTAATAAACTCATTCGTTATTTAATTGATTTATTTACAACTGTGAAAACCACCTACAAATACAGGTGAAACCTCCAGAAAGAAGACTTGCAACTGAAGATAAGTATTAAGTCATAATCCGGTGATTGTTCTAAAATCATTCATAACCCCATAACACAACTTGTTGACACAAACACCCAAGAACCCTTTTACTGATTTCAATTAATACTTAATGACGTTTTATTCAAAGAAGTCATTGAATATTAATTTAACTCAAAATAAACAATGTAAAATAAAACATATAACCTGACCCACAAAACTGTAATCTGAACTATTTAGTTAATACGATTGAATAAATCAGAATAAACTTAAGCACGATGCTCTCTTTCCACAATCTATCCCCCCATGGCAAAACAACAGAGATGTAAGAATGGTGAGTCCAGCTGCCAGCAAGATAATTAACTGCCACTTGCAAGTGTCAGTCGCCCTAAGAACCCCTCCTCATCTACACACCCCTATTGTTTGTTTATCAATAAATGTCAACAGGATCAGCCCTGAGTGTATGACCTCAGCATCTATATGCACACAATAATAAACAAAGGCACACACTGAATATCACTTTCACCTTTGAACTTCCACATCCCAAACAGAGTAGATGTATTCAAGTCACAATCTGATATCCCCTATCAGGTTCTATGTTGAGTTCTTTATCAGCACTTGTGAAATCTGCCATTGTTTCTACCCTTTGTTTGTCATTTCTATTAATTCAAACGACAACAGCGACACCACATTGACCACTACAAACCGGATTGGGCAACAATGCAGATGTTATCTCACCAAGTATGTACTGTTGGAAAAAAATACTATTTGTTTTGTTTTATAACAACCAATTGTCATCCTGGCAACACAGTGCAGCACGTACACAAGACTGAAAGACTGTGTAAAGTGAGATCTTGAAAGAGCAGGTACAAAGTGACAAAAATTGAAGAGAATAGCAGAGAAAGCCAGCTGACCAGTACGTGACATAACCCGTCTGACAAGGGAACAGAGTAAGAAGTCTTAACAGAAAAACTGACTGTTCCCCTCCTATTAGTTGCTCAACTCTCACAATCCACAACATAGGAACCAGGACAATGAACTGCTGAGAAATATTTTCAAAACAACATCCGCAAATCAACTATTTACACTGAATGTACTACAACAACAAAAATACCCCAACCCTGTTGCTAAACAATTGGCACAAATCCCATAATTGCCGCCGAAAATAGTCTGCATGCCGACGGCAAAAATAAAGGTGAAAACTTTCACACGACTTCAAGACAAAAACGTACACGGAGCCACGCGATCAGTCGACGTCGCACTACACAGATGTTATCACGCCCCAGTGCAACGGCATCATTATGCGAAATGACGAGGCTGAAACACCCAATGCGATAATTACAGCTTGCTGGTGTGCGTGATGTGCGAACATAGACACCATCCACCCCATTCTGGGTGACGGGGGTAGGGTTACCCGTCCTACCCCATACTTATGAAGCTGTAAAGGTCACCCCTGTCTACCCACCTGTCAGCTGCACTTTTTCCACCCTGTCTGTCTGTCGGCATCCATTTCCCCCAAATTATATAACCCCAAGTGCACCGCACCACCAGTGTCATTCCGCTATACCTACTTCGCGTCATAGCTACCTCCCAATGCAGCTACTTCCTATTATAGCTACTTTTCATTCCCGCTATAGCTACTTATTAAGTTTGACAGTTGAATTAGTCCTGCTTTAACACTTTTTTCAAATTATCTATTTTAGGAAGGGGGCAGGAGGTGGGGAGCATGAATTATTTCAGTTTGATTGAAGATATGTTGACATCTGATAAAGCAGTTGTCTCCTGTCATGCCTCCATCAGTTGTGCATGTTGATTTAGTTAATGGCACTTCATGGGTTTTGTGAGACATTTTAGGTAAATGTATTACAGTACTTTGGGTAGAAAATCATTTCCTTGACATGTGAAAAAAAACAATGGTCAAATCATGTGAACCATTGAGTAGACTGGATCCAATGTCATGCATCAAAACGTCAACAACTCATGCACACTGCAACACTAAAAATGTATAATACAAATGGATTTTTTTGTTCCTATCAACTATTTTACCAATATAGGGATATAGGACCCGGATGTGCATTACGCCTCCATAGATGTGTATGCAGTAGCATGCACGCAGCAAGACCTCCACACAAGCAACATGCACGGTTCACTTGACGACAAATCTACGCAGTTGATCGTGTTAACAAAACACACCAGAATCTAGCCACAAGAATACAACACAAATTACCCACTACACGCCACACTCCAAACACGACCACAACAGATACTATCATGCGCATAATAGGGCGCGCAGCTTTTTCCCACACTCCGATCATAACGTCCATTCATATCGCCCGAGTGTAATAACATTCTCTCGGTCCGCGTCGGTGTGTCCATGTCGGATTGTGTCGGTTTGCGTCGCCAACCGGACATGACAGACTAAATGCCAAATGACATTAATTACTGCTCGAGTTGCATAACGAGTCCATAAACCTGCCTATCACGACAGATTTATTTCAACGCTGTATCAGTCGGATGCATAAACTCAGCAGTCGGGTCCTAACATGATTAAAACACGCAACGATTCAGTCGAGTCGACAGCTACACACTGGATGTCAGTCTTAATAATTAACACAGTCCCGTGTCAGACACAGAATTAACCGTCGTCAGACACAGAATTAACCGTCGATGCCAGACTAATGAGAAGATATATTTGTCGCTTTGTCTGAAGTGCCACTCAATTGCCAGTGCAGATATTCCATGGTGCCTTAGTGTGCACAGGAGCAGCTGCCAAAACAATCCTCGTATCAATACTGACAATATATGTATTCGTTAAAATTATATGATTCATTGTACAGTTATTGCCAAATACAAGTTGTCTGCTTTTTCTGTTGGCAATTAGCAGTGATGTATCGACGCATCATCGTTCTCTTCCGACAGATTGCTGCGTCCTGCCTCTTGTGACAGTCCGTGTGAGATTATGAATGGGTGGAATTAAAACGAAAATGTTTAACAGTAAATCTACAAGAAAGGGCATCGGTGATCAAAGCAACGAGCATCAAAGGGCAGGCGACTTTCCCGCAAATCATCTCACCTGACTAAGCAACCAACGGTGCTGACCCATGCATAATGCTATATATCAGATGAACACACAATAGCCACCGACATTCACAATCACGAGCACTTTACCAAGACAGAAAGAGATTATATCTATAAGTTTTTTTCGCGGCGCTTATGACAAGCAGATATGGAATGCATCGATATAGAAGGTCAGGGCACTCGGTGAAAGTCTAGCGACAGGAAGCAAGTAGCCTGAGCAACTGCCAGAGGAAATGTGCTTCACCACAACATGGGAGGTACTGACGTTTTTGCAAAGCCATAAACATCCTTCCTTGAAAGCAGGAAAACTGGGATGCAGTTATGGCCCGAACCGCAAACAGTTCTGGTAAACAGTAGGAACTTCAAGGAATGCATGTTTCGGTCTTGATTTAATGAGTGCGTGGTTGTCACGGGTCCTGGGATCTGCGTGCCTGTCTTGGTGGTGACAAGTCAGTCAAAGTTATTTCCCATGGTTCATAAGTCAGGCATAAATTCACAGGGACATCAGTAAAGTTGGGTGGTATGACATTTGAAAAGGGACTATTTCCTTGTGAAACTTTAATCAAATACGCTGATTTTTAATTTAAGGATTAAGGCAATAAATACTTTTGACTAATTAAGAGTCACTATGTTTCAAAATTGGCGCCACTCATAAAAACTACATCAAATTTCATCCAATATAATGCATAATTTTGATGTTGGCTTGGAGGAAATGACCTTTCAGTTTGTGTTACATTTGTTAAGTATATTAGATAAAAGATAACATAAGATAATGTCAACACGATAGCCGCCTGTTCACAGTAATTATGAGATACTATGTCTGCTGTGATATGTGAGTGTGTGGTGATATGTGTGTATGTATCACAGTCAGCATGATCCTGCAGAATGTATTCACTGGACGGTACAAATGTCATAATTACACGGTATCTATGTCGGATGTGTGTATATCAAATACAACATGAAAAAATGTGCTGGCCATGCCAGCAAAGTGATACCTGCCACTGCCACTCTCAAAGCCACAAACAATACCGCCACTCTCAAAACCACAAACAATACTGCCACTCTCAAAACCACAAACAATACTGCCACTCTCACAACCATAATACCATAATCACAACTGCCAATCTCACAACCATACCACTATTGCCACTCTCATAAACACAACCACAACAGCCAATCTCTTAATCACAATCACAACTGCCACTCTTAAAACCATACCACCATTGCCACTCTCATCCACAACCACCATTGCCACTCCTACAATCGCTACATCCAACATCAGCACAAACCATTTGTGACCATTCCCAGTACCACTTCAAACAACTATCAGAATCGCAGTAACGATGTCCATTTCCCTGCAGACAAACAACTCATGTCAGACTAACTGGACACACCACTTGACCCAAGGTGCTTGACCACCGCCTTTGTTCTCCCCCATTCCGACCACTCCTCTGTCCAGCCCGCCAATTTGTTTACACGGCCAGAACAAAGCCCAAAATCAAAGAGTTATCACCGAAATTGCAAGCAGTTAGCATAACTCAGTCAAACACCGATCCGCCCCCACAATTGGAGTTCGAGCGCTAGAAGCGTTCTGCGATACACCATTGTCGTAACACTAGACCACCAGGGGACTCTGTACCGACCGGTGCTGGGGAGGCGCGATTAGCACAGTTCTGCCGGCAATAATACTCATAATTAACACATCTGAATAGATGTCAATTTACACACATGAGTCATTATCAGTCGGAGCTGATATCATAATCATTTAAATGATGACAAAAATGTTACGTACACCAGCAGAGGAATGTCCCCCACAATGTATTTCCAGTGGTAGTATTTTAAAGGTATTTTGCCCACTGGATGGATTTGGCATGTAAAAGGCAGTGGTTGATGTTAATTATATGTGTATTATGTAACATACCAACAACAAAACAGTTTGAATACATATTGTAGCCACATGAGTTAGTCAACAATACTGACCTACACATTACAAGACAGACATCACTTGATGTTTCAATATTAACTGAAATTCCGATTTCTTTAAACTATTGACTGGAAAAAGTGCCCCAAAAACAGACAGGTACAGTGGCTAACACACTTGCATTCAATAGAAAGAGTCAACCGAAAGTAAGTATTTACAAAAGTGATGTAGCTCTTTTTAGTTAATCTAGTCACCAGGCTGCTCAATGCCCCTTACACTTTACCCCTTTACTTCTGTGGGAAGCATTGAGCTACAACACAATCACTGTGTAAAGATACCCATTCACATATCTGTCATTACCTACAAGCTATTTAGTAATATTGCATGAACTAAGGCAATGTAAAAGTGAACACAACTGTCCAAACTCGGAAACAGCAGCAAGGATTCAAAGCCAGGTTCTCACAATTTGTATATTTTAACTACAGCGTGCATGTAATGTGCTGTATCAGCCATCACCTCAGCCATTGCGTGCAGACAACACAATGTTTTAGATACTACCTTATCACGTTGGCCACGGGGCAATTACATCTAGGATGCAGCTGTAGATAGTGACTTTGATTATATGTATTTCACCGTAGAATGCCAAAACAGAGGAGCCCAATATTGAGAACTAAGTGTTTTTTCTTTAACCAGCATTACCACACAACAGCCTAAGTCTGGCATGTATAGTTTTGTGTTTAAATCCATAAACATAACAATTATTTTACTCACTCTAACTATCATGACTTTATCGTTTGATTAATTTATATTTGTATATAAATTAAATAAATGTAAACTTTATCAAGAGTTTTCCATTAAAAAAATTATCAAATCCAATTATAGATAAATTACTTGTAAATATAAAATGTATATAATAATTAATACACTGTTTGCAAGATGCTTAATGAAGCACATCTAAACCAGAACTCAAACCATCCTGGTAATGCTCTAATACAAAGACACAGCCTTGACTCTGAAAGAAGGCTCTAGGAAGAGCTATGACTTCCTCAGACGCTTAGATTGGTGCGTACACAAATCAGGAGTGTCAGATCAAAGTTAGCAAGCTTACAGTACATAATCTGTAACGCCAATTGTTGTTTATGACTGAGGAAAGAGTATGTGCAGAAATAACATCTGTAAATTTAAAAGGGCAATCAACGGGGCAGGGCAAATTATATACTGGAAGACAACTTTGATCCCACATCAAACACAACCAAGAGTCAACAGCCAATCGCCAAGTCTGGAGAAATCTTCACTCGTATTGTTGATACACTCCATTGGACATCCGGACAGGAAGTCATCATTCCTCCACCCAACTTGGAACAATACTAGAAATATATCTAGCCTTTGTTGTTTGGTCACAAGAAACAGTTGCTCAGGTTGTCATCAAGAACTACCTTTCATGTACACCCAGCTGTGTACATCATCCCTGTGGAGACATTCCTTTGTATTCTTGACCTGTTCTCACTGACCAACTGTGTCAGTGCAGATAGTGCAACGCTGTCAAGATTGGGTTTTATTCAGCAGCTGCTGGTTACATGTACACTATATAAACACGGTAAAAAAAAATGAGCTCGACAGAATTATACTGTTGAATGTTTAATACAGTTGACATAGATCTAAGAAAAAGCTCAAAGATACTGCAGATGATTTCTAGAGTTTCAAGAGTTCCTTGTCCAAATTTCAAAACATTCAGGAATGTCGAAAAAAATTATGATTTAATTAACAAGATGTGTGCAAAAACATACCTTTTACAATAAATAAAATGAAACAAACAACACAAATATGATATGTTCTATTGCCCCTAAGATATACACCACATGATTTATTTGACAAATTGCATTAATAAACTGCGAATAGATTTATGTGCTGCCTCGAGACAGGGCTATTAGCACTGTTAGTGTCAATGTGGAGATATTAGAATGATCTCTCACTGTATTACGACATGACTAGCCAGACCACTAGGAAACTGTGGCGTGACTAGCAGCAATATCCTCTACTTTATGACTGTCTCCTCCATATTTAAATGGCCAGCCAGTTCCACGTGCTCACAGAACAACAATTGCCCAGCTAGATTGCTTTGAATCTAATTTAATTTGCATTGGAATTGTATAAATCACTGTACTTGTTTTCGTTACTTTTAAGCAAATTAGTGCCTGTTCGGTGCATCTAATCAAGAAACAAACACCAGTTCGCATGCGTCACCCTGAAAAATGACTTCCTCTAAGAATAGGGAAACTTGAAAGTACTGTTTACGGGAAAGATGAATGAAGAAAGAAAATACAAAACAAAACACTGTATTTTATTTAAAACGTGTATTATAATATTAGGAGTATGATGCACTATCATTAGACTCCACTGACACAACAAACAACAAAGATAGTGCGACATCGTCATAAGCATGTATGTGATAAGACAATGATGTCATTGTGTTATGTGATGACAACTGCAAGATGTGAAATCAACAAATTTTAATTATACACAACAAATTACACGTATAACTGTCAAGGCTTCTTGATATTGAAAGACAAGTGATGTTCACAAACCTTTTGGATATCGATCACTAAATGGTACTTTATCACAGTGGTGAGTCATTGGGATTTGATAATTACACATTGCTGAAAGGGATCATGTACATTTTATTAAACGCTGCACAATCTATCCATGTCCACCCCATGAGGGGGGGGGGGGGTGATGGGTCAACCAGGCATACAGCCAATGCTTCTAAATTCTATCAGTTTACTCCAATGCACAAAAACTGTCCGTCATTCAATTACTGCAAGATGCTATGCAAATGCGGCCAAACAATGCAGTGAAGCAGAAACTATTAATGTGAGATGGTCGTGAGACCGGGCGAAGACTCGCCAATGACTTAAATCACCCAAGCCGTGCCGGCTTTGTCATGCAAATCACGAAGTGTTTGCTGCAAATCTCGGTGATCCGTCATCGTCACCGCGAGTGAAATGAAACGTGGGTGAAAGTGGACAACATTGGAGGGTTGAACACGGTGGGAAAAAACACCCGCCTCATCTGCATAATAAGACGTAACTATAAAACGGCACAGCGGGAGCATTTATCGAGATCAATCTCTCGCTCGGAATCAGCCGCACAAAGGTTTGCTTGTTCGTGTATTTACCCGCCGGCGACGTTTTTCACCCGCGAAGGCGACACATTTGATTGCCACTAAAGATTTTTTTATTACGCCGCGATAAAAGGTTGAGTCGTGGCAAGTTTAGATCACCCCGCAGGGTGAAAGTGACAGGGCGGCTGAGTGCAGGGTTTGTTGTTGGGTTTGTGGCCTGGATGAGGAGAGAAAGATGAGGAGACATGTCTCTGGATGGAGAACGACTTTGTTGTTGGAAGACAGTGGAGCTGCCAGTGAGATTGTCACAGCTAAGAGGAGCCTGTTACACAGGAGAAGGGTGCTGCTTGAAGAGGACAGGAGCCAATGGTACTAGATGAAGAATCTTCGTCTCTGAGTCAGAAGGATTCTTCAAACTGAACACAAAAAGATAGGCAATGGACCATTGATAAGCAGGCGTTATCGTCATGATACAATTGTGCAGTAATTACATTGGGCAGGAGACCATACACAGGATAAGTATGACAAATGACAGATATGGCTGGGAGTTATTCTCTGGTCCCTCCTTTCTCTCCCTGGCCAGAACCTGGCCATATTTGTCCATTTGAGAGTTGAGTTGATTTTGTCAGATATGCCATCAGGCATCAAGGCACCAAAAGCGAAAAGAAATATACTTGATACACACTTCTGCCAACTCCCATGGATTCTGCCCTAAGCATACTTTGAGTTTTGCTGGATTTTATGTGTCATGATCCTTACAAAATCTGACATTAGCTCGCCAAAGTAAGCATGTTTCTCCTTTGGAAGCTGGTTATTCTATCCGACTAGATTTTCAACCTCAGTGAGTCGGAGATCTGTTTTTATGAGATGCAAAGAAGAAACAGGTGCATGTTCACAGGCTGTGGCCAGTGCTGGTTTTTTCCACAACCAGTCCAGCAGAACTGACTCAGTGTCCTTCAAGGGGAACCCTTGAAACAATTTTATGTGCGGTGTCCTGAAAATTGCACCAGAATAAGCGAAAACTTGTCTGTTAGAGTGCACTTATCGATTTATTTCATTTATTCCACTTATCTCTAGTCACAAACCACTGAAGGAAGTTATTCAGTTCACAGGCAGAGACATTGACGACCCAATGGTCATGTCCAAAACTTGATTACTTGACCAAACCGACCACAGGCTAAAAACCAACATTGTCCATATCCTGGACAATCACATACACTTAGTGGATCAACTCGATCTGTTGCAGCCAGTAATGGACAAAATAGATTCGTACTAAAATAAGAACTAAGTACACATAATGACAGAAGGCTCAACAAAGTAAGTACAAGCAACAATATTTGGAACAAGTAAATGATGAGATTCACTGATTTACTAATATGAGGTCAATCCGATCAAACACTGGCAACAACGATGGACAGGAAATGGGGAGTAAATGCATAAACTTAATGTGTTGTTTATTTTCTTTTAAGATAATTTCATACATTTGGTTCAGAAGAGTGCTGAAATGACCCAGACTGCTTTATATGACAATTGTTTAGGACTTTCACCTAAAGTAATTTTGCTTTCATGAACAGAGACATTATATAATTGAATCAATAATGATCCCCTCTGCATGCACTCAACTTAGTCTTGCCTGTGTTGAACTCTGATATCACAGTCTAAGCCAGCACTAGTCTGTGATTATACAAACTCACATGACTGCCCGCGCAAGACAACACATACTTAGACAAACAACAACACCGTCTTCAGTGACATCAATTCTAAGAAGCCTCCATCGCGGATTTCAATAAACGATATATAAAGATAAGAAAATGTACAGTGCCATACATTTCACATCCTTGCCCTGAGGAGGTCTAGGGGGTGATAGAAATGTCATAGTGTTGTGATTGTTTAGCTTAGTATAAACAGTTACAATCCTGGTCATCTGTGACAGTTCGTCAGGGCCAGGCAGGGAGTGGTTTTGATACAAGTAACGTTTTTGTTTGTCAAGCAGAGGCCACAGTGCTATCAATATTACGATCTACACCACGCCTGAAGTGTGACTGCCATCATTCAACGTAAGTATCCGGCTATCACTGGCTACTTTCAACAATAAGCCAAGTAGAATTCTAAAATAAGACTGAAACGATTGAACATTCTTTGGGTTTAACTTAAAACAGTTCATGTTATCACAAATGTCAAATAACCTGGACATTAGTTGTACCGATGTAGTCATCGTGAGCAAATTGTGATGTAATAAATACAATAATTTTACACTTATGCATAATTAATCTATTATAATAATAACTGCATTAAAAAAAAATTAACCGACCTGGGAAACAACTTATAAAAGGTGGAGCAATTCTGAAAGTTCTGAAAATTGTAAAGTAAATTTAATGGAACTACACTGGTATCACTGACTGTGAATTCGGTGTTGAGTATGAACCCATAAAATGTGAGAAGAAACCTTACCCGGGATCAACGTATCTGGAGTGGCGTGCTGTACCTGTGATTTGCATTAACCAAATTACACCCAGTGACTAGGACACCTGGACTAAATTTAGACAGGTCTGGTGGGCAATGTTTATAGTCAACAACCCAATTAAAGATGGGCGTTCTCTCGCAGCTATTCTGAACACCTCAGACTGAACGAGTGGACGATTTTCCTAAAGTAGTCCAATTCATTATGTTGTGACAGACTAAACCTCGGGAGTATTAACTAATACTAGCGTCTCTACCAGAAATTATTGAAGGCCACTCAAGCGGCTCATCTGAATTGACACGTGTTTGTTGTGGACGTCAGAGAGACTACGATTTGTGGAACGGCCAAACAGGCTGACACGAAACATTAAATGTGCAGTAAATGGAGGAACTGACATTGTATGTGAACTGGACTAATGACCACTGGATTGTCAGATCCATCCTGAGATCTGACAGGATCAGCAGATCCTACATAACACTTCACTGCTATGTGGAGGGGTAGAGCACCTGCAGGGGTTTATTACACCCCACCCCCACCCCCACCCCCACCCCACACATTTCCTACCTGTCTGCTGCATAGGTCAACACATCATAGTACCATGTGAGCAAGCAGTGGGGCATTGCTCGAAATACGGACTAGTTTTACCATAAGCTAAAGCGCACCAATGTTACTGCACTCAGAAGGGAGCAATCTAAAAATAACTCATTATCATAGAATGATTAGACCCTACAATCCCATTGTTGATCGGTTCAAAACAAACGCAACTTCCAGAAATAACTTAGTAAATGTTACAATCAATGTAGTTTATCTGTATAAACAATTATGAGTAATTAATTATATAAAAAATATAACATACTATATATATATAATATATATATATATATATATATATATATATATATATACATATATATATACATATATATTGCTTAATTTATGAATACCTTAATATTATGTGTACCTTTATTCAATAAACTGTATTGAAATGAACAAATATTACATGCTTTCAGACTGCCAATACGAGAAGATGACTTATTTATATCTGATACGCTAGATTTACATAGTGTAAACTAGTAAAACAACATTTAACCTACCGGGGGGGGGGGGGGGGGTAGTGGTATATAATGCCTAAGGTCCATGTTGACTTTAACAAGAAATAAAAGTATTAATTTAAAAAAATAAAAATGTCAAAACACTTCATTTCACCTTTTATCATATAAAGTATAAAACAACACCTCCCCGTCATTACACCTACAGTCTGCCTATATAAAATAAATACATTGCATAGTATAAAAAGAAATAGAGGAACACATTCCGTTTGACACAACCCCCAGTGTCCTCTACCTGTGTGGACTGGCTGGTGTTGGCCTACAGATCAGTATCAGAACTTCACCAGTCTGCAGCAGGCCATCCTATCCCCTCCCCTCTCTCCCTCTCCCTCGCACAGAGAGGGAGAGGAATACTGTACACCCATGGGGGGAGATGAAGGGTGGGTTATCTATCCCGGCCAGATGTGTGCAGGGAAGATAGAGCCACTAAATATATCAGTGGTGGGAGAGGGAGATGGGGGAGGCACACACTGCCCTGGGCCACACCTGCCAACCCACATCCCACACTGCCTAAACAGGCAGGTGTCTTGTGGCCATAGCAACTTCTCCACCTGGGTACTGGTGGTGGTGGTGGTAGTGATATTGGTAGTGGTGGTAGTCAATTAGTCATAGTGGTCATAGTCGTAGTCGTCGCCGCCGCCGTGGCCGTCGCCGTCGCCGTCGCCGTCGCCGTCGCCGTAGTAGTCAGGGCTTTATGCAGATTAACATATTTGCCAGTCTTGTTTTGATGGATGTCAACACACATACGTATTACCCAGATGAGGTGTGTTTTATGGCTAAAATAAACAATAGACACATGTTTGATACTTGCTTACACCCATTTTCAAGGCTTATCTATGATTTGTGAAAAAAAATTCTCTTCATTTTTTAACCGTCCAGTGATATCGTCTACCCATCCACATAAGGCTTTACCCATCCAACTGACAGACAGAGGGGTCTCTGCATAAAGCTATAGTAGTAAAAGTAGAATGTGTCTCTTAGTCACATGAACTCCACTGAGACAGTCCCTTGAGTGCCCTGTCACTTCACAGTTAGTGTTGTGATACCTCAAAAAACTGCTGTAACTCGAGAATGAGAAGACACCCCTACCCTGAGGGGTGGCTGAACGAGATACAACAAAAAGCAGATAAGTTAGGAAACCAAGAAAAAGCTAGGTAAATGTGCTGGCAGGGGGAAAGCACTTAGTATTAGAAAACGAGAAAGCCAGTGAGTGTGATAACTACTGTGGCATATGTATAAACGGTCCACCGAATAAACTAGCCTCACCTATTTCTTAAGGGATTAACGAGGAAAACTCAATTCACTGAGAACACAATGGCTAACAAATGAACAAGATCACAACCAAAACCAGATGGTACATGAACAAGCAGGCAACTGGCTTCTCAATAGCTCCACAACGCTGTTCATTTCTATTTATAGCAGGCTGAAAGACGTAATTTTTTACACAAACTGCTGGCTTTAAAAATCAGAGCTCTGGGCCAAATGTGCTCATGGGACAAGCCCAGAAGGAGACGAACCACAAAGGTTGATGTCTCATAACCTGCCCGCTTGTACAACTGGCCACTGGGGAAGCGCAGCGTCAAGAAGGTGTGATTCCATAATCGATCCTCGTGACAAACCAGTTAATTCCACAATAGATCTTTCAGCGTGTGTCAGCGGAGTCCTGTGGGACCCGTTAAATTAACCCCAAGGGTCAGGGAGACAATGAGACCAATCGCAGTGTCCAGTGCAAATTATGCAAATGGCCGTTGTTTTCGGCCGAGGTTATTTATGGCAACGGGAAAGTCCTGCAGGAAATGGACGGCAGGAGGTAGAGGAAAGACGGACAAAGACGGAAGAAATCACCATATATTGGCTTTAATTAGAATACGCCACAAACCAAGTATTTGTGATTTGAATATCTTGCATCATGACAAATAAGCTGACTAGTTATCTGAATTTGCATCTTAACGATCACAGAGCGCTGTACTTACTGATTGTTGCCAAGATTCTTATTCACGTCATTCTCACAAATTAAATTTACTGGTAACTAATACTAACTATACAATAGCTGCACCTGTGAAATTTGTTAGATCACTGTATCTCTCTAATAATTATTACGTAGGGTTACTGTGAATGTTTTTAGTTCAAAATTCAGAGGTATAGCAGACACCCACATACTGCAAGAGCCTGCTGTGAGGGTGACCAAAGTTGACATGAACCCACCACAAGCTCATCAGTGATAAATTCAAAGTGCACATTAAAATGGCAATTTACCCACGTGGCAATCATATAAGCACGTGGTTGTGTTTAAATGCACCCACACCAATTAGGCAGCTATCTCTTGTGGAGGATAAAATCGCTATTCTCTCCCTTTCACCATCCCCAAACCCTCCTGAAGTCAGGGAATTATGGCTAATTATATCCCTCTTTGGCCTGTTGTCTACAACAGGCCAAAGAGGATAAGTTTTAGCCAAACAAAGAGATGTATTGTTGACACATAATCTGGGTTACCCCTTGTAAAATCCATACAACCCAACAAGGAACTGAACCATGTCCTAGAAAACCCTATCTCCCCCACCCCTGGAGGGTGCAAACAGGGCAACTTGCACCTGAACCCTGTGCTAGAAGACAAATCTATCAAATAAATCTCAAGTATTTGGGTCCCGTGCGGGTGTACTGTTACATTTCATGATTGCATGCTCAGATTTGTTCTAAGCAACATGCTATATTTAACCATAATAACCTGACCACCAACTTTTTTCTTTTGATACTTGAGGATATGTAGTAGGTCCACATACAATGTACCCAGTTTTCCCCACACAATGAGTTGACTAGTGACAATTTCCAGGAAGCATGTTGACACATTGTTGTCTTACAGTTATTACTGTTATGGTTATTATTTGTATTAGTTATTATTGTTATGATACGTATACATCGTACGTGCACATTACTTCGTATTTAGTACTGGCATATCTGCATTTGAATATAAATACCAAAGGTATGTCATCAATTGCTCACAGCAGTGTATATGTTATCATTTTCTGTCCCCCCTACTCTCCCCCTACTCTCCCTCAACTCTCCCCCTACTCTCCCCCTACTCTCCCCCTACTCTCCCCCTACTCTCCCCCTACTCTCCCCCTACTCTCCCCCTACTCTCCCCCTACTCTCCCTCAACTCTCCCCCTACTCTCCCCCTACTCTCCCCCTACTCTCCCCCTACTCTCCCCCTACTCTCCCCCTACTCTCCCCCTACTCTCCCCCAACTCTCCCCCTACTCTCCCCCTACTCTCCCCCTACTCTCCCCCTACTCTCCCCCTACTCTCCCTCAACTCTCCCCCTACTCTCCCCCTACTCTCCCCCTACTCTCCCCCTACTCTCCCTCAACTCTCCCCCTACTCTCCCCCTACTCTCCCCCTACTCTCCCCCTACTCTCCCCCTACTCTCCCTCAATTTTCCCAGCCTTGCGTGCTTAATCTTTCTGCATTTTTGGCGTTTTTAGACAAGTAAATAACACCACTGAAATTCAACTCTGGTGCATTTCTGTGTTTCTCCTGGCGAATGTCTGGCAGAATAAATTAATTCCGCTAAAGCGTTCTTCAAGATCAGACATGGTTTGATCTTGTGTGATAAATGCAGCATTAATGGGACAGCTAGGTCTCTGAGTCACAGCATGACACAATCACAGTGTCACTAGACAGCCACGACAGTGACACAGCACGACACAGCAGTGACAGCACGTGTGTCATCCTGAAAGTGCCAACACAAAGCGTTTAAAATAAAAACGTCCTCACCCAGACGGTGGCCACTACATCTGTGTGTCCCACCAGTACAGCAGGTGTCATGACTTACCTAGAACAGAAGAGAAAAGCATTTGTGTTAATGCACATGGTACCATCAAAGGGAGCCAGGAGTTTGTCACTGCCTCAAACAGTATCAGACTGTCACAAGTCTGCACATGGCATATACAATGTTTCTTGCAGAACACCAGGCTACAAAAGTTACATATTACCATCAGAGTTACCATGTAGGGAGACTGGGACATAAGTCTGAAACCATGGAGTTGTTATGGTAAACTCAAGGACAGATCCGAAGTGATCCATCTGCAGTAACCTAAGAGAATTATGACATTTTATAAATATATCCTTATAAAACATCTTGCCCAATATAATCCATGTAGTTCATAAGTAAAAATGGTAACCGTAAAAATATCCATCACCTGTATATCCCACAAGGGCTAATTCCACGCCCCTGACCTGCTTACTTGAGCACCCTCAGAACTATTAGCACCCACCCTCAGAACTGTGGATGAGGGTGCAATAAGCATGACACCAGTCTGAGACACACCTCAAAGAGGGTGCTGTGCCCTGTCATGGTTGGATCACCACCAAAGGGGCACATAGCAGCAGAGGCAATTACCACCCAAGCCTGCTCAAGGCACCATTAGATTATTCATTTTATGTGTTTCTGCTGCGTTTACTTTAATCGCCAAGTAAGAGTTTGTTGGTTTATCCACATCAATCACCTGACACAGGGATCAAGAGCCGCCTGGGGCAGGAATGTAGTGTGGTCAGTGACTTTGGGACCCTTTGACTCTGTTTATAGAAACGACATTATACAAGAGTTGGAGGTGGAATGTTAATGACCAGGTCTTTGGAGTAGAGACCAGTCCTGACTTCTGAGTGTCTCAACACGCGACTGGCATTCCCCTCTCTGATTTGATTACACGAAACGACACAAAAGAAACAAACTCCTTTTAACCTCATTCTCGCATACAGCACCGCACACACTCCATTGTCGCCACAGAGTGCATAAATTTTACTTAAACAAGATTGATCAATCAGTCGACATCGACTCCGAGCCAGCCCGTGCCACTTCTGCACTTCTGTCGTTTAGTCCCATCCGCTATTGTGTTTCGACAAGGCAGGCCATTTTACAGCAAACACAATATCGCATTGTGATATCAAGAATGAGGCAAATGATACACATTAATGGAGCCTCCCAGAGCAACCAACACCGGATAAGGGTGTCCGGTGTATTGTCTCGGCCAGTGGGACTGTGATCGCTGGCACGCACAAAGGGCCATAATAACACTCTCGGCTGACAGAAAGACCATAATTAGCCAGATAAACACAGCCTGTATTTTAGAGGTGCCACCTCTGACAATACATCGACCATATGGAAGTGTACATGATATAGTTGCGGTTTATATAAGCAACTAAACATAAGCAGGACTGCACAGGTAGAAGTTTATCTTATGGTATTATTCTGATGATAAGGTACAGAGCCCTATTAAACTTGTGAAATCTAAATGTTAATGTATTACTATAAAGGTACATTCTTTTATCTAGGCCTTATGACCTGCCAAATATCTGTTAACGTGAAAATCAACTTGATGTTCGGGGAAGAATTCAGCCACACTACAAGTATTGCACAAACAAAGTTATTAATTAATACCTACCATTATTTAATAATTTACACCTCCTACTCTCTACATTCCTGAATGTGCAAAGTGAAACATTTATTTTCAAGAATAATACAGAATAAATCAAAATAACAAGCCACTATCCAAAAATAGATCGTCTCTTTCTAGGAAGCTGGGAAGACAACAATTGAGGAGGATGAATGAGGTGCAACGTGGTGTGAAGATAAAACCTCCGTAGACTTTCAGAATGAATGAGAAACATAAAAAGTATGATTCCGAGACATGAATCATCTTCAAAGTTGGAAAGCAGCAGTGATTGATTGATTTATTATCGCACAATTAGCTCATGCATTCTCTGTGTTGCCGTCAATCGTCTTAAAGTTGAACGAACGTGCATTTTCGTAATACACGCAACTGACAATACGTGTTCCTATTCCCCCTCCATAGGGACGTCTGTAACATAATCCAGATCCACTCCGATTCACTTCTCTCCTTCCCCAGAAAACTATAATGACATTTTCTCATCCCACTTGTGAGAAAATATAGGGCAGCCAGAGGCAGACAGAGGCAGTCAGCCCTGTCCTGTTCTCTTATTAATTTCAGTCGCAGTCAATTTCCCACCCCTTTCCAATAAAAAACGTGCACCTTTGAAGCCTTCCGAATGGGCCTTGGTGGCTCAGCCAAGCGTGGGTAATCCCCCCATTCTCCCAGCCAAGTGCCCCTGGTCATCTGATGAGAATTAGCAGGATAGAGACATCGCCCATGTGCCAATCCTCTGAAGTCCCAGCCGGGGTAATTGGCAACACCCTGGGGTTACTGGGGTAGTGGGAGGTGTTGGAACGCTTACATTTTTCAGCTAATTTAACATAGACATCTGCCATGGACTGGAGGAATAAAGCCCGGTAAATGTTCCCCTCCGGCAGAGGGAGGCTAGTTAGGCATCTGATGGCAATCCACAAAAATGTCATCTGACATTAACAGTCACTCGAGTTGGGGGAATTACAATCTCTCTTTGGTGCATCGGCTTGCTGCAGCTACTGCCATTAAACATGATACTGTTGTCTTCAGAGACACCACATTCCTTGACACTTCCCTGAGAAACAGCTTTCAAAGCAATGTTGAAACACATTTGAATTATCTTTCCTGCAAATAATACTGTCTGTATTTTAACACACAATATAGGCAATATGTGAGTCAATGCCAGACTACATTCCAATTTAACATATAATGCATCTTGAAAATGGCATTAAAGCTTTATTATTATTATTATTAATTTCTTTTTATAACATAGCATTTCATACTGTAAACAAATGAAGGCTTCAGTGAAATTACTTTAATATTTTAACTCCATATTAAATGTTATTCTATGTAATATTACATTCTTATAATCAGTCACATCAAACACAATTTAAGAGCTACTTTATATTTATTCAAGATGTTGAAGTCAACATGAATTACATGTTGCTACTATATTGAACCAGATATCTTTATGTCCATATTTTGTTACAACCTTCTCAGTTGGATACTTTTCTGTCAACATAAAAGGACCTCATAAAAACTACAAGACACTATATCCAAGCCCTACTAGTGAGACAAATTCAGACACACAAGCCCACGTACAAATTTAGTTCCCATTCCACCTGTCTCAATGGTAATGCACCGAGAGACATGTTTGGACACGTTCTGGCAATCCTCAGGTTTGACTATTTACTGGATTGCATCAGAATCGGCCACGCGCGACATCCAACTGATTACAAATGCAGCCTGTCCAGACAGTGCAGTCTGCACTGTGCACTTCACACCAACTTGTCTGAAAACAAGGCAAGCTGCATTGAAATGTTTACATGTATCTGACTGGCACAGTCTGCACACAATTAAACTTCCTACACACACAAACCAGTGGTTATTCCCAGGCATCATTTCCAAGAGAATGGCACAAACATCTCAAGGCTCATTGACGATCATTTCTAGTACAATGGACGTAATTTCCTCTGCACATATTCCATTTTGCATTGCCATGTGCTTTTTATGTAGATTCTTTTGGGCCTGTTCCAGAGATTATATTCCACCCTTGGCAAGAACAGAGGGTTGGCCTTAAAACATGCCCAATGTTGTATACGTATTATCTTTCATCTGGAGGGGCATCAAAGGGCACTTTGTTAGATAAGTATACTTCTTTATCAACCTATTATAATAGTGTTATTTCAGTGCAAATACTTCCATATTCATAGGAGACCTTAATCACTCATTCTAAAAAAAAAATTCATCATATGCAGAGAGAAGGCTAAGAATAGTAGTCTTGATAACTCTGCAACTGCTGTTGCCTCAATCTTCAAAGAACAATGCCTGAAGGTGATTTCCATGCAGATGTTTTGCAAGAAGAAAGTGCTGCCATCTGGTGATGTAGCAACAAGTCAGCACACAACTAACTGTTTGTTTATATGTCATCTACAAACAAAACTTGTTTATGCCAGGGGACACACAGTCACACAAGCATGTTAAACTAACATTACGGTGTATGTACTCTTGTGCAGACTGTCCCTTGTTACATAACGCCCTACAGTATCGTTAACTGAAACAGTAATCATCATAATTCCTCCACAAATATCGGAAAACCATCAATGAAGCCAGACCTGTCCTTGCGTGGATAATCCAGAAAATTAGTTTCCCAGAACACGGGAATCCTCCACTGTGCTTATCCATTTATCTTGTACCACTTCGTAGGCACTTGGCCCGGGGAGCAACCGACGACAAAACGCCTGATAAAAACAGTTTACCAGTGGCAATGTATTTGGCGTGACAAAGGGAGGTTATGATGTTATCGAGGGAGGAAGACAAGTGGTGGGTCCACGTGGGGACTGCCTCCAGCCGAGGCTGATGGATGGGTGTGGGGAGGGAGACACTGATCGATGCTCCCGTCCCACCCCTATTATTGGCCACTGTTTCCCTCAGCTACCGTTCTGCCCTGTGCCAGAAATCTGTTTCTTATGCAGCCCGTCTTACAAAAATAATCATCCTTTTCCTGCTTAGACAGTCATGAAAACATCGGTGGCTTTCCGGGAGAAAAACCACTTCAGGAAACATCAAGAGAAACGATGCATCATATTTCAAACTATGGACTCTCTGTTCGGCCAAATTCCAGTTCTAATGTATCACTTTTCACTACAATGACAACTGCAAGATTAAACAACTATGATAATGCTCAATTTAACTACTTTTTGATACAAATATAATGAACATATTGCTCTCCATATTACATTCCAACATTTATTAAAGGGAAGGTACAACATTTTCAATGGCAGGCTGACCAATATATACAGGCAGTAGTGTTTCAAATGTAAAATTTTGTTTTTATAAAATATGAAATATATAATCTAATTTAACAACGTCACTCTTTGTATAATAATCATTATTGCTATTTGTCGCTGCAGCATGGTTTTGTTCAGATTAAAATTTCTTTGATAACACAAATTTATTTGAGTAAATTTTTCTCCAGCACACTCTAAATTAGTATATTTAAACGTTTCACCAGACCCTTATTTTCAAAATTATTAACAGGATTAAGACCATGGTAGTACATCATGGGTATTCCATTGCTAAACAATATTGTGTGTGTGTGTGTGTGTGTGTGTGTGTGTGTGTGTGTGTGTGTGTGTGCGTGCGCACACGTGTGCATGCATGTGTTATAAAAACTGGTTAACCCAGGGTTGTAATGAAACAATTGTTGAGCTAACCAATGAAGATAATTGTACATCTCATTTAGTACGCACACAACAAGGATGTATGTTCACATGTCACATGACAGAATCACTTATGAAAGTAGAAATTAGCAATCCCACATCCTATCGTGGAAGGAACGAAGAGGAACCCACTGGCCCAGTGAATCATCATCCGTATTCATACACCCGATGATACCAATTTGCCTCACTTGGTCGGACTGCAGCAAGACATTTCCAGCCTCTGTTTAAAGGAAGGAACTCCGTTGTCACAGGACCCAGGGCGAAACAACTTGACATGCAACACAAAATCTGATTGTGCCCAGCCGAAAGCTTCCCTGATGAAGCGCAGGGAGGAATTCTGATGCATCCATTCATCCCTGGCTCTCCCACTATTTATGTATGACAATGTGCCCCTACCACCAGCAAACTCAATTTCACACAGTACTGATTTAATTTTGGCGAGGTTTTTTTAGCATCGGAAACATCAAATAGAATATGGACGGCGGCGCACCAGCCTCTGTGTTTAGTAAATGAAATCATCACAGTCTTAGCAGGAATGCGACGCTTCCACTTTCTTAGACGTCTGCCTCGATATCTTCAAAGTTACCGGCCGGGTGATTCGGTTATGGGTAAAAGTGTGGTGGCGTGCTTTGGGGTTGGTTTCTGCCAAGAAGTGCAGTCTTAATAGGATCCTATTTAGGTGTATATGCCGGCTGGAATTACACGTAAACTAGCAGCTAAGAGCACCCTTTCATCTCAGGATTACAGCTAGTGAGAAGCAACAACATAATAACTCATGCCACTTTGCTCACATTATAGGTGTAGTACTTTTGTTATAATCCAAATACATTCCATCTTGCTCAGCGAGCATCTACATTTTTTATTTTTGAAAAAGGTTACATCTATATACTACATTCTTAAGTTTAGTATTGATCATGAGGAAATTAGTGGGAACATATTAAGCACAATAACCGAAAATATATAATGTTAAAATAAACACATTTGCGCATTAACTCTATACTGGCTCTTATTAACAGGTTTTATATTCATAAAATAGGCTGCAGCTAAGGAATATTGCGTCACTGGTTAACAAATTGAATATTGTAATTCTGTAGCTGAACAGAGCTTGAAGGCACTGATATATGCAGCACTGTGCCAAGTTCCATAACTCAGGGTGCTGCTTAGGTTTATTATTTATATAAACCACTAAAAAAATTATCCAAGAGACCGAATGCCTAGAAAAAAAAACACTGGAATGCTCATACTGTAAGTGTGCTTGTTTGAACACCTGCGTTTGTGTCAATGCATAAACTACTGATCAATCTGTCAAAACACAAGTTCTACGTCGCTCCCAGTATGATAAGTGAAAACAGCCCAATTTCATTGCTAATGACATCAACGAAACTATGCCAATTTTGTCACTAATTACATTAATAAAAACAGGCCAATTTTGCCATTAATGACTTCATGTTTTTTATAGGCGTTTATGCCCATTCCCACAGGTACAACAGTAATGACATAACACCAACATTATGTTTGATGGCTATTGCTATCATCAAAATAACATAAAACAGTTTATGAGTAATAATGTGCATTATCTATCTCTATAGACTGTTTTCGCTCAATTCACATGGTGCATACCTTAGAGGTGAACATGCAACCTACTGGATTTTACTGTCATTCTAATGTAGGTCACCTTTCAAGTTTCAAGATGAGTTTTGATTTTATTATTCTGTTGAAGAACTGAACTGAACTCCACAAAAATCAGTCACCACACAAAATGGTTGAAGTGGTGTTCACAATATTTTAGGGTCTATGAGCTGAATCATGTTAGCTAACTAAAAACAAGTTTCGCATTTTAATTTTTTTTGCTTAATTTTTCATATTGTATTTCTTTTTACAAACATAAATATTGTAGTAATACCACCAGTGTGCCAAGTCACTCGTAAGGTGCTTCTTATGCTGGTGATCATTGCACTCGAAGTCTATTTCATCTTTCTACGCATGATGAACACAGAGATGTTTTTGAGTTATTTATGGACAAGGCTGCACTTGTGAACAAAGACCAGGTTGTTCTTTAATAACCCAAAGGCTCTTAGTAGGTGAAGGTTCCCTGCTCCTGGAGTCGTAGGAGCATGTTGACACCATTCGGTGGCACCCTGCATTATGCCGACACAGGGGAACATGGGAGGAACACGCAGAGCTGTTTCATTTACAGACACGTCCATAACGTAGACCTACACAGGGCAAGGTCTACACAGCCCTTGTGCCACCTGCGTGTCTCGCTTGTAATGGTCACGTCCTAACACCAGGTGTGTATTTGCTTGAAATGTCATACATGCCTAACGCTTGCAACACACTCCGATATGCAGGACATAATTTTTTAGTTAACTTTTTTAAACACGATGACATAAATTTTGCAAAAACAATGTGCAGATGCAAGTCAGAAGAACAGATTTTGAAAGAATACCCCATATCTGTCCATGTGCTGGTTGACAGAACTAAGGCAATAAAGTTGCTGCCGGGTAAACGATACGGCCAACGCACTTGAATAGCACTTCAATGAACGAGCTCTCAAAGGCCTTGAAGTGAACAGTAAGCTCTCAACCACACCAGAGACAGAGAGATGAATATTCTTCCATCTGAGTTGATATCTCTTTACCGCAGTCTGCTATGCTCCGCTGCCACCACCTGTATGGCAACCTCGTCTCGTTTACACCACATGGCATACACAGACGACACAAACACTGCACTTATGTCAGACTGACGTCCCTTCAAAACACCTGTCAGTCGTGACAACAGCAAAGATCCAAACAGAAACCCTCCTGCAAGAGGCATGGCACAACAAACCTACCGAGAATCAACCGTAAATACCACACCAATGTACCAACACCACTGGGCTATGTTAGCAGCTCTGACAATACAAACCAATGGAGCATGGATATCGAGGCAAAAAACGTCTACATGTCGGCTTCTAATTGCCAACATTAATAATTGAGTGCCATAATCGGATACCGTGGTTGTGTGTCTGTTACTACTGCAAGTGGTTGTGATACTGTTTGTCCTATGAGCACAACTACGATGCTGTTGATACGATGCACTTTTGCAGCGGATATCAAATGACGGGATGAACAATTCCCCCATCACTCCACTGTCTGTGCAGCCATCTGCTATGAATTGCTTCAGTGGTCACTATGCTGAAATATCTTTGCATCTATAAATATTTTATACAACTTGAAACATATCTGATTTTCCCTCACCTTCCAGCACGGACTGTATCGATCATTGGAAGTGTGCATTATACTCCACCGATTCACTAATGACAGTAAATAAAACATTGACACAATGTTTACGATATTTTAGCTGTTGCTAAGCAATTTTTTTTTTATTTATTTACTATGAAACTACCGGTGAAGAAAAAGTCAGGCAGACAGTCTATGTGTCATTTATTTAACATATTATTCGTAAAACTGGTATAAATATGTGGTATATACATTGCCCACCAAATTGCATCTAATCAGACCAAAACATTGTTTACAAGTTGAACATTTGGTCTGTGAACATTCTCTGTCCTTTTATATTCCAACATGTAAGAAGATTTCATCCCGATAATTACTGCCCTCGTTTGTACAGGATAACAAAACTGACAACTTTGTCCTAAACGTTTGCCTGCATAATCACCACAGCACATCAAATACAATACAAGTAAACGACAATTACCTTTGTGTCGGCTTCAAAGGCTTCACAATTCATAGTGCACCCTGCAATTCCAATAAGTCCTGCATCCAACATGCTTGCACCAGATACGACCAGGAGAATGCAGAAAAGCAACATGGACCAGCCGAATGTCTCCCAAACAACAACTGTCACAGCCAGAGAGTGCCTCAGTATCTCAGCAGACCCACACTGAGGATACCTCGGACTGTCAGTGGACGCTGCCG
Source organism: Oasisia sp. SBJ-2009 (assembly GCA_964017155.1). NCBI lineage: Eukaryota > Metazoa > Annelida > Polychaeta > Sabellida > Siboglinidae > Oasisia > Oasisia sp. SBJ-2009. The sequence goes on from OZ024854.1 coordinate 49,825,283, forward strand.
GACTGATAGATGGACAGATAGATGTCCCGATTAAGCCAGACAGCAGGGCTATGATTAACTTGGAGGCAGATGGGCAGGGGGTAATGTGTCTGTGTGTTTGCCAGGTGTACAACCAGACAAACTGTTGTTGGCCGTCCAGTGGAATTAGCCGGCTTGGTATGATAAATGTTGTGAATTCCCCAGAGTCGCGTGAACAGGCTACAACATAACTACCAGCAGTTGTATGCGTCAAAGGGTTATGTACACACCACAATGTACATAACGCTTTGTGTGTGTGCGTCTTTGGTTTGATCAGACCTTTGTAACACCTGTGGTTAAACATTGAGACATTTTCCATGACAAATTCAGTGTAAAATAACAAACCCCACTTAAGCCAGTTATTAGTATATTGCTCAATAACAAGCCACCATTGTTGACTTACAGCTAGGCAAAGACTGGATAAGGCTGATGAAATAAGACTGCAGGTGTTTCTTTTAACATCTTTTCAAAACCATTTTATGACTTATGCCTCCATTTACTCATACAGCCTGAATGTAATAAACGTGCCTTGGCTGTGCACTGCACTGGTAATACCTTTCTTCCTTGATAGTCTCATGGTGCATAATTAGTCACGTTATTTCTCAGATTGTTCCTAACACTACAATATGTTCAAGGGTTCATTAAGAATGAACACTAACCTAAATACCATAGCAATGATGCAGTTTTTTTGTAAAGACGACAAATTCTTCCTAGTCTCTCACTCTCCGTCTTTGCCAAACCACCAAGCCACTAGCATATCTTGATTTATGACCCCGACGACATTGTTAGCCAGTTGTACGCTAACCGCCTTCTCAGGGCTCCTCAATCTTCCACCCTGAACCCAGACCACCTACAACGCTATCGCGGCCTCTTTCAACAACAACATACATGCGCCAGACCGCTCCACTTCCGTCACTAAATAGATAGCGTACATCGCCTCCCACTGTTGCAGTTGTATGGGCACCCTTGCAATCTGTCAGCGAATCAATCAAGACCGTGATGCAGTTCTGAGGTAATACATTCCAGTCTGCCACCAGACTGCAGGATTCGCTGGCGACATATACACAGAGTTTTGATCACTCCTACCAAGGGTTCATGACCCCGCAGAAAGTTCTCCCATCTAAATTGTTATCACTTAAGGAGAACGATCTGGAACTAGAATCTGGTGCCGTAAAAACGTTCTTTATCTTAGCGCCACTATCTCGCCTGCGCATGTATACACTGTCGCCATTCAAGACTACACAGTGCCAGTGCAAAAACGGACCACGTTCCGTGAAAAACTGTGCGAGAAACATGCAAGGAAGGACAGTGGTTGCTTTGGAAAGTGATTCATCGCAAATTTGTACCTGTTAATAATACCGTCGTGCGTTTCTTTTGGGCGAACATTATGGTTTTTGCATGCAGGTGAAAAGTTATCGTGTGGCTTTTACAAATTGCCATGTTATTTGTGAAACCCGACGCGACAAGACCGGAACGTCTGATGGGGCACTAAATAATGGCAATGCTGGCTAATGTAATAAACTGGATCCGTGAGAAATTTCATAGGGGGAAACTTACTACCATAAAAACACAACTGACTTAAAAACATCATCCAAAATAGCATTTGGTAATGGTTTTAGTAGTTTTTTTTACCATCATGCACTGTTCTGTAGTTCTATTTGTGTGCACATAATTGGTTAAACAACAATTCAAAATGACCAACATGATATCTAGGTTGCAACTACTTGCAGCAGGTAAAAGGTTGTCTATTGACTGTTCCATACATTCCACTGTCCAGATTGAGCCTAGGGTGGCAATCATTAGCAGGAAGTTGACTCTGTTCTGTACCTTCCATTAACTAGGATCAACCTATGGTGACAATCATTAGCAGGAAGTTGACTCTGTTCTGTACCTTCCATTAACTAGGATCAACCTATGGTGACAATCATTAGCAGGAAGTTGACTCTGTTCTATACCTTCCATTACACAGGTTCAACCTATGGCGACAATCATTAGCAGGAAGTTGACTCTGTTCTGTGCCTTCCATTGACTAGGATCAACTTAGGGCGACAATCATTAGCAGGAAGTTGACATCCAATATATTGATAAGAGAGTGCATCTTGAATCTGAATGTTTTATTTAAATTTGAAACTCGTACAGATAAAACATTCAAATTGCAAACATTGTGTTAAACTTACTAAATGCAATTTGGTGGGGAGTAAGCATTCAACAGACTTTCAAGTATCGAGAATATTATATGTAACAAAATGAAGAACAGATTGGCTCAGTGTAAATTAAAGTACAGTGTAGATGGTGTTGCCTTAATCCAATCTTCCAACATACAATATTGTTGCTGACTCGTATCAGTACCAACTGATGATCCACTGACACTGTTGGGTGAACGCCCAACTGCAGATGATAAGCGAAATAAAATATAAATCCATCATTCGCCCAGAGCCACAAACCCGTGGTTCCAATCTGGCCACATTTCATGACTCTACAGCCACGATAGCTGTTCCAGCCGTAGAATTTTCCGATCGGTAAGTGCACGTGAAAGACGTGAGGGAAATCAAACGGAGATGAAGGGAAGGAAAACATTTCCACCTGTCTCTGATATCACCTCCATCAGTGCGTTCACACTACTGATCCATTGCAGTAAGTTGTGCATCTCGACATCCACTCCAGATGTGTATATATGCCCACGCCACTTGCCCACAACAATTCCCTCTTCCCCCACGGGAAGGACCCAGCCCACTCCCTGGCAACGCACACAGCTGCTGCCCGTCGCCTCCCCGCCTCCCCGCCTCGCCTTCTGGGAACCTAGAAGTCAACTCCCATTTCTCCGCCATACTTGGGTTGCAGCCCCACTTACACTCTCACTCAACACGCCGCTCTCCTGAAATCGGACCTGGTTTGATTCTCCCAGCACATGTCATAGAGCTGTCTGCCGAGCGCCAAGTGCTCGGGTTCAAAAGAAGAACTTGGAGTGATTCCTGCCAGCTGCCACCGCTCGCATCATCAGGGGAAGTACGGACACAGGAGGATTATGGGTAGCCTGGCAAAATGAAACGTTTTTCTGGCTGTGTTTTTGTTGGTTGATTGATGTTTGCGATATACTGTACCATGTTAGATGGCCTACCGGGTATGTCCCTCAGCCAAGGGAAATTATAGCAAGAACACTAAACATTAGAAAACACATATTTTGGAAGGTGAAGTTTTTTTTAAGTGAAACAGCATCTAGTACTCACAATGATTTATGGGCGATATTCTGCTGATAAACTATAACAAATATGCTCCCAAAATAATAAGTAAAATTTGCCATCTGCAATCATATCAGTTTGTTAAAAGAATCATTATCATAACTTCACAAGTTCTATAAACTATTATTAATGTGAGGCTGTACCTTTAATTACCCTAACTTGGCTGTTGACACCAATTAGGTAAAAATGGAAACAAAACATGATCATTAAGCAAAATCATGACATCACTAAAACTAGTCTTTCCTGTACTCTCCATTTACTTGTTCGTCTGCCTATGTCATAGATGAACCGGTTGACAGATAATACATACACCCACCAGCTCTCTCCTTGTGGCAGAGGTTCACCGATAAAAAGATCTTTTTGACTGCCGGGCAACATCCCTGTACAATCAACACCTTTCTAAATATATCTATCACTTCCTGTGTGAAAGCAGTACACAGAAGTATGTTAACTGTTGATTTGGAAAGGTCCCACAAGCTTATATAGTACAGGGCGTATGCAATTCAGTAAATGATATAGAAACAATACATAACCAATGTATGTGACATCGTAAAAAAAACAGAAAAAGCATAAAGCTCTGTAAAAAGAAATCACTACTTATACAGTCGGTGACTTTTAAAATGTGCAGATGTAAGGTTTTGTATATTTGTATGAAGTCCCTAAGGGGTGCTGAATAAGTTGCACAACTGATTTATAGACACACAAAACCAGTGTGTCTAGACTGAAACGAGACTGGTTCTGGCAAATGTAACTAATCTCTGGACAATTTCTCAAAGTATTAAGCCAAAACATTTAAGTCACCAACTTATATACAAATGCAGATGCTGGCTTCACATCAATATTTATGATAACCAAACAAAATCTTACAAAAAAACAATTCTCTATCTAACTCTTTCCACCATCTCATTACACTCTAAGTAAGCATTTTACAAAAACCATGCTGGTGTGAGAACACATGTGCACTAGATGTTAGCCACACGTTTTGAAATTGTGTTTGACTGGTGCTACAGTGAAACTACTAGTGTTGCCTCTACATGACACTAGAACATTGCAAGTGGAGCCGTACCCTTGGCATGTGTGGGATATTCCCGGCAGGATGCTCGCTAGAGAAGGCATGAGGTGGCAGTACCACGGTCGGCCAGCAGTCTGGGAGACAGACACAAACCAGCTGCTCTTGTTCTACGGTTATGTGGCTTACTCAAAGGACTGTAGACAGTTCCAGATGGTTACGTTGCTTACTACGAGGGTTCTAGACTCTAGAGCTTGAGGGCAATACACTAGTTATGATTGTGAATTAATGATAAATTAAGAGGGCCTTAGACTTAAAAACAATCAGGCTTCTAGACACAAAGGCTAACCATTCCAGATGGTTCAACAATAGCTACTGCTTACATCAAGAACTGAGACTATGAGGGTCCTGGATTAAAAGGTCATGACCATAACTTCATAGTTATCGTCCATAAATTTGTGTCACACTACCAGGTGTATACAAGGTTATGTGGTTTACTACAGTGCATACATCCACACTTTGCTAAGTTAAGTGCCTACACAACCTTTCCACCTTGCCTGGATACGCACGTCTAATTCCCTCATCACAACATCCATCATTGGGGAGGCAGGCAGTACACCGGTGAATTACTCATTCTGCTTGTTTTCTCTGTATATCTCCACATAGACACAGCCTCAAGCAAACTGGTGATTACAGGCAGCTATGTTTTCTTTAGGCAACAGCAACTGGTGCTTTTCAGAATTCCGTTCCCACTGGTAGAGACAGTGCACACAGGAAATGGCAGGCTGACAGCTCCGGCAACAGCTGGGAGACATAGCTGGAGAAGATGATAGTGTGAGAGATCTGTACCTATGGGTATGCTCTGAGCAGGACAGTGCAAGGAGGTGCTGCTTTTAATGTTGTAGGAGAAATCAGCAGAATTGTTCAACAGAAGAAAGCAACCCATAGGACTGTTTCACCAATATCTCACTCATAACCTTCATAATCTTAGTAGCTATATACCATGTTCTATGTTGTTGTGCACCTCTGGATAGTAATATAACTAGATTTATGGTGCAGAAAAATGCAGCAAAGACTTAAGTTACCTTCATTATGAGTGAAATTTTGCTCTTTAGCAATTTCAGTCTTTAACAATGATTGTATAAAGTTGTGTACTAAAACCTGTCACACACCTGACATTTTTTAACAGTGGTGTCATAGAAATAGTGAAATGGCGACATAGTTTTACGTTTTGAAAATGCTCCTAAAATTCAACATCGTCTTAGTGAAATGGTTATCAATGACATGAAACCTATATTGAGAAAAAACAACCATACAAACATAATCGTCGTCATTGGGTTCCTACAATGTCAACAAAACCCCCACGGCATTAGCTATAATAACAGTGAGAACATTTACACAGAGTGTAAATATGGACGGATCCATTCAGGTGGACGTCTAAAGCTGCAATTGTGAAGACCAATACCGGACATGATTTAACATCGGAATAACCCGACACATGGTCCACTTGTCAATCACGACCACTCCACAGACATGCTGCCTGTTACTGCTCTTGTAATGATCCGTGTTGTCAACAGACTAAGCCCAGGTGTCACTCCAACCACTTGATCCCCGGTCCATTTCTGACCTGGCTATATTTACAGCCGTCACTACGTTCTACACCTCCACACCCACCTGACTGCTGCAAGACAAGCTATCATAACAATTAGGTGCTGCTGCAACACAGCATTGCTGACATACCTGGCTTGTCCTGTGCCCACCTCGACCATGTGTTCACCTCAGCCAATGACTCTGGACACACCAGTGATGCTCCTGCGGCCGGTAGACCCACTTGAGCAGGTGTAGTGTTATTTATGGCGGCCAGCCTCCACTGTGTGGGACAGTTCGTGTAGCCACAACCACAGAAAGACTCCTGTACTACTACTACTCAACAAACATATCAATCAACTCTCCACTGGCGCTGGAGGTCTGTAGTGTAATAGCGATTGTCCCTCAAGCATGAAAGAGACTGTATCCATTTACAAGCATGACAGAGACTATCCATTTACAAGTGTGACAGACTGTATCCACTTACAAGCGTGACAGGGACTATATCCATTTACAAGCGTGACAGAGACTGTATCCATTTACAAGCGTGACAGAGACTGTATCCATTTACAAGCGTGACAGAGACTGTATCCGTTTACAAGCATGACAGAGACTGTATCCATTTACAAGCATGACAGAGACTGTATCCATTTACAAGCGGGACAGACTGTTTCCGTTTACAAGCGTGACAGAGACTGTATCCGTTTACAAGCGTGACAGAGACTGTATCCATTTACAAGCATGACAGAGACTGTATCCGTTTACAAGCGTGACAGAGACTGTATCCGTTTACAAGCATGACAGAGACTATCCATTTACAAGCGTGACAAAGACTGTATCTTTTTACAAGCCTGACAGAGACTGTATTCATTTACAAGCATTATCCAACTGTTTACCTGCTGTGTGATCTGTGTCCATCACTGTTTTTGTTTGTTTTACGAATATGTCTCTCTTCTACATTGCAACTTCTGTTGCATCATGTGTGACAGATCTCTACTAACTTCTAACATCCCCATTCCCCAATGCAAGCGTAAATTAAAGAATTCTGTGACATGTTGAGATCGCACAAACCATGTATGTACCGATGGCCGATGCAATGCTAACAAATGTGTAGGACAACAGTGAGAAATTTAGAAGTTATATTTAGTATAAAAATAGTACGGACACTGACAGGAAAATTTCTCTCTCTAATGTCTGACTCATTCAGAGAATGGTGCTTTGAGAAAAGTTGTGGATCAAGATTCTTAAAAATACCTCTGACTATATAAAGTATAAATAACTTGCATGCAATTCAATGCAAAGACAAAAGATAAACTTGTTTGCTGATTAAGAACAACACAATACTGAAATGGCACATACCAATTTTAAGTATAAAATAACAATCAACTTGGGCCTATAATAAATAGCAGGCTGAAACAGTGTTGTTGTACAGGACTACAGGTGGGATTTCCTGAGTCCTGGAGTAACCTTCTGATCCACAACTAATGATCCAAGACATAAATAGACATAAATCTAAAGCTTTCATCAAATGAACGAATAATCAACAAGGACGAACACAGATAACGAGAGAGAAAGGAAACATAGGACTTATTGCCGATATCACAAATAGGCTTCATTGATCAGCTCGGATTGGGTTTAACGAATCTTGATCAACTGACAACATTTCACTATTTATGGGATTTACCTCATATAAGTTTATACAAGGAAACTGCATGTTCAGACAATTGTGCCTAGCTGCCCTAGCAACCAAAGTTGTGTATGTACTCAGTGAATTAGTAACAAAACAACACAACCTTTGGAACAATTCATGTTATAATATCAACAATTTAGACAATATTTTATCACATAAACAAAATGTCCAACAACTGTCCATTTTCAGAGTTCAGAAAACAATAAAACACTCACTAATATGTCGTGATCTAGATGACATAATTTATAGCCTCAATACATTCCTCTCGTAAACACTAGTCATTTTTAAAACAGAATGATGACATTTCATGTCCCTTCCATCTGCAGAAGCTCCTGATACTGAGACCTATGGCAATGGGCCACATGTTCATTGATGTTTTGGTGGGCAACTCAGTAAGCCAGTCCACATTTTACTGCAGTGGCAGGGGATGACTAATGACACAGATATCAGAATGTTGGCGAGGGAAATTGTCACGTAAACGTGTACCCACACACTTCTCTACATATTTTAGACATAGATCACGAGGTAGCAGCCACACAGTGACACTTCTGCTTCAATTTCCACATCAAATGGCCCCCCTAAGATGAAAACAATACTGATAAATCTCCGGAGTCCTGACCAATTTGTTATTCAAATTGAACATGATGCCCTGTGACACAGAAAATTTACAGTTGCATCAAGACGGATGTGGGACAAAACCAACGAACTACAAAATGATGTACTACAAAACAGAAAATTGCATTTAGACAGCCGGGAAGAAATCCTATTTATTATGGATATAAATACTTTGTCAGAAGGTGGATTAATTCATCAGTCCGATGCTGATTTTTTATATTTGAAGCCCGTTAATCCCTTCATGTCTTCTACTATTTGTTGCCTTCAAAGTGACATTTCAGTCACTCTCTCATTGTAATCACCTCCCACTAGACCACACAATAGGCAGCAATAAATGAATTAGTTCAAGTATTTTTTCAATTTTAAAGCAACATTAAGGCGGATACGTGACCCGTTTGGGTGTCAGGTTTACAAGCACAAGCTGAATGCTTTTTAGCAAGAAACACAAATCGCAAAAATCTGAATAATAATTAGATAGAAAACTGACCTGCAGTGTAAAGAGATTAGCAGTTAGCACTAGACAGAACATTCAACACCGAGCAGAAACATCAGTTATCTCACAGTGAAAAATTTGCAAGACTGATCCATCCCTTTCACTGTGTAGTTTCACGTTTCACAATATGTGGTTCTTGGCTTTTACTGGTTTTTTTTATGAAGCAAGGTAAACACAGTACCAGGTAGTTATGTTAATAACAGTATCCAGCCAAAACCAATTTTGTTTTTTCAGGATCTGAATTAATAGACGCGTGTAATTTACTGCAATGACAGTATGCGCATTAGGACATTACATGTCTGGGTAACTATTAATTTTATGCCCAAAAACATGCAGTGCATAAAGGTTGCATGATTGTTTACTGAAAGTAATTATTTGTTTCACACATTTTCCGACAGGTAAGACTTTAATTATTTTGATGTGTCGCAATACGTGTGGTTATTAAGGTGCCATGTGATAGTGCTACAATTGTACACAGCGAGTGAATGGTCAGACAGGTATGTGTGGCATCTGTGTAGAGTTTATGTGTGCAGCATGAACACTGACAGATTAAATTGTTGAGTTAAATTCTCAGTACTATATGCCGGCCGCCAAACATCACAGGGCTCCCACCCACGCGCCAGCACACAATCTTTATGCCCATTTCCGACTTCTGTTGCCATTATTGACTATAATCAGTATTAAGCATTGCCGCTATGAATGACTAAATAGATTTATACAACACAGGTTTGTTCAACACAAATCAATATGTTCATAAATTGCCGCACATAATTTGCCCAGTGTGCCTCATAATGTCGCGCCATTAATAGTCGATTTTATGACAGACCTATACAATATCATGGTGTATATGATACTGTTACATCCTGTTTATTATTATAAGTCAGTGGGCTAAATCGCATTAGCACAACAGTCTCAACTCTGTGTGCGTGGTATTACGAATGCTTTTGGGCAAAAATGTAAGCCATATTGTTTCAAATTTTGCCAAAAAAACAATAATTTCACTGCTCAGTGTTCTGCAGCCAGTAAAAAGTGGTTATTACGTACTTAAATCATGCCGTACGCACTGAAGTACTTCACTGTGGAAATCACTTTCACCAGCAACAATAATATTACTCGCCCCGGTGTGAGTTTATTGCAAACGTCTTCCTGGAATCGCTCAGCACATCCTCTGCTAGTGTGAGTTGTGTGCTGTTTGCATGCTAACTTGACACTAGAATGCTATTGTGGCAATGCCCAAGCATGGCAATAGCTAGATGCCTGGGTCTCGCTTGTACAGTTGAATAGCTATGATTCACAGGGATTAAATCGAGAGATCTGGCACGCACAAGCTGTTTGCATGGATAGTAAACAAAAACAGCACAACTTTCCACATATACACAGTTTCTAATTGGCTACAGATAATTACTATAGTTTGAGTTAATTTACAGACTTCGTTCACGCCAATAATAAGGCCTTTGCAAATTTGGCATATTCGAGTAGAATATGTTTAGAAAACACCTTTTCTCAACCAGTTGGTAAATGGCAAATTGGCAATACCACCCACAATTCGGTCATGGTTCAGTGGTTTCATTATTAGTACTCAGTAGCAGTACTTCACAATTTACAATAAGCTGGTTCATGCCACAGAAATGTATAATATTATGCAAAGTCGAGCCATTGTATGTATACATAACAGACATCCTCTTAAATATTAGTTAATGATCATGACTTCATCTAAACAAAGTTAAATAAGTATCATTTGAGTCTTCAAGGCTGATGAACTGGTTTGCTTCTTGACAAACACACTGGAGTTATTTGGAAAGAGTGAGAAGACATCAGAATAGTGTGTAATTGTACAGTGTACGTGTGTGTACCTATACAGGTCTCGGAGAATCATCACTAACTGAACATTGACTGATTGCTACAATTTATGACCAATCCTCGAATCACTGACTTACTGGAAGAAGGATGCGGATATTCGGTGCTATAAAAATAACAGAAGTCATTGGCAAATTGTGAAGAAAAAAAACATGCTTACTGCAGGCGAAACCACATCCAAGACAGGCAGCCCAATGACAGAAAAAGGATTTCCTGAGAGGAAATCCTCAGCTCTACACCTAGTATTCTGTAGCAGGATGTGTTTTGAAAGAATCCCAAACTACCAACAAGTCCCACAATGCCGAGAGAGGGCTGTGTGGTTCAGCAACATTGAAATCCATCAACTGGCCATTTTATTGCCCGTTACTACTCAGCATACATTTTAAGTGAGAATTAAATATGTTTAATACTTTATTAATATTGATGGTTGTGCGCACTGTGGTTTGCATAGGTTGTTAGCTTGTATATAATAGAATTGTGCGTATTTGTGTTTAGCTCCGTATGAGGTCAACCAATCAGCAGCCACTGCGGCCATTACTGTGTCTTTTGAATTGCACAGCGGCGCTAGCAGCCGCGTTTTTGGGAGACTTGTATTTGCGGGAATTTTACGTTCCCACCCACCATCCCTGTTTTTTATTTTGTATTTGTAGATTGTATTAGTACCGGGATATGTATTTTTAGGTGTTTTTTTTTACCCATGTATGTTTTACATTATTGCTTCATTTGTCATTGGCACTTGTAATAAAAATGCATGCCGGTTTCACCCACTACCCTGGTTTTCTTGTTGGTTAGTTTTAGTTTATAATACGGATAAGATTAATCCATTTCAGACTTTCCTAAAATTATGCTGACATATAACAAGTGCAAGCCAATTGTAGTTTTATGCATCATTCTAAATTTGGAGGCACATCTCCGCCTGTTCGGGTATAAGATTAACCTTACCTAATGCCACTGACATATTTACAACAACCGTTTCGTTAATTAAACCTTATCAGACATCACTCAGCTTACACCCATTACGATGCTGTAAATTAATAAAAACATCTAGACATCCTACCCAGCAGAGCAGAATTATCGCCGAAAATACCATGGCATTTCCTAAAGTTTAATTAACACCGGCCAATATCTCATGCGGACTGTTTTTATCCAGCAGCCCGGTCCTCCAGGCTGCCATTCGCAGAGTTTATGGTTATCGATATTAAGAATACATTTTCTTTAATTAAGTCTGCGGTCCGCCGATGGCACCCAAACGTCAAATAAACCAGAGTCGAACTCTCCAGACGTGCTCAAAATGAGAACTTTTTGACAAATCGTTGCAAGCATCGCTACAAAAGGAACCACAGGACAAACGTGCAAATGCAGCGGAAAATGCTACAAAGACGGCGAACTATGTGCCTTAGATATCAATCAGATTGTCTTCCTTTCTTCGACACTGCGGGCAAGTGATACAAAACGTTCACGCTGTGACCCCACTTTGGCACTCTTTCAATTACTGTGAAACGACTGGAATATCTAACAAGTTACCTGGACGGCTTAGAATGCCACCCAGTGTGGCCGCTTCTGGTACTAATAGATTCGGGACTGGTTTTTGTCGACAGACTGCAAGTATCTGGTAGTAAGTACACCAGCTCAAGATGCATTATGGGATATGATCTGAGCAGAAAATTCACCCAGGCAACTGATAAATCCATTTTTTTTTTCATGTAACAAAGGTCATTTGGCATCTGCAGCTAAATGACCCAACCAATCCTGGCAATTATCTGTCATCAGACAGAAATTATACACAAAATTAGATTTTTCCCCTAGCCAAATTGGTAACGTCTTAAGATCTACAAATGTTAATAAAGGCTATTAATTTTAACCTTACGCCTGGGTTTGCAAAAATATGACTAAAATCACATCCACTGATCATAAGTTTAAATGTATTAAAAAAATATAAATCAACTTTTACAAATATACTATCTTTCATATGTCGAATTGATTGGAACTCAGTCTGGAAGACAACGTTCTGAGACTCTTTGGAACAGATGGTAGAATGAATGAGAAGACTGTGTCAGAGAGAGACTGTGTCAGAGAGAGACTGTGTCAGAGAGAGACTGTGTCAGAGAGAGACTGTGTCAGAGACACTGTGTCAGAGAGAGACTCTGTCAGAGAGAGACTGTGTCAGAGACACTGTGTCAGAGACACTGTGTCAGAGAGACCACTGGAAACATTTACAGAGATCAACTGGTAGGAAACAGGCACTTGGTGTTAGTAGATAGTGGAATGAGAGGCTTAGATGGTTGAGATATGTTAATGTAATGTAATACCAAAGTGGAGGGAACATGTTTGAAGAAAGTTGGATTGTGAAGACTATTACTATCAAGCAGTACTCTTTAATACCAGGTTTAGTGTCACTCAGGTGCCCATTTATTCTCTGAATAGTTTTGGTCTTATTTGAAAATTGCTGATGAAAATAAATAGTGATGAAGTTAGATTGTTTAATGTTACGTTATAGGTACATTAACAAATTGATGTTAAAACTTCTACAATGCCAACAACGGTTACTGTTCAAAATATGGCAAAAAAAATTGAATTCTTCTGTCTTGCACAGATTTCCGCTAACACACCTCACATCAACATCAGATATGGTTTTCCAGGAAAATAATTACACATGCAAAATCAGCATATTCAAATGCAAATGTGTAATTTAACACGGACTCTGCCTGACGGAGTCTCCAGTTTCTTGGCACAGATGGCTGATGCTTCAGAAGGCCCATTCTGATGAGACATTAAACACAAGCACTGGCTGCACACAGACAGGTCAGAGAATGGGGGGACAATAAAAGAGATCGTGAGAGGTCCCACCCACACAATCAACTGATAACAACAGCATGCAGATTACATCAGCAATATAAAGTCTACAGGTTCAGCGGCTTTAATGTCTTTGAAACATTATAGACATGCAAAGGATGAAGGCCATCTGGGCGGGTTGACCCAAGGAACAGATGATGCCATTGTTGTGTGTAATTAAAAGACAACAAAAAACGAAATCAGTGTAAAGCTTTCAGTGTCATGAATGTGCCATTTTCTTTCATTAAAGTTTAGTTAGAAAGGTCCCCTGAATTTGGTTACATTGCTGGTCTGCTGGATGTGATATTTCAACAAAATAATAGCTAGATTTTTAATAACAAATTATTTGTTTTGTTTTTGTTTTTCCATTAACTAGTATTTAGTATTCTGTACAATAAAACTAAATTTAAGTCTGCAAAATAAATTAAGACTTTGATAAACATTTGAATAATCACGAAGAGGTATGTTTGGCTGACTAAATATACACGATGGTTATAGAAAATAAACATACGAATCAGGATGAGGCCTATTCCTAAAATTAACTCAGACTTTGCAGTTTATAACTACTTCCTTCTAAATAAATATGCAACGTTCTAACATAAGCTACATGACTATCACAGCAATAACACACCAGTTTGTTCTCCTCCTTTGATCACCGTCCTCGGAACCCAAGGATCAAACCATGCCATTTTTCAAACCCGGAAAGAACCACAACCCTAACCTCCTTCCACACTCTACTACACCCCCTGTCCATTTCCCATGCCGTAGTGGGGAAGTGCTGATAAGAAGGGCAGGGGTGAAATTATACATGAAAGTTTAAGTGTGAAGTGAACATCCACTCCCATTTCTCCCAGGGTGTTTCCCAGGCAAACTGGGGCCATGCTCATAAAAAACATGCCCTGACTGGGCTCGAGGGGTACTTAAAGGGCTGATTGTGAAGTGCCATTTAAACTCTTCCGGCCACTTATCACTGCCACACACACTGTTCCAGCATCACCCAAGATGTTGGGTCCATGCTCTGTGGTTCCATAAACAAGGTTTCGGTTTAGAACAGGTGTAACCATCATGCAATCAACCAAATGACATTTGTCACCTTTGGTCATGCAATGCAGGATGCAATATATTCATTCATTCACTAGGTTTTTCCACATGACTAAAAATAAAAAAATAAAAAAATTGTGACCAAATTTCCAGACCCCTTTTTTATTTGTTAAACTGTGCTTTAGAGAACGGGTGTCACACCTGTGTATTTAGTATGTATTTCTGAAACATGGACACAATCATAAACTTCTATGTGTATGTGAGTCCAGGCACACGTGCCTACAGGAACAGCTTAGGACTAGCAAAATTAGATCCTGTGTAAAGGCCAGGTCACAACCAGGTGTTGCCTTTTAAAGTGTACACAAGATCACTCACTGTTAAAGAGCGATTTTTTTAAATTTTTAAATCAGGTGTAAGGTACATAAGAAAACTAGGGAAACAGTCCCCTGGTTCGTTAGCCCCGGGGTGACAGTCTGACTGTTATGGATGCACCCAGCTGAATCAACAGCCACAGGAACAAGTGGAGGAAACCAACACATCATCTGACATCTGCAGTGACACCCAACACGCTGGCTATGTAACATAACAATGTCACTTACCAGAGTCAGAAAAAACAATCGGCAGTTTAATGACTGACTTAACGACGTAATGATGATGATAACGACGTACCCATGGCCTTTTCAGCGCTTCGTTTTGACAAATATAATTGCCCAGTTGTAACACGCTAGTATTGGAACTTGGCCTGCCGGGGTAATGAGCATTCTCTCGGCAACCTGTGTCGTCTAACCCTGGACACATGACAGCGACCAATCAAAACCCCAGACAACTGTACATGTGTGATATGACAGAGCCAATCACCTCTCGACAAATCAATGGTACCTGGGTTTATTCATTACATAAAAAATCTATAAAAAAATAGGCTCTCGATATGTATTAATAACTCCTGGATGAAATTATATTGGTTACATACCTCCAGTAGTGAAGAGTGAATCCAGGACAGTTCTCCCCACACCGCAAGCAAGGTCGTCTACTGCTACTCCCATCCATGGCTTGGCCTCGCAAACCCTGAAACGTAAATGACAAACCTTAGTGTGCTTGACTGCTTCTCCATCCACAATTCCACACAGAGACAGAGTCGGAAATATGCAGTTTTAATACATTTTCTTTAATTTTGTACACACCCAAATATTAACTTGCATAAATCTAAAATATTTTGGTGTAACTAATAACTGCTAAGTCCTGATGTTGTGCTCTCGGTTGATGACGCTACTTTGGTAAATGTTTATCAACCACTAATAGTATAACATTAAACAACATTTATCAAAATAAAACTGCCGTGCTTCATATAGCATGACAACTAGGATGCGTAAGGTTTATAGTCAAAACTCCAACAATTTTCCACTTTATTCTACATTCTACTGATACTATTAACAGAGAGGGTTCATTTACAGACATTAGGACATAGTAGTAACATCAGCTCCCAAATGTAACACCAGCTGTACGAGACATAGATTACAGGGACATATCATATGACAAAATGGGCCGAAAATTACTGTTTAATTTCCAAGATATGACAACCAGTTATGAGGGCACTGCACTTAAAATTCAAGGCCCAGAATATGCTGACATATCTAAGTGCTTTTTTACAGTGCTTTTTACAGAGTTTTAATGAATACTTCACCATCGTGCAGTACACCTTTTTAAAGATTAGATATCAGAAAGTGTTACCTTATCATTGACGTCTATAATTAAACACAACAAATTATCTACTGATCATTGAGGTCTATAATTGAACAAAACAAATTATCTACTGATCGTTAACAGTGAGATATGTAATGTTTAACTTCAAAAACAAAACTGGCTAATATCTCGGAATGACAAGTCACGCATAAGGGTAAAAAACTTCATAATTCAAAGGCTTCCTAGTAGTAGTAGTCCTGTTGCTATCCAGGGTTGTTCGCTCTGTACTGCAATCGTGTTAAATCTTGTTCAACCATTAAAGCATTCCACTGGTTTTGTAAAAGTGAGAAGATGTCAGTGCATGGTTGTGACCTGCACTGGGTCACTATGTCAAAAGTCTACCCAGGTAGACTTACCGTAGGCCAAAGAGTCAAGGACTGCAATGCACATGCATTCACAAAAGATCACTTTTAAGTCGACACCAACACATTAGATACCATCGTGCCTGTCAAAAAGAAGCCCATCAGCAAATTGCTGTGTTTCTCGGTAAGCGTAATCTTATGTGACAGCAATGGGACAAACTTAACAAGATTCCTTCGGGTAATTCGCGTTCACAAGTCGGTCCCTGGACGGTCTTACAAAGCCGTCTGGGTGTCTACTAACAGGTGAAATAAGCACGACTGCATGACACCAGACTGTGACAGTGTAAATTGTCACGTGTCAACAGAGAAGAGCTGACTGGAACTGTCAGTGACAGACAGTGATAGCCAGCCTGCGGCAAGGTTTCAGTGACGGACACCACGGGGTCTGTAACTTTGTCCCTACACTGTATCCAGGGGTCGAAATACCCCACACAAGTCACAGTAACAAGTCCAGTAAAACTGAACCCTAACCGATGGTTGTGGGGATTTCAACTGTGGAGATTTCAACTGTGGAGACACCCTCTTGAATGTCAAATGTTACCCTGTCCTAGCAACAATAACCAGACATGACACTGCAGTCTTCCCGTGAAACCACATCCTTCTCATAAGAATGACTAGCTTCCAGCGGGTACCCTACCCAAATTTGACTTTACCCTCTACAACCAACCATGCTTCCGACAGGCAATGATTAATATGAAATGTCTCCCCACCCTACCTTGTAATCTTCTAATAGTCATATGCTTTAATTTAGAACAGCATATTAACAAACGCATTATCACAGACGGGCACCAACTATTTACACTCAATTTGCACGTATTTACCCACTTATACAGTGGAACAATGTATACCTCTGTCTGTCATGACAGGATGTATCTGGGTTGCTGCGGAGCCAACTATGAAACAAATCTGATATAATTTCTTTATCGGATGCCCGATCGTTTACCAAGGCATTTTCTTATACAAGTGGAGCTGTTTGAAATGTGACATCAGCCTGGCTGAAGATGTTTATCAAGTCATTCAGATGAGAAGGCTTTTATTATCAATAACAATCTGAGATAGACATCTTCAGAATGATGGAAGCCACAATTGTAACACTGTGGAACACTGACACTCGACACTATTATTAAATATCTTTTAATACAGTCTTGTACTCAAAAGGAATGGCTCGCTACATCTGAACAGAGCTTTGCAAGTTCTTTATGCCATTATGGCGACAGGCCTATGTTATTTGTCTTTGAAGTTGGGGAGGACAGATCTTAAATAAAAACTGAAGTCAGTGAAGAGAAATAAATGGCCTAGTGGGTATACATGCAAATAAATATCTCATTCCTTTAAACACAGTCACTAGAAAGCAAAATTCCTTGTCTTAGCTTATCCCTCATCCAGATGTAACTACCACTTGTATTTTTTTTCTCAAATACCATTCGACTTTGGAACTCCCTCCCTCAACATATTGTAAATAAAAACAGCCTTGATTCCTTTAAGAGCAATATCCAGACGTTCCATTATTCCACCTTTTAGATATAACTAGTTCTGTTGCACGCATTACTGTTACATGCACAAATTATGGTTCTGATACACTGCAATGCACCCAAGATGGAAAACAAATTATACATATTTTTTTTCCTGTTCGCCTGCCTGTATCTTCGGCAGGCGGTATTTGGAAGAAGATAAATTATATTCAAAATATTTGGCAGGTGAATATTTGTAACAATTGTACATTTAGATAAAGGGCAAACACACCTTTCATTGTAACCATGACATCTGAAAACGTTATAGAGCGATGAGGCGCATTCATTTGAGATGACCCCTCAAAAGGGTGCGGGTCAACCGGTCTTTAAATCCTCAGATTAGACATTACCATATCTTCTGTTAAGTTCAAAATTAGTCAGATATTTCGTGCACTCAATAGAGCGTATAGAGACATTCATCACGTGTGGTGACATGTTGTCTAATATCTGTACAGTCTCCACTCCGTGCGCTGTCTTTAATTTGGACACTGGAGCGCAGGCACCGGCCATTCACAGCCCATTGTCCAGCAAACACGGCGAAAGTTTTGAACTCGTTACTCTAGGCCCAGCCAAAGCCCAATGCAATCTCTGAGAATATACTACTGTCATTGCGTCAAGCTTTCGGCTTAGGACACGAGAACAGCTAAGACTACCAGAAATACTACAAATGTGTAGAACTGACAAATCGCAGCGACCGCACCAAACTTCAAATCGTTTCCGGAATCGAATGAAGGAAGCGGTGATAACAAATCAAAGCGCAGCACCGCCACGCGACTGATAAACCGACAACAAATTGTCGTTTTTCGCAACAACGCCAATGCGGCCCACAACACATTTCACTGAAGTTTATTCGCGCAAACTACTCGAACAGTGCGTGACACCTACCGGCTCAGACAGATCCATCCGTTCGCGAAACTTTGCCCAGGTATTGCAACCGAACTGCATCGGTAACTCCATGCTTACTCAGTTCAAAATACTAAATTAGAGCAGAGTGCGCCCGCCCTCGACGTGACGTCACAGCCCCTGGTCCGCTTGATTGACGGCCCGTCGGAGGCGGCGCGCGCGGAGCGGCAGATGTTACGGCGGACGACGGTGATGCAACCGGGGGCCGTCTCAAGGGGAAGTTTGGAATTGGTTTAGCCCCGTCTTGGTGGGAACTGTTATGTCAATATATTGAAATAATTATGTTCTGTTTCAGTATTGTTTGAACATAAAACACCGTCTTCGATTTACGTCGAACTCGCAGAACTTTGTGTTACAGGCAAAGGTGTTTTATAACAATAATTTATAACACTAATTATATCAGCAGGATATCAACAGGATATTTTAATGCATCTCATAAATGCATCTACCTAATAAATTGCGTAATGCGTTAAAATACAGTGAATAAAAAAAAAATTAGAATAACAATAAATTATAAAAAAAGCATAAATAATATTAATAAATATAATTAAGCGTTTACTAAAAAAAACGTGCGTGTATGCTTGCGTGCATGAACCGTGCGCGTTCACATAGAAAGAACGGATGAAGAAGTTGCCAGGATTAGATGGAGCTATAAAATGTCCACCAACTACGAGCGCAGACCTACACACAAGATACATCCATTCATTCTTAGTCCACCTCAGCACAGTGACTCATAAATGAAAAACCTCACGACCACAGTTGGTTGAAAATCGCATCCTCGTGTGCTATATTTATACGGCTGAGTCTACAAAGCCGCTACTCAGGCACTGAAGTTTATTTTAAAGCAAAAAAAAAACACATATTTATACAAACATCTCGCTATGGTCTCAACACGCAGCCCAGACATTACGACGAAGGCGGAAGTGAACGACACACGGTGTACGTCGCCGCTGTCAGTTGCAGAGCTTCGAAGTCCCCCGATTTTCTTCGAAAACTAAAACATTAACTGCAGAAGATATACAGTGACGACTGCACGGCGATGACACTCTTTTGTATGTCGATTTTTTCATATTTTGCACTGCACTACACATCTATAATATTGTGTTTCGTGTTATGTGGATAAGTGTCCCCTTTCAAATATACCGATAAAATGTTCTGATTGTGTTTTATAACTGGGTCTATAACCTGAAGGTCTCCAGATTTTCGATTTATCCATCTTGGAAGTTTCGTATTTTGGGCACGGCTACCGTGCTACGCAACAAACCGAATTCAGTTACCAAACCGCCATATGGCACATTCTTATTCTTAAAACACTCCTTCGTTGGCTCCCCCTCTCTCCCGCTGCTCTGGTGGGAAGGAGTCCGCCCGCCTACACGGGAAGACCCACTGGGATCCGTGGTTTCCCCACAGATGCCCCATCAATCAGTCTCAGTGAACGCCCGAGCTATCCATGCGAAAAAGTATTCTGCCAGCCCGGAGCCAGTCTAAACAGTCGGCCATAGAAACGGACGTACTAAACAGCAGGCTCCTGGCATATTGCAGGACCGAGGCCAAACGTATTCTGGTCATGCGTTCTGGGTCGCATAGCGCGTTGACCAAGGCGGCGCAGCGACCGATACGGAATAAATACGTTGTTTACGCTTGTAATAGCTACCAGACCTGGGTTCTACGTTTTCATAAATTTATTTAGTCGTCCTACAGATGCACTCAAACTGTCAATATGCATAGATGTATGGGGCCAATGCACAACAATCTACTTATAATTTATAACTATTTATTTTTTATTTAAAAAAAGTTGACTGAGAAAATGAAAATTGGCTGCTGATATTGGAAATACATGTGTTGAGCAGGCATAGGTCTAGAGATTATTTTGATATAATACAAAACAAATTCCGCCGAAATGAGTGCAGAATTTTCTTCCTCAACGCAGGACCATGGCAATGACTAGTTGGCTATATACTTGCTAACCACTCACGTACTGATGCCCATTTTGAATAGTTCTTATGTGCAATGAGGTTTAGATTTAGGGTTGTGTTTAGGGTTATGATTAGGGTTAGGGCTAGGTTGAAGGTACTTTTGACAAGATTGACATTATGTGTTTTACATGCATTTTTACGTGAGTGGTTAGCAAGTAGCCATAGACTAGTGTAGTCATTTCTCTCATTGAGCAACACACGATATAGCCAACAGAGGTCGCCACTTAATACATCCGTTCAGCTACATACAAAGAGGCCGAGTCGTATTTGCTGTGCGTGTGGCCTAGTGTAGTTTGTTGACAAAACATACAACAGAAACAACAAAGAGCTTGTGAAGACATCTAAGCATAAAGTGAAGTTATGATTTCATATTCAGGGCAGTCTTATTGATTAGCTAACGATGGGACATGTCCACAACTTACGTCATAAGGTACGTAACGAAGTCGAGTACTGATGGTTTACAATAGTATTAAGCCACGACTAAAGAAACTCAATTTCCAGTAAGCGCTTACCCGTTTGATTTGGATACGGATGTCCGTTTTGAAAAAAATTGCGTATTAAAAAGGTACAAATCTGTTGATAGCCAACTTTGTTTTCGATAAGTAAAGTGTATAGTACTCCCACTAGCTAATGAGCTACATTAACAGCACGGTTGCTGTTTGATAAAGTTCTATTTCTACGCAATAACAATGATTTCAAATAAAGCCGCCTACACAGAATGCCCTACTCTCTCTCTCTCCCCCCCCCCCCCCCACACTCTCTCTCTCTCTCGTCCACTTTGTTTGTCGTCACTTTCTCCATTTTCTATTCCACTCACTCTCAACAAAATTTGCCAATAAAACCCAGATTCGTGATGAGCTGAACCTGCTGCTGGATTAGAAGTAGAACTAGCGTCGTTCGCCTGTGGCAGCCTTAGTATGCAATCCGCGAACACATGATTTCCTCTGAGAATCCCTTCATCGGATGTGATAATTCGTGGTCGGTAAGTATGTAGAACTGACCTCGCCGAATTCGCTTGTAATAAGCTGTTCTCTCGACGGGGTCACCAGTAGCAACTAGTCTTATGCTTGACCTTATGTTAATCACCTAACCTGTTGTTTGGCTCTGAAGTCCGTTGAGTGGGTTTGGAAACACTGACGACACGCTTCTGCATGTAAGACGATTTCTAAGAGCCTCGGAGGCATCAAAACGTTTCTGATGTTTTAATCTGTTTTCGACATTCATCGTTGACTTCTTTGATGTTTCACTAATCCGACACGCCACCAAGTGCTGGCTCAGACATGCAGTGTGTCTAATACGTCGCCATTACATTAAAGTGAAAAAAAAGGCTACAGTTTAGTGTTATGCACCTAAATGAGTTTACACTAGCTAATCATTTGCATCTACAATCCAATTTTTCACCTTAGTGGTTACCTCAGAAAGTGGTCTTAAAGTGGGAAAATCTAGGTAAATCACCGACACCATGAACCGGCCCATCTTGGATCTTGCAACCAATCACAACCCAGCAGTTTGGAAAAGTAATACGTCAGAGAGTCGTCTGCTGGTTCAGCTGTCATAACAGAGAGCCAAGCGGTACGCTAAAAGTTGCCTTACGTCGGTTTACAACGAAATCGCGACATCAATATGCCACACTGTTCCTCAAACGCTTATAGTAATAGTACAGTGAAAGACAGTATCAGTAAGATGTCTTCTTGTTAACCTATGAATCGAGCAGAACTGAAACAGTGGTTCGGTGGATTCGTTTGGACAGTCACAGACACAGCGCGGATCCTAGACGACCCGATTTGATTGTCCTAACCATCAAAACGACCACCAACAGCCGCCAAACTTCTCCTCACATATCTTACATACATATGCATACACTACATTATGTAATAACATCTCTTGCATTCCTCTGACGAAGAAAATTCACACACAAAAACGCGCAGACCTCGAGTACAACTTGTTCGGCCGCTCAGCGGTACCGTAAAATCGCTTTTAAAAGCTTTACACAAAATACCGCTAGACGCCACGTTTCTGACTGCTAATATTTAATTGTTTTACTTCACACGCGCGAAATAGTTTAATTACTTATAAATAATATAATAATAATAATTAATTATTATCATCACTATGATTTGCAGGAAATTATAAGTTTTATTATTTTTATATTGATATTTTATTTTTATAATTGTTCATATATGTTTCTAGTATATTTATGTTTTTTTTCTTCTGGTGTGTATTTGTTGTTTAGCATTTTAATTTATGTAAAACGCCAAGAACAAGTTTAAATTGGATGTGGCGCTATATTAAATAAACAAACAATTGTTTTTATTATAATATAATATTTTATTTATGTAGCGCCACATCCATAATTGTTTGTGGCGCTTCACAAAATAATGCTATTAAAAATACAATAAAGAGAAAACTACTCAGATAATATTATTTAAAAATAAATAATGAAAATACATGTTTCTATATCATTAACTAAGCTGACCTATCAGTCATAAATAAACATACAAATTACATAACAACAATTGAAATAAATGAATATAAAAGTATGGTTAATAGTAATAAATAATTAAAGTAGTAAAATAAGTACGACGTAATAATAATTTTTATTCAGCACATACACAACCATTATGCATAAGAACATATTACTGAAGCTATTTGTTCTACTCATGAATGACATTTCCACCATCAGATATGTAATAATTATTATTTTTGAACAAGACACTTTATTAATTATCGGAACAATAAATCTCTAAACTGTAAAAAGGAATATGAATATATGGGAAATATTATGGTGGTAGAAAAAGAAGGATTTAAAAACAGTAATATTAACATGTTATTGTTTTAGTTATTATTGTTAAAACATCGCTTATGTAATATAAGCTTGCATGCTCGCAGTACACGCGGGATGTTTATAGAAATATTGATGAAATAAACAATGTGACTTCATTGAAAAACACGTAATTTCCTTTTTCTTTTATAACTAATAGGCAATTTTGGATAAGTATGCAGACACATGTATTTTTAATATTTATTTTTAAATATTACCTGTGGGTAGCATTCTTATTATTGCATATACTTTAATAACAGTATGTTGAATAGAAGAGAAGAGAATTGTGGATTTGGCGCTATATAAAATAAACTAATAAAATTATATATTTGTATATTAAATTGTTATTTTTTATCAACTCTATTAGACCCATATCACCAAAGCGTTGCCTTAGTTTGCCGTTTAACATTTTCTGTAGATCATAGTGATGCAGCTAATTATTATTATATTATTTATAATTAATGAAACTAATTCGCGCGTGCGAATGCAGTAAGGTTAATAAATATTCGCGCGCCATCTAGCGGTATTTTGTGTAAAGCTAACTTATAATAGCGAGTTTACGGTAGTCGAAGTTGTCGAGTTGCCGTTCGCCAAGATTTGCGTTTCTGTTGTGAATTTTCTTCGTTAGACGAATACAAGTGATTTTTTTGTAATGTAGTGTATGTATATGTATGTAAGAAATGTGGGGAGAAGTTTGGCGGCTGTTGGCGGTCGTTTTCGTGGTTAGGTTAGAAAGTAACAGATAATAATATGCATGCACAGTTCACGCCGACCAAGAAGACTCTCTGACGTCATTTTGTTTCTAAAATGGCGTAGTCTGTAGACTTTCTATGTCTATGTGTTTTACATTTTTTTCCTGGTAAACCACTGACGTTAAAAATATGATTGTTGTTGGAAGTTGTTACTTTTTATTCACTCTGTTAATCCCATATGATCCAAACATTGACTTTGTTTTCCCTTTAAGCTTATAGTTGTCTCTCCGGTAATTGATGGGAACGAGGGTTGGGTAAGCCTCCAATTTTCCTGCAAAGAAGTACAGAATGTTTAGGTGATCCTCAAGGAAGTGCAGTTGAAGTGTTCTCAAATTGAGTGTAGTAGAATTAATTTGGTTAGCGTCAGCCGCATAAATTCTACACGTTCCAACGCCCATGCACAGGAAATACTGTAATGTTATAAATGCTTTTACGGCGGCATCCCGCCAAGTTAAGATACTGCCAAAGTTCCAGAAAGGTCCCGTCCGTAGCCAAACAAACACATCTACAATATTGTTAAACCCAGGCTGTGTATTTCTAAGTTGTCATTTAATTTATTTTAACTGACATACTTCCTACGTATGATGAATTTGTATTACTCGTAAACTTGCAGCACACAACGAGCTTGCAAGTTTTTAACGTTACACCCCTAAAAAATGTTAAACTTGTAAGTAAACATGTTGGACTAACAGTACCCCGGTTGCTCTTTGGTGTTTATCAAGACTTGCTTTTAAAAAGTCTTGATATTCATTACGACTACTTTTATAACTGGGTGCATGATTCTGGATAACAGAAAACATTGGCCTAAAATATCCCTTTAGCACCGACAACACAATGTGGGCTGTCACTATTTACAACCCATCAAAAAATTGAATTTTTCTGTTTACTTTCAAAGACCGTAAACGCCGAGGCTGCTGCCTCCCTCTTCAGCGAGAGCGACGGCGTGTGACGGGCGCACGTTTGAAGTCTCTCCGCCCCGTCTCTCGTGGTCTTCCTCCGCCGCCGCTCCGACTGTCGTGAGCGACGGTTACGGAATCGTTTTTTCCCCGAGTTCCGCCATCATCGACTGACGCTCGCTGGGTATTCCCCGCAGACCCGCGTGTAGTTCGTCTTGTTCAAACCGACTACAATTACGGGTCTGTGTGAATTGTTGCGACGACTGAATGATTTGTTTTGTTGCGACTGCAAGACATCCATCTATCCACACGTCCTCCTGTTGGGGCCTGTCCAGAGTTTGATTGACGTGGGGGCGTGGTTTCGAAAGGGACTGTGTCACCAGAATTTATAAAACGCAAAACGTCCACAGCTCGGGACCACGTTCTAAAGAGATCAGATTAACGTAGCAAATGAGAAGCATGCATTGCCCAATGTAGCTGATCGCATTCAAATTATTGTAGGATATATAAGGCATTAACCTACCAGCAAGTCGTACTCTAGGCTGGATAGAAGGGTGAATGGCAAACTAACCGGACACCCTGTAAAAAAACAAGATTTGATATTCTGACCCTGGTTTATAGTTTCGTAAATATTCCTAAATTTAGACTCGCGGGGCTAGACATTTAGGGCCTACTGGGCCTGTGAATCGCACAGACACAACACAGGGTTCGGAACCAGGAGGAGGAAGACTTGGGTGGGGCTGAACCACCCTCAATATTCTTTTTGGGGTGGGGCTGAAGATAGAATAAACACCCCCAATAGTTATGGAAATGGTGCATTTTGGGGCGCAATTTGATATTCTTGTGAACCTCAGGGGGTTTGGTTAGCTTCGGGCGACGGGATGCCATTGGGGAAGATTTTGGAGAGCCACTGTCGGTATTCTGGTGAGCCTCGGGATGTGTAATTGTACGTTTTTGGTGTAGGGTTGCAACCCGTCCCCTGGAATACGGAACATTCCGTATTTATAAGACAAACATTGCATCATATATAATGGGAACGGGGGTCTGTTCCCTATTTTTCCGTGTGGAAGGTGGCAACCCTATTTTTGTGAGTCTCCGCGCCCCGGTTCGGACGCCAACGTTCGACAGAATGGCTGATGGCACGTCACGTGACTTGGAGAGATTTTTACAGTTACGTAACCGAAGCCGTTCTCGACGACGTTGTTGCGTCACTCGATGAGACGTAATGCAGAAAGGACACTAAAAATAGGCAGACGAAAGGAGCAGCGGATGTCGACAGATAATTGTCTGCTTTGCTCGCTAGAAATAATGCAAACGAATTGCGCATTTGTGCCATGTTTGTGGCGATTACAATATTTACTGTCTTGACTCAGTTCAAATTATAACAATAAAGGCAGCCAATTAAAAAACACGTATGCTGAATAGTCACTCATTAGCCAGAAACATCACAGATGCACTATAAAGGAGACATCCATTCGGGGACTATTTTTTTTACCGTGGTTAAAATGTCTAATGTCTCTCAGTGGGGTTACACTAAGTGCTTTTACATTTGAGTTTGATTTCCTTGGAAAAAAACTCAGCTGGTTTTATTTCACATTGGTAGATATAATAATGACAATAATGGTAATCAAATAACAATACTAATAACATATACACATTGTAATTCAAGTAATAAAAATAGCAATATTAAATTAAGTTCTACTGCATTAATTTTTTGGAAAGAAGCATGAAAACAACAGTGTTGGTCAATTTAAAAATCAATGGATGAGTACGACAAGGATCTGTGGCAGATATAAGCAAGTTTATAGACTAAGAGGAAAGCTTTTAAATGAAGACGGAATTGTGTAATAGTTTCTACTCATCTCAAACCAAACTGGAGCATGTTTCAAAGAGTTTTATAAAAACAGCTGATGATAGATGTGAATTATTGTGGCAACACGAAAGGTTGGGTTAAACACTATTCATTTATTTTGAATATCAAGTCAAACAATTGTTTTCGAACACGTAAATGTGGCAAATTCTCGACATGTTTTGTACATTGAGAGGAACTTAACAGTGTAGATGACGGCTACAGCCGGAGGGAAAAGAGGAAGGAAGGCCGATATCTCTGGATCCAGGCCACCCCTAAATCGCTATTACAATATGTTACCACAACGCCGTTATCTTCTGTTGCCTCAGTGATGAACTGCTTTTATTGTTATTGTAGTTATTATTATTCGTAGTAGTAACAGTATTTCGCTGTGATATCTAAATTATATTCCGTTTTAATCATATTTAATTGTTAAAAAGTGTTTTTTACTGTAATCTCTTGTACAACATACTTTATTTATTAATATTTTTTCTCTCTCGAACATCACGAGATAATTTCCCCATGAGGGATAAATAAAGGTATTTAATTTTTATTGATTTATATTCCTGTATACCAGCCATGGTAACCTCCAGAGTGTGTTCGGAGGTCGCTAACAGTGTCTGTTGACTCGACGTAGCCGATGCGCCAGCAAGCCATGGCGGAGATAATTAAGTTACGCCAGCACATTCCGGTACACATGCACGTTCACGCCCGCCCATTAAATCATTAAGCACGCGTAAATTAATATTGTCATTGGCAGGCGCACACGATCTCCAATTATGACGTATGATATTCAATCGGATCGATCAATGGTAGTGCCTTTGATGTAGAACCACGCAGCGCCAATTTATAAGAGCCGTATGTGCGCAATAGGGATAACACGGCGTGTAAACGCATGTATTGGTGTGTGATTTGATTCCAGGATGTTTACAGTGCCGCACGTAACAAATATTTATTTGAGCAATTTTCTGCCATTTAACCCCTGCAGTGCGTTTTAAAAACTGCAACGTTATTACGAGGCTGTCACAACTAGGAATGGAGGGGTCTATCTCTGAAAAAAGTTAGAAATTTAGTTTCATGGATTGTCGTCCTTTTTCCTCATACATTTAGTAACTGTAGCGGTAGTTTTAACTCCGGAATGTTGGACACTTTGGGTGTTGTATTACCAGAGAGGGTATTAAATGTCACCCTGCTCGACATGGGGTGAGTCAGGAGATCACATTATACGTATTCACCAGACCACGGACTTATATGGATAATGTGGAATTTTGGCAATACTCGTATATCCCATTTTATGTGGGTCTGTGCCAAATAGAAACCTCTTGTGATAAAGTACATATTTCATTGTATTTGTATACGCTGCCACGTACACACGCACGTATGCACGCAACCACGCATGCAGGCACGCACACATGCACCCACAGTTGCACGGGCCTACCCGGGAAAGTCACGAGTCCAAGTGTTCTTGACACAGCGCCTATGTAGTTAGGAGAAATGTTGCGACAATGTAATATCCGAACGGACCTATGGTAGGGCCTATTTTTAGCTCCACACGACTGAAATATGAATACTGCATACTGACTAGCCAACGTACTGTGCCACGCTACGGCCTAGTCGACTTTATACGGAGTGATATGCGGAAGTTCATGTTAAAAATACGGATTTCAACCAACAACGATGACACATCTGACGTCACACGTGTCACAGATCAACGAGAATGACAGTATTAACGAGTCCACCAATGCGAACTACAATTATTACTTCCTGTCCGAATTATCGCACGGAACAAATTGTGGTCGTTAATACTGCCGAGTGTTATTTATCCGGTGTTTGTTTCTGACGGGCGGAACCTAGACCCATAGATATGAAGGTGGCTCACTGGAACGAGCACCGTTCAGTTTCTCCGATGTCAAGTCGTCAACTAATTAAGGAACTATCGACAAATGCGCGACCATTTCACGACGAAAAACCCCGGAAATAGTCTCGCATGACAAATAAATAATATATATTTAATTTCAATAAATATAGGGACACAATGATTTCATCGGGATGTCCCGAATGAGATGGTCTCGAGGGCACACTAACGTTGAGCGAAGGGTTCCACTTGAGGAACATACTGACTTGCCTTGAATGGAACACTAGTAGGACGTGGGGGTATAGCTGGAGGGTTTTTGGACCCAGAAGGGTGCAGTTGGAGTCCTGAAGGAGGGGGGTGTTTCTTCTGGGAGATGTTTGGGAGCGCCTCAACGGGGTGCACAGTCTTTGCACACGCACCCCCGGTCCTGGCCTGCACTGCCCTGCAGGCATGAGAAGAGGTATGGTTAGAGTACTCAAAAGTAGAAGCTACAGTTGGAGTTGGTTTGGAAATTACAGTCGCAGGTGAAGAAAAAAAAGCACCCACAAAAAAATAACTACGTCACAAGCCGGCACGTGCCAGCTCTCACCATACTTTGCAAATACTGAACAGTTTTGACTGACAGCTCCGCATTAAAAAAAAATCGCGTAACAAGAGAGAAACACGAGAATTTTTCCGGCGCCGAAATGATCAATTTCAAGCTCGATTTGGCTTGAAACAGCGCCGAACTGTTGTCAGATTTCGATACCAAAAAACGTCCACTTCTCGATTTCGCCGAGAACCGCGTCGCTGGCTGAAATACACACCACTTCCGGCAAAACTGACACCGATCGGATACACGCGAATTGAGCTAGTCCTTGTGTACACGCTGCTGTGGTATCGGCAGGCGTTGGGACGATGGCGGGGTCTATCTACGAGACTGAGCTACGGTGTCTGTTTCAGCCGTCTGTTGACCGACGTGCCATGGATCCGAGGAGAGCCGTTCCAGACGAGTCACGATCAGCCGTTGCTGTGGCTGTTTTCCGGCGACTGAACAAAAACCCCAGACTCCGGGACAGGCACGGGACTGTAAGATAGGAGGGCGGCAAAACAACGATGCTCCGGCGTAACTGTCTATCTTACCCCCTGGATGTATCTTCCCGGGTGTGGGGGTAAATACCCTCGGGGTTCTTCCCCACCCTGGACATCTCTCCCTGTAGCGTGATGCTGGTAGAGAGGGACTACGAACCACTGGGTCTTGTGACTAGAGCTGCGTTTTTATGTTGAGTTGGTTCATCCTGTTTATACGTATGAGGTCACTTAGCTTAGTTTATTGGAATAACTACACAATATAATTTCTTCTTCTTATCTATGGATATTTATGGCTGATTTGATACTGTATGATAAATAATTTACATTGCAGTCTACATTATATATTTTCTTATTTATGGAATTATTTTAGGAGCCTTTTAGGCTGTCCTCATATAGGGCATCTTCGCAGAAGGGGAACTATACAATATGGTAAACAAACCGCCACACAATAGGTTGTACACAGCACTGGACCCAGAAACAATGACCGCGGGAAAAACAAGGGAAGAACAGGGTTTGGGCAAATGTCACCGGTCTCAGGGTAAGGTGTTTCTTTTCGGAGATGGGGCAAATTGCAAAGGCCTGTGCGGGGTAGGAGGGTATGCAATAATGAGAAAGACACTACCCACGTCATATTGCTATCGGACACATTCCAAATGCACAACGGAGC